>CM052543.1:133079001-133180480 GCA_028533065.1 Trachops cirrhosus
TACAATTTATCCTAAAGGAGATTTGCAAAGCTGCATGCCTGAGATTTATGGTGTGACACCCAGAAATTTCATGCACTGCATTTCTCATTTATGAGCTTCAATTTAGTTAAGAGAAAAGAAGCTTTCTAGAACAAAAACACCCTAAAGCTTTGGTAAAATGGTATATTTAATTAATTCCAAAATCACCAAGCGGGTAAAGAGTGAGTTTCAGACCTGCATGTTCAAGCATCCCCCAGACCTGCTTCTTAGCCCCCTCCTAGTCTCCATGACAAAGCTATGCAGGGAGAAAGCTGTAGGATTTGAGCCCTTAGGTCCTACAATTGTCACAGACAGGCCTGGGGTCTAGGAAGCTCAGGGTGGAACCTCCCCCTCTAAATAACCCACATGCAAATAACTCATTCTTAGTTCTGTAGGAGCCTGGAAGGCGCAGAACAAATCCTCTTCTCCAAAGTTCTTCTGCAGATTGGCCTAGAGCCAGGGGGCAGCAGCCACCAGGGGGCAGACCCTCCACCTGCCCACAGCTCTTCCACAGGCACACACAGACGGCAGCGCCCACCCTACCTTTCTTGGAAGGGGCTTGTGTGGCTCCTGGCAGACAATGGATGTGAGCGCTGTTCTGAGGCTCTCATACTTTTTACAAAATAAGATTCATCCTAGTCATGTGTATAGTAAAAGGTGGTTTGTCGATTGGTCCTAAAAGAAACATGGAGTGAGCTCTCTTCCCCCAGAGATTACAGGAGAGACAGGTACCATATTCATATGTATTTTTAGGTGTTGTGTTTATGAACGTATTTGCTTTCATATGTGCATCCGTATTCATGTTTGTGATTATATTAATATTCATATGTCTATCTACTCAGTCTGAAGCCAAATTCAGGGAACCTGGGGAGCTCTGAGAAGAGGAAAATGAGGGCTCTGCATGTCTCATGGATGGAGAAACATGCCAAGTGGGACAGTGCTTTGCACAGCTTATCAATGTTGAACTTATATTTAAGAAAATAGTCTTTTATCTTCTCTCTTTAAAATCAGTGTTTTATCTGCCAGCAAAAGACCCTCACTTGCCTTGCCTCTATGCGTCTGCACAATTCCTCCAGCTAGAACCCGAGCTTTCGGATTCCAAGTCACATGCAGATCCAGCTCAGATTTTCTGACTGCCAACCTTGTGCTGGCCTGGTAACCGATTTGCCTTAAGTCATCCAGCCACATCCGAGGTCCCCACATTTCTTATTGCCCCGTACCACACAGAGCCCCTTGTTTCCTTCACATCTCTTCACAGCCCCTAGGCCTGCCACCACGTCCCTCTGAAAATGGCAGCCGGGCAGGATCTGCCACCCTCAGAGCTGCCGTGCCCAGAACAAGAAGAGCTAGCCCTTTGGAGGTCATCGTTTTCATTTGTGACCTTCAGAGCCCCGGAGCCACTCTGGAACCACATAATGCCCCTGAAGAAATGGCCTGACCTGAGAGTGGGGACTGACTAACTAGCTTAGCTGGGAAGGAAAGAGAATCCACATTAACTGAATGCACAGTGTGTGCTAGTCGTGCAATTTCATGGTTTCTATCCTCCTAAAAACCCTCCCAACTGGAGAGGTGGGTACTGCAATTTATTTTACGATAGGGCATCTCAGAAATGTTAGGGCTGCGCTCCAGACCGCAGAGCAGCTGTCTCTGATGCATGCCGCTGCCTCTGGCTGGTGGGACAAGGCAGTACTGAGCATATTGATGATGGTTATGTAATTTCCAGGCCCCTTGCTCATTCCAGCCTCTGTGACTGGCTCAAACTTTCTGTGCCAGGAATCATCTCCCTGCTCCTACCCACATACCCAAACGGTACCCAACCTGCACTACTCAGCTCAACTCTCCCTCACCAGTTACCTCTTCCGGTGGACACCCATGGCCTTGGTAGACTGGGTGTCCCTCCTGCATCTTGTGTCGGCACAGGGTATGGGAATGCCACTTACCCGTCACCCAGTTAAGCCCCTATAGGAACTTTAAGTGTGGGCCTGATGACATCATCCATTGATGGTCCTCCGTTTGGCTGGAATTCCACTATTGCATTCGTTTATTTGGCTCCAGAGTTTATCATTGCTATGGGAGAAGTAATAATGCACCAAGTCTTATCAGGCATTTGCATACTTCTTTGATCTCACTCTATGAAAGCAGTTTTGATAAGGAGAGGAAGAATCCCCTTGGAGTTGCTGGAGGACAATTGAAAGAATAGCAGTTGGGAGAAGGAGGTAGAGGGGGAGAGGGGAAGAACAGTCAAGATTGGCCTCGCCCCCTTGCCAAGCTGGAGTAAAGGCTGGTGGGTGGTTGTTGACTGACTGGTCAAGGGTTCCAGGATGGGAGAGGTAGAATTCGTAGGGATCCTCTGGACCCGTTCCTAGAAATTACAGAGAAAGAGACTAAGGTTCAAAAGAGGCAGCTGTCACCGTTTTCAGTCACGATGTGACTGTGCCTTTCCCATCCTGCAGACCCTTGGGCCTCGGTCCACAGTGTCACACATCCATCAGCATATGCAGATCTTGACTTTCTTCCACTCGACATGTACTCGTTTAGTACCTAGAATGTTCCTGCCCCTTTAAAAACCAACTGAAATGTAATTTCCTCTGCAATGTCTTCGTCACTCCTCGTCCAGTGAGCCCTCCCCGTGCAGAACCCCTGCACTGTTCTGTCACAGTGTCTGTGACCATTTATAATGAAACGCTTATGGTGTATTTATTGGTTTAAAGCCTGCTCCTCCCACCGCAGCTAGACTACAGACTCCATGAGGCAGGGAAGTTTGGCCACCATAGTGAAATGTGTCCATTGTCAGACACATAGTAGGCATTCAAGACATACACATTAAAGGAATAAAGAAATGAAATGTGCTAGGAGCTGCCGATCGGGCACACATTAAGACCAATGTGGACTCTGTCCTCACAGAACTTACATTTCATCTAGGTAGGGAGAGGAGACAAAACAGATGATCATCAGCAGGGCAGGGGCGGGGTGGTGACGCTCGCCTCTGGGGCAGGCGCCGCCCCTGGCCTGCTCTTCTCCCGCCCATCCACTCTCGAAGCAGACAGTCTGTGGATGAGGGAGAGTGACCGATGGCAATCTACTCTAATGGAAATTAACTGTAACAAGGCAAGGCCATCAACACTTGAAGAGACATTAGTAACAAATTATTAGAAACCCATCTCGCAACTAATTTCTGCAGTGTGACAACAGAGGGGGGAAGGCTGCTTGCTGATGGGATCTGAGTTCTGTGCAGCGCCCAGGGGCTCCTTCGCAAGCTGCCTGTCTAGTCTTCTCAGTCCCTCCGCCCACCTCCTCCCGCTGGCTGCCCTCACACTCTGGAGGCCCCAGCCCTCTCTCCGTGCTTTCCTGCCCCTTCTGCACTCCCTCCCAGGGAGGCGCTGCCTGACTTCCACCTGGAAAGACCTCCCGACTTCCTGGGCTGCTCACTCCCTCTCTCTTCTGTGTCTCCTCTGAGTCTTCTGTGGCAGACTCGTGTCTGCCTCTTCCATGGCACTAGTCACAAGGGTACATGAGCTATAGCCATGCACCTAACTGCGTACATGGTTGCCCGTATACCTAACTGCATACATAATTGTCCACATACCTAACCGTATGGGATTATATGTGGTTTTTATTTCCTTCTAGCTACTACTTTTAGATCCTTCCTATTTTTTCTACAATATATCTTTCTTACAATTGCCTTTATAAATGGAAAAAATGCTGACGCTCAAAAAAGATTGTGGTTATTTTATGTCTGCCACTCCCGCTGTGCTATGGAACCATCAAGGCCAGAAACCTGGTCTTGTTTGGTTTTATCTTTAAGGCTCAGAACTCATTCTGTGCTCGCTGTATGTCAGGTGGATGGATGAATGAATAAATGAGCGAGCAAGAACAGGGCAGCGACTGAGTTAACAACTGCAAATGTGGATCCGAACCTCCGTTCATCGTCGGGAAAGCCAGTAACACATGTTTTTGGCCCCACACCCCCCATTAATGAATCGTTCCTGGAGTCTTGTGACCGTTCTCTCACGAAGCAAGTGCTGGCGGGCATGCAGCTCCCTGACTGGGGTGTCTGCCCCACTGTCCCCACGCTATCTGTCTATGGCAGCTCTACATGGCACAACTGAGACCTTCCTTTCATTGCAGTTGTGGGGTGTGATGTCGCCGGCTGCATTTGCCGCCAGTCTGGAGTTTTATAGACGTGCTTTCTCTGTTTATTGTGATGTCAGCTGCACAGTTTCTCTTCAGGCGTTCGGAGCCTTTCAAGCATGAAGCTCCTAGAGATGAATGAGCCCTTATCGGGGGCTCAGTGCTCTGTACTCAGTGGGAGCCAGCTGTGCTCCCGGGCTGTCTTAAATTTCCACCCAGACTTTCCAGACCTTTGACTGAGAGGCCAAGGCCAAATGGAGACTGGCCCCTAAGGGTTTGCCCTTATCTCCACAGTGCCAGCGAGGACTCAGCCACTCAATAAGATGGAAAAGTGAGGATGGCACCTCGCGCCTTCCTCTGGTGCTGGCAGGGAGGGCCTGGAGGTGTGGTCTCCTGCAGGGGACCTGCTGCAGCCCAGGAGGTGCACAGGCGTGGGGACCTGGAGAAGGGAGAGCTCTCTGAGGGGGAGGGGCGGGCGGAAGGCTATGGGATAAGACTGGAGAGGTAGACGCTGCTCCCTAAGTGGCCCCGGGCCGGAGACCTCACCTGTCCGAGTCTCTTCTCATCAATCAGATGGAGTAATGTTATCTGAGATAATGTGGAGTGTGTGTGCAGTGAGCATTCCACACCGGGAAATCCTCCTTTCAGCGTTGCCTTCTGGCTTCCGTGCGACCAGGTTGTCCCAGAGATGTGCCTCCGGCTCAGCAAAGGAGGGGCCCTCTCTAGGATGGCTGTGGGGCCTCTGACCTCACCTACTGCTTTCCTCGGTCTCCTTTTCTCTCTTTTTTTTTCAATTTATTTTTTTGACATACAATACTATCGGTTTCAAATTTATTTCAGTTGACATACGGTATTTTATTAGTTCCAGGTGTACAACATAACAATTAGACATTTACATACCTCAGGAAGTGATCCCCCCAATAAGTCCAGTGCCCACCTGGCAGCATGATAGTGATTGCAATATTATTTACTGTACAGTACTTCTGTGCTGTTCTTCACATCCCCGACTGTTTCTGTAGACGGTTCTTCTCCACTCCATCCCCTCTGGCGTTGAGGTTGGGTACCGTTGCTTCAGGGAGCGAGCTGGAGGAATCAAAGCTAGAGTTGATGGTGACTGGGGCAGGGAGGAGGAGACTTCAGATTAGACAGAGGAGCCAAGGAGGCTGCTTCTGAGAAACTTTAAGGGTTCCCTAAGGTCTCCCTTCAAAGTGACACGGAAGCCTGAGCCCTGACATGTGGCAAGAGCATCAAAGTGCTTTGAAGATAATTAGTTCGGGTCTTTGTGCTCTTCTGTCTTTGCTTTTCGACTTGATCTGATGAGTCAGCCGCCCCTCCTCATCCCCGTCTTTCACCACCTCCCCCTCCCTTTGGTTCCTCTAGAAAAAACACCTGCACTAAACCTCCCCAACTCCAATGGAGTAAGAAACGAATTCAGGAGTGATTTTCTATTCTGCAGAGCTGTCTTGTGAAAAAGCGTATTCCTGAATCCACACCTTCTTCCCAGCGGAAAACAGGCAGTGCTGCCGCAGAGTTAGTTCCGCCGTGGTCACCGGCACGCTGTGTGTGGCACTCGCAGGAAGCCCGCTCCTGGGGCCCCTGGGCAAGGGCACATGTCTGCTGGGAACGGAAAGTCACCCCGCGGACCCCCAAGCCATCGCTCGTGGTCTTTCCGTTTTAATTGTTGAACTCTTTTTGAAATGTAATATATATACACAAAACCCACACTCCAGTGGATGAATATTTGTGAAATGAAATTGTTTATACAATTACCACGCAGGCCAAGCCTGTATGTGAGAAGCCTCCCTCTGCCCGCTGCATCCACGACAGATCCCTTACAGATGATTATTATTCGGGCTTCTTTCCCTGCAGCTCAGGTTTTTCTGCTTTTAAAATGTGATTTGCTTTACATGAATATGCATACAAATAGTAGCATACAAATTATTCTGCATCTGTGAGATATTTCCATTAGGTCGTATGCAGTGGTCATTCCGTTTTCACTGTTGTATAACATTCCATTGTACAAACTTACCGCCTTTATCCAGTGATTTGGTTGTTTTTGTGCATATTTTTTCCTGCAAATATGTATGCACTTTTGTTTATTTACACAGGAGGGTAAGAATGTGTGTGTGTGCAGTTTTAATTGATATTGCTGTACAGTTTGCCGGAGTGGTTGTACCGATTCACACTCCCTCTAGCAATGTATGAGACTTCCAGCTGCTCCACCTTCTCGGCAACTTGGGAGGGAGTTATTTTTTTTTCTGTTGTGTTTGTCTTGAGTCATTTTGGTAGATATGAAGCAGTATTTCATTGTGGCTTTAATTTGCATTCTCTGATGGATAACCAGGCTGACCATGTTTCCATATGCTTACTGGACCTGTGCAAATCTTCTGCTCTTTTGTTGTTGTTACCGTGGCATCAATATTTTCCTTATTGGTTTTAGGAATTTTTGTATATTCTAAACAAAAGTCATTTCTTACATTATGCATTGCAAATATTGCAAATATCCCCCACCCCCACCCCGTGGCTTGCCTTTCCATTTCCTTAAGAGTATCTTCCAATGAGAAGTGCTTTAATTGTTAGGAAGCCCCACTTACCACTTTATCATTAACACATGCTGTGTCCTGGTTAAGAAACCTTTACCTGTGTTGGCATCATAATGCGTTCTCCCATTTATCTTCAAGCAGCTGCATTGTTTTGCTTTCCATATAAATATCCCATTTATTCAACACCATTTGTTCGAAAGATTATATTTCCCCAGTGTATTACAGTGGCAATTTTGTTATTTAATTGGGCGATTACAAGTGTGGGTTTGTTCCTGGACTCTGTACAGTTGGCCTCTACGTTGCTGTCTTTGCATTAATACCACTGTTTTTTATTAATGCAGCTTTGTAATCCATTTTGATGGCTGGTACTATAAGTGCTCCCACTTTGTTCTTCTGCAAGGCTGTGTGTGCCATGCTTAGCCCTTCCATTGCCATGTACATTTTGAATCATCTCTCATTTTTAAAAAACCTGCTGAGATTTTTATTGGGATTGCATTGAATCTAGATTAATTCATGGAGAACTGACATTCGTAACAATATTGAGGCTTCCAATCTATTAGCATAATAGAGGCTTCCATTTATTTAGGTCTTCCTTAATTTCTGTCAGTAATATTTTGTAGTTTTCTTTGTGTTCTTGCCAATTTTCTTCAGATTTATTTCTTTGTGATTTTCAAGTGCTTTTGAAAAGACGTCTTTAAAAATTTATTTTCTTTTGTGACTAGAATTTTAAAATGCAGTTTTTGTTATATATAGACTCTGCATCCAGAGACCATGCTAAAGTTACTTCTTGATTCTAAAAGTTTATAGATTAGCTTGAATTTTCTACCCTAAAATCTAACAAAAGTTTTTAGTTTTCTTTTAAAAAGTATGCCTTCCCTTTTCCTTCTTTCCTTCCTTCCTTCCTTCCTTCCTTCCTTCCTTCCTTCCTTCCTTCTTCTTGCCTGTTGTATTGGCTAAGAAAACCAGTAAAATGTATTTTAGAAGTGGTGATATCATTGTTTCATTTCTTAACTCAGAGGAAAGCTTTCAATATCTCATCATTAGGTGTTAGCTGTAGGATTTTCAAGATGTCACCTACCAGAGTGAGGAAGTAGTTTCCTTCTGTTTTAGTCTCAAAACTTAGTGGTAAAAAATAACCATTTATTATGTTCACAGACTCTGAGGGTTGGGAATTTAGACAAGTAACAGTAGGGAAGGTTTGTCTCTGCTTGCCAACGTCTGTCCGGGGCCTCGGCTGGAAGGCCTGAATTTGAGAGGATGCAATCATTTCGAAGCTTGTTCACCATCTGATGGTTGATGCTAGCTCTTGGCTGGGGGCCTCTCTATTTGGCTTCTCTGTCTAATCTATCCATATAGACTTATTTGAGCTTTCTCATAGCATGGTAAATACCCTGAGAGAGCTGGGTGGATGCTGCATTGCCCTTTATGATCTAGACTGAAAAGTCACATAGTATCATTTCCATTACATTCCATGCAACGAGATGGTCACAGAGCCCTGCAAGTTCTAGAAGAGCCTGTGGGAACAGAAATACTGCTGTGGCCATTTTTGGAAAGTACAGTCTGCCACAACTTCTATTCCTAGTGTGCTGAGGGTATTTGATAATGAATGGTTGTTAAACTGTATCAAATACTTTTTGCGTATCTATCAAGTCATCTATATAATGTGTATTCTTTTCCTATTAATGTAGTGAATTACACTGATTGAATTTCAAGAATTAAAGCAATCTTACATCCTGGAATAAACCCAACTTGCGCAGGATCTCCATTTGATATGTAACTCATATTGACTTGCTCAGATTTTGTTTATAACTTTTGCATTTATGTTCATGAGAGAGATTGGCCTGTAATTTTTCCTTCTTGTAAGTCTTCTGAGCTTTTATTATCAAAGTTATGCTAGCCTTATAAAACAAGATAGGAAGTATTCTTTTATTGTTGTTTTTTAAAATTTATTGTGGTTATATTGGTAAATAACATCGTATAGGTTTAAGGTGTACAATTCTATAATACATCATCTGTGTATTACATTGTGTATTCACCACCCCAAGCCATGGCTCTATTCTTTGTTTATTATATTTTATTATTTATGCTATTGCAGTTGTCCCCACTCTTTTCCTCTTTGCCCACCTCCACCCCCCCCACTAGGCAATGCCCATGCCATTGTCCATGTCCATGGGTCACACATACATATTCTTTGACTACTCCCTTCACCCTCTTTCATCCAGTCACCCCCTCCCCTCTTCCCTCCAACAGCTCTCAGTCTGTTCCATGTATCTGTGCTTTTGTTTCTATTTCATTCATTAGATTCCACATAGAGGCGAGATCATATGGTATTTTTCTTTCACTAACTGGCTTATTTCACTTAGCATAATAGTCTCCAGGTCCATCCATGCTGTTGCAAAAGTAAGGGTGCTTTTATTTTTCAGTGCTGCCTAGTATTCCACTGTATAAATGTACCACAGATTTTTTTTATCCACTCTTCTGCTGCTGGGCTCTTAGGCTGTTTCCAGATCTGGCTATTATAAATAATGTTGCTATGAATATAAAAGTGCATATATTCTTTCAAATTGGTGTTTTGGGATCCTTAGGATGTATTCCCAGCAAAAAGCAGTTCCATTATTAGTTTTTTGAGGTAACTCCATACTGTTTTCCACAGTGGTTGCACCAATCTGCATCCCCGCCAACAGTGCCTGAGGGTTCCCTCTTCTCCACATCCTCGCCAGCACTTGTTGTTTGTTGATTTGATGGTAGGCATTCTGACAGGTGTGAGGTGATATCTCATTGTGGTTTTAATTTACATATCTTTGATGGTTAGTGATGTTTGCATCTCTTTGATGGTTAGTCCTTTGTATTACTGTGTATGTCCTCTTTGGAGAAGTGTCTATTCAGGTCCTTTGCCCATTTTTTAATTGGGTTGTTTGTCTTCCTGGTGTTGAGGCATTTAAGTTCTTTATATATTTTGGAAATTAAACCTTTATCAGATGTATCATTGGCAAATATGTTCTCTCATACATCGGATTTCCTTTTCATTTTAATGATGGTTTCTTTAGCTGTGCAGAAGCTTTAAAATTTGATACATTTAAAAGAAATGTAATAGTCCCAGCTATTCTTTCTTTTTTCTGCTAAACGTTTAAATATTTGAAAGAATTCACTAGTGAAGCCATCTTGGCCTTGAGTAATCTTTGTGAAAAAGTATCCTATTAACTTGTTAGTTTTATATTCTTTTATATATATTACACTATTTGTTGTTACCTAGGGATCATTAGAATAGATCTTAAGTTAGTGTGCTCATCATTCCTGAACAAGGCAAGAACCTTAGATTCCTTAAATTTCAGACACTAGACGATTTTAAATTGCTTTGATGTTTGAGACTCGTTTTATAGCTCAGGATGGGCTATATTGTGTAACATTTTAATGTGTTCTGCTGCTCTCGGCGGAGTGTCCTGTGAAGTTCACTTAGGTCACTTTGGATGAGACTTTATCTTTTGTCCTTCTGTTGTCATGCGTTTTATTGTTACACATATTCTAAGTCTCTCAAGGCATATTCCTGTGTTAAACTGTCAAAGTTCATTTAAATATTTCCCCATACTTTCCCTTTCCAGTGCTCTTCAGTCCTTTGTATTACTGTGCTTTTATCCCGGACCATTTTCTTTCACCTCAAGGGTTCTCCTTCACATTTCCTTCAGTGAGGATGTGCAGAAAAAAGACTTCTCAACTGTTTTGTCTGAAAATGTCTTTATTTTACCATCATTTTTGAAGGCCATTCTTACTGGGTAGTAATTCTTAGCTGATAGTAATTTTCCTTCTGTATTTAACACATTCACTCTGTTCTTTGGCCATTTTAAAGATTTTTTCCATTTGTTTTTGATTTTTCAGCAGCTTTGTTATGATGTGACTAAGTGTGTTTTTCTTTATATTTATTCTGTTTAAGGTTGATGAAGAAACTTGAAGTTTTTGTTAATTAAAAAATTTCCCAGCCAGTGTTTCTTCAGATATTATCGCCTCTATAATTTCCTCTCGCCTGTCTTTCTGGAACTTCAGATTCATCTGTTTTCAGCATTTTCATTGTGTCTCATGTGTCTCTTGGACTCTTCTGTGTTTTCCTGTTTATTTTTCTTCTTGTGACTCGGTCTGGATGTTCTCTACTGACCTCTCTTCTAGTTTACAAGCTCTGTTCTGCCGTGTCCAGTCCACTACCAAACCCATCTACTGAATTGTTTACTTTACCTATTAGATTATGTTTTCCACTTCTAGATTTCCCTTTGATGCTTCTGTCAGAGATTCATGTTCTCTGATGGAATCCTTTATATTTCATCAATTTTCTTGAACTTCAGATAATTAATTTTAAGTGTGTATTTGATAACTTCAACATCAGACCTCAAGGTTTGTTTTTCTATGTTGGTTTTTTATCTTGGCTCTGGGTCATTTGGCTCTGTTTTCTTTCATGACTGATAATATTTTATTGAATTTCAGAATCTCTGAATGGTGTTGTTCTTCTTCAGAGAAGTTTCATTTTTTTTTAGCAAGAATATTGTGTTGATCCAGTCAAGGGGTATATGGTTCAGGGCTGTGGAGTCTCAGGGAAATACTGGATGGAAGTGGCAGGAATCAGCCAGGTATTGAAAACCAGGGGCTGGAGCAAAGGGAGTGATTAAGGCTGGCGAAAGAGAAGTCACGCACTCTAAGCTGGGAACCTCAGTGACCAGAGGTTGATGGCGTTAAGAGAGCTTCAAGGAGGCCTCCATTAGAAAGGAATAGGAAGGGATTTATTGTCTTGGAGTTGGAGCATGCATGTGAAAGGATGTTGGGGCTGGATAGACCCAGTGACTTTAGCTTTTTACAAACCTTGGAATACAAATCAAAAATTAAAGCGAGAGGGATCTTATCAAAATACGTAGGCCAATAAAAGCTGTAATAGCCTAAGACCACCTGCTAGTTTTTATGCGATATTCCTGTTAACATTACTGGCTCTTCTTGGTCCCTGTCAAATCAAAGGCTCTGGGTTTTGAGAAGTCAATTTGGCACAAGATAACGACCGGTGACCACTGATTCAGATAATTCCCTACATTAGTCCAGCATATCCACAGATGCGAATAGATTGAACATTTATCTTGTTGACAAGATGCCTGCTCCTTCACTCAGACTGGCAGTGTGAGTAGCTTCCTTAGGAAAGCTTCTCAACACCATCTTCACCCTCTACGGCCTCATTAGTGCCGGCTACTTCCAAGACACTTTACACTGTGCTGTGAATGTTGAGGCAATTACTACCGTTTGTTTCTTGTCCATTCAGTTTGAACCAGGGACTTTGCATTTAGAAGAACAGAAGGAAGAAATATATATTCAGGAACTGATATTGCACTCATACCTCCAGTAAGCTGGCATTCTTCTATTCTGTATCTTGATGATTCCTGAGTGTGACCACAAAATGTATCTGTTTACCCACCAACTTCTCAGCACTCATCTAGATTGGCAGTTCTCAAACATTTGTGTCTCTCGATCACTTGACACTTTTAAAAATTATTGAGGATCCCAAAGAGGTTTGTTCATGTGGGTTAAAGCTATTGATGTTACCAGATTTGATATTAAATTGAGAAATTTAAAAAATACTTATCTATCAATTCACTTGAAAATAATGATAATCCCATTATATGTTAGCGTAAATAACACATTTTAATGAAAGGCAATTATATTTACCAAAAACTAAAACAAATCCAGTTGTAAGAGTGGCATCATACATTTTTGAAAATCTCTTTAATGTCTGGCTTAATAGAAGTTAGATTGCCTCTGGAAAACTCTATTATGTACTCATGAGAGAATGAAAATAGAAAAGTCAAATAACATCTAAATACAATTATAAAAACGTATTTCATGATTATGAAAAAGTGACAGTTTTTGCTTTTGGAACTGAGGGTTCCTGAGTCTCACTTCGAGAAGCTGTAGTCTGGCTGACAGGCTTCTACACCAGGCAGAGCCACGAGATTCAAGTTCTGGTCTTAGACCGGGCTCTTCTTTTTAAAAGATCCTCTTAGCTTTTTAAAATAAGAATTAATAGTGTATTTGAACTCTTTCAAGTGACAGCAACCTCAGATAAACCAAGGGAAAAAGGAGGAGGATTCGTTGTGAAAAGTCTAAACTCAAGGCTGACTGGGCTTCAGATTCTGCCCTATCAGGGGCTCAGGAAGTCCCTGGACTGTGAGCATCCAAAGGGCTTCTTCACTGTTCTATCCCAAGGCCAAGAGTAGCGCTAAACACATAAGTACTCAATATACATTTGCTAATTTATTAAACAATAGATTAATTACTGTTATCAGGACTGTTTCCACCCTTCAACTCTGCTTGCCTTTTACGCTTTTTGTTATCAGTGAGGCTCCACAGCAGGTGAGATAGCCACGGGCCCTCTGCCCCAACTTGGTTCTTAGTGCCCCAACTTGGTTCTTAGTGCCCCAGACAGAAAAATCACTCCTCCCATCACACTGCATCTATTTTATGCCCCTGAAAGAAATGTCATTGTCTCTTTTGGGGCCATGTGCTCAAGCTCAATAAATTATTGTATGTTAGTGGAATGGGTATTGCCAGTTTACAAGAGGAGAGGGGTGAAATTATTAACAGTCCTACCAGAATCAAATTAAGGGAAAAAGTGGCAGTTCCACAAAATAAGCAATACTGAGCATACATCCCACAAAATTACAGATGTTCACTAAAGATATAATAACCTATCAACAAATGGCTTATGTAATCAAGTATAATCTCATTATGTATAATATGTGGTCTGGTCACTTCATAATCCAAACAGAGAACTGTGTCAGCCAAGTTAACAACTCAGTGATTAATTTGTGATTATTTGATTTACTTTCAGTCACTAAGCCTCAGAATAAACCACAGGCTTTTTAAAAATATTTTATTGATTATGCTATTACAGTTGTCCCAATTTTTCCCTCTTTGTCTTCCTCCACCCAGCACCCCTGACTTCCTCGGGCAATCCCCACATCATGTTCATACCCATGGGTCATACGTATAAATTCTAAGGCTCCTCCATTTCCTATACTGTACTGTACATCCCCTTGGCTATTCTTTAGCTGCCTGTTTGTACTTCTTAATCCCCTCACCTCGTCATCCATCCCCCTACACTGCCCTCCCATCTGGCAACCATCAAAACGCTCTCCATATCCATGATTCTGTCTCTGTTTTTCTTGTTTGCTTAGTTTGTTTTTTAGACTCAGTTGTTGAAAGATGTGTATTTATTGCTGTTGTATTGTTCCTAATTTTGATCCTCTGCTTTTTCTTAGATAAGTCCCTTTAACATTTTATATAACAATGTTTTGGTGATGATGAACTCCTTTAGTTTTTTCTTGCCTGGGAAGCTCTTTATCTGCCCTTCTATTCTAAATGATGTCTTTGCTGGGTAGAGCAAACTTGGCTGTAGGTCCTTGCTTTCCATGATTGAATATTTTTTGCCAATCTCTTCTAGCCTGCAAAGTTTATTTGGAGAAATCATCTGAGAGTCTTATGGGAATGCTCCCTGTAGGTAACTAACTTCTTTTTTCTTGCTACTTTTAAGATTCTCTCTTTATCTTTAACCTTTGGCATTTTAACTATGATGTGTCTTAGGGTAGGCCTGTTTGTATCCATCTTGTTTAGGACTCTCTGTGCTTCCTGGACCTTCATGTCTATTTCCTTCACCAAATTAAGGAAGTTTTCTTTCAAATATTTTTTCCAATAGATTTCCAATTTCTTGGTCTTTCTCCTTTCCTTCAGGCACCCCTGTGATGTGAATGTTGGATCTCTTGAAGTTGTCCCAGAGGCTGCTTACACTATCCTTGTTTTTGTTTGTTTGTTTGTTTGTTTGTTTTTGGATTCTTTTTACTTCTTGTTGTTCTGATTAGTTGTTTTTCTTCCTTATGTTCCAAATCATTGATTTGATTCTCAGCTTCATCCATTCTACTCTTGTTTTCCTGTAAATTGTTCTTTATTTCAATTAATGTATGCTTCATTTCTGCCTGGGTCTTTTTTGTGCTGCTGAAGTACTCAATGAGTTCCTTGAGCATCCTTATAACCAGTGTTTTGAACTCTGCATCTGATAGGTTGCTTATCTCCATTTTGTTTAGCTCTTTTTCTGGAGTTTTGATCTATTTTTTCTTTTGGGCCATGTTTCTTTGTCTCCTGATTTTGGTAGCTTCCATGTGTTTGTTTCTCTATGTATTAGGTAGAACTGCTATGACTCCCCGTCTTGGTATCGTGGCCTAATGTAGTAGGTATCCTATAGGGTCAACTAGTACAGACCCCTATCAACCAAGCTGGGTACTCGAGGTGCACCCTCCATGTGGGCTGAGTACACTCTTCTCTTGTAGTTGGGCCTTGGTTGCTGTTGGCAGGTCAATGGTAGGGATTTACCCAGGTGAGTCAGCTATAAGGACTGGCTGTGACCACTGACTATCAACATCTGCCCTCTGTGGAAGATCAGCTGTGCAGCAGCAGGGTGAGCAGTGCTCCGACATGGTCTGTAGCTGTCCACTGTTTGCACAAGATCTGGGATTTGGGGTGGTGCAGGCCAAGGCCAGATCCACCCTGAGTTCTGCCCAGGGCCAGGTGGTCTGTATGAGTTATAAAGCAATCAGAAATGGCTGCTACTTGTGCTGGGCTTACAGATTCCCAGGCAAAGTCAAGATGTGAATCTAGGCTGGCTGTTGCTAGTGCTGGGCATCGGACCACTTAGCAAGAGGTATAGGGGCTGGGAGCTCACTGGGAGGCTGGCTGTTACTTGTTTGACAGAATTTAGAAAGTTGTAAAGCATGAGCCAAGACCAGCCATTCATATGGAAAAGTCCCTATTAACAGCTTGGATGGGTGCCTAAGTTGGTTGGGATGGAGCCTCAGGGGATCTCTAGAGCAGCACAGACAGTGTTAGTCAGGTTGACAGAGTCTCAGATATAGCATTGGCCTGCTGACTCTTGGCTGTGTGGGGGAGAGGGTTCTGAAAAGTGACAGTGGCTTCTGCCCACCTTTCTGTCTGGGAGAAAGCTGTTCCCCAGCTCTTGCCTTGATGCCAGATACTTCAGTTCCTCACTGTATGTCCTGGTATCTTTCAAGCTGCTACCCCAGTGCCAGAGCTCAGAGAGAGTGAGTCTGAGCAAGTTGTGTGTGGGTTCTTTAAGAGGAACAGCTTGGACTCCAGCATTTTTTCCGCCTACTCAATCCCTACAGTTTTTTACAGCCAGAAGTTATGGAGACTTCATCTTCCTGGCACTGGAACCCTGGGCTAGGTGTCCTGGTGTGGGACTGGGACTCCTCATTTCCAAGATATCCCTCACAAATTTTTAACCACTTGTTCCATGTCTCCAATCCTCCTGCTAGTCTGGATGGATGCAGTTTCTTTAATTCCATAGTTGTTGGACTTGCATTCAACTCGATTCCTGATGGTTCTGAGTGATGATTGTTCTATATTTTATTTGTAATTTTCATGTGGTATTGCGAGGAGGTGAGCCATGTTTACCTATGCCGCCATCTTGACTGGAAGTCCATAGGCTTTTTCTACCTCACTTTCACCAGATGTAAAATGTGTCAGAGCATTGCTATTATTTGTCACACCATTCAGAAACCATCAGTTACCTATAAGAAAGAGTCTCAAACTCTCAAGGACTTTCATTCATCACAGTGGTTCCGTGGTTCCCAGCCTTTTGAAAATTGAAGAGTCCTTTTCATGACTCCCATGTAGTAGAAAGTAATTGTTTATTATAACATTAATTGATTTAAAAAACACATCATGACAGCAAATCCTATAAACTTAATAACACTTTAAAATAAATTTGCATTATGAGAGCATCCACATGCATTTGAAATTGTTCTGCATATATTCGTGAGACATATTTTACATTCAGTCTCCAAATGAACTTTGGCATGTGTGTGCGTGTGTGTAGTTTCCATAATTCTCTGGATATAGAATGACAACACATATTGAGGACTAAGATATCAGCACTGTTACAGTGGTTTGAAGATTCTTTTCTGGGATTCTTTTCATGGTTTTCTAGAGAATAAGGAAGAAAGCTATCCACATGGTGCCCAGAAGCCCTGGGACCATCAGTAGCTTCAGGCTACTCAAAAAATTTTTTAATTCCATTTTAGCTCCATCTATTGTTTATTAGCTGTACCTCTTTGTTTTTATATCTTAGTAGGTATTCCAGGGGTTTTAGTATTCATCTTAAAGTTATCAAAACCTACCATTAAAAACATTAATTCATGCATAGTATAACATTGTTATATTAGTGTATGTCTAATCCCCACCTTCCAGCCTTTGTGCTGTTGCTGTATGTTTTAATTCTACATATATTAGAAACCCCACAATATCTTGTTCTTGGTTTTCGCTTTAAAGAGTCAAATCTTTTACTTTTTAAAAATATTTTTTTATTTATTTTTAGAGAGGAGAAAGGAGGGAGACAGGGAGAGAAACATCAGTCTGTGGTTGCCTCTTATGCACCCACTACTGGGGACCTGGCCCACAACCCAAGCATGTGCCCTGACAGGGAATTGAACCGGCAATCCTTTGGTTTGCAGGCTGGCACTCAATCCACTGAGCCACACCAGCCAGGGCATAAAGAGGCAAATCTTTCAAATGGATTGACAAATGAGACAAAGTATTTCTTATATTTACATCAATATTTACCATTTCTGGCATTCTTCATTCCTTTATGTAGATCCAAATCTTCATCTTGTGTCAATTTTCCTTCTGCCCAAAGAACTTCCTTTAATGTGTCTTATATCAAAAGTCTCTATCAACTTTTGTTTGTCTCCAGAAATTGTTTATTTTGAATTTATTTTCAAAATATAGTTTATTAACAAAATGTTTATTTTGTTTATTAACAAAATGTTTTTGTTAAATACAAAATTTTAAGCTGACAAGCTATTCTTTCAGCACTTTAAAGATGTTGCTCTGTTGTCTTTGGCTTGAATGACTTCAGACAAGTTGGCTGCCATTCTTCTGTTTGCTCCCCTGCACATAATGTACCCTTCTGTCTGGATGCTTTAATGATTTTCTTTTTATCACAGCCAGGGCTATCACTGTTTTTAAGCAATTTGATTATGACGGGTTTTGATGTGATTTTCTTTATGTGTTTTCAGTTTGGGGTTCCTTGAACATCTTGGATCTGTGGGTCTATAGTTTTCAACAAATGAGGAAATCTTTGCACTAGTGTTTCTTCAATTAGAAACCTTCCTTCCTGGGACTTTAATTGCAGATGTTAGAT
Organism: Trachops cirrhosus; assembly: GCA_028533065.1. Taxonomy (NCBI): domain Eukaryota; kingdom Metazoa; phylum Chordata; class Mammalia; order Chiroptera; family Phyllostomidae; genus Trachops; species Trachops cirrhosus. Next base: position 133,096,927 of record CM052543.1, read on the forward strand.
TAGATTGTTTGGTAAGTGCCCCATAGCCCACTGATGCTCTGTTAATTATTTTTTATTCTTGTTCTCTCTGAGCTTCATTATGGTTAGTTTCACACTGCTGAACATCATTGAGCATATTTATAATGGCTGTTGTAAGATCATTGTCTACTAATTCTATTATCTCTGTCTCTTCTGGGTTTGTTTCCATTGACTGATATATCGCATGATTATGGGTCATATTTTACTCTTATTTGAATGCCTGGTAATTTTTGGTTGGATGCTGGACACTGTGGTTTTACATTGTTGGAAGGTGGATATTTGCTATATTCCCTTAAACAGTGTTGGATTTTGTCTTGATGTGCAGGTAAGTAACTTGCAGATCAGTCTGATCCTTTCAAGGATTGCCTTTAAGTTTTGCTGTGTCGGATTCAGAGTAGTTTTTATTCTGGAACTAATTTAACTCTACAGCTACTAAAGTATAATCCTTCTGAGGGCTCTACTGAATAGTAGTACTAGATCTCTCCTCACTGGCTGGTTGGGACAGCCTTGGCTCTGGGAGTTGTTCAGTCTATTATTTTCTGGTGCTTCTCTCTTTGTCCTGTGTGATTTTTCTCTCATACATGAATGAATTAGTACTCAGCCAAAGATTCCAGAGGAATCCTCTGCAGATTTCCAGGACTTGAGCTCTCTCTCCTTCCTCCCCACCTCACCCCAGAGCTTCCTCTCTGATCTCTTCCTTGAAAAATGTACATACTTTGGTGTCCCCAAACTCCACTCTCTGCCTCCTCAATTCAGTCAGGTCACCGTGCTGTGTGTGGGTTTACTCTCTCTGAACGGCAACCTGGAAGCTGACGGGGAAATTGTAAGGCTCATCTCATTGGTTTGCATTCTCTCCTGGATCACAGTCTTGTGCTATATGTTGTGGATTGTCTGATACCCACAGTTTATATAGATTTTTGGTTTTCTAATTGGTTATGGCAGAAGGCCAGTCCCTATAGTAGTTAATCCTAATGGACTGAGTGGGAGTCTCCATGAGAAGCTTTAAATAAACCAAAGCAACAGTAGACATTTACATTTAAAATATTATTTTTTCCTTATTAAAAATACCACTCCTGCCATTGTGGATCTCTGAACAACAGTCATCCCTTTCCATGGAATTTCAAGAGAAGGGAACATTTTGAATACTTCTGCTTGCTACAGGACTGGGTCTAAACCCAGAGAGTGCATAAGTACAATTTTCTTGGATATTTCCCACTTACATTTTTTATGTAAAACTCCATCTAAAATTTCAAAGAAGCAAATAAAATTATCATTCATTACATATTTTTTGGTTTATTATTGTTAGCATGTTAGTTTTAGGTCAGATTTATGGTATAGATTTTTATGTTTATATATTATACGACTACTTTGATTATATAATTAGCCCAAATGTGCTATAAGATGTCCAATATATTCATTCCCTAATTTTATAGAACATGGGCCATCATTTTATTATTTCAAATAATGTTGCCTCTTGCGCTGTGCCTTGTTATTGGCTATATTTATAATTATTTGGCTCCTTTTTATGACACAATTCCTATGGGTAAAATAGGAACCATTTTGTAATAATTTGCTTTACAACACTGTTTTCAGGGATATATTACAGCAAAGAGTAGCCATTGCTTTAAACAGCTTTAGTTTAACTCTTGCACTGTTTCTCAGCATGGGGTGTGTATGTCTTATCTCCTTGAATAGACAGCAAATGAGCTGAGAACAATAACCAGGTATGGTAGTTCTTTGTATCTACCGTGCCTTACATAGAAGAGCAAAGAAGCATGGTATAATGAATGCTATTTTATTTTAAACTGTTTTTTTAAATCAGCAGAACCCTTTTCTTTAAATTATATCCCATATGAAAGTCCAATTTATAGAATCAATTAATAAGAATTCTTCTGGTAGAAAGGGGATAAGGAGCCCAGACCCCCCACTCACTGAGTTTCTTCTACTTTATTGTAAAGCGAAGAAGCTTCAGAATCCATGGCTCAGGAGAAGCCAGCCTGAGTTCAAGTCCAGGGTCCACTATTTACCTGATGAGAGGTTTTGAGTAAGTTGCTTAACCTCTCTGAGGCTGTTTTCTATAAAACCTAGATGTTTATAACTATAATACATGGGTATCAGTAAGGAATGCTTTTAGCTAAAAGTGACAGAGAAGGTCCAATTTGTAGTGACCTAAACAGACTTATTTTTCTTAATTACAAATGAATTCAGATGTAGTTGCTGAGATTTCATCTTTCGCTTCAAGGTCATAAGATGGCTACTTATTTGTGAGTTTCAGAAAGAAAGAGTGGGAAAAGGCACCCACCTGTGGAAGTTGATATTTTTTTTTATTTAGGAAGAAAAACTCCTCCATTATACTTCTTTTTCTATCTCATTAGCTAGAAAACGCCCACCTTTAGCCAATTATCTGCCAAAAGTAAGGAGTTTGGACCAATCAAAGCTTTTCCCTGGGAATGGGATAAGGGATCATGTTCTCAGATTCATGGGCTCTCAGCCCAACCCCTCACTTAACACATCAGGGTCCAGTGGAAAGAGGGTGCTCACTGGTGTCTGCCGTGTCTGCCCCCATTTCTGCCCACTGAGTTTAGCTGGCTGGTGTGAGCCTCATATGAGGGCACATGTGCAAGTGACTTTTGATCTGTACAAGCACATAGAAAGGAGATTTTTCATAATGTTAACATCTTAATGAATGCTTAAGAAATGAATGGTAGGAAAATTTCAGTAGAAAACAAGAATGGCATTGATAGTCCTAAGTCAGTGCTTATCAAAGTATAGCCCCATGCTACCTACATTAGAAGGTATTAGAAGGCTTGATAATTAAAAATATAAATTCACACCTACTGAAGGTGAACTTATAGATAGCTGCCAGGAAGCTATATTTTAAAACATTTCCCAAGTGATTCTTTTACCCACTAAAATGGAGAAGCATGGTTCTGCGTGACCGGGGACCATCTGACAAGGTAGAACCAGGTGTTCTTGGGTAGCCGTGCATCTGAGGTGGGCATTTTGAGACGTTAGAGAGAGGAACACCGAACAAAGGAGCAGACTCCTGAACAGCAACTGTACCTTCCTTTTGGCGCAGCCCCTTCCACAATGTAAGCACTCCACAGTGTTGGCAACGGGTAACACCATGGACAATATTCTCCAGCATCAGAGGGCCTAGATCTTAATGGATCCCTCAAATGTGGTTCAGTGGTTCAGTCACCATCTGTGGAATGAAGTCACGATCACTCAAGTCTGCTAGCAGTAGACACCAGTGATGTCTCCTACTTCAGTCCACAGGGAACAATAGGAAGATTCCAATGCATTCTGTAGGCCAGTAAGAAATTTCAAGCCTCAAGATTGTTTGGAAGGTAAGATTGATGCAGTATCTGTCAAGGGTATAGAGTCCCTCCAAAGAAAGACAGCTGAAAACAAATTCAAGCTGTAATGATTAGAGTCACCTCCTTATCCCAGACTGTTGGGGAGGCAGATGATACATTACTACAGAACCTCAGGCAGAATGCTGGAACTTCTGTGTAACATAACACAGCATGTCTGAAGCGAAGTATCTGTGTGCGATGGAGCAGATGGTTTTCTGGTTGATTTTGGAACAAATTAATCGACTTAGAGGTGATCATTGTATCCTATGGGTCCCAAGTTACATAAATGGACCTGAAATTATTTGTCAAATGCAAATATGCATAATGCACATACACACATGTATATTTACATTTGTATGTGTGCGCATACAGATGTACTTATATGCATCTATACACATAAATATGCACATTATAAAGATACTAGGGGAGGCACATGCTCAACATGATTATTGGTTTAAAAGGTAAATTGCGTGTCTCTACTTGTTATCCTTCGGGCCTTCTCTTCTTACAAGCTAAGCATACCCCTAAGGCTTGCACAAAAGCTATTGGTAGGTGTAGTGTCTGAGATTTTCCTAAACTTCCTACAGTGGCAATAGAACCTTCAAGATGCTGAAAAGTTAGAACTGGGCAGGTAGGAAAGCATATGAAAATAAGGAGGATTTTCTTTACCTTGGACAAGGTACCTAACCTCTCTCAACTCTAGCTTCCTCTTTCATGAGATTGGAATAACAATACCAGCATCCAAGGATTGTTATGGGGCTAGAATAGAATAATGTATAGAAAGCACCTAGTTTGGTCTCTAACACGTAGTAGGCTCTTTATAAACCACTGTTATCTTTACTTTTATTACTCTATACGTAGATAGAAATAAGTGATTTGAGCCCAAGTTCTCTTACTCATGACGTGTAAATGCGCCATCTGAGAAAGAGGGACAGAGCTAAGATGGCACCACATCAGTGACAGAACTCCAGTCCAGCCTGGCAAGATGTGCTAGAGAACCTGGCCCGGGCTCCTGCTGGGAGCGTTCTCCCTGACACCTGAGGGCTGCAGCTTGCTGTCCAACACGGAGGCCGCAGGGGCACTGAAAGTGGGATTTGGTAGAAAAGTGAGAGAAGAACTCTTTGCTGTCATTTCTTAGAAGTCCAGGAGGCTGCCCTTCCATTTTCCTCCTCACTCTCTGAAAGCCACCTCAGCAGAGGTGGGTAGGTGTACTGACTCACCACCCAGAAACACCATTCAGCAAGGAGGGTGAGATTCTGGTTCCCACACCTGAGTCAAGCTGGCACTGAAATGTTTGTTGACCCGCAGATCTAGATGGGTGAAGATGCATTTCTTCACTTTTGAAACGTAGAGAGATATTTCTCCCTTCCCGTTTTAAACTCAAGAAAATTTACAGCGGTCCCTCGGGTGTGTCTTTCTGCGTTCAGTTTGCTTCGAGAAGTAGGTTACTCTTGAAGCATAAGAGGGAAGGAAGCAGGGCCTCAGGACTGTGCTATAATTAACGTCTGCCCCCTTTGAGTGTGATCATCTTTGTGCGGAAATTTATTCTGCACCGTCCCCATCTGTGTGGCCACTCTGCAGTCATAATCCCCTGACTAAGAAGCCAAAAAGAGGCTCCAGGTAAATTGCACGGAGAAGGAAACCAATACGCATGGAACAATTACTATGTGACAGGCTTTGTTCTAGATAGTTTTCCTATGACATCTACTTTAGTCTTCAAAATAGGACTCAAGTTAGGTGGTAATATTCCCTTTATTGTGCTAAAAAGTACCTAGCATAAAATTTACCATTTTAACCAATTTAAGTATGAAGTTCAGTGGCATTCACATTTTTGTGCAACCACAACTCATCTCCAGAACTTTTTTCTTCTCCCCAAACTGAAACTCTGTGCTCATTACACGCTAACTCCCCATGTCCCCCTCCTCCCAGCTGCGGGCAGCCACCACTCCACTTTCTGCCTCTCCGAATTTACTACGCTAGGTTCCTCGTGGAAGTGGAACCACACAGTACCTGTCCTTCTGCGTCTGGCTCATTTCACGTAGCTTAATTTCTTCAAGGTTCATCCACGCTGTAACATGTGTCAGAATTCCCTTCCTTTTTAAGGTTAAGTAATATTCCGTCATATGTATATACTGCATTTTGTTTATCCATTCACCTATTTAAGGGCATTTGGGTTGTTTTCGCCTTTTGGTTTTTGTGAATCATGTTGTGATGAATGTTGGCGTATAAGCATGTGCTGGAGTCCCTGCTTTCAGTTTTCTTGGATCTATACCTAGAAGTGGAATCGCTGGGTCACGTGGTAATTCCATGTTTAATTTTTTGAGGAACTGCCAGGCTGTTGTCTACAGCAACTGCAGCGTTCAACATTCCTACCAACAATGCACGAGGGCGCCAATTTCTCCACATCCCTGCCAACACTTGTGATTTTCTGGTGGTGGTTGTTTGATAATAGCCATCCCAGTGACTGTGCAGTGGTGTTCCCACATGATAGCTGAGGGAGCTGAGGTTGAAAAGTGAGGGGTGACTTAGTCAACATCAGGCTGTCAGTAAGTGAAGGAGGCTCAGTTCCAATCCAGAGCACTTAGACCTCAACTTTTTGCTGTAATTCTTGCATCAGCGTGATGCTAGGAACACAGGGCACCCGGGAAAGCCATAGAGGAGAGGGTTGGCTTAAGAGAAGAGCCTGGTTGAATCTGTTTTCATTTTCAAGAGCCACCCAAGGGTGGATAGGCTGTTTCCGTGATGTAATTGCCTAGTCAACAGCACAGCTCAGAACTTCAGCCTCCACGGTTATAAATAGAGGTTTTTGAATTCCTGTTTCTATTACTTCTCTTGATCGGTCAAGTGGTTCTTGACCTTTTCTTTCCTGCATCTGGATTAAGGTTCCAACATTGTGCGTGTTCCTTTCTGCGGCCAATTAGATCTTTGTGATTGTGGAGCTAACAAACAGTTCTTATTTGAAAACTCAGGGTGAGAGAAAAGGAGGAAAAAATAGCTAAATAGAAGCCGTGAAGGAGAGAAGAAAAGAGAGGATTGTGACGGATGTAATTAGCATGGCACCCACATGTCAGCCAGTTAACAACTTTCATGTCCATCCCTGACACAGAGGACAAGCGACTCCAGACTTAAGGCCCCACCCGCCGCTCTCCTGGGGTAGAGGAAGGCTTTTGTCTCTCCATTATCCGACACAGGGCACAGCTAAGGCTCAGACAGGGCAAATGTCTCAGCTGAGATCCCACTGCTAAAATGATAGGAGCGGCAGGACAGGATGCCAGTCGAATGACAGTCCTCTGGGCATGCCGCACACCGTCCCTGCCGGCCTCACACTGCAATTGCACTTTGTGAAAGAGACCATGGCTGAGGAATCCTTGCTCTTAAAGTCTAGCCTGCTCACCTGCTAATGTCTACTGCTGCAGCAGGAAGAGGGGGTCAGAGCAGTGCAGAGTTCAGATCAGATGGCATCTGGGACGCTTTCCAAGAGCTCTGGATAAAGAAGAACAGGGGTGGAGTTTCTGGCTTCATGACCTCAGTATTGTGTGAATTGAGAGTGATCGTTCCAGCTCTCCGCACCCCAGTTTCCTCATCCTCGAAGCATAGATATTAACTTAATAACAAAGGGAGCAGGTAAGTAGGTGCTAGGCACACAATTATTAATTGAGGTAGAATTATTTTGTTTCTTCCACTGGAAAAACACCCCAAATTTTAAAGTCTTTTTATGTGCTTACATATGGAGGACAGCACAATATATAATTTTATGTATCTTGCAATTGAAAATAAATTCAGTTCTGTAGGTCATTCCAGGGTGAGCTGTGTTTCACTGAATTAATTTTGCTCCAATTTCCAACAGTCTGTAGAGACTCACTTACCCAAAGCCCTCGGGACCCAGGCCTTAAGCCTGTGCCACTCTATTCAGCCGAAGTTATTAACCTGCCCGCCAAAGGCTGAAGAAGTCTCATGGGAGGACATTGCATGTGTTAATCCAGCCATTGCCTTTAATCCAAGTCATTAACTACTTTAATTAAATCAAAATCAATAAGTGTATTAAACACCTAGAATATGGCCTGGGCACTAGGTTCTGGGGACAGAAAAGTAAGTAACCACAGTCCCTGCCCGAGGGATACCCTGGCAGGGGACAGGTGCTGTGAGGGAGCCTTCTCCTGGAGATCGCCAGCAGGTCTGTGTGTCCCCCATCTTCTTCAAGGGACACCCCGGTCTCCCCAGCGCTGCACGCTCCCTTCATTTCACATGCCCTTCATCTGGTCCTCCTCTTCTCCCTCCCTCCCTCTCCACCTTCACTGGTCCTCCTCTTCTCTCTCCCGTCCTTGTTCCAGTCTCATCCCTTCTCCCTTTCACAGATAGTTAATACCAACGATGTAGTAGCCACGGTTCTAGAACAAGAGAGAGAAGCCCCTGCTCTCAAGAAGCTTGTATTTTTAAGAAAACCCTTTAATTTTGAGATAATTTTAGACACATAAAAGTCGCAGACATAGTAGAGTTCCTATACACCCTTCACCCAGTGTCCCCTTCTGCCAACATCTCATGTAACATAGTATAAGTACTGAAACAAAGAAATGAACACTGATACATTTCTATTAGCTCTCCTACTGACATTGTTTAGGGTTTTTCCAGCTTTCCTACTCCCTTTTGCTGGCCCAGGACCCATACTGGCTTTCTCTACGCTGTTTACTTATCACTTCTTCTTAGTCTCCTCCAGTGTGATAGTCCTTCAGTCTTTGTCACGACATTGACACTTTTGAATAGAACTGGTCAGGTGTTTTGTAGAATGCCACTCAATCTGGGTTCATCTAATGTTTTCTCAGGATGAGACTGAGGTTCTACATCACTGGGAGGACAGCACAGCAAGGCTGTGTCCTGCTCAGTGATCATCAAATCGAAGAAGTACGTGCTGTCAAAATGTCTTGTCACCAGCGGTAGTAATCCTGGGTTATACTTGGTGAGGGTGACGACTGATAGTTTTCTTCTCTGTGCTAGTTATAGTTTTCTTCTCTGCGCTATTACTTTCTCCTTGATAATTCATTGATGTTTTGTGGGGAGATATTTGAGACTATGCAAATGTCCTCCTCCTTATCATGCTTTCGCCTACTGATTTTTCTTACACTGATGTTAATGTTCCCTTACTCAAGAGGCTTACCTTTTATTAGGAGGAATTAGACAATCAAAAAAGTAATCAAACAAATGAGATGATTTTACATGGTGCCAGTCATAAAGAAATATGAGAAGGCGGAATGACAGAAAGGGAGGTATGCTTTAGATGGCACAAAATGGAAGTCCTCTCTCAGGAGGTGACATTCTAGCTGCATCCTGGTGACAGAAACCCAGCCAAATGAGATGAGAGAAAAGCACGGCAGGCAAAGCACCCAGCAAGAACCGCAAGAACCGGGGCCTGGAGGCTGGGAGGAGCAAGGCCTGTTTGAGGAAGGGAGTGAGCCAGGCGTGGCTGGAGCGAAGTGAGTGCGGGACCAAAGGGTGGGAGCTGAGGATTCAGGAGTAGGAAGAAGCAGATCTGGAGAACCCCGAAGGCAGAGAGAGTTTGGGAGTTTTCTAAGTGCCATGCAACTCCTTCATTAACTGTGCTCTCTGTCTGTGCTGTCCATAGGGAGGTCACCAGCCACGCCTGCTACTTAAATTTAAATTTTGATTAATTGAAATCAAATCAAATAAAAAAAATTAGCTCCTCAGTCACACTAGCCACACTTTTGAGTGCACAGTAGTCACCTGTTGTAGCTAGCTAGCAGCTGCCCTGCTGGGTCACAGATATACTGTATTTTTCAGACCATAAGACACACCTAGGTTTTAGAGGAGGAAAATAGGAAAAAAATTTGAAGCAAAAATGTGGTAAAATATTTAATAACATAAATAACATAATATTTCACCAATGTAAATGTAAACAGAACTCAGCAGCATTTACAACCATTATTCCTCCCAAATTTGGTGTGGGGGGAATGCGTCTTATAGTCTGGAAAATACGGTAGAGCATTTCCATCACGGCAGGGCAGAAGGTGCTGTTGGACGTGCTGTTGTGCAGGCCTTCTGGGGGCCATTCCTTACTAGCTTCTATGGCAGAGACAGAACTGAGTGAGTTATGGGCCCCGTTCTCCAGGAACTTCAAGGTTGGACCAACATGCAAATAAGCACAACACCCGTTAGCACGTGCTGAGACCAGGAGCATGACTCAGAAAAACTGCTGTAAGACCTGGACGAAGCACTCACAACGGGAGGGTCAAAAGGCTTCGTGGAGGAGCTGCGCTTGGGTATCTGGAAGGATGGTAAGATTCTCATGGCTGAGATGAGGAAGGCATTGCCCGTGAACGGTTTGGTGTGAGCTGAGGGGTGAGAGACGCCAAGTAGTCTGGGTGGCTGGAGTCGGGGGCGGGGGTGGGGTGTGGGTGTTGGAGAATGTGAGGGATGGGACTAGCTGGCAGGTGAGCCGCTCAGTGAGAAAGGCCTCAGAGCCAGGCTGAGGGGTTTATCATTGTCACATGAGGAGCTCTTTATGGTTTTTACGAAAGAAGTAACCTTACCAAGCTATGCTTCAGAAAGCTCGGTGGGTCTGCAGTGCCTGGGGTGGATTGTGTTTGGGAGAGAGACTACGGAGAGAGGCCTGGGAAGTCGTTTGCGGTAGAGGGAGCGTGCGGTCACCCCTCTCCCAGCATGTATTTTTCTAAAACCTGAAAGCATTCTCAAGCACAGAAAGAAACACTGCTTGAAATGTAACAGAAATAAACTCTGAGATTTGAAAATATATTCTTTTCTCTTGATAACTAGTAAACATCATATATAACCATAGTGTACATACTGAAACTATGGTGTTAATATTAACATACAAGACCCATAGGACTTGATTCTGAGATTTCATAAACAGGTGTTCTTTGTGAATGCTTATTCACCCAAATCAGAGCTGTTGTTTGTTTGTTTGCTTGTTTGTTTTACGTTAGTGTTCATAAAAATCACCTGGACATTTTGTTACAATGCCGAATCCTGGGCCTTACCCAGACATTCTGATTGAATAGGTATGGGATGGGGCTTAGGGACCTGGATTTTAACAAAAGGAGCAATAATCTGAAAAGCACCCAGGAAATAATGCCCAGTCCCATTTCCAGTAGACTTTCTATCCTGAAGTTAACAGATTCCCGTTCTCATTATTTGTAGGCTTTAGCCCTGCAGATATTTTTTAAAAAAAAGATTCCTCTCCCATCATACCTTTTCCTCCCTTGAAATAATAGATTGAAGAGAACTATAACATATTTTGCCACATATATTTTCTTTTTATCCTATCCACTTAAAATAGGCTTAAAGAAGTATCCTTTGATTTTCCTCTTTTTCCCCAAGTACTGATTTCCAGAGCTTGATCTGCCACCCCTCACCCACATACCCCTTAGGCTGACATTTGTTTTGCTTCGCTCTGTCTGCCCTGTGCAAGTGCCTCCATGTTGGAGTCACTTCCACGAATCCTGCAGGGCTCGGCAAGTGCCCGTGGATCGCCACTGTTAGAGCTCGTGTGGCCTTCCGACCTCTGGCCCAGCTGGCACCACGACTGTTCTAATAACCCTGCCAAACTGGAGTCACTACCGAAGCCATGGCCCAGGTGAGACCGCCTCATCTCCAGGGGTCTAAGTGGCATCCCCAAGGGCACACAGGAAATATCTGAGTGGTTTTGAACCTAGGACTCTGTCCTCAGGGTCCCACAGGCTTTGCTCTTTACTACACAGACCCAGAGAAGGTAGGTGCTTGGCGACTCCAATGTTCTTTCCCTGGGGTCATGGGAGCTGTGTTGCCAAGGCCTTTTCTTCCTATTTCTCCAATGCCGTGTGCCCAGGTGCAATCTACATGACAGGCAGCTGTTCCATTAGCTCATCTTCAAGAGGAGTGTTCCCAATTCACAGGTACATGGGGAGTCCAGAGGGTGATAATTATGGACCTTTCCTCTTATTCCACACAAGTCGGGAGCTTTCACAATTTAACAAGGCCTGTTTCTTCCAAATATGTCATGCTGCAGACACAATGCTTGCAAAAGGAACCTCAAGATTTTGTCTAGTAAGCCATGCCTCTACGAAACAGATGCGGGTTTTAACACAAGAGCCTCATCTGCACAGACAGTCCCTGGAGGGAAGTGACTGGGGAGGGAACTAACATCCAAGAGCCTTCAGGTCCTGCACCCAGACCCTTGGGGTCTTTGTCTTCTCCCAAGGGCTTCCCTGTTCCAGATGAGGTGCCTTCAGGTTGCATACCCAGGTGAAGCAAGTTAGGGTTAAGAGCAGAGAAGCATCTACATCTTGACTGTCAGACCCTACATTAATGGAGACCCCAGCACAATGGCTGGGCAGACCTTGGCACGCAAATATCTTAACGAATTTGCAAACCGTCTTCAAGAGAAAGGAGGAAATACGTAGCCCGTGGGTCCAGCAGCAAAGCCAGCACCATAGGAAGTCTTCTCTGCTTCTAATTATTCACCCACCCACTGGACAAATAAATATGTTCTCCAGAGCACACCCCCCACCCCAGATGACCTTGTTTAGACCTTCACTTACCACAGTAAATTCAAATTAGCTGAGCAGGTGTCTGGTTCCTTATTATGTTGTGAGAGCAGGTTTCATACCATATCCACGTCATATCTCTAGACCCTCATTTTTGGCACATAGTAGGTGCACAATGCCTGTTCATCTTATGATGTAGAAATAAATTAACCATATGACAGCTATCTGCAACTGTTGCAAGATTGTCATGCAAAGAGGGATTGTTTTTACCCTTTGTGCAATAGTTGATCGAGTAGTAGATGCTATGATTTTAACAGCATAAAGTACAGGGTTTTGTCTGTTTTGTTTTTTAAGTCTGGTCATTGAGAATTTGACATGGGTTAGCTCTCTTGGGGGAGGCAGTGAGATCCCCAGTGTAGAAGGGGTTCAAACCAGATACTGGAAGAGAATATGCAAAGACGCCCTAAGAGGATGCAAGCATGGGGTTTGGATGGGTGGTTGGTTTAGACACCTTTAAATTTTCTTCCAACCTTGAGACTGATTTCAGGATTTGTTTTTATTCACCTGCATGGCTACTTTATTGGCCTGAATAAAATGGGGACATTTTTCATCTTTCCAAGTAATTTGAAGGCAGCCTTTCCACTTACCTAAGGAGTTTTTGGTGGGCGCCGTGGATTGACTTATAGTGGGGCTGACTTGCATGTTGCATGATTCACTGTGCTCTATAGATGCCCCCAAACATGTATATCATTGTGTCTGCTGCTTCAAGATGACACTGTTATGTCCCACCTGTGCAAATACAGCTGTAAAAACTGATGCATGGCCAGCCATCCCTTCCCCAGAGCATAGGCGCAGAGCACATACTCTGGCTTAACACACCCGCAGAGCACCCACACCCTCTTGTGAATTTCAGCAGTCATTTCCAAGGTAAGAAGAGAAGAGAATTGCAAATGAACTTGCATTACCAGCAAAGCCAAGCCAGCCTCCCTCCTAAATTACTTTATGTATTAAATCTGGACTACAGAAACCCCTGCATTCTTTGTGGCTTCCTAGAAAATCAAAAAAGGTTTCCAGCCGTTTCAGCAAACAAGCAGGCTCTGAGCCTTCTCTCTTTGTTATAGATTTGATTCAAACTGCGTTCACTAGCAGTGAGATACAAAGGGAAAAAAGTCAGTATGATATAACTTTGAAAATTTTAACAAGCACCATGGGAAAGAATAATAAAGCATCACTTGCTGCATCTGGCCTTCAGTTTGTAAAGAAAACAATACTGTAAGGAAATGAAAATGTTGCTCTTCATCATCATTAAAAAAATAGTTTTGACTCTTTATCATGCTTTGTTCACCCTTTTACTTCACTAATTGCAAAATTGCATCAAAAGACACATCAACTTCTCCCATCCCTCTATCAGGCAATACACTTGTGCTGAAAATTCATACAAATTTAAGCAGCAAAGAGATAGGGACAAGTTGAAAGTGGTAAGTCTCTCCATGCCGAAGGCAAGTTGTACGGGTGGGTTTCCAGTTAGGAAGCAAAACCAGGAGCTTACCTGGAGAATTTATGCCATTGAACCTGAAATTTCAAGTGGCCATCTGTGTTCAAGGTGAAATTCCTCCATTTCTCCCCCAGCCACCCCCTTTTTACCAAAGGTGCCACTGAATTGTGTCATCTCTTAATAGAAACAGACTGTGGAGAGAAGGACAGGGCCTGACTTCATTTTCTTTTCTTTTATGTGTGCTCAGCAAAGCAGGACCAGTTCTATTATATTTCATTCTTTCGGGGCAATCATCTCGGACTGCATTATAATAAACACATTGGATCTTTCCCCCTCCTGAAGCCACTGCGTGCTGTGCTGCTCAGAATAATTTACCCATCTGACAAAAGCACCACATGTCAGCAGGCCGGTTCTGTGTGCACTATCTGTCCCCATCCTACCCAGAATGCTCCGCTGCCCAGGTGTGGGTGTACCTACCAGAGAGGTTTCTGCAGGAAGTCATAACGGGCCACACTAATGAACAACCTCTGGACAAGGAATAGGACTTGCCCCCAGAGGGTCGGGGTACAGCAAGGTCTGTGCTCTGCTTGGTCCTTCAGCCCAGAGTGGGAGGCGAGAGGTGGCCGGATGGCATATCAGTGCTGCAGCTGCCCTGTCACCATAGCGAATGAACCAGATATGGGGCATGTTGGTGGCGAGTAAGAGGACACAGGGTGGGTCTCTGGTCACAGCGAGGGAGCCAGCTTCACCTCGCTTCTCTGCAGCCTGGCTCTTCCAGGGGTATTAAAAGTATTGCTGCCTGGACCTCAGCGCCCAAGATTCTGTTTAATTCATCAGGGTGGAGCCTGAGCTCTGATAAGTTTCAAATCTCCGGAGGTGATGTTAGTGTGCAGCCCAGGCTGAGAACTTCCGGTCTGGCCTCTGGAGGAGTGGAAGAAGATCGCCCAGTGCCCAACCGAGAGTTAATGCACAGTACGCCTGAGCTGCACTCATTATTACTCTTGTCAATTTAAAGACTGGTTGCACATCCAGGGAGCATCTAGATTGTAATCCCCCGGAGGAGATGACCTAGTCCTAGAACTTTAGTGTCCCCTTACTTGTTTCCACCTAAGGTGGATGTTAATCAACATAGCACAATTTGTTACGATGACCCCATGACCTTGACCCGCCTGTTATGAAGAGTCCTGGGATTGCGTCAGGACCCTTGGATTCTTGTTCTAGCTCTACTACCTTGATCAAGTTCTTGCTATTTTCTTGGCCTCCATTTACCCATTTATAGAACAAGAGTGTAGGATTCTGTGATTGTTCACTGAAGAGTCAAATGCTGTCTTTGGCTTTAGAAGCATAATTTAACAAAACACTCCTGTTTGTCTACTCACAGGAGACCCAGTCCAGGAGCAATGATATGATGCTCTTTGGTATTTGGGAAATAAGCAACATCTGAGGCACAGAGAAGGGGGATGGAGTCAACATGTTTGGAAGAATACTAAATATTACATACTAACATCTGGGGGAAAGCAGAGGTTGTGTGAAGAGGGGAAGTGGGAAGATTCTGGTGGAAAGATCATTTGGAGCTAGGTTGTGGAGAGTCCTGAGTACCTCAATCAGGTATTTCAGACTTTCTTCAAAATGGAACCGGGCCCCACCCATGAGTATGTGCCAAGAAACTGATGCCCCAGCTATGTTTCAACAGCTGACTCTAGCATCCACACTACCAAGGAGCTGCTCATGGGAGGGCTCATCCCTTACTCCTTTTCCAGTTGTTAAGTGCCTGGCACCACAACTGTTGAATGGTTAATGATCAAAAGACTTTGCTGAACTGATATCAGACATCCATCCTGATGAAGACTGAATAACCATGGTTATTATCCCGATGAAAGGATAATAACCACACTAACTCTAGGTTCTCTGTATTTTTTTAAAAACACCTGTAAGGGTCACTGAAGTTTAAAATATTCTTATGCCTTTGACCATCAGATTTTTCTAAGCGAGCACAGGGACACTATTGGTACATTACTTGGCATGAAATGTGGTCATTTACATATATTTGCACAGTGCTGTTAAAGAACCTTAATTCCAAGTAAGTCAAATAAAATAAATTAGTGTAATCTACTGCCATTGTATGGAAGCACAGCTCGGGGATCTTGGTGGTGACGGGGCTAGCAAAGAGCAGCTTTTGGGAAGCTGTGACCACCTCTAGCTCAGTGTACACAGAGGCAGATAGACAAGCCTGAACCCAGGGGACTCGTGGGCAGGGTGAAGTCTCAGGCATCCATCCGCACAGCGCCCTGCAGTTCACAAACCCCATTTACATCTCTTATTTAAGCCTCACAAAACCCTGTGTGTTTGGTAGGGCTGGGAGCGTTCTGAACTTTTAATGAGTAAGGGGATTAGCGAAGTGGAGTGACTTGCCTGTGACACACCAATAAATGGTCTTGGTCCTTAGAGTCCTGACGCTCTGAGGATTGATCCAGAGTTCCCTGGAGAAGAGGTGAAGTGTCCCCACTTTCTGCTAAGCCAGCGACTCCTCCTCTTCAGTCACTCCAATGCCATGGGGAAATTGTACGAGGGAACCCCCAATGGCTCGGGGACGGCGTTGCCCAGCCTGTGCTGCAGCTGGCCCTAAGTAATTGCCTTTCTATTGTTTGCGACAGTTATTTGAAAGTTATGGTAATGGGGTGAAAATATAAGCAGCTTACAGTTTACTAGAACATTAATTCTCTGGGAATGATTTCCTTTTCCTTCCGAGCATCTTTTCCTTTGCTCTGTGGGACCTTTTCCATTGCATTATGTAGCATTTATTTTTAGACTTTTCTCCCTATGATCTACTACCACTGATTCACCATTGCCTAATTACTAATTTCCATATTTGTTAAGATATATCTAGCAAATATGGAAAAAATATATATACACACACAAATACAGGGGCGGGCAAAAGGAGGATTACAGTTGCATTGTGGCGTTCTTTTGAGTTAATAAAGCTGTAGTAATAATCATAACCTGCATATCTTTTTGCATAGGAACAACTGTAAGTATATATGTATATATATTTCTGCTGCAGAGCTCAGACAGGGAGACCTCTGGTCTGGGGAAGCGGTATTCAGAAGCAGCCCAGATACACAGAATGCGAAGTAGGAGTCAGATCACGAGCTTTGGACAAATGAAGCTAAGTTCAAATCCTGGCTTCTCTGTCTGATAATTTGACCTTGGCCTCTTTCAGCTTCAGTTTCTTTGTCTGTAAGGCAGTGATGTATTTATACCCCCTACAAGCTCAAACCTATTCTTTGAGGTTGATCCTGTAAGTTTGGGTGAGCCCAGCCTGGGGATCAGTGACTACAGCCTACAGGCCCAGGAGCCAGAAAATGCTCCCCAAGGCACAGTGCTCAGGGCCCACAATGGTTTAGGGACCCGTGAAAGCATTTTAATTTGTTTTAGAATCAGAAGGAGGAGGAAAAATGAGCTTTTAGGTCAAATAAAGTTTTAATATAACTTTATACCGAATTTTATATAAATTTGTCTTTATACCGATGTCATTGTAAGATAGGATTTTTAACTTTATTTATTTGTTTGTTTGTTTGTTTTGGTGGAGCAAACATTCCACGAAGACAAAAGTGCATGTCCCTCAAAAGCCACAATGCAGCTGTGGATGCTCCCGCTTGGGCACGCATTCTTCATCTGTTCATTTACAAATTGTGGGCCCCAGGCGACTCAGCCCCTAACTTCTCAAGGTGCCCAATGAGAACCCACTTTTCTGAGAATGTAATTTATATCAAAATGAGTGTTGGTTCATTCAGACTTAGCTACCCGCTTGCCCTGCATCTCCTTCCAGTAGGTGTCATTCCACATTCCCCCGTGTCCTCCTGTTCCTGCACCCAACCCCTTCATTGCCTCACGCCACACAAGAGAGAGGACAGAGAAGGGAGAAGCTGCCTGGGTAACCCGGAGCTCCTGACTGCTCTTCCAGCTGCTCCCTGCCCTCCTCGTCAGGAACTGTTTCAGCAGGGTAAATAAAGAGCTTACTAGCAATCACATTGCCCTTTACTGTAGCTTATTGGACATAAATGGTTGAGAACATAGGGGGACCAAAGACAATTTATGGTGTGACTTTCTCCTTTCTGTGCCTCAGTTTCTCCATTTGCAAACTGGGGCTAATAAGAGCAGCCTTGTAGGAGCAATAAGCAAAGGAATGGAATTACAGCTGAGAAGGTACGGAATGCCTTCGGAAGAAATATTCTACTGAAATAGAAGTCATTATTAGATTGATTATCAGGGAGCTCAAGCTACTTAGAATGCCCATGGGATAAGGACTTCCGGTGTTTATAGAGCTAAGCGTCCTCCTCCACTGCCTCCCTGAGTCACCATCAGTAAATTTCATCACAGCTGAAAGGGTCCTGATTTTCAGTTACTCTCAGTCCATGGCCATGACCTGTGCGAGGCTGAGTGAGCCAGTGATTGGTTCGGCTCGGAGACTTAGTAGTGCCCCTTCCCAACCGTTTCTGAAATCGTTGCTCAACTTCCTGGCAGTCCTGAAGTCTAAGGGACAAGAAAGTGGGAGAAAGAAAGGAAGAGCAAGAGGAGAAACGGAAGATGGAGATGTCATGGGGAGGGAAAGGATGCCCTCAACTGCCTGAGTGTCACTGTGGCCTCATCCCTCATTGCACTGTCGTCCTTTGCGCAAGGCTGTCCAGGAGGGTTCCCCCAGCCCTGCGTCTGTGTTAAGTTGTAACTACCCTGTGGCACCTAACCTCAGCCAGTGGTAGAGTCATGGCTTTGTTCCATTCATGTTCTGAGTTAGAATCAGAGGTCTTTGACTTGAGAAGGACATTGGAAATCATTTGTCCAACTCTGTCTTTTTACAGATGAAGCCCAGAAGGTTAAGAGACATGTCCAAGTTCACACAGCAAAGAAGTCAAAACGAAACCTCATGCATGCACACACACGTACATACACACATTTCCATATGCTTGGGAGTCTAGCTGTGCTTCATCCATACAGTGACCAGGCCTGGAGAAGGAGTACTGCAGGTTCCGGCACAAATAACGCCCCTATTTATTACAAAACCTTTTATAATAAAATCATAAGCATGTAATTCTGTATCATAACAATATCACACTCAAGCACACCATATGACATTTTAGGTGAAATGTTCAAATTAAAACTATAAATTATGACACCCATATCATTACCCTACCAACCACACTCAAGCAGGTGTTACTTCTGCCAGACCCTGTATATCTCCATTTTTACCAAAGAGAAAGCTGAAGCTCAAAAGGTTAAGGGAGAACATTCAAGATCACCCAGACTGTTGTAGCAAAGCTGGTGTAAAACCCAGTCTCCTAGCACCAGACAGCACACTTTCCAGCCCCCATACTGCCTACAAGTCAACTGTCCAGAGCTCGTGGCTATGGCTGCTGTGAAGGAGCCAGGATTTCTATCCATATTTATAGGAAAACTTTTGGTTTAACTGCTTTCATGCTTAGAAGTCTCACCATTTTTTAAAATTTATCAGAGGAAAGAGAGTAACAATGGAGTTGATGGGCAATCTGTGTAATTAACACCCCAGAGCTCCTAGTACTATAAGGTTTTTTGATTCAGTGCATTCTCCCAGCAGATGCTCTTTTTACTGGTCAAGTAGCATTATCTCGCAGATTATCAGGGAGGGGGAAAGATTCCTGCCGGAAGAGAGTGGAGGGCAGGCATGATTTGGGTTTGTCATTAGTGACCTTAGGCATGCTTTGATGTACCTATGAGCCTGCTTGCTGCAAAAATGTGAACGATGAAACCAGCAAGTTCCAGACAAGGAGTAGGACATCTGCTTCTCAATTAGTGCTCATTTAGCTTGTTTGGAAATGATTTGTGCCTCTACAAGACAGCATAACTGGAAATTGCTTTCTTTCCTATGACCGTAACCTTTTCCTCTTCTCACAATGGGCCAGATGGATGGATCAGAGGGGCCTCGTTGGGCTACAGAGGAACGATGGGTATTCCCGTTCCTGCCAGTGTTCAAAACGACATTGCTGTTCCTTATTCTCACTGCAATCATAATACCCAAAATCAAGGTCTTGAGAAATGTCCAGCCCCTTCCAAGCACTTCGTGGAAGCACATAATTGGCTCTTCAGTGGTTGTTAAACCAGCACTGATGTTTACGTGGTACACATCACTACAGTTGTGCTAGTTATTAAAACATTGACGCATTCCCGATCGGTTGGAAAATAGCCACTTCTCCAGACCCTGCAGGTCCCCCAACACTTCCTCATCTGCCCCACACTCAAGGAGCTCGGATGAGCACCAATAAGGAGCTGCCCTGGCACCCTCCAATTTGCCAATCTGGCACCCATGTTTTCTGTGTACCTGACCCATTATAGCATGTCTCCCAGCCAAACAGGCTCTCCCCTGCTGAGGGAGACAGCATCCCTGACATTTATAGTAGTCCCAGCAGGAAAATGCCCATTCTATCGGTCCCCTGGAGGAACCCTAAGCGAGTGGTTGCTAAGGTTTTAATGTCATACTGTGTGTTCAAAGTCTTTAGTGAGGTACACAGGGAAATTAGTGCTTCTCACACAGGTCTCTGCCCAGATGGGGCCCTCTTGGCTGTGCAGTTGACTTGGACTAGCCCTGGAGCACAGTGTGCCAAGCCCTGCGTCTGACAGTGGTTGGGTGGGCAGCGCTAGAAGCTGACAGCAAGACCAATCTGAGGTCAAGTGTGATGGAAAGTAGCAGTCCAAAGTGGCTGTTGAAGCCAGAAACTCTTGATCCAAGAGTTAACAGCCAGAGCCCAGAGCCATATGGGAAATCAGAAAATCAGGGGAGGCCAGAGGAAACAAGAAATGGACAAAATCTAGTCGTTTCTGCCCCTCAATCAGAGTTCATGGACACACAAGGGTCTGTGAGTTCTCTATAATAATTTATTTATTTATTTTAAAATATACTTTATTGATTATGCTATTACAATTGTCCCATTTTCTGCCCTTTATTCCCCTCTGCCCTGCACACCGCTCCCACCCACATTCCCCCTACCTTAGTTCATGTCCATGGGTCATACATATAAGTTCTTTGGCTTCTCTATTTCCTATACTATTCTTAACCTCCCCCTGTCTATTTTGTACCAACAATTTATGCTTCTTATTCCCTGTACCTTTTCCCCCATTCTCGCCCTTCCCTCTCCCTGATGATAACTCTCCATGTGATCTCCATTTCTGTTCCTGTTCTAGTTGTTTGCTTAATTTGTTTTGGTTTTTGGGGTTTTTTTTAAGGCTCAGTTATTGATACTTGTGAATTTGTTGTCATTGTACAGTTCATATTTTTGATCATTTTTTTTAGATAAATCCCTTTAACATTTCATATAATAAGGGCTTGGTGATGATGAACTCCTTTAACTTTACGTTATCTGGGAAGCGCTTTATCTGCCCTTCCATTCTAAAAGATGACTTTGCTGGATAGAGTCATCTTGGTTGTAGGTCTTTGTCTTTCATGACTTTGAATATGTCTTTCCAACCCCTTCTTACCTGCAAGGTTTCTTTTGAAAAATCAGCTGACAGTCTGATGGGAACTCCTTTGTAGGTAACTGTCTCCTTTTCTCTTGCTGCTTTTAAGATTCTCTCCTTATCTTTAATCTTGGGCAATGCAATTCTGATGTGCCTTGGTGTGTACTTCCTTGTGTCCAACTTCTTTGGGACTTTGTGAGCTTTCTGGACTTCTTGGAAGCCCATTTCCTTTGCCAAATTGGGGAAGTTCTCCATTATTTTTTCAAGTAAGATTTCAATTTTTTGCTCTTCCTCTTCTCCTTCTGGCACCCCTATGATTCAGATGTTGGAACATTTAAAGTTACCCACAGGTTCTTCCTAAGCCTCTCTTCATTTTTTTGAATTCTTGTTTCTTCATTCTGTTCTGCTTGAATGTTTATTCTTCCTTCTGGTCCAAATCGTTGACTTGAGTCCTGGTTGCCTTCCCTTCACTGTTGGTTCTCTGTACATTTCTCTTCATTTCACTTTTCATAGCCTTCACTTTTTCCTCTATTTTGCAACTGTACTCCACCATTTCTGAGAGCATCCTGATTACCAGTGTTCTGAACTCTGCATCTGATAGATTGTCTATCTCTTCATTGCTTAGTTCTGTTTTTGGAGCTTTGATTTGTTCTTTCATTAGGGCCATATTTTTTTTGTGTGTCTCAGTGCAGCTGTTACATTGTAAGGTGTGGAGCCTTAGGTCTTCACCAGGGTGGGGCATTGTAGCTGCATTGTGGCACTCTATGTGGGGGAGGCATCCAAGAAGGAACAATGCTGCTTGCTTGGCTCTCTGCCAACTTTCAGTCACTTCTCCCACAACCCACAAGCAAATTGGGCCCTTCTGGTGCTGATTCCCAGGGAGGTGGGTCTGTATGTTCTAGGACCCTGTGGGTCTCTCCAATGAACTTTCCTGTGAGGCTGAGAGTTTCTCCCACTGCTGCAACCCCCACAGGTTTTTACAGCCAGAGGTTTTGAGGCTTGATTTCCCTGTACTGGAACCCTGGGTTGCATGGTCTGTCGTGTTCCCCAGTTCTTCTTCATGGTTATTCGCACACAAATGTGAAACTGCCCAACCCTCCAGCTGCCTTCTTGTTCTGTGTCCTCTCTGCCCTGGCTGCCTGTCTCCACCCCTCCGACCTGTCTAAATGAATGTTTCTTCTTTAACTCCTTGGTTATCACACTTCCAAACAGCTCTATTTTCTGGCAATTCTAGTTATTTTTTGTTTTTAAATTTGTTGTTGCCCTTTTGGTTGTATGAAGAGGCAAAGCATATCTACCTATGTCTCCATCTTGACTGGAAGTTGTCTCTATAATAATTTAAATGGTTTGTTTTTATTTTGATAATCTAAGAGAAAGATATTTTTGCCTCCACTTTAGGGCTTATGTTTTCAATCACATTGGTATCAAGGCGTAGTACTTTAATTGTCACGACACATGGAAAAACAAGCGAGGCAGACTTGGTGAGGATTCATGCCCTTGACAACCAAAGGACCACAGGGGACCCTGATAAGAGAAGGGTTTACAGCAGTTGACCTAGCAAAGATTCTTGGAGGAATTGATTCATTACAAACCCATGTAGTACAGGACTGTCAACCTAAAAAACCTATCTTCATTTTCTAGGGTGGCTACTGTAACAAAGTTCCACAAAGAGGATTGCTTATTCTCTCACAATACTGGCATCCAGAAGCCCGAAATCAAGGTGTCAGATGGACCATGCCCCCTCAGAGCTTTTTGTGGTGGCATTTGGTCCTTGGCGTTCTTTCCTTGCAGCCACATCACTCCAAATCTCTATCTCTGTCATCCCCTGGTCTTCTGTCTCTGTGTCTTTCCCTTTTCCTTCTTATAGGGACACCAGTCATACTGGATTAGGGTCTACCTAATGACCTCATCTTAACTCATATACATGTGCAAAGACCCTATACTCATATGAGGTCACATTCACAAGTACCAGGAGTTAGGACTTCAACATATCTTTTTGGAGGGCACAATTCAACTTATAACAGAACCTCAGTAGGAACAGTCTGTGCCCTAGTTGTCCTATAAACAGTGATGTTGTTTCAGCAAATAACACCTTCCATCACATCGAATTGATCTGTTCATTTGAATTGCATGGTTTTGACATTTGTTTGTATTTAGCTTGTAAATAGATACTGGGTTTCTTGGTTTGGTTTTAATAGTCATGCAAGAGCTATAAGCATAAGCAGTTTATACCCACCTTTCTGTTGTACATTTTAAAATAACATTATCATAACAATAGTTTGTTAGCTCAGGTAGTCCTTGACAATTTTCCTTTGTTCTTTATCGAGTAGTTGTATGTTATTTCACTAGTAGAGTCCCTGGGGTCTACATAAATTCTAGATGTGAGAGGAGATACAGTGTTTTTCTTTCTTTTTTAAAAAAATTTTATTTTATTGATGATGCTACACAGTTGTCTCAATTTTCCCCCTTTGCTGGCCTCCACCCAGCAACCTCCCATTCCCACAGACAATCCCCCCACAATTGTTCAAGTCCATGGATCATGCATGTGAGTTCTTTGGCTACTCCATTTCCTACAATGTACTTTGCATCCCCAAGGCTATTCTATAATGATTTATTTGTACTTCTTAATCCCCTCACCTATTTGCCCATTCCCCCACATCCCACTCCCATCTGACAAACTTCAAAACACCCTCTGTATCCATGATTCTATCTCTGTTATTTTTGTTTGTTTAGTTTGTGTTTTAGATTCAATTATTGATAGATATGTATTTATTGCCATTTCATTGTTCATTATTTTGATCTTCTTTTTCTTAAATAAGTCCCTTTAACATTTCATATAATTATGTTTTGGTGATGATGAACTACATTAGTTTATTCTTATCTGGAAAGCTCTTTATCTGCCCTACGATTCTAAATGATATCTTTGCTGGGTAGAGCAATCTTGGCTGTAAGTCCCTGCTTTTCATGATCTGGAATATTTTTTGCCAATCCTTTCTAGTCTGCAAAGTTTTTTGAGAAATCATCTGAGAGTCTTATAGGAATGCACCCTGTAGGTAACTAATTTCTTTTCTTTAGCTGCTTTTAAGATTCTCTCTTTATCTTTAACTTTTGGCATTTTAATTATGATGTGTCTTGGTGTGTCCTCTTTGCATTCATCCTGTTTAGGACTCTCTGCGCTTCCTGGACTTGCATGTCTATTTCCTTCACCAAATTAGGAGAATTTTCTTTCATTATTTTTTCAAATAGATTTCCAATTTCATGCTCTTTCTCTTTTCATTCTGGCATCCCTATGATATGAATGTTGGAACTCTTGAAGTTGTCCCAGATGTGCTTATACTATCCTCATTTTTTTGGATTCTTTTTTCTTCTTATTGTTTTGATTGACTGTTTTCACTTCCTTATGTTCCAAAACATTGCTTTAATTCTCAACTTCATCCACTCTTCTGTTATTTCCCTGTAATTTTTTCTTTATTTCAGTTAGTGTATCCTTTGTTTCTGACTGGATTTTTTTATGCTGCTGAGGTCCTCACTAAGTTCCTTGAGCATCCTTATAACCATATTTTGAACTCTGCATGTGATAGATGCTTACCTCCACTTTGTTTAGCTGTTTCTCGAATTTTGATCTGTTCTTTCATTGGGACCCTGTTTCTTTGTCTCCTCATTTTGGCAGCCTCCCCGTGTTTGTTTCTATGTATTATGTAGAGCTGCTATGACCCCATGTCTTTGTAGTATGGCCTAATGTAGTAGGTGTCCTGAAGGGTCCAGTGGCACATCCTCTCCTATCACCCAAGCTGGGTACTCCAGGGGCACCTTCCATGTGGGCTGAGTCCATGTAGTTGAGCCTTAGTTCCTGTTGGCAGATCAATGGGAGGGATTTACCCAGGCCAGTAAGCTGCAAGGATTGGCTATGACTACTTACCACCAACCTCTGCCCTCCATGGAAGATCAGCTGTGCAGAAGCAGGGTTGTGGTGCTCTAACATGGTCTGTATCTGTCCACCGGGTACACTAGCTCTAGGGTTTTCCAGGTGGTGCAGGCCAAGGTCAGCCCTGACCTGTGTTTTGCCCAGGGCCACTCTGCCTGAGCTATAAAGCAATCTGCGATGGCTGCTACTTGTGCTGGGCTTGGAGATTTCCAGGCGAAGCCAAGCTGTGAATCTAGGCTGCCTCCTACTAGTGCCAGACCTGGGGCTCACTGAGGCCAGCTGTTGCTTATTTGAGAGGATTTAGGAAGTTGTACAGTATGAGCCAAGTCGAGCTATTCATACAGAAAAGCAGCTTGGTAGGAAAAAAAAGAGGGAGAGAGAAAAGCAGCTTGGGTGGGCTCCTAAGTTGGGTGGGGTGGAGTCAGGAGATCTCCAAGATGGGCCAGTGTTAGTCAGGTTGATAGAGTTTCAGACATGGTATCTGCCTGCCAGCTCCATGGCTCTGTAGTGGGAAGGCTCAGCAAAGGGATAATGGCCTCTGCTGGCCCTGATGCCAGATACTTCAGCCTCTTCCAGTATGCCACTGGTGCCCTTCAGCTGCCACCCTGGCATTGGTGCTCTGAGGGAGTGAATCTAAGTAGGTGAATCCATGTGTGGGTTCTTTAAGAGGAACTGCTTGGGGCTCCGGAAATTTTTCCCACTGATTCAATCTGCACTGGTTTTTGCAGCTAGACGTTGTGGGGACTTATCTTCTTGGCACTGGAACCCTGGGCTGGGGGGCCTGGTATAGGGCTGGGACTCCTTGCTCCTGAGATATCCCTCCCAAATTTTTATCCACCTCACGTGGATGAGAGACCAGCCTGTTCTGCATCTGTTCCCCTCCTACCAGTCTGGGTGGATGTGGTTTCTTTAATTCTGTAGTCGTCAGACTTCAGTTCAACTTGATTTCTGATGGTTCTCAGTGATGGTTCTATATTTTGGTTGTAATTTTGATGTGGTTGTACAAAGAGGCAAGCCATATCTGCCTTCTCTTCCATATTAACAGGAAGTCTCGAGACACAGTATTTTTCTCAAAACATGTATTTGTGAGTGGATCTATTAAAAGAAACTTGTCTCGGCATATGATTAGATTTCAAATTCCCTGAAGGCTTGTGGACCTCATATAACCAGTGTATGCTCCCTAGATAAATGATGGGCTTTGATATGGCCTGGGGCCAAGGTCAGTTCTCTTAGAGTCTCCTCCCCTCCCATGCCTCTCTGTGGTAATAGCTGTGCCAGAGAGGGGGCAGATTCTGGCTTGAGTCCCACGGGGAGAGCTGCTCTGGAGCTGGCCAAGCTCCGGAAAGCTGGGTGGTCCCTGGAACCCTAGAGGAGAACTGGTGTCTAGGACAAGGCCACAGCTCCCCTCCTCCAGAATCTGTAGGAGCCCCAGGAAACACTGTATCCAACTCGATTGACCCTCATGGTCCTGAGGACGAGTTGGTCCTCAGTACTCCAACAAGAGAACCTGAATGTCAGTTCAAGGTGTTTGCTTCATGCTCTTTGATCCAGAAACAGATGGACATTACATGGACTTCTCAGCTCCAAGTATTGCCTAAATAAATACAGACCCTGGGGTTGAGGGGAGGGGAGTTGAATCTCGAAGAGTAGTCTTAAGTCACTTGTAGCAAATCATTAATTTTTTTGCTCTCTTTTTATTTTTAATTCTTTTGAGTTTTAATTTCCAAAATGTTTAAACCTTGTTCTTTCAAAAATATTAAACTAACTTGTTTCCTCAAAAATCTTTGATTAAAATTGATGCTGCTGAAAGATATTTGAACCCCATTCCCTTCTCACCTGTGTCAACAGAGTGTAAGTGAATCAGGAGGCTTCACTAGAATTAAATGACAGTTTTATTCCAGGGTCTTAAGATTCACAAAGCAGAAACACTACCAATTAACACCAGAGTGTTCCAAAGAAGAGAAAAGTTGAGAGTAAAAAGTACGTTCTTGAGAAGAATCAGTCCTGCATTCTTAGCCTCTGGGTTGGTCTGAAATAATAATCTTCCAGATGTCTGGTGGTTTGGATAATGGATGTCAGGCAGTCTGGACTAATGAACATTTTCCCCAAGTTCTTCATCTGAATTCTCTTTCCTAACTTCTTCAAAGGGTTATTTATAGGATATATATATATATATATATATATATATATAGTCTCTGGGCATGCATGCACAACTGAAAAGTTTAAGTTTTCAGGCTAGTTAAAGTAAATTAAAACACATTCCTCACGTTTCAACCCATTCTGATTTAAAGAATTTTTGTTAGTTTGGCTATAGTGACTCCGTTTTGTTTCTGCACTCTTTACTCACCTGCAATCTCCAGTTGGAAAGGCACTAAATAAATAGTTGAGGAACTTCTTTCTTCTATGACCAGCCAAGGGCATGAAAACAGTGAATAATTGTAACAGTGAAATACTTGGTTTCTCTGACTCCCATCTTGTTCAAACCTGTGTTGTTCCTATGGCCTTCAGGCTAATAGCTCCTGCTTTGCCTTGCCTATAGACATGCTAATCATTTAGTGGAATTCTGCTTGAGGCCTGAGTTTTATAAGAACAGCTCTAATGTCCCCTTCCCTTGACATAAAAGAAGCCTCAGCTCTGTACTTTCTTAGATGAATTTGAAGATTAGGTCTCTCGTCTTCTTGGTTGACACCTTCTAAATCAATAAACCTCTCCTTAATCTAAACTCTCATGTTTTGGGTTTGGGCCTTCCAAAGCATCAGGCACATGGACTTTTGATCTGTAACATACGGAACAGGTAGACTTGGCTAAAGCCCCCATTCCACTCCTTAATAGACCTTTGAACAAACATAACTCATTTAACCGTGCTGAGCTTCAATTTTCTAATCTGGAAAATGGGTATAATAATACCTGTGCATCTTCCACATTGTCATGAAGATTGAAAAAGATATTGGGTGTAAACATTTTTTTAAAGTATAAATTGCTATTTAAGTGTGAGCTATCTCTGCCACTTATTAATATTCTTCAGGCGAAGACCACCAGGAACATACCAGTAGTTAAAGAAGGCGGGTTTATTACTGGTTGTGGTGTAGTAGAGAAAACATCATGGGCACCATAGGGTGTCTCAATAAGAGGGAGTTAGGCTTCGATCGGATGATTTGAGGGAGGGTCTAGGTAAGCAGGGATTTGCTCTAAATTGGATGCTGTCAGAAAGTGGGGCAGTATGATTGGATAGCTCAATAAATCTTCTCTACTGGGAGGGAAAACTGGAATGAGTATAAAGCTGTAATAGTAATTGGTAAGAAGCAACTCATCTTGGGTGTTTAGTATTTTGTATGCAGCAAAGTGATTTTTTTAAATGATCTGTGCTTAGAAGTGGCCTTGCTTTATCTCATCGCATTGTGATCTCAGAGTAACCTTGTCTGAGCTCAGTATTCCGTAGGCGTATCTGACAGGAGAATAACAGGGCTGAGCTGTGAATGCCAGGTCAGCTTCTGAATCTCAGGGGCTGCTTTTAAATTCTCTTTAATATTACACATCTTCAAACCAACAGATTCTGTATCAAACAATGGGCCCACATGAGGTTTCAGAAATAGATGAACTCAGGGTAGGTAAGAGAACAAAGAAGGGAGGGAGGAAAACAAGGAGGAAGGAATGAGAAGCTTAGAGGGGAAAAGAAGTTATTGTAAGGCTGTAGTATGTTTGCATATCCACCAAGACTCCAGGATCAGAGGAAGAACTCAAGTGGATTGAGCTGATACCACTTCATAACCGGCCCAAAAGGTCAACCTAGAAAACATCAAAGCCACTCAATTCCCTTAAAGAGGCACCAGTTTAATCAAATCCTGGGATTGGCTATAGATTTGGCCCTAACTACCTCTTCCGTTCTCCCTGAATTTCATGTCACATAGACCTTGGGTCTATGCTTCCTAACCGGTTTGAGGAGGATCCCAGAGCCATTTTCTCTTCTGGCTTTCCTGTGATCGATGTGCACAGATGCTTCATAAGACTTAAAATGACTAAGCCATTTACCTCAGGTGGCTAATCAAGCAGGTTTAAAGAATTCCAAGATATCAAGAAACCACAAGTGCAGAGTGGAAATTGAATTGCAGTCACAAATACAATTTGGCCATTAAAATCTAAACTTGATGGGCTAATAGAGAGTTATCAGCTGATGAGCGAACATCAATATGATAGCAACAAAATTGGCCTCCGTTGAACGGAGCTGTTCTCAGAGACCTCATGATACCCAGTAGAAGATGAACTCTTGATACTTTCCATATCTCAGTTAATAGCTTCAGTTGAATCAGAATAATTTGAAGGGGCTAATGAACATGATGTAGGAAAAGAGTTTGGAGGTGATAATTTGATTTGGCGGTATCATTTGAAAGATGACAACATTATGAAACAGGTCCCCTGGGGAGTACGCAGTGCGTGCTGGAAAGTGAGAAGGAAGCAGAGGGCCCCTGCCTCCTCTCTGTCAGTTCAACAGGTCTCTCTCAGACAGGAAGATGTGGCAACATTGGTGACATTTATCTGTAAAACAATTTAAATGACTATCAGATTTCTCATGTGTTCAAGTCTTGGTGATGATTTCATAATGTATGGCTTCTGCATTTTTCTTACATTAGAAAAGTTCTGTGGCTGTACTTGCTACATTCTTTTTATTTATTTATTTTTGCCTCTTGCTATCCTTTTTTGGGGGGATCAAAATTACACTCAAAGCCAATCTTTGCATTATTAAGGCCACATCTTACATAGAAAAATAAAAAAAAAAATACCTAAGACAGGTGGGAAATTAAATGGTTAATGAGTAGGAGGAAAGAATCTTAATGTTCAAACGGATCCCACCTTTGTACTCATTTTAGCACGTTCAGGCTGCTGTACCAAGAATACCACAGACTGGGTAGCGAAACAATACATATTTTCTCCCACTTCTGGAGACTGGGAAGTCCAAGATCAAGGCGTGGCATTTCGGAGTCCAATAAGGACCCACCTCCTGGTTTGCAGATGGCCACTTTCTTGCCTGTCCTCAAATGGTGGAGAGAAGAAGCTCTGGTCTCTTCATTCCCTTGCAAGGCCCCTGGTTCTATCATGAAAGCTCCACGCTCATGCTCTAATCACCCCCAATGGCCCTGCCTCCAAATATCTTTACAGTGGGAATTTAGGCTTCGACACATGAATTTTGTGGGGACACAAACGTTCAGCATCTAGCACTACTTTAAGGGTTGACATTGCCAAGGCCTGTTTAGCTGACTGCTCTTGACAAAGTTCCTCAATAAAGTTGCCAAATAAAAGGCAAAGCTTAAGTTGCCTTTGGAGTCAACTTTACCTGTATTCAAATCTTAGCTCCAGCTTTTATTACCTGTGTGACCTTGGCTTGACTTCATAAAACCTTGCCCAACTTCTACATTCTTACGTTTGTTTGTTTTTAAATATAGGGAGGAGACAGTACTTCACCTGTCACTGACAGAACTAGGTGAGATCATGGATACCAGAGCACTTGGCACTGTTGTTGGAGGCTCAGAACTTTTTGATGCTATCTTTTCGTCTCTAGTGCTTGACATGGCCACCTTTGATAGGCACATAAAGTCATTCCTCTTGAAGTAGGTTCAGCAGCGTGGTTTCGGTGCTGCTAAACACTCCTGTGAGTCTTTCTGTTGAGAAATGAGCTTTGAAGTTCTAGGTAAGAGTTCAGTGACTCCTCGGGATTTAATTATTTGAGTATCTGGCACATAGTAGGCTCAACGTGAATCTTGTATAATAAATATCAAGTAATAGAGACTATTTGTTTCCTTTAATTGATTAGTTCATTTCCCCTGTGTTTTGGGTCAAAGCCACAAAAATCTATTGGTAGAAATGGTAATGGCCCACTAAGTTGGGAGCTTCCAAGGGCATTGCATGATACAAGGCAGGTGCTGTCTTGAACTCTACTGGCCTAAGAGCCAAGAGATCTGGGTGATTTAAATAGCCACGCAACCTTGGGCAAATCAGTTCAGTGCTCTAGGTCTTGGTTTCCTTGTCTATGAAAAGACAGCTTTGGGCTGAAAGATTTCTATTATTCCTTCCAATTCTAATGATCTATGATCCAAAATTGACTGTTCCTTTGTAAATGGATTCCCCAATGACCTAATAGGAAAAGATACAATTGCCTTATTACTGGACCATAAGCCCAGGCATGCCCATTAGAATTGGAAGGCGAGTCTCCATTGTAAGTGGATATTATACATGTTGGGGACTGATCAATGCCTTTCCTTTGTGGGTAAAGTGTTATTTTGATAAATGCCTATCTTATGAATTTTAATCATGTGGTCTGTCAGCACCCCTCAAATTCTAAAGACCACACTATTGTTATTACGTATTGACTGGTTTACAGCCAGGTCAGAGAAACAAGTCCCAAATGTTGACCGCTGAAATATTTATGATGTGACTAGCATTGCTTCCAAGTCATGCACACTAAATTCAGGAAGAAACACACTATGGCTAGCCAGGGCTGAAATTGATGACCATGTTTCTATTTTAGCCATGCAAATCATTCATCAAGGAGCAATCAGTATGAATTTGATATTCTTAGGAGACAAACTGGGAGGGCAGTGGGCCTTGGGACAGACTCTGCCCCAAGTTTTCTCAACTTTCAGAAAATGAATGAGCTGTCCCAATATTCCATCGTAGCTCACTCCCATTTTCCTTAGTCCATTATGCCTCTCCATCTTCTTTTAAAGGACAACATGTCTACTTGAGGAGTGCCATATAGATGTGTAAGATTGACATTAGGAGTTTGAAAATATTTAGTTGAAAATGTTATGTATTCCCTTTCTAACCAAGGCTAACACATCGGGGATTCTTGTACAGATGCAAGTGACAAAGTGATATGGAAAACGTCCCTTATAAAACTGCAGGCAAAAGCAGGCATCCCTGTGCCCGCCACCTCTCTATACTTTATGAAAGCACACTGACTGGTTCCAGCTATTGGGGTTTGGGGTCAAAGAAGCTCCAAGTTTTAAAGTATCTTGTAAATATTCCATTAAACTTTGCCTAAGAAATCTAGAAATTCTTAATAGGAATTGCCAACAGGATAGGGTGTGATATTGCAGGTAGGGGAAACTGTTTGAACTATACTGCCCTAGGTAATGAAGAAGGAAAGAGATGCATTTTCTTCCAGCCTTTAACAAAAGAATAAGATTCATCCATCAGTGAGCAAGCACTTACTTAGTCACCTGTTTTGAACAAGGCCTTTGGGTAAGCACTTAGGGAAAACACAAGTTAGTTGAAATTTGGTATTCTCTCAGACACAGTATTAAGTCTCCTGATACCAGTCTCATGTCTCTTAATAAAAACTCTCTAGAACCTTGCTACTCAAAAGTGTGGTTAACATCAATAGTAACTGGGAGTTTGTTAGAAATACAGGATCTCCAGCCGCACCCTGACTTACTGAATCAGAATCTGTATTTATAAAATTCTTCTGTCACTTACGTGCACACTAAAGTTTAAGAAGCACTGCTGCAGACCACGGGAGTCTGAGCAACAATCACTTAGCCAATCAAAGAGCACCCACAGGGGGCCATCCTAAAATTCCTACCATGCATACGGTATTGTCATAACAGCCTCTTACAGTGATTGAATATTGCCTGGTCACATGGGAAGTAATTAGGGATTCTCTCTAAGGGTCTGATAAAGAGGACATTTTTGTAGATTATGTAAAATCATAGATGGTACATCCGGAAAGGATCTTACTGACTACCTGTTTCTTTCTGATAGAGATAAGGAAACCCCATAGCTAGTAAGTAGGGGAATTGAGGCTAGAACTGAACTCTCTGAACTGATTATCTAGTGCTTATTCACCCCCCACTTCACTGAAAAGTGAAGACAGAAGCTGAAGGGCGGGTCTGGATGAGTCATTCACAAATCAATTGCTGCGCAATGGATCGCAGCAGTCAGTAAAAAAATGACTACATCTAATTTACCATTGGGTGATCCCCTGCTTAGAGACAAATTCTCAAGTGGAGAAAATGAAATCATAGTAACATGGCCATTTTCTATCATAGTTAATGCCTTGGCATGGGGCCAATGTGGACACTGACCGAATTTCATTATCAAAAACAAAATAAAAACAACCTAGTTATCATACAAGCTAAGGTTATTTGTCCTACAGGAAATGTGTGTCAAAAAGAGGCCTACCTGCAACCTAGGCCCCAGGATTGAGAGGCTCTCCTTAAAGTTCCTTTTGTGCTAGAATATCCTCCCCCAAGCCTCATTCTTCCAAGACCAGCTAAAATGCTGCCTCCTCCACTTAATGGATTGGCCAGAACATTCCCTCCTCTCCTGGCCTGGGAGCTCCTGAAGACAGAATGCGTATCTGATTTATATTTGGGTCCCCAAAGCAGCCAGTATCTAGCAGGCCCTTAGTCCCTATTTGCTTGGTGGAACATTTAGGAGGACTACCTCATAGTTTACCTTCTGACCCAGCTTCCATCACGAGAATGGCTGTAAGAACTTTGGAGAGCCACAAATCTTCTGGCAACCATCACTAGCGGTACAAACCCACCTGAACACCTCCAAAGTCTCTGATGGTGTTCTCGCTTGTAGCTGGGGTGGTACACACACGTGTCCATCAGCTGAGTCGAGGGCCAAGCCAGCAGTTTGCTCAGAATCCTAAGCAAAAAGAATGGTTCGATCAAAGGTTTGATTTGTCAGTTTTCATGTGCCTAGAATAAATCATTATGAATAAAAATAAGTAAATCACTTCTGTGGTTTTTATTTGTGATTTACTTTTAGCTAAAATTCAGAGTTGGTTGGTTACAGGCATCAAGAAGATTGACTCCCATGTCCTACTTAATCCATTAGCCTGAAGGTTCGACTTTCCGCACTGTCGTGTTCCGCCTTGTAGACACAGCCTTAAATACGCATTAATGACTCTTTGGGGATAAAGCCTGAGAGCATGTTATCTTCCCAAATTTATCATTTGGTCCCGTTGTGTTTTGTATCAGAAATCATTTGATTGAATCACCTAAATCAATTTTCCTTCACTTTTCCCTAGTTTCCTGTTGTCCTTTCTGGTTCGTAGCCTATAATGATTCTCTTGTGTCTAGCATCTCCAAATCTGTCTCTTATAGAAATGATTATGTTTCTGAGAGCTCTTAATTTTATCTCGCAGTCGTAGAAGAGAAAAAGAACCTTCCCTTTGCAGTATAGCCTCCTTGTCTTCACCTTGCACGTCAGCCCAGCCCCGTCGAGCAGGATGCTGAGAGAGGGCACAGCACTGCCCCGGCCGGGCTCTCTTTTTCTCCCGCAGCTCTCAGTGGAGAGGCCCCAAAACAATGGGGTCAGATTTGTGTGGAAACTGGCATTGGAGTACACAGGAAATCATACACAATGTGCGGTCTGTGCCTTGCCCCGTTCGTTTTTTGTTTGTTCATTACTTAAACAGTACTCGTTAGTTGTTCTCTTTCTGTCTGGAAGTGAATACCTATTACGGTCTGGGTATGCTCACAGATTCCATTTTATCTTCAGAATTGACATGTGAGCTTTTCCTCTTTGTTTTATTTTTTTTAGAAGTTGCTCCAGTGCCAGAGTTGGCAAACTATGACCCAGAGGACAGCCACCTGTTTTTATAAATAAAATTTATTGGAACACAGCCATGTTTATCCGCTGCATATTTTCTATAGCTGTTTTCTTGCTACAAATGGCAAGGTTGAGTGGTGATAGGGGACTGTGACCCTTAAATTCAAAATATTTACTAAATGGCCAGAAAAAAATCTCCCTATCATTGGTCTACAGCATCTTTTGCACATTTTTAATTAGTTTATATGCTTTTTTTAAGGAACGAGTTGTAATAGTTTTTTATGTATTTTTGATACAAGTCTCTTATCAGATAAATGAATTGCAAGTATTTTCTCCCATTCTGTCGATTGCCTTTTCCTAATTGTATCTTCTTTAGCACAAAAGTTTTAAATTTTGATAAATTCCAATTTCTCTGTTCTTTCTTTGGTTGCTTATACATTTTGCATCATATCTACTAATCCATTGCTACATCTGAGGTTATAAAGAATTCCCCATTCCCAGGAATTTCATAGTTTTAGCCCTTATATTTTAAGTCTTTGAACATTTTGAGAAAACTTCTGTGAGGTAAGGGTCTAACTTCATTCCTTCGCATTGGGCTCCCAGTTGTCCTCCACATTTTTTGAAAAGACTATTCTTTCCCCCATTCAGTTGTTTTAGTATCCTCTTTAGTATCCTCTTCTCTGAAATGTCAATTAACTGTTAACATTAGGGTTGATCTCAACTCTGTCCCATTAATCTATGTGTTTATCCTAATGCCAGTACCACATTGTCTTTGGTACTGTTGCACTGCAGCAAGTTTGAAATCAGGAAGTATGAGTTCTCCTACTTTGATCTTATTAAAGGTTTTTTTGGCTACTCAGAGTATCTTGCAATTCCATATGAATTTTAGGATCAGCTTGTCAGTTTCTACCAAAAAGTCACCTGGAATTCTGATAGATGTTGCATTTAATCTGCAGATCAATTTGGATCTTATTGCCATCATAACAATATTAAGTCTCCCAATTCATAAACACAGGGTGTTTTTTTCCCTTTATCAGAGATCTTCTTTGATCTCTTTCAACAAAGTTTTAATAGTTGTTTAGAGTGTAAGTTTTGCACTTTTCTTGTCAAATTTGTTTCTAAATATTTTATTTTTATGCAATTGTAAATAGGATTGTTTGCTTAATTTCATTTTTGGATTTTGTATACAAGTGTATTAAAATTGTATCCTGTGATATTGCTGAACTAATTTATTAGTCCTAATATTAGTAAATTCTTTAGGATTTGCTCTATACATGATCATGTCATTTGCAAATATACTCTTACTTCTTCCTTTCCAATGTGAATGCCTTTTAAATTTCTTTTTCTTGTCTAATTGCCCTGGATAAAACCTCCAGTCCCATGGTGAATGCAAGTGGCATGACCTGATAGCCTGATCTTGGTCCTGATCATAGATGAAACCATTCAGTCTTTCATAATTAAGTATGATGTTAACCATGGGGGATTTTTGTAGATGCCCTTCATTAGCTTGAGGGAGTTCCTTTCTATTCCTAGTTTGTTGAGTATTTTATCATGAAAAGGTGTTGGATTTTTGTCAAATGCTTTTTCTGTGTCTATCCAGATTGTCCTGTGTTTTTTTTTATTCTACAGATAAGGTGTATAACATTAATTGATTTTGGATATTAAGTCAATCTTGCATAAACCCCACTTCATCATGGTGTGTGTAACCTTTTTATGTTGCTGGATTCAGTTTACTGGTATTTTGTTGAGGATGTTTGTGCCTATATTCATAAGAAATATGGGTAGTTTTCTTGTGATGTCTTTATTTTTGGTATCAGGGTAACACTGGCTTCCTAGAATGAATTAAGTGCTATTTTCTATTTTTTAGGAGAGTTTGTGAAAAATTGATATTATTTCTTTAAATATTTGGTAGAATTTATCATTAAAGCCATTTGGGCCTGAGATTTTCTTTGTGGTTAGGTTTTTTTTATTACTAATTTAATCTCTTTACTGGTTATATCTCCATTGAGATTTTCTATTTCTTTTTGAGTTAGTTTGAGAAGGAATTTATGTCTCTATAAGAATTTGTCTATTTTATCTAAGTTATCTAATCTATTGTCTCATAATTTTTATTGTATTCCATTTATTGTATTCCTTTCTATTTCTCTTAGGTTGGTAGTAATGTTTCTTTTTCACTCATGATTTTAGTGATTTGAGTCTTCTTTCTTTTATTTGTGGTTGACCTACCTAAAGACTTATCAATTTTGTTGATTCTTGCAAAGAACAAGCTTTAGCTGCCTCTATTTTTTTCTAGTCTCTATTTTATTATTTCTGCTCTAATCTGTATTCTTTTCTTCCCCTTTGCTTGATTCAAGCTTAGCTGGCCATTCTTTTTCCAGTGTCTTAAGGTATGTGGTTAGTTTATTGATTTGAGAGCTTTTTCCTTATTTTAATATAGGCCTTTACTGCAATAACTTTCCCTGTAAGGACTACTTTAGCTGCATCCCAAAATTTTGGTGTGTTTTCTCTTCATTTTAATTCATCTCAGTTTTTCTCATGATTTCTTCTTTGACACACTGCTTATTTAGAAGTGTGTTGGTTAATTTCCATATATTTGTGCATTTATTAAATATCTTTCTGCCATTCATTTCTACTTTTATTCTGTCAAAGAAATGGGTCAAAGAAAGTAATTTGTGTGATTTCAATTCACTTAACTTTATTGAGGCTTATTTTATGGCCTAGTATATGGTCTAGCCCAGAAAACATTTCACGTTCACTTAAAAATAATTTGTATTCTTCTAGTGCCGGATGAAATGTTCTATATTCTTCTATTAAGTTTTGTTGGATTATAATGTGTTCTATTCTTCTATTGTCTTGTTGATCTTCTGCCTAGTTGCTATCCATTATTGAAAGTGAAATATTGAAGTCTCCATCTATTATTGTGAATTTTCTATTTCCTCTTTCAATTGTATCAGGCTTTGGTTTGTGTATTTGGGGACTCTGTTGTTTGGTATGTATACATATATAATTTTTATATCTTCTAATAGATTAACCTTTTATCATTATAAAATGTCCCCTTAATATATAGTAACATTTTTGTCTTAATGTCTACTTTGTCTGATATTAATATAGCTACTGCAGCTTTCTCATGGCTCCTATTTGCATGATATATATTTTTCTGGCTTTTTATTTTCAGTATGCCGTATTTTTTAACTTAAAGTGTGCCTCCTGTAGACAACATGTAGATGGATCTTGTTATTTTTACCCCTGGTCTGAAAATCTGACAATTTCTGCCTTTTAATTGAATTCTTTAATCCATTCACATTTACTATTACAATTGATATACATGGATTTACATCTACCATTTACCTTGTTTTCCCTATATGTCTGATGTCATTTTTATCTCATGCTGTTTTCTTTTTTATTAAGCAAATATTTTCTAGAGTAACATTAATTTTATCTGATAATTTTTCTTATATTCTTTGTTTCTACTTTTTCCTCTTCTTCTAGAAAGACATATTTTTTATTGTAGTTCAAGTATAGTTGTCTGCATTTCCCCCCACATCTCCCCCCTACCCCAGTCACCCCCACCGCCCTCCCCAATCCCACCCCCCACCCTTGGTTTTCTTATATTCTTTTGAGTTATTTTCTTAGTGATTGCTATAAGGCTTACCATATACATCTTAATTTATCAGGATCCACTTCAGATTTAGAGTAACCTAATTTCAGTGAGATATAGAAATTTTGCTTGTATGGGTCTATTCCTCCTTCCCTTTTTTATGCTGTTATTGTTACACCTATCTCTATATGTGTTACAAACTTAAATACATCATTATGATTATTACTTTATATAATTTTATACAATTTAAAAAAGGTGGGGGAAGCAAGTATATATTCATAGTGTTAGTTATATTAACCATCTTATTTATAATTTCTCTGATGTTCCTGTGGGTTAAAATTACTATCTGGTGTCATTTTATTACTTCATTACAACTTTCTTGTACCATCTCTCATATCTTTTATACTGTTATTCTAAAAAATGTTACATCTCTATATATTATAGGCCCAACAAGGCAATTACATACATATTGTTTTATACAAGTGCTTTTTAAACCATTAAAAAGAAGGAAAGAGAAAAATATGCATTTATACTGTCTTTTATAATTACATATTTACCTAGACCCGTGTTATTGTGTGTGTGGGGGGGGATGTCTTGCTTTAAGCCTGAATAATGTTTTTAGTATTTTTTGTAAAGCAAATCTGCTAGCAGTAAATTCTCTTCATTTTTGATTACCTGGAAATGTTTTTACTTAACCTTCATTTTTGAAAGATATCTTTGCTGGATATCAGATTCTTGGTTGACTACTCTGCCTACCCGCCACTCTAGTACTTTGAATATGTCTTCCCACTGCCTCTGGACTTCATTGTTTCTGATGAGAATCCAACTGTTAACCTTGTTAGGGTACTTTTATAAGTAATGAGTCATTTTTCTCTTGCTGCTTTTAAGAATTTTTCTTTGTCTTTTGTTTTCAGCATTTTTACTATAGTGTGTCTGTATATGGATGTTATAGGTTGAATTGTGTCATCCCCCCCAAGAGGGTTGAGGTCCTAACCTCCAATACCTGTGATTGAACTTACTTGGCTTTAGTGAAGTCGCCTCTGCTGTGTGAAGCATCTGAAGTCACTTTTCAGAGGGTGTAGTCTTCGTCATTCTAAAATGACATCCTACAAAGACAGGTGTTTCCAACAGGGTTCTCTTTGTCCCTGTCCCTGATCTCTCTTAAGTGGTGTGACTTTGTGGGTATCACGTCCAGCTCTTGGCTCCCACTAATTGTTAGCTGATGGCCCTATTGTTTCTGGCAAAGCTCTGAGGCATATATTGCTCCAAATCTGATCCAATTCAATCTGAGTCCCTTTTCAGTCTTTGAAGTTTCTTTTGAACTCAAATGAGAGCTTCTTAGTTGTCTCTTTCCCTTGTTCTGTCTGGTAAAGTACCTGGCCTAATGTTTTGTTTCTTGTCCTCATGTATCTACCAGTCTCCTCTCCATCAGCATTAACTTCGAAAGCATCCCAGGGCTTGAATTTCTCCATATTGTTTCAAATTAAGCCAGTTCCTTTGCAGAACACTTTTTAGATCTTTGTTCTTGTGCTGGCCTTTCCCTGGAGCTGGAGGCATAAAACAGTGCCTGTTTATCTTAGCGTGACACTCTGCTTTATGGTCAGGGTACGGGGCAGGGTTAGTAGCTTCTCTTCTTCTCAACTTGCTTCTCCCACCTCGGAACCTGTCATACAAGTGCGCTGCGGTGAGGCCAGTCGGGACCCCAGCATTACCTGAGTGCCCCACCTGATACAGAGCCCCCATTCTGTGAGCGGAGGCTGGCCACTCTCATCTGGAATTTAGTGTCTGCCACATGTAGCTGGGGAAGATGAGAAAAACCGGTGGCCTGCACTTCCTGGGAAGGGACCAGAACCCTGGACTGGGAGCTGGGCGGGAAGCGAGCCCTGTCTTAACCTGCCTAGAGTGGAGTTTCCATCATGTTGAGCAGGGGAGAAGGAGTTCAGATGGCAAAAATTCTCACTGTTCTTTTAGTAGATGTTTTTGAATAAACATTTTTTTTTTAATTTGCTGTATGCCTTTAGGGCAGTTTTCAGAGACTTTAAATGCTGGGTTTTAAAAATAAGGTGTACCACCAATGCTTGTTTCACTGGGGAGCCGGTCTACAGAGCTCCTCACATCACCATTCCAAAGCCGAACCCCTCTGTAATTGTTCCTCTACTCCTCTCTCTCGTACCGGACACTGATCACCTTTAGAACAGGGGAGGAGTCCAAACAATAAATTCTGTCTGCATTTGCTCTGTCCTAGGCACTGATGCTATTCTGTGAATGTTACTTTTAATCCCCTTAATAGCAAGTTGGTTATTATCACCAGCCCACAGGCGAGGAAACCAAGGCTTAAGAGATTAAGTAACTTGCCTGAAATCTCACCGTTAGTAAGTACTGGAGCCAAAGCCTAAACCAGATCTCTCCATAGTCTGCGCCCTAAAACCACTGTGTCTCTGCCATCCAGCGCAGTGCTTGGGGTCCGAGTGCTGAGTAAGTGA
The DNA here is from genome assembly GCA_028533065.1 of Trachops cirrhosus. Taxonomy (NCBI): domain Eukaryota; kingdom Metazoa; phylum Chordata; class Mammalia; order Chiroptera; family Phyllostomidae; genus Trachops; species Trachops cirrhosus. The sequence goes on from CM052543.1 coordinate 133,137,343, forward strand.
ATGAAACAAATTATAAATAATTAAATGAATAAATAATTTCAATGAATAAATGATTAAATGAATGAATAATCAATGAGTAAATAATTAAACTCTTAAGTACAAGAAGCCTAAGAATATCTATTGGCACATGGCTCCTGTCAGCTCCTTTCACATGTTGCTTTCAGGCTGATTGATGTACCTTTACAGCAACCTCTCTGACTTTGCTAATTAGTTCCTTTGCCTTAATGGCAGTCATAATGTAAAAGAGCAATTTTAATCCGAAATTCATTAAATTAGATCAATGGGTATTAGATAGCCGCAATGTTCAGGAAATATAATACTAAGCTCTCTGGAATTTGCAAAAGGTCTTTCCTTCAAGTTTATTTCAGCGAGAGATCACAGTAGTATTTTTGTACTATTTGATTTTTTTGCATAATTCATCAGTGTGGCTATTTTTAGGTCGGTCATCTTTAAAGCTGTATTGTTAAGAAATTCAGGTCGGATATACGATTCACAGAATTATTCTACCTGAGTCTCTTTCTGACAATTACATTGATGTGTGGGACACCTAAAAGTTGAATCAGTAGTTTCATTCCAAACGTGAGCTTTATTTTTAAGTTCCACTTTTCTTTCTTTTCTTTTTTTTTGTTTTTAGAATTAAATATTCATAAACAAGTAACCACATGAATTTATTCTCCTTGTGAAAATCTCCATAGGTGTGTGTGTGTGTGTATGAAAGAGAGAGAGAGAGGCAAAAAAAGGCCTGAAAAGATATTCCAAATTTAATATAGTAGCTACCTCTAGGGATGGAAATTGGAAGGGAAAGAGGGAGCCTGCTGGTCAAAGAGACACTAGGCTCATCTGTAATGTTTTAATATTTTACAAGGAGAGATTATCCTCCTCTTCTTTCATTCCCTTTCCTCACTGTGATTCTTGGTGTAAATATGTGAACATACATATATATTTCCCCACATGTATATGAGGTAAATTCAGCCAAAACCTCCTAGTGGGCCCCCAGTGTCCTGAGGAATCACTCACTCCTTCTTAATTGTTTTCTCTTGAGTAGGAGAAATGGAATATCTGTATTCTTGCCTTTGCCTTTTTCATCTACAATGCACATTTTCTATTAGCTTGGTTTGTCACAGTTTATGGCAGTTTTATTACTTAGATTATTTGCCTGTAAACACCAGCTTGATCTTGAAGAAGCAGAAGGAATTGAAGAGGTACTTCTAAAGGCCTATTCTGTTAACAATAGCAAGCTACTTCCTTGCTTAGAGATTCGAGCAGAGGCAGCCTGGGGAAGACAGATTGGGGTATGGCACAATCCAGGTGTGCATCTCAGCCATCTCCACAAAGGACACTAATTGTTCCCATATAGTCAATCACAAAAGGATGCAGACTGTTGGTTAGTTCAATGCGATGTGGCAGAGAGAGCAAGAACTTCGGGGTTTCACTCGCAATACGATTCCTAGCTACATCTCTACCTGAAGGCTCATAGGCAAGTCACAGTCTCTTTCATGTCCACTTTAGTTTCTCCCTCCTCCCTGCTCTCCTCCTCCCCCTCCCCATGCTCCTTCTTTTCCTCCTCCCCCTTCTCTTCCTTATAGAATTAAATGAAATCACATTTGAAAGAACCTAGTTCCATTAATGCAGGGACACATAGAGATATTCTGTGATTGCCAGTTTTCTTTCCCTGTGCTAAGATAGAAAAAGAAATTCTTTCTCCTTCTGGCATTACTGTGCCCTCTATTTCTCCTTCTACAAATACGGGAGCAGTCTTCACCCATGCCCATCTCCTATGGCATTGTTACCGACACTCAGCAGGTAAGATCCCTTAGACCAAGCAGAGATTTGATGTGGGAAAAAGATAAAGTACCACATGCTGTTCTGATTGAGGTTTGGAGTTGTTGTAGACCCAGGCACACCTTCTGAAGCAGTTCCTGAAAAAAGGCTTTAAAGATAAAAGATTTCCGGTATCTGCAGCAGGAGTAAGGCTTGGACCCCTTGAGGAACATCCGCCCCCCTCCAAGCTATGCCAAATGCTTCCATCCTTTAGACTGGGGACCCTTGTGAGGAAACTGTAGCTGGCAGGAGACATCCCTGCCATCATTTCCATATGACGGGAAAGATATCTAACATCCTGAAAAAGAAAAAACTAAGTAACATCTTCTTGCGTGGCATGTGCTTTCATCAAGAATTTCCTTAGAAAGTGAGTATTAGGGAAGCTGGAAAAGAGAGAGTGTCACATCCAACTAGCACCTCAGGAAACACCCAAACCTACTAACCCTGAGGCGATGTTCACCATTTTTAGTAAGGAGCCTGGGGCTACAGAGGCCTCCAATAGGATCGAGAAGCAGGCTTTCTCTGAGTGAGTAGGTTCCCCACCAGTTGGGGGCTGCAGCCAGTCATTGTTAAGACTGTCCCTGTGCCAAGGAGGACAGTGTGTTCTATGAGTGAGAAAGTCAAGGGACCCTACTAACCTTCCAGGATCTCACCTGATTTTACTGGGTACTTTCAGGGTCTTCAGAAAAGGTGAGCCTTTCACTCCCATGCCCCTAGCCTAGAGGGACAGAGTCACACCCACCTCCAGGTTCCTGATAAACTACCCTGCCTTTCATCCCCAGACGCTCACTGGCCTCTTCCTTGGCCTCTTCATGGACAGAGCTCACAGAGCTTCTGTGTAGAGGCCTTATCAAAATGAGGTTGTCTGGGAGAATTCCAGAATGGAGTTCTCCTAAAAGCTAATCCTAAACGTTCTTGGCAGTTATAGAGAGAGAGCAGTTGGCTATAAAACGAATTGCTTTTCTAGAATTTCTAGAAAACAAAGGCTCTTCCTCAAGACTTTACAGTGGGGTATTTCATAGAGCTTATGATTTGCAGAATGGGGCTTTGCAGAGAAGTTCGAATATAAGGGCTCCTCTTCACCCCAGCCATGCCCATGATCTGGGCAGAGGTTACTCAGGGTGCCTGACCAAGGCCTGGCACTTAGGATTCCCATGCCTGACTCACACGCTCGGCTTTCTGAGTCAGAGGAGGCAGCCAGGCTGGGCACGAATCGGTGAGCCAGGAGCCAGGGCCCACAGCTCTAACCCAGTGCCCATCTCTGCTGGGGCCAGAGAACCCAGCCAGCACTCACAGGCTGCTGGAGGGGAAAGTGCCTTAGAAATAGGGGAAAGCACCTTAGCAATAATGCGCACCACCCTTGCTTTTCAAGGAGACTCTGACCCAGAGAGAGCAAATGGTTTTTCCAAATGCCTCCTCCCCCAGCACATCCCTCAGGGGTCCCATTCATCTTAATGCTCTCAGCTACTCGCATGCTTCCTGATGTGGTAGGTGCTCAACAAATGTTGACTGAATGAGAGAGTACACATTGTGCAGGTGACTCCGCTGAATTAGCACACGGGACCCTTTCCCACCCCATCACTCATCAAGTGTATAGCAGCACAACTCAATCGGCACACTCAAGCAGAATCACTTAAAGCCAGAGAGACACCATCGGTGGCCTCCTGCCTGCACTCAGTCTGGGCAGCTTTTCTTCTCAGTGCTCTGGGGACCTCTGGGTCAAGGGGACATCCAAAGGTCCCTAGCACCGGCAGAGGAAAGTCATTAACTTAGGGGATGGATTGGAATCCTTTCCCCTTTGGACACCAGCCAAAGGGAACAAACAGCGCTGTTCTGCCAGAACCACCCTGGGCTGGACACGGACTAACAGTGACACAAGAGATGTCCTATGCCACCAGCAGCCCCCTTGGCCATGGCTTTCCTGACAAGTCCCATGACGGAGGAGGGCATGTCACCTCCAGGTCGCTTCTGCTACTTCTGCTGCAGCTCTAGGCGTGTAATTGCAAAGCAGAGGGGGCAAGTTTGTCGGTGTAGAAGGAAGGTCTGGCCAGCCTCCCATTTCCCCAGACTTTTAAAATAAGAGACTGCAGATCCAGCATTTCTGCTCTCTGTGGTCATCTCCTTCTTTGTACAAAGCAAGACTCTCCGTGAAGGGCACTGGGACGGGAAGGCAGGTCATAATGGGTAACAAAGCAGAGATCGAGGCTCCTGCAGTCTCCTCTGCTGGCGATTCACTCTGCCTGGTTTTTCATCCTCGAAGAGGAGTCACGGGCCTCACTCTTAAATGGCTTCATTCATGATGATTGACTTCGGAAATGTATCTGTGCCTTTTGCAGAATGTTAAGAAGGAAAGGATTCTTCCCTTCTTCGAACCAGCTATGTCAGGAAGCTCTGGTTTCACAGGCTGGCAGGAAAAATCAGCCCTTGGTGGGAATGCTCCCCTAGTGAAAATAACCACCGGATCAGTAGGGTAAGGAGCCTGGGAGCTGCTGCATCAGAGCGGAATTGATGCCTTTCCATACTCAGCATTTTCCTGACCAATTCTAAAACCTTCAAATACCAGTAGAAGTTTGTTTCATTAACATACCACCACTTATGTCTACCGACTGCCTTTGGTCTCTACGTTTCAGAGGTTGAAGAAGATCAGAAATTAAACATTGTTTTTAGAAATGCCGTGTCAGGTGTAGTAGTATAATGTCTTGGAGACCTTTCTAGTGTGGACCCCACCCTCCTAGTCAGATTCTCACCATCCCGCTCCAACTCCCCCAGAGCCTGACACTTAGATTCGCATCATGGATCTGTCACCACTTTTCCCAGTCCCCTTATCCCTAAATATCTTTATTGTTGCTAATGCTAAGACATTTTATCCTATCAGTCACTTTACTTATTTAACTTCCCTGTTGATGGTAAACCTTCAAAAGCTGGTTACTGACTCTCAGGAAAAACCAAACCCCTTCATAAGAGGGGCTGAGGTCTTTTGCTTTGTATCATACCGACCTTCTACACTCTCCTTGCCAGCCAAGTAAGTTCAGTCCTCATTTTCAGCCAACCTTCACACCTTCCCACTCTGTAACTTTTATTATGAATGTTCCTCCAGTGGGAAGGCCCTCCCATCCCATCTCTTTCCGTCACATTCCAACTCACCCTGTAGGGTCCGGAAATCTTTACTGATAACTCCTGTTCCTGGTCTTCTTGTATTATAACATATGAGTAAATGTCTCGTCTTCCTCCTAGACTGTAGGGTTACTGAGAGCAGGGACCGTGTACTTCTCTGTGTTTCCACCCTCCCCCCCTAACTGTGGGAGCCCACTCCTTTGCAGGTCACGTACACTTCATAAACAATTTTAACGTGATGTGTGGATATATAAATGAGTGAGTGAGCAACAGATGAATAAGTTAATACTTTTAAACTCTAATCTCTGTTTTTCTATGCCACCAAAAGCAAAGGAATTTAGCTTTTAGTAATGTGATTTGAAAAGCAAGGTTATAAAATACCTGTTACTAATTATGCTTTTTCTCTGAAATCCTTTGTTATGAAAATACTTTCAGAGAGTAGAGCATGAAAACTTGGAACTAAGAACTGGGTTTTGTGGTCCCGGGAATCCCCAAGGAGCACTGTGGTGTGCAGATGGAAAAACGTCAGGAATGCGACCAGCCCAAGCACACAGAGGTTGACTGCTTTCTGGTCTGGGTGAATATTTTTTCATTGCACAGTTGATTCAGTCCTCAAAGGTCATAAACATGGAAACTTATCTTAAGGACAGGTTACTCAAATGAAGGACTAATTGAATCCAGCCAGTAAAAGTAAACCACTTCTTGTGGTGGTAAGTATAGGGTAAGAGAAAGACGCCAGGAAGCATGAACGTAGTGGGGTGCTGCACCCCAGGGGTGTGAAGCTTAGAGGGCTCTTCTGTTGATTTCACAAATAGAATTACAACTCTACTTATAAAAAACATAAACATAAAAAACATGTCCTGAAGCCTACAACTTATAAGCCAAGCACTAGGGTAAGTGCACTCTCGGTCTCAAGCACAGTGTTAGGCTGTGTTTCAGTACATGGGACAATCATACTTAGCAGCTGCAGGAATAGAACCGAGCAATGCTGGTCCTTATGCATTTAAAGCACAAAGGATGGACAGCCTTGGGAAAAAGTCTCTTTCTGGTATCATATCTGGGTTTTTTATTCGGATTGGAAATGTCTAGTTGGTGATCATAGGATGTAGGCTGGAGGCTACTTAATCAGAAGAAACAGTCTGGCCTTGGAAGGAACATAATCTATCACTAGCTATGTGATCTTGGGCAAGTCACCTCCTTCTCCATCAATCTCCTTATCTGGTGACCTAAGGTATTAGAATAGAGGATCTCAAGGTCTCCTTTTGACCCCCTGGCTCTCTCTTCTGGATGAAATTCTATCTGTCTATGAATCTTTGTTCTGTGTAGCATCTACAGGACTATCACTTTGTAGTTCAAGTTTGCCTCTTGAGATATACCAAGAACAGGTTCAGGAATTTTGAGGCAAGGAAGGAGAATGTGTTTCAAAAGTTGATTGGCAAAGCAAAGAAACAGTCCTAACATTGACTGGCCTACTAGAATGTTTAAATTCAATTCTCATGCACCAAACATCTATAAGAGAGGAGTAACCCTTGTCTTGTGGGCAAGTATTTATTGACTACATGCTATAAGACAGATACTCCACCAGGCACTAGCAGAGCAGCGTGGATCTCATAGTCTAGTTATTTACCACAGATGGAAAAGACGCCAAGTAATTGGCACAAGGTCACATAGCTATTGGTAGGTGACATCAGGATTTGAACCCTCAGACCCCTGTTCTCTGCAGTACATCATGTTGCATCCTAGAAACTGAGACCAAAGGACCAAAGGAGTAGTATCCAGAGGCTGAGACTGGATCTGACATCTTGATATTCTTCTTAAGAGAGCCACCGAAGTGAGCTTTTTTTTTTTTTTGCTTCCTGACACTATACCCAAAGTATGACAGTCTCTGGAAATCCCTCACATCCTTTAATAATTGTTGCTAACGTATCCTCTATAAATCAAGCTAACCCCTTGGAAAATTGCTTCCGGAAAACTCAAAGCTAAACCTCTCAAGCCTGGCTCTTGGTGCCACGTTTGATATTTCTAGAAGCTGAAAGAAGACTTAGTTCTATTTCAAATCACAGACCAGATACTTGAAAATTTAGCTGAAAAAGAACTCTTCTGCAATTTAGAGTTTCATTCTCTAATTCCATTCCTGTAGCCCCTGGCAATTTGTTGGGTTGGTATGTAGGCGTTCAGGCACCTGGCCACAGACTGTGAGGTGGGGCGGTGGAGCCGATTCTGTACCCATCCCATCCTCCCACTTCTTCTGACCCGCAGTCTTTGGGCCCATGTCCTCAATACGGTGGTCCAGACTGGGGGGCCTGCTCATTCCAAACCTGTTGGATTGAAGCCATACTGCACTGTTGCCCACTGTCTCCTGAAGGGCCGCAGAGCAGATATCTGAAGGATCACAGGCACCAGGGTAGGGGTGCAGGGAAAGCCAATGACCTGAGTTTAGACTCCGTCTTATGCTGGAAGGATAAAAAGAGTTTTTAAGGAGAGCATGCCAGGTTAGGTGACCAAATAGAGCTTCAGCAGAAGAAACTAGATTAGGGATAAAGCTAGTTTGGGCTTTCAGTGGAAGGATAAGGGGTTTGAATGCCAGCTCAGCATACTAACTGTGTGCCTTGGGTTGCTAGGCATTGATGTTTTCCTCAATTGAATGGAGATAATAACACTTCCTTTGGAAGGTTGTGATAGATAATTTGCTAACATAGAGCAAAAGTCTAGTTTACAATAAAAGGTACCTATCATTTGTGCTTTATTTGCATTATCCCTCATGAATCAGGCAAGATTTCAGACCTAGCATGTCAGCGCCATGGCATTCTGGACAGTCACTTATTAGTGAGGGAAGGAAGCTTAACTGTGAATGGAAACATGTTATTTTGTTTTACGTTTTAGGTCTATGTGTAGGGGGTATGTCTGCATACGTGTGTACGCACAAGTCCTGTGTGTACACATATCCTGTGTGTACGTGCATGTGCACTCGTTCCCCCGGGCCTGGGGCCATATCTCCATGTGACACTTTCTGAAGCGACTGGGGGTTTCGATAACCTCTCTTCCCACGCAGCCTGTCTTGAATGTGGCACTGTGAGCATCCCAATTATAGACTCTTGTCTCAAAACCGAATGGAAAGCGTAGACACGAGCTTCACCAACGTTGTCTCATTAGTTCAGTAAAACCTTACTAATTACCCTAATTGTGGGGAAGGACCGTTTGCGTGCGGGAAGTGTCTGAGAGGGGCCACTTTAATAAACAGACAGGACGTGTTTGTAATTAGTGGTGCCACTTGCACACGAACGATCAATGTGCTCAGCCCCTTAAAACAGTTTGTTCTCGTAAGTGGGTTGCGTGTTCTCATTGTCATCTCAAAGCTGCTAATGTAAGCAGTGACCTGGGTGCAAGCGTCCTTTATTTTCCTTCTTATACCCAAGTAAACAATAACAGATGGCCAGGGGGGTTGACCTAGGGCAGGGAGAGAGGGAGACGACAGCAAAGCTGAGAGATTTGGCAAGAGTCAGGACTTAAAAGGCCTGAATTCTAATCCCAGCTTACTACCCAGACTGTCAGATTGCTTTATCTTTCTGAGTCTCAGCTTCTCATTGCTCAAATGAAATTGTTTAGCTAAATGGTCTCTGAGTGCTTTTAAATCATAGCATTTGAGAGCCGTACGAGATTCTAGAGATCATTTGATTCAACTCCTTGATTTACATGTGAAGATAGTAAGGGGTTATTCCCATACTATGATCATCTGAGTTCCTGAACTACAAATTAAGATAGAACATATATTTGAAGATGTCTATGACTGAGATAAAGGCTCAGGCAAGAGAGTGGGACTGGAAGAACTTGACCCAGGTCAAGGTCCAAGCAGGGAACAGATGAACAGCTAACGAGGCACATGGAGAATAGGCAAACAGAGAAGCCAGAAACAGGGTAGAGAAGTGGGCAACAGGGCAGGAGAATCCAGAACTCAAGGAGCAAAATAGGTCTGGGGTCACCAACGGAGCAAGCGGGCAGGCTGGATGTCCCCTAGGAATCAAGGACCCAGATAAGAATGTTGGCAAAGTAAAGCAGAACTCAGAATAATATTGCACCACGTCCCAGGGAATCAAAGAACAGACGAGGCTTGCTCGGCCCTGCTAATGGTGGTAATTACAAGGCTGGAAGTCCAAAAGCATCTTCTCTGGTTAAAGGAAATCAAAGAAGCCTGGATTTGTGAATTGTTTCCTGCTTTCTGGAGACATGTAGAATAATGGATGGAAAGACGGGCTGATTGATTGAAGGGAGCTCCATGTGGTGGAGGGCATCCAGGTAGAAATGGCTCAAAGACGCAGGAAATGCAGCACTGATGACCCAGATGAGTCAGCAGATCCGAGCTGCAGCTGAAGATCTGAAAGTCATCCCCACGGTAAGCAGCACTGAACCTCAGAGAATGGACAAGCTCTCCTCAGAGAGAAAGAGAGAGGTCAAAGATGATCTTAGATGATCTTCCCATTCTAGCTGGGCAAGTAAATTAAAAAGTGACCTATCTTTCTACCTTACTAGAGATGAATCATGAAGTATATCTTGAGGACATTTGGGATAAAGGAAGGGTGGCGTTCGAGAGAACGCAAGAATAGATACGGGCTTTCCTCCTTGAGTTGCATATCATCAAGTCACCTGTCTGTGCTTTGCCTTCAGTTTATGTTATTGTTCACTGATGAGCTGGCATCACCGTTGTCTTCAGGATGCAAACAACAACAAAACAAGTCTCGAGTTTTCTTTTCCTTCAGAGAGTGTGGGTTGAGATGCGGAAGCCACAGAAATAAATCAGCCTCTCGATATGGACGTTTGTTTCCTTCTACCTGAGCAATTCCATTTCAAGAAAACATCAGCAAACCCTGCTTTTGTCTTGATTCAGTTTTGTAACTGGGCATTCTCATGCTCAAAACTGGCGACCTTGAGGCAGCCGGCTAGGGCGGCGATCTCAGAGAGGTCTGCGGGCCTGTGTTCTCAGCCTAAAATTCATGGGACTAAAAATTGTCTCCTCTACCCAGTCCCCATTTTGTTGGGTTTTCTTCTTCTTCTTTTTTTTTTAAATGAAAAATGAAATGGCTTCCTCAAGGTCATTAGTGCATATAACAGATTAGATAGCATTTTTTAAATCAGAGTATTGTATGAATACCCTTTAAAATAAAAATGGATATTTTATGAGTCCTTATAATATATACTTATCCCTCCAGGGAATCCCAGACTCCAGGCTAAGAGTCCAAAGACTAGTTCAAGGTGACTGGTGACAGGGACTGTCTCCTGAAGAGCCTGGCTGAGCCGTGCCTCACGCCCCATCCCAGGAATCCTATCCTGAGCTCCAGCTGTCCTTCGTGGCCCACTCTCATTCTAAGACCCATCTGGGTTCTATAAAAAGGTTTTTTCCCCCCGAGTACCTTTACCTCCAGGAATCTCCCCAGGCCCCACCCCGTAGCTTGCTCACTCTCTCTCCTTTGACCATGCTGGCATATCTTTCGCCGTGTCCAGTCACAAGGGTCTCTATGGCGTTTTGGTTTCCAAGGCCACCCCACAGGCAGTCGGCCTTTATTTGGTTCACTACCTTTCACATAACCACACTCAGCCAGAGGGCAAGGAAGACACAGACGGAGGGAGGAGTTCACCAGGTGATGTGGTGGCTGGGCCACCGTGACACAACACGGGGAGAGAAACGTCAGTGGCCCAGTAGGAAGAGGGCACAGCCCTGAGAAACTCAGAGTGGAATGTGGTGTAGAAAAGGCTGCTGGGTCAAAGAGGAGGTGTGAGGACTTGATCCGTAGCATGTGGGAGCTGGAGGGACCCAGGAAGTCCCACGCCTACCCCCTTGTTTTGCAAATAAAGAACAAACCAAGTGCGAGAGACCCACAGGGGCTGGCCTGGCTCCGTGTAGACTGGGAGGCAGGACTGGCAGTGGTTAAGAGCAGTGGTTTTGCAGTTGGGCAGGCTTTGGCCCTCGGTTAAAACTCCAGACCTGTCCCCAGCTGTGTGATTTCGAGCAAGTCACCTAACGTCCCTCCATTTCTGTTTTCTCATCATGACAGACCTCCCTCACACGGTTGTGGAGAAGGCTGAATGAAATAAAGGCTGTGAAGGGCTTACCACGGTGTCAGCTCCTAGTGAGAGCTCAGTACATACTGTCTGTACTGAGGAGGTGGACTTAGAAACCCGGGTCTCCTGAATTCCTCATCTGAGATGTTGCACATCTCACCCAAGGAAACAAATCCCATTCCTAGGTTTGTTTGTGCTGGAGCCTAGTGGGAAATATGTTCTGCTAAGAAAATAAAGGACAACCTCAGATCAGAAAACTATGGATTCTGGGCAATTAGAAGTTGGCCGGAGAGTTGAGGGACAGCTCTGCCTGCCCGGGATTGAGCATAGAACACAGGGGATGCATGTAGACTCCACACTCAGAATAAGATGCGCTGCTAAGGGAACAGGAGACACATGGGCCAACATCAGAGTGTGTGGGGCAGGGGCAGTGCGGGCAGGAAGTCCTGCCTCTCAGTCGTCACTCAGGCCAGTTTCCCTGCCACTTCCTGAAAATTCTGTTTTACATTCCTAATACAGGAGGTCCACAAATTGGGCAGCCCTCTCAGCCATACACAGTCTCCACAAATGAGGGCTCGACTTCAGAGCTGTTGGTCATCCCCCAGACTGAGGCCTCTGGGCCTAAGAGGAACCTCATGTTTACTGAAGGCAAGTGAGAACAGGCTGGGAATAATTCAGCTTATTGCCTCCTAGCTTCTCGTTCCACCTCAGATCCTAAGGAGTCTCAGTGCAAAGGAGTTCTGAGCGAGAAACAGAATGGAGACATGTGAGAGAGGGCTTTTAGGGGTCAGTGTTTCCTAGGGAAGACTGGGAAGACATGGGCAGTGAATTTGGTGGAGTGATGCATTGCTTTCTTTGGCCTTTTCTATGGAAGAAGCCGAGGCCATCCCTGAACGGCATCCCAGGGAAAAGTGGGGGTTGACTTGTTCCAAGGTCATGCTCATCACTGACAGGGATGGAGAAGTATCACTGTGGGCCTTATTGGATCTGTAATTATTCAAATGCTTTGCTTGTAACACAATCACAGCTCCTAGCTCTGATTATTGGCATCATCAACATCATCTATTAATGGGTGTTGAGCTCCTGTGGATACAGGGCATTGTACAAGATGCTAAATGATTCCAAATACAGATTCAGAAAATGAAAGACAGAAAAGAGCAGCAAGTGGACCAAACAGGGCATCATTCTGAGCAGCAAGATCTAAATCAGCCTGAATCCATTCATGTGAGCTAATCTTAAAGGGCCAGAGCCACCTAAATTCCCAAAAGGCATTAATTATTCCAGGCTCTCCTTTATCATGCCTGTCTTCATTATTTCCAGCTGCCTACTTTTAAGCAGAAGTATTTAAACTTCTATTAATTTTCCTATTACCCCTTTTGTTAAATAAACTTTCTCTTTATCACCTATCAGCCTCTCCTAGCGTGGCTGTCAGCAGGGGGAGAACTAGCAGAACTCGAACAGAACAAAATACGTAGGTAAAGGGAGGACTTGCCTCCCAATCGGCCAGAGCTTGCAGTGTGTGCGCAGTGGTGCCTTGCTACCTGGAGTTTCCGCCTGATGGTACCTTAGGAACTCAGCACACGGCGAGGAGATACGCTTTGCTGAAAATGCCTGTCACCCCTGCTTGAAGCATTCTCAGCCCGCTGCAGAGCTCCCAACATCTGTTCTGCCTTTTTTGTGTGTGTGCATGTGCTTTTAAGCTGATGGAGGGAGACAGCCTGCCAGAAATGTCTGAGTTCTCACTGAAGACGTGTTGCAGGTTAGCAGGCAGACGGCTGCTGCTGTATTGAAAACCTATTCATCAGAGTTTCCGAAAAGAACAGATATGAAAGGTTCAAATGAACCCTTCAGGGTGTCTCCGTCTAACCAGGCCTTAAGCTCTGCCTCTCATTAATCTTTAATGAACAACAAAGAAAATGTGTCGCTGGCTAATTATTGTGTAGGATGGCAGATGCTGAACGAGAAAAAGTTCCCAAAGTCACATCATTTAAAGGGATACTGTCAAAAAGAAAGTCTTATTTTGAAAGGGACTCTCTGACCTGTAACATTATGTGTTTCTTGTTAAACTTGAATTACCATGGTCTCTGTCTGGGGGATTTGAACTTTAAAAGTTTGGAGCCATCAGGTGATGGAATCTCAAATTTGTCCTCCCACACAGAATTCTCATCCCCGCTCCCTGGAGCTGGAGGAAAGGACTTACATGCTGCTTTTCCTTATGTCACAATGTCTGGAATGTCTTTCCCCTGCCTCTACCTCCTTCGAATTTCCCTTTTACCAACTACAGTCACGCATCCCATAACATCGCAGTCAAGGATGGATCGCGTATACCACGGTAGTCCCAAAAGATTATAATGAACTGGATTTTCTGTTAAAAAGGGAAGGATACATGGTTCAGATGATCTTTTTTCCTCTGATGGGAGCAATATCTGTGAGGCCTAGCAATAGATTTCATGCCCAGCTCCTCGATGTCGAGGGCGCAGATCCAGTCTCCGTCCATCAGCCTCCGACCTGGTGCAGCGCAGAGGGGCCTGGCCCCCCAGCGCCTGTGCTCAGAGGGCACTCCAGTGCTCCCGGATCTAGCCTGCTGGTCTCCAGAGCACATCGCTGTACATTCTTTGTTGAAGACCTAAGGCCCCGTACAAGGACACGGGTCCACAGGAGCTATTTTAACGACTATTCGGTGCCACTGCCACTTCAGTAAAAGATTTCTGTGGTCGTGCAGAGCCTGCCTGTCCCGGTACTTTGTGAATATTTTCAGTTTGTAATGATGTAAAGCAGAGACAAATTTTATCTATTCCATCAGTTCGATGCCGGAGAGAGCCCTTTGTGCCAGATAGGGTCATTGGAACCCAAAACTAATTCCCGAAGTCACAATATTGAGTCCTCAGTTCTCCACCCTCTCCACATTGAATGCCCTCCTTTGTGTGTGTGAATGCCCCAAAATGCCGTAATCAGACCGCTGCTCCAACCTACAGTAGCCAAATCCCCTCTGCTCCTTTCTCTCTTCGTCTTGACTTCTTATTCCTCCCGATCCTCAGGCCACCTCTCACACCCCCTGACAGTCACTGGCGTGGTGACCTACACCCTACCCAGCCAGTTTCCCCTCCGTTTTTCCAGCCAGTCCACCCCAAATCCCTGGTCGTGCAGCAGAACTGACAGCTGTGATGTTCTGCTTCTGACCCTGTCAGAAGGAAGCAGGGGGAGGGCTTGTCAGGGAGTACTTATAAAGTCCACAGGTTTGTGGCCTGGGAGCAGCAGGCTATACCATATAAAGTAGGTGTGTGGTAGGTTATAACCGTCTAGGTTTGTGCAAATGCACCCTACGATGTTTCCACAGTGACAGAGCTGCGTAACGAGGCATTTCTCAGAAGGTACCCCCCCACCTTTTAGGGACTCACGACAGGAGTTCTTTAATCCTGTCCCATGCTGGACAGAATCCCTTAGTTTGAATTTTCTCGGCATATGTGAATGCTAGAATATAAGTTCCTTTAGGGCAGGAAGTACATCTCATCATCCATACCCAGGGCCTACCACATACTGTCCTCGCTAAGTGTCTGTTAAATTCAGGGAAATTGCTGATATGTGCCTTGGGCTTGTTTGTTTCTTATTCCTTACTGCCTCATTAGTCTTCACAACTTAAAATTTCTTAAGTGTAGGAATCTCGTCATGTTCTTCCTTTGCCCTACCGCTAGAGCACTTGCTGTAGATGTATGTATATGACAAGTTCTCCACATACGGGATGGCCATGTTGATTGTTGATTAAACTCAGTTTTTTATCCCAACACAGCATGCGTTATAAAGTGTCCTGTTGGAGTAAATGGTTACATATAAGATGAAACTAGGCTAGTCTGAATAGATTTTCTTTTATAACCATTTTCTTTTTGATTTAAATGCAGGGACCTCAATGCTATATTTTTAGGGTTCTTTTTACATCAGGAGTCAATGTTTTAATGTAAAAATATTAACCCCAGTCAGATTCTAAACAAGTTGCTGAAGAAGTGGTTTTGGAATATTTAGAAGAGAATGTGGTGACTCGAAAACCCAACACAGGCGCACCGCCTAGAACAAGCCCTAGAAAAGACCCTCAGTGGGGTTGTGAGATTAGTATAAGGGGGTGTGACAGACACAGAATATCTCAATGTAAGAAACACATTCGGCAGGGTTTCCCTTGATATTTGGAAGTTGTGTCTGCAGCAAATCGAACACTTGCAAACAGAGAGGCCCAGTGAGTGAGCTTTGTCCATCTGGATTGTGTCCCTAATGAAAACAATAGAGGACTCTGCCTCGCCCTGTGGCTCTTCCATGTCTTTTACGCACATTTGAGAGGGGGGCAGAGAGAGGACCCACTCTATGTTCAGACCTGTGTTCCGGCCACCGTGCTAAAAGCCGTATCCTCATGATCGCGTTTCCCGGGAGGCCTGGTCTGCCGATGGCTCCAAGCTTGGTAGGAGAGCTAATACCACAGATGACAGATTCTAAATTCCAGGAACCGAGCCAGTTAAAGTTTGCTGCAGGAAATGTCGTGACCCTCCATTCAGGTTCAAAATAATCAGCTGCTTTAAGTCCCAACCTATAGGGACTGGAAAATTTGGTTTGGAAACAGTGTGTGAGGAAAGCCTATGGGTAATCTAGAGAAGGGTAGGGAGAGGGAGGGATTCCAACTGATCGAAAGTCAGCAGAAAGCCACGTGTGGTGCAACGGCCTGAGAAGATAATATGCAGGCCCCAAACCCCAGGGAGGGTTGAGCCTAGCACTTCCTGCGCTGGCCAGACGAGCACAAGGCACCGCCATCAGCCTAGCATCCAGGAGCTGAAAGGAACTTCAGGGACCATCCAGCTGTATTTGTGTCAGCAAATTTTCAGCATAAATCCAGAGGAGAATGACCACGTTAAAGTGAGCACCAGGAACCAAAACAATAAAAACCTATGAGAGCACTCTCCTGTTTATGCTATCGTTTAAGTCTCCAACAATCCTGGGAGGGTTTAGTAAAATACAGGAACCGTGCGCAGAAAGGTGGAATGACTGGCCTGAAGCTCCCAGCCAATGAAGAGGCCCGGGCACAAGCCAGGACCTCGGGGCTCTCCACCCGATGCTCTCTCTTCCTTGGCGCCCAGCTGCCTCTCCATGGCTGCTCTCAGGCCACCACAGCGGGCCCCTGCTCTCTGAACAGTCTGGCCCTGCGCGGCTGCATTGCAGGCAAAGGCCATCTGCGCTGCTGACTTTCAGCAGAACTTGCGCAGGAGCTCACTGAGAAATGGCTCTGCCAGGGTTTCATTCCACACTCCTCCGCCAAGCCCGCCTCCCCTTCCTTCACGCATCTCCTGGAAAGGGAGGGAGGTAAAGCACAGCCCGGCGGGAGCCTGCGGTTCCCGCCTGCTGTCCTTCAGCGCTGCCCCTGCTCCCAGAAACAATACCCTGATTATCATTCGTTATTTCTCCTTCTTACTATTAAAACCCTTTTAATATGGCATTGCAGACCATTGGGGAGTTTTAAATTTCATGTCAGACCAGGATTTATGGGCCGGTTTTGAAATTTTACCTCTGGGCTCCATAATTGCAATTCCCTTTTAATCGCTCTTTTAGACACCTCTGTTAAAAGACTTCAATTATTTCTACACAGTGGCCCCCCAGGATTAGGCCGATCTGAATGATCAGTTTGTGTCACCTCCTTTGGAGTCCTACCCCGGAGACTTTAGCCATGGGTCTGGTCAGAAGATGCCAGGTCTGACAGGCCGTCCCACCAGGGAGCCTGGAGTTGTTAAGAGGAATATTCCCTCACAAGGAGTCCTGAGTTTAGGGACTATGCTGCCACCCACCCTGAACTTCCACTCCCCAACAGGAAGCAAGAGATTAATGGGCTGGGATGGACACATTGGCCCGTGCTTGTTGTGAAAGCTGTACAGTTCCGAGAATGTGCAGATGCATGCCGGGAACCCTTCCGTGGGAAACAGCTTCAAGGAGTATGATGCTGGGAGCCGGGTGGGAGGCACAGAGAGGGCAGAGTTCCTTCGGCTGCACCCTCGAGGGCCCTGAGGTGCTTTTGGGAAAGTAAAGGCTGTCTGAGGTGTTGTGCAGTATTGGACAGGGACCCCCTCCCACCACCAAGGACAGAGTGAGGACACCAGAGCAGCGGGAGCCTGCAAAGGGCGGTTTTGTGACAGAGAGGAGAGAAGAGCTGGGGTGACTGCAAGCTCCCAAAGCCCCCGCTGGGTCAGCATGCGCAGATGGGGCTAAGGCAGAATGCTGGGGTGGGGAGCAGCTAAGGGAGCCACCTCAGAGTTGTCATTTAGTGCTTTATACCTGGTGACAGCAGTTTGTATGGCAGAGATGCATAACTCTGTATCCAGAATGACCAGTTGCTGAAAGAAGGTTTAGTTATGGACCCAGATCATCATCTGCTGGGTGGGGCACTGAGCTGAGGCTGGGAGGGGAGAAATTCACCAAAGAGGCTTGGGAGGGAAAAAAAAGAAAGAAAAAAAAACAGGGCTAGGGACCTCTTACATTGATGCTCAAAGTCCTGTCCTGCAGTAAAGGCAGCCAAGAGGGAGGGAAACCCCTGACCTCGACCTCGGCAGGGCAGAGCCCCCGGGCTCCCTGTCAGCAGCCCTGTCCGGGCTCCCTGAGGGATTGCCTGCCCTGGCCGGCATGGCCTGTGAGGAGCCGACTGATGTGCCGCACCGAGCGAGAGGAGGCTTCATCACTCACGTGTCCCTCTGATGCGACAACAGACCAGGCATCTCCACACAGAGTGCTGTCACCTGGGAGTGTGCAAATGATTACCTGTGGGCACTGTTAATGTAGCTTATTGTATACATTACTCATTTAAAAGCAAGGCATTACATTCTACTAGTATTTAATATCAGATTAACAGGATCATATGTACATGCTTAAAAGATTTTTATAATAGAGGAAAATAAGTAATACCATCTGTTAAAGTCTATGATGGACTTGATACTAAAGGATTCAGTGACGTATGATTTAATTCAGCCCGGGGCTCCTGCCCCTGACCTGCCCCAGGCACGTACCTACAAACACACACGGAGTCAAGTGTCTGCGCTCTTTTCCTGTCTGCAAAGCTGGGATCCATTTCCTTCTGCTTTCCAAGCCTGTGTTCTCATCCATGAAACAGGGACAGTCAGTCATGTGTCATCCCTGTCCTGTACGAATTGATGCCAAGAGGTGACTCCAGAAACGGGGGAACATCATTGGTCAGGCTCAGCATGCCACAACACCAACCAGACAACATGGCAGCCACTCCAGACACCTGGGGGCCCTCCTGTTCTGGGGACTGTCCAGGAGATGGGCAGGAAAGCACCAGCCCTGGATTCACAAGACCAAGCTCCAGCACTTCCTAGCTGGTCTGTGAACAAGCCCTTACCCCTTTGTTCCTCGCCACCTGGCCACGTGACAAAGGATAGAAGCACCTGTGTCCTCGTCACCCAGGGTGGCCGTAGGATCAGATGGGAGGGTGTGCGTGGAAACACGGAGCCCCTCAGATGGGAGCCAGTTGCTGAGGCAGAGGTCCCGTGGCTGCCCCAAGGAGCACCTGCCCTGTGAACCTGAGCTTGCTGGACTGAGGGTCCATCTCTGCCCTGAGCCCATCTCAGGTTCAAATCTCCTGATAAATGTGGTAAGTGCTGTGCTCTGCACACGGCGGGCTCTCAGGAAACTAAACCGTACCTGGGATATCTCTCAGCTCTGAAGTTGTGCGATCTCTCAGTGTATGAAGCCATTGTCCCCTGTATTTTAGCAGCCCAGGTTGCCTCCTGCTTCTGTAGGAAGCAAGAGCAGAGAGAGAAAAGTGGACTTGGAGTGTGACAGGCCTGGGTTCGAGTCTCAGCTCTGTTACTTATTAAATCGAGAACAAGATAACTCACCTGCCAGAATCTCAGTTTCCTCATCTGTACAGCAGGGCAACGACTCCTGCCTTACAGCTCCTAGGAGTTCCTTCAGTGTCTGGTACAGGATTAGCGTCCTAGGAGTGGTAGATGTTATAATAATTACTATAATTCAACAGTGACATTACAATTATTGCCATCAGCACTTGGATGACAACGCTGGCAGGCTCCAAAGCCGGAGATGCTTGCAGACCACAGATCCCTTCCACACTTCTCAGGATCTGCCCACAGCAGCCCCGTGAGTGTGAAGCCCAGGAGACGTGTGTCCACTTCCTGCGTGGTGCAGAGACCACCGGCCCCTGGAATCGAAACTTGGACTGTTTTGAATGATGCCTCTGAACCTGCTCTGAGCTGCTGGCAGAGCTTCGGAAGTACCCGCAGAGCTCGTGCGAGCCAGGACGCTCTTCCTGGCCTTTGTCACCGTTCGTTCCTAAAGTCCTCCGTCCTCTGAAGAGGCCATAGCCTGCAAAGGAGAAGGGGACTTCTGCTGTCCCTTTTGGCTTCCTGAGAAACACGCCACACAACTGGATGGGCTCCAGCTTCTGCAATCTGTCAGTAAAAGGCCTCAGCCAAGAGAGGGGTTTTACTACCTCATCTCCAGGAGTGAGCTCTTATTTACTCTTTGGAGGTTTCTGCTTGGTTTAGTTTTACCAAAACTGTACTGCAGGCTAACCAGTGGCTATGGTGACATTTATGATACAGTGAATATCCAGGAAACCTTTTCTAAGACACTTTGCCTCCATCTCTTGGGAGGCAAAAGGGTCAACTCAAAATAATGACCCGGCCTTTTTGGGGGATGCTGGGCCTGCCCTAGAAGCAGAGACACGTGGGGAGCTGGGAAGGCAGATGGGCTGTTCCTGTCTGGTAGGTGCCTGACTCCTCCTCAAGCCCCTGTTGGTTAAATACAGCGTGGGGCAAAAGAAGGTTTACAGTTGTACGCGAAACAGTTTATTCTTATATTACTACTTATTCATCGTTATACTACTTCCCATACAAACAACTGGAAATCTACCTTTGCCCCAACCTGTGTGTTACTGAAGGACTGAACCAGGCAAACACCAGAAGCCTGTCTTCTCTAGAAAAATCACAGCTTCCAGGACACAGGGTCAGGGACAGTGTCAAAGAATTCTGAGTGTTCGGGGGTCTCTTACCGTAAAAATTCCAAGTCCAAGAGGAGTCAGGAGAAGGGATGAAGGCCAGTCTCATGCATGGGGATCATGGCCCTCCACCGCCCCAGCCTCAATCTTCCCGGCTCCCCACATGTCTCTGCTTCTAGGGCAGGCCCAGCATTCCCCCAAAATTCCGGGTTGTAATTTTGAGCTGACCCTCTGATATCTTAGTGGTAGTGGCACTTCAGCCCAAAGACTGGCTCCCACGTGAACACGTCATTGGCACAGTCTCAAGGTTCTGAAGCAGTTCTGTCCGCTGTGTGCAGGAAAGCTCCTAAAGTCCAAATTCCATCAGTTTCCTCAGCACGGATTAAAGGGACTGGTATTACCTGGGCAAACCTAATGGGTCCCGTGATTCCTGAGCTTTAGCAAGCACTTCCTAGTTTCATTCTGCAGTATAGGGCCTCCCTAAAGGCAATGGTGACATTATTCATCCGGGAGGCAGAGACGAATGTGTGGAGAAATGGCCCATGCTCTCTCTAGCCCCAGGGAAAATGGGATTCCTTTGTGAGAAATGGGTTATACTCTCAGCAGCCTATGGGCTGCATGTCATGAGCTGGTCATCACACAGAAAGATGATGCCATTCATCAATAGTAAGTAAAAATATTTTAAAGTTTGTTTCTCCACTTAGTGGGGATGGGTTTGAACTAGCCACTTCTATTAGTTTGCTGAGGCTGCCATAAGGAAGTACCACAAGTTGGGTGGCTTACACAACAGAACTTTATTATCTCACAGTTCTGGAGGCCAGAGGTCCAAGCTCAAGGTGTTGGCTGGGCAGGCTCTTCCCGAGGGCTGTGAGGAAGGATGTGTTCCGTGCCTCTCTCCCGGCTTCAGGGGCTGTGGTGGCAGTCTTTGGAATTCCTTGACTTATAGAGACCTCACCCCAAATCTCCGCCCGCCTCTTCATGTGCCATTCTGCCTGGGTGTGTATCTGGCTCTGTGTCCTAATTTCCCCTTCTATGGGCGTAGGGATATTGCATTAGGGCTCACTCTAATGACCTCATTTTTATTTGATTACCTTTGTGAAGACCCTGTTTCCAAATAAGGTCACAGTCTGATGCACTGAAGGTTAGGGCCTCAACATACCCTTTTGGAAAGACACAATTCAGTTCTGTGTGGGTATGTGAGGTAGGTCCATCTCCAGCCCTCAGCTCCTCTCTGCCACATGAGCAGATCAGACGTGGTGGTTTCCAAGAGTCATGCCTCTCATACATCTCTGAAACCCTCGACAATGTCATTATCAACAGGCTCAGGACATGATCCATCAATGCCACTGGCAATTTCCACCATATCCCTGGACCGCCACCCAAGCAAAGAGGCAGAGCAGAAACAGGTTCGTGGAATGGGATGGGGGGTGCCATTCATCTCAGGTTCAAGTCTGTGGGCCTTCCTCAGCATTCTTACCAGGCCCCGTCAGCCTTTTCCAGGTCAGCTGATGACTGTCCCAGCCCCAGAATTTGCTTACAGGGAGGGCACGGTTTATGGCCAGGTCTACCCTTCCATACAAAGTTCAGCGCAGTTGCTTGACTTGGCCAGAGATTTATGACTGAAACAGAACCTCTGAACTGGGACGTCAGCATTTTGCTTGGTTCAGAGGCTCACGTATTGAACCAATCAATACATTCATGCATTAAGTGGCATTTTGGTTGGCTCTGTAGGGAGCAGGATGGGCGACTGGATATCATTTGAGCATGAGCAGCGGGGCTCCTTCGAGGCCTGGCAATTCCTAGGCATTGAGCCCTGAGGCAGGGGTGCAGAATAAATGCCACGAACTCAGCCCCACTCAGGACCTGGGGCTCAAGCTGGAGGCAGACTTGGCTGAAGCAGCGAGGCCTACAGACACAGCCACGGTTCAGTTTCCACGTTCTCTTTCCTCCTCTCCCTGGGAAGGATATAGTAAAAAAAAAAAAAAAAAGGACTGCATTGAGTTGGCTTGGAAGAAAAGATTGTAGTTAAAAAGAACAGATGGTGCTAAATAGTTATTGGAAGGAAGGAGTTAGGAAACTAAGCTCCAGATCACCCTGGCTGCTGGTGTGGGTGATGTGCCCAAGCCTCTTCCCAGAAAGAGGTCAAAACAGTCGCATGGGACTCTTGAGAAAACTGCCCACTGCCTCGGCCAGAGAGATAGTCTGACAAATCTGTGGAGTAGGGAACTCTTGTGCCCGCTGCTGCAATTTGAAGTGATTTCTAGAATGCCAGCACCAACCAAACTCTCTCCCTTCTCACTCCCGCTGCCCAGCATCCAGCGGAGTCCCTCCCCACAGATTCCACCCCCCCCCACCCCCAGGAGGGATGGTGTGTGCATGGGACCTAATCCAAGGCTCAGAGAAACTGATAAAGAAACTTTAGCATTTGTAGGACCGATACGCTCACATTGAAGAAATTTTCTCTGTTGATTTTTGGCCTGGATAATCAGTGTTTCTTCCTTTAAAGAGATGAAAAAATGCTAGTGACTCCTCTGGGTATTTCTTTTTACAAACTAGAGCAAAGAAGAAGCCCTCTTAGACAATAAGCTTAGGAGCAATAGTTGCTTGGGAATCAACTTACATCCTTAAAGAATTTATTTTAACTTGCAACTTTGAAATACGTGCAAATTCATCATTCTCTTAACGTAGGGCCAAGCCCTTGGCTTCCAGTGTGGGTCTGTTGACTGGAGTTCTGCACCGTCCTTCTGTATAAATTCCATTCGTGACACCACCGCACCACATCTGTGATTTTCAGTTTTAGTTTCTCTAAAATGGAAATAACTTTAGAACACTTATGAACTAATATGAACACTTTCTGAGTTTTTAAGATTTTTTTCTATCTTTTCTGTTGCCCTATTCATGCCTAATTAAATAAAAATTCTTTTTAGTGACATATCCCTTGGAGTCTTTGCAAAAGTAATTCAAATTTTTCTTGCTTGTGTTGCAGCAACTTAATGAGTATAGCTGACGTGCAGAGGCTCGGGAACAAGCATAACTGACCCAGTAGGTGTACAACTCAAGCAAGAGGGGTGGAAGGTCACAGGAGCACTGGAGAGTAACCTTGAACATTCAGTTAACCTTGAAAGTTCAGAGGGCAGTGGGTGTTTCCTTGAATGTAAAATGTACAGATTGTGCTAATCCATCAGCGAAATTGGTCACATGGAGGCCAGTTAAGAATACTTCTATGATTTTCCTTACAACTGTGGCTGTGATGAGTCTGCCCCTCCCCACCCCCACTGATTTAGGGGCTAGGTCAGTAGAGGCGGACTCTCGGTCTCTTCTTCCTGGCCTGATACATAGAATGAAGGGGAAGATCTCAGCCCGGGACCAGGGTGGATGCCTGCCTCCCACAAGCCTGTGTATTCTAACCTCGACTGTGACGGTGTGGAACTGGAGTGGGAAAGGAATAGGGTACCTGGGGCAGCATCAGGAAGAAGCCAAAATATTTCTCGGATGCGTCCTTTTCAGAGTACTGCTCTTCCTCAACTACCCACCGACCCACTAAAGAGCTCTTCTAAAAACCAAAGCATTTAAATTTAAATTGATGTGCAATATAGCAGAAAGTGCAAGAGTTTTGAGGATAAATAGTCTTGGGTTCATATTACCTCTTAACATTTACTACATGGGCAAGCTGTATAAGCTCTCTGAGCCTCAATTTTTTTTTGTTTATAAAATGGGAATGATAATATCTGTCTCATGCATTGTAAAAATTAAGTGAGATAAAGCAAAATAGCTGCTTTAAATCCTTTCTGGAATGAGGTGGATTATAAATAAACATACTTGAATGAAATGTGTTTCAAGAGCCTGGCGCAATGTCTGCTGGGAAATCCGCCTTTGTACATTTGTCTCTTTATCTCCACATGGGGGAATGAAAGGAGTCCCCAAAATCTTGGTGCTCTGGGGTGGGAGGTTCTTCCCAATACCTGAAATACCATCAGATATTCCTATTTCCCCTTCTTATGAGGTCATTTCTTGTAAGGTCATCTGTCACACTAGGTTTAGGAGAAAAAAAGCAACACTAATATAATAACAGCATTAGCTAATGCTTATCGAGTGTTAGCTAAGTGCTCTACACGTCCCAGCCCAGGTAACCTTCACAACACCCCTCAATCTTCTGTGTTCACCCCTGCTTCTTAATGACAGGACTCAGGCACAGAGAGGCTAGGTTAGTAGCTGGCCCGAGGCCACAGCCAACAGGAGGCAGAGTTAAGATTGTAAAGCAGGAAGCCTGGCTCCAAAGTTTGAGCTCTTAATGAATATATTTCTCCGGAAGGAAGGAAGAAAGGGAAGGAGGAAGGGAGGGAGGGAGGAGGCAAAATTAGAAGTTGAAGAGAGGGGCCAGGACAATGAACCTGAGACCACTCATTTTTCCTTAGCTCAAAAGCATGAGAGAAAAATTAGGGAAAACACACCTTGGGAGCACCTTCTTAGCACCCCCCAACCCCGGCAAGGCCGGGCCACTTTCCAGACCCCTGTCACCCACACAGCTCCTCTGCCGGTGCGCAGGTCTCAGCAGAGCCCCGCTGTGGCCCCAGCCGGCCCACCCCTATCTCAGAGCCCCCTTTGCTCCTGCAGCTCCCTCCAGCAGAGCCAAAAGCCATCCGTGGCCTCAGGGCGGCTCTTTTTTATCATGAGCCGCTGGGAGCTACAGCCTGAATCTACCTGCAGCCTCGTTTCCATCCAGATCTGATCCTCTCCAGGGCAACTTTACCCAGCTTCCAGGAAACTGTGAAGGGCAAGGGAATAACAAAAGTCAAGGCTACTTGGATAAAAGACCTCATGCCACATACCAAGTGTTATTATTACCGAAAATTAACTAGCAACAAAGAACTCCACACTAAAATTTACATTGATCTGGCATTTTTCCCCCTGCTATCTCCCATAAAAATGCTTTAAATGCAGGCTGATTTAATGGAAACAATAAAAAATACTGCTGAATGGTTTATATTTGCTGCAGAATTACTACAAGGTATATTTTAAGAAAAACTTGAAAGTTATATGTGTTTTTTTTCCTTTAAGGTAAGATTAGGGAGAGAAGTGCAATTGCCTTTTTTTTTTTTTTTCTGTATTGATCTGGACGAGCTCCCACAGGCTCAGTTTCTTGTTTCTAACAAATCTTCACACCTTCACACTCACGTCCAGACGCTTGTCAGCTATGTAGCCTGAGCCTTAACAGTGTTACCCTTGGTAATAATGACCATCACGTGACTGAGCTCTGTGTGAAAGGGAAGTATATGGCTGGTTGTCTAATTTATGTCATTCCCATCATCCTCGACTCAACCGATGAGTTTGGGCTAACCCAGCAAGGGGGTTTGTCACCACCTGGATGACTTAGCTATGGCGACTACTACAGATCATGACAATGGCTACGTCTTTTAGTTTCAGGTCCCCAGCCATGTTCACCAGGACCAGAGTTGAACAAAATCTCAAGGATGAGGTTTCTAACCTCAAGAAGCTTCAAAAGGCAGTTTAAGGTCATATCCATGAAGACTGTGGAGCCACACTAACCTGCGTTTAAAACTCAGCTAGAAACAGAGCGCACAGTAGGCCTTCATGACATGTTAGCTGTGGCTGATCACATTATTAGTACTGTTACTATTGGTACTGTTGCTGCTGTTAATGTTCACACTGACTTGGTTCAAAGCTGACCTGCCTTTAGACCACAGTCGTGCATCAGGCGGGACCTCCCCTATTTGAGTACTCAGGTTGCCTCTGTGTCTCGATTACTATAATTCCCCAATTCCTTGGTTGGGTTCTAGGTACCTGAATAAGAGCTAATTTGATGGCTGCTTCCCATGGTTCTGCTTCATTAAAACAGGGGAGGGGCTTGTGGATGAATGGGGAGCCAAGAGCTATGTGGTGAACCAACTCCCAAGCTTCCCTCAACCCCCAAAGTCCCCCAGTCCTTAGGTTCCTCCTAACAGGGAGGTCAACATGAATGGATGAGAGCTAATTATAATGAATTTACATGAACTTTCATATTAACTCAGCTTCACTGCAGTATAAATTTTGGCCAATAATGTCAAAATCTTGTCTGATTTAACAGGAATTGGTTTATGCATTTGCTCTCTCATTCAACACGTATTTGTTGAGCATCTGTTATGTTTTAGGCACTGGAGACACAATGACGAATGGTCCACCAATCCTGGCTTTAAGGTTGGCAGTGGGTGGATAAGACACAGGGACCTTCTTCCCATAGAGGCCAATGGACAACACTGACCCATGCCCGACTGGACTGCCTGTGCTCTGAACACACAGTCTGTACGGCCTCTGTCCATGCCATTCTGTCTTTCTGCTTTGCCCGTTTCCCCAGTTCCTGCCCACTCTTCAAGGTATACCTCTCCTTATCAGCCAGTTGGAGACACCATTTTGCCCTCTTGTATAGAGTGCCTAAGCCACTTACTTAGCTCTTTGATACTTAATTACTCTTTCTCACTAGTCTGTAAGTTCCTGGAATGCAAAGCTAAGTCCTAAACCTTTAGAGTCCTCATTGCATTTAATACTTTATCTAGTGTGCGACGATGCACCAATAACTACCTGAGAAATGGAATTCAGGAAGTTTAACCAAGATCTATACACAAAGCATCTTTTCCCATGCTACAGGGAGATGCAAAGGTAAATGAGAGCTTTTTACTGTAAGATGGGGTACTTTGGAGGTTCTGATCAGAAGGTTGATCTGCTGTTATAGTCCAATCCTAATATGTTTTAAGGGTATTTCAGCATACTTTCTTCGGGTTGTGTTTAATATACAAAGATTCACTTAACTAAGAATTCTTTAATTTAAACAAATAAGGTGGCTGCTGGTCATAAATTACAAATGTCCCCTCACTTTCTTTTATCTACATTCCTTTCCCCCTTGAATCTCATAAACGAGTTGAGATGCCGATAGTGTCGGGGACCCATGCCGTTCCATGAAGAACGCTGTTGGGCTGCTGTAAGAATGACTCCCCCTTACTGAGCCCCCGGTGAAGATGGCCCTTTGCATATGTCCTTCTCACAAATCCTCCCAGCAATACAGCAAGCTAGGTCTTATGACTTCCATCTTAAAAATAAGGAAACCGAAAGTCAGAGAAGTTCCATTATTTGCCCAAGGTCCCTTAGCTAGTAAACAGGGGAGCTGAGAACTGGATCTAAGCCTCAGGGTGTGACAGCGGCTAAAACCATCTTGGAACAGCAGTCCATTGAAGAACACATGGGGTTTCAGGGCTCCTGTTTGTGAGCTGGCCGTACATCAACACTGTGCCTATTGGAATGTCACACGGCCACAAAATAATACACATTCTTCTGTCTTGTCAACTGCCATCTATGGCCCTCACACACTGTCAAAAGTGTCCCTTTATTCAGGGCTTAAAATAACTCAGTGCCTTTGTCCTCTCAAGACAACTGCCAACCCTTCAGTCTCGTCACCAGACATGCCAGACGATTTCCTTTGAGCATGCAGAGACTCACCTGGTATGGAACAGGGGGAGCCTTAGAGGTTCTGTTTG
Organism: Trachops cirrhosus; assembly: GCA_028533065.1. Lineage (NCBI taxonomy): Eukaryota > Metazoa > Chordata > Mammalia > Chiroptera > Phyllostomidae > Trachops > Trachops cirrhosus. Next base: position 133,164,853 of record CM052543.1, read on the forward strand.
TTTCCATGCCAGAGCTCCTTACAATTTTTTGGTTTGTGCATGCATTTGCTGATACCGTATTTTACTGTCTGGCTGATCTGTCTATCCTCAAAACCCAGACTGGTGATCCCTCTAGCAATGCTAAGGGGACTTAATCCTTTTCTATCTCTGTGATTCTAGGGATATGAAAAGCAACTGACTACATAGACTGATCCATAGTTTGCATTGTCCCTTGTACTGGCAGTCAGGGGACAATAACATACGTGATTTTAATTTAGTTCGTAGGTAACCAAATGTGTAACCTTGGGCAAGTCTCTCCATTTTTACGAGGGGGCAAAAGTTAGTTTCTACAGAAATAAATCTGTGATTTTTTTGACTAATAACTCTTCCACTTTCTGTAGGATCTCATTTGTCCCTTGCAGCTTTCAGGGTTTTCATAAAGTATTTTGTCACTAGGACTCCTGCAATCTGTGAGAGAAGTTGTAGGCATCGAATCAACAAGGCACCCTGGAGAACCTCAAAGTCAATGACCATGTTTTTGCTAATGAAGAACACCCAAGAGGTGCAGGGACTTACCGTAGCCCGTGCACATCCAGGACCACAATCCATGACACACTCTCAGTTGAGTGGCCTTTGTACAGCCCCCGGGTCAGAAATGAACCTCGATATTCACAAAGCAACCCTCCTTCCTTTTTTTAATGGGCTCTGATTGATTCATCATGATGAAGCCACTCAGCAAAAAATGTGTGGTTAGTTTTTTTCCTCAGCAAATTCATGCAAAGTTGAAGACACTTTCTCTGGCTAAGAATACAATCGATCAGAAAACACACAACATTTCAGGCATTCAGAGTAAAGTGCATTGTTCAAAGTCACCAAATGAAGGACAGAGCCAGAACTGGAAGCGGAAAGCTTCAGGAAGCCCCGGGAAGATAATGGATGGTCACGGGCTGTCCATGCAGGTTTTCTGGCTTCCCAAAGTCCAGGTGGACCCACACTGCCAGATGGATCAGTTGAAGCATCATGCTAAGATGTCCTCAAATCCCCAGCACATGGATGCTGCTGCACATTCATTCTAGGAGACTCAGTCAGAACACAACCTTCCCCGTTACGAGCACGAGCAGAGTTGCCACCAGCTAAGAGGAAAACGAGACCCTGATGAGCAAGTTTCATGACCCCTGGGATGTGAGTAAAGAAGATGGAGGCAGGCAGAAGAGAGAGCTTGGGTTTCTTTTTCATAGGGCTTTTGGCTCTCTCTTAAACAAATCTGACCCTAGGTATAAGCTTGCCCTTTTCTAGTCCCAGCATCCCTGGTTATAAAATACATGTTTGGCAACCGCTCTGAAAGTTATTAAAGTTGCAGCAGTAAACTATGGGAGGCCAGAGAATTTTGGACAAAAGTTATTGCATCAGTAACTCAGAAACTAATTCCTAAAACTCTTGACACATTTATCCAGAGGGCTAGTGCCAATACAGAAGTGGAAATCATTGTCAAGGGCCACCGTGTCCCTGGAATTAAAATCCATCATTCCTCGGAGCAGAGAGCTAAGATTTTGGCAGAATATGAATAGTCATGCCTTTCACCATCATCTTTCCCCTTTATTTTTGAGAACAAGAAAGATGCTAATTTCTTTGTTTGTTTGTTTTTCTAAGAAACCCTTGTTTACATTTTCTTTTCAAATACTTCTTTCTTTGGCAGTCCCACATTTAAACCAAAAAGACTTCTTGTCCTAATTTAATTTCACCAGTTACATTTTGGACAGAAAATCTGCTGGGTACAGTAACAGAACAAACTTTACAGCAGCAATAATCCCTTCTACAGCGTCTATTGTGGGGAAACTTAATACACTTTTATTAAATGGCTGAGGCATTGGCTCCAGTGGTCTGAATTAACTACAGAAGAGTATTGAATAGGAAGAACACCACCCTCTTCACTCAGCAGACTCCCAGGGCATGGCCAGCTTAAAACTGCCATCCAGGAGCAGCCCCCTGAGAAACCATTGCTTGCCTTAGGCAGCGCCTTCATCACTGGGAGTTAGCAGAAACGGAAAGACTTGGTGGGTTCCAAGGCTGCAGCCAAACAGAAGTGGGCCCTGTGACTCACTGTTGGAGGACTGACGATGTGCTTCAGAGTTTTAATGCCCACGCGCTTTGACTCAGCCTCGTAAGAACTGGTCCAGAGGCAGTATCTCCATGTGAGGACACGGGGTGAGCTTCAGTGTGACCGTGGAGAGGAAGACTGAGGAGCCGTGCACAAGCCATTAGGAATGCAATCGGTGAACTGAGCCTGTAATTTATATTGATTGTCTCATAACAATAAAACATATTGAGACACGCCATTGAGAGGCCAAGTGCAGTCACAGAGCGCATTGTAGTGTGGTCTCATTTCTGTAAAATGGTGGCTTTCAGGCTGCTCACTGGGGTGTTGACCGTGGTTATTGCTGGATAAGGAAATTCTAGGTGACTTTTACTTTATCAACTTTCCTGAATTGTTGGACCTTTCACATTTTTTTATAATAAGCATCACTTTATACTTTCGGGGAAAGATGCTTTACATTTTTTTAAAAAACAGAAAGCTAGCCTTTCCCTAACTTCTGAGCACTGGTACGGCCACACCCAATCCCAGCCTAGCGGCAGGACAGCGTGAAGCGCTGCACCGAGTTCCTGCGTGCCCAGTCTCCCGCATTATCTCAGGGTGTGTGTTCCCAGGGAGGCCTGAAATTGCAGGGAGTACTGAACTTTGTATATGCTATGTATTTCCTCTGTGTACACCCATGCTAACGTTTAACTTATAAATCAGGCACAGTAAGAGATTAACAACAATAACATAAAGAATTATAACAATGTACTGTAATAAAAACTATGTGAATGGCTTTGGGGTCATCATGAAGTAAAGTAGGGGTCACTTGCACACAACGCCACAATGCCAGGATGGTCGGTCCGATGACCTGCATGGCCGTGAAGTGACGCATTGCAGGGTCGTGTGTACGGCGTGGCCACACTTCGCAAAGGGATGATTCAGGTCCCAGACAGACAGAGCAGGACAGCGTGGGATTTCATCACACCACTCAGACCAGTGTGCAGTGTAAAACTTATGAATAGTTTATTTCTGGAATTTTCTGTTTCATACAGGTAACTGAAACTGCAGAAAGCAAAACCATGGATAAGGTGGGACTACAGCATACATATATCAAAACTCATCCATTTATACACCTTAAGGCATCAAAGCATGCACTGTTAGTACATGCAATCTACTGTACGTCGATTACACCGCAATAAAATCCTTTTCTTCAAATCGAAGAAAATTTGAGATAGCCCATGTAGTTTCCATTCTCTACACAAAATTCTCAAAATAACTATATATTTCTTTAAAAACCTGAATCAATGTTGGAAAGCAAATGTGATGTTCCAATCAGTAAGAGGAGGCTGTTCCAAGAGGTTAATAGCCTGAGCGAGGTGTAAGAATGCTCGTTCAGCTCATTCTCCGCCCTCCCACGGTGTCGGCGTCCTTGATTATGGATGGCTGCAAAGCTCCCCATTTGCCCTGCTTTTGTCCTTTTCTGTTTGCACCTTTTCTCAGAGTCCACGTCAATCTTAGGTACCTTTTACCCCAAAATGCATGCTTCAGTGCACTTTAATTTTCCTGCAGTAAATAAATAGCCCTTGCAAGCTTCCCTGAAGTAACTCTAGAGCAAACCTGAGGATTCTGAGACCAGGGGATCAGATAAAATTCTGAAAACCAAGCAGTCTTTCCAGACGTAATTATAAATAGACAGGTAAATGTTTTAAAGACTATTCCTTCACTCTGCTGCAGGTTTTCTCAAGCATGTACACTCTTTTCCTGTAAGACTGGCCACTGAAATAGCCTACAGGTCTGAATTGCCTGAAGAGAGTGTGACAAAGAAAACAACCCCCGGTGGCCTCTGTGGGCTGGGAACCTGGGTCTCTGAGTTAGCTGGACAAGAGGCAAGCGTTTGTGTGCTGCTCCCAAGGCCTCTCTCCTCGGAGCTGCCCAGGGTTCCCTCTCTTGGTGGCAAGGGCCCGTGAAGAGCGTGGGCCCCAAAGTCCCGGCAGGGACAGGACCTCCCTGAAGGCTAGGCCCGCTTCTCACCACTGTCTTCTGTGGTTTCCCCTCTGCTTTCCGATGCGACCAGCTGGACCGTGCTGCAGGGGAGGATCGGGCGCCCAGAGAACCCGTTCCGAGTGGCCCTGGAGTACATCTCAAGCGGAAACCGGAGCCTGTCAGCGGTGGACTTCTTTGCCCTGAAGAACTGCAGTGAAGGTATGTGAGTCCTGCCTTCCCCTGCGGCCTCAACAGCTCGTGGCCTTAAGTGTGTCAACAGCCTGCAGCCGCGATCAGCCGGGAATGCGCACACTTCCGTAGGAAAGTCCACCGTGCCGAGGGGCTCGCTCTGGACATCAGCCAGTGCCTCAGAGCCCAGGCGATCGGTTTGTAAAGATTCGCTGTCACGGGGTATCTGCTGCACTTAAAACTTAGAACGTAGTCTTTAGTAGACAACACATTAGCTCAAATTCTCTGGCTGCCAAGTGATTTCACCACTTTTCTTAAATTTTTACTGTGGGAAATATCAAATGTGTCCAAAAACATAGAATAATGCAATAGAATAGAATAATGAACCTTAATATACCCTCGACCCAGTTTCAGTAATTATCAGCATTCTGCCATTTTTGTCTCGCCCACGTCTCTACCCACTTACAACTAAGTATTTTAAATGATTTGGTTTAAGCTACTATCAAGGGACAACATGAGAAATGGTTGAATGTCAAGTTTTTCACTTACTTAGTAAAAACCGTTGGAGCACGGTCCCGAGTCATTGAACTCCCTTTGCATAAGTCCCCCGTTGTGAGTTCATTTCGGGAAGGCATCTCTCTCCTGAGCATAATTTATCTTTTTTTTTCTTTTTGCCTTTGTTGCCAGAGAACTCACTCAATCACAGTAAGCATATCTGTGTAGTTTTTTGATAAGTGTATTTCCCCCTTCCTCTACAAAATTTTTTATCTCTATTCATATTTTTCAAGATCATATTTTATGTGATTCTTTTTGCCTCAGTTCTGATTGGTGAGCAGGATGAAATAGATCATGAGTAGATACAGGGTGGGGAAAACTAGGTTGACAGTTGTTTGTATGGAAAATAATACAATAACCCATAAACAGTAATATAAGAATAAACTGTTTCACATACTCACAACTGTGAACCTACTTTTGCCCACCGTGTGTATGAGGCTGGTCTTCCCTTGACCCTACAGAAGGCCTGGGGTCGTGATCACAGACGTCCTTCACTGCTCCCCACGTGTAAAGGGTCCAGGAGACGGGAATAGGAGAACCTTCGGGAAAAAGTTGATTTCATTACTGCTCTTCTCCTGCTGCGCCCGCTCTGCCCAGAGGTTCACTGGGGAGGGAGCTCTCACCTACACCAAGGAGTCTGCAGTCTTAGAGTGCCAAGGACGAAGTGTGGACAGGAAGGAGGCCCGTGGCACCTGCAGAGCCTACTCCTCGGTTTAGACCGCTCAGGCGTCACCACGAAGGCCTGTAGCACAGCCACCTGCTGCATGTGCAGGCCCGGCCTTCCCTCCTGTGTCTCCCGGAGCTTGGGTGTGAGAGAGACTCCCGGAGGCAGGGAGCAGCACTGACCACCCAGCTCCTTAGGCTGCTGTGTCCCTTCGTTCATGGCTTGTTTTGCAAGAACTTTTACAAAGTATGTGCATATGTGTGTGTGTGTTCCCCTTTAATCAAAACTGGTTTCCGGGTGGAAGAAAGAAAAATCACCATAATGTGCTAGATTGAACTTCAGTTCAAGTTGAGGAGGTGGTTAACCTGTGACGTGAGGCAATGTACAGGAAACATGTGGTTTGGGCGTAAGCCAGGAGCTTGTACAAATGTTTCTGCACTCACAAACTTAGGGATTTGTGAATGCCTCTGGACACCATCAACCCTTGCAGATGTCAAGGGCCTGTGTACCGTCCAAAAGAGGCCATGTGTTGAAATGGAGCCAGTTAACAGGAATGTGACAGGGAGAGGGTATCAGTTCCCAGAACCGGCCTAATCTCATTTGAGCAACATCAGGAGAAGGAACTAAGAGCCACAAATCTCCAAATATCGGGCTTATCACAATTACTCCTGCAAGAATTATTTGTACTATTGATCAAGGATCTCAACCAATTGTACAGATTGCTTTCTTCCTGAGCCCTACAGCTCCCTTTACCTACAAAATTCTTATTCTGCAGCTTTTGATGCATTTGCAGGGAGTCTGTTGTAGAGTTTAAAAGACCCGTTTATTGTCTGCTTCTCCACTCTTATGAAGCCAAGCAAGTTGACCTCTCTTTCTCTAATCATCCAGAATGTGTTTCTTCTGGCAAGACGCTTTCTTAGTGAGGGAGGAAAGAAGCCTGCCTCTGATTCTCTGGGGAAGGTGGATTGGCCAAGAGACCTAGGGAGACTCTGATGGTCTGGCTGTCTTCCTGTGGAGGCTCCAGGCCCAGGAACACCTGGGGTCCACGGGGAAGCAGACGTTCTCTGAACTCCTTCTCTGGCTCGGACTCTCGTGGCCGCCAGGGGTGTGAAGGGGTCAGTGTGGGTGAGTAAGGCAGAGAGCGGAGAGGAACAACGTGATCCCAGTGTTTTCTGAGCATTTCTAACTTTTCCTCCCAAAGCAGAGCAAATTCAGGTGCACATTAGTTGGCGTGAACCAAAAAAAATAACAAGAAGAAGCCTCCTAAAACTACGCTCATGTATTTAAAGAGGAGTTATTTGGGAGGCATACTCAAGGCCCCTTTGAGGTAGGCAAATGTCCATAGGTTCTGAGGTCGTTGCTTTGGTTAGGTCAAGAAGGGGAGGACCGAAGTCGTGTCTCTGAGAGGGATGAACAGGGCTGGTGAAGTGCTAACCAGGATTGCAGATAGGTCTGCAGGATGTCTGGTCTATTTTCTGATAGTCACTTGGTCCCCTCGTATGAGGCACAGATGGTGCATGGAAGGAAACGCATCTATAGAACTCCTTGGCTCACATGAAGAGAGGTGCCATTTTAGTGAATCCAGAGAAGCCCTTACAAGGGATATTGAGACCATTCTCCCTGCATAAGAGAAGGTATCTGCTTGTGGGTATCATCAGAGCAGAGGCCATGCCTCTTTCCTCTCTGAATCCTGACACCTGTCACAATGTATAACAGTTAATAGGTGCTCAGTTAATAAGGAATAACAGCTAACTTCAGGGGAGTCCTTACCATGTGCAAAGGCAAAGATAGGTGTGTTACTTCCTATGAGCTTTATGATAATGCTCTGTACTCAGTAGGGAGGCTGTCATAATCCCCACATTACCCATGAGGGGTTATTCCACTAACTTTTGTAGCTCAGAAAGGAGGAGGACCCGAGGTGTGAAATACAGGCCCAGCACCATGAACACTTTGAAATACACGTCTCAAAAAAGTTAGAGAGGTATAGACATCTTAACCTTTCTGGGCCTAAAATGATGGCATTTAAACTAGATCAAGGTCTTCAAACATTTTTTTAGAGGCTGAACCCTCATCCAAAGTCTTACGTAGAAGTCCATCATATAAAGTCACACAGGCGGAGCTGCCCTGGGGGAGGGAGGACGGGGAGCTCAGACTCACCTACTCCGCAGCCCCCAACACGCCCTTACACACAGGGCATTTTACGAAGCACAGTTTGAGAACCCCGGACAGTCTGGTTTTCAGCCCTCCTGTTAACTCCAGCTCTGTGATCTCACAGGTCTGCACTTGAAATGTGAGAGCCAAAAACAGTTATATTAGCCATACCTCCTTCAAATGATTAAGACTAAGCATAAGGGTATTATACATCGAATGTGGGCCATTTTGACAAGGCAGGTTTTTGTCCCCGTGGGTCCTGGCTTTGAGATGCTAGGTATGGAGCTAATATGAATGTTTCCAGTGGAAAATGTGTGGCATCTCCCAGTCCCATCCCCTCTCCCACCTGTTCCACCAAAGACAATGGTGGGCAGTGGAGGGCGTCTTCCTTGCGCCAGGAGGGGACAAGTGGAAATGAGTGGAGCTAAACAAACAGATTCTGATGTTGGCCAGCCACGTGGACCCAATCAGTCTCTGGAGTAGGCTCCAAAATCCACTGGGTGAAATCAGGGATAACCTCATTGGCTCCTGGCAGCCTGGCCCAGACTGGGCATTTTCTGTTCCAACAGCAAGCAAGACACCACAGAATTCTCAGTCTCCACTTGTAAAAGTCTGTTACTGTGGTTGTCTGTTTTGGGGCTGCCAGCAGAAAAGTCTATATGTAGCAGACACATCCATCCATCCATCCATCCATCTATCCATCCATCTGTGCATGCATGCACTCATTCACTCAGCAGACATTTACTGAGCAAATACTAAGCTGATCACAACCTGATACTGATATAAACGTGTTGCTGTAAGTGTGTGTGGCGGCTTTAAGATCCCCATTCTACTTTGCACGGAAACTGTTCCCCAAAGGGTGTCCCTGACTGACATGTAATTTGCACCTGAGATCTTGAATAGTTTCTCCATTTGCAGAGATGTCTTCCTCCAAACTAGTGCCAATGCGCCTTTCTCAAAAAGACACAGAGTGAGCACTGAACTGGCAATCAGGGGCTTTAAGTCCCCTTTCCACCTCTCATTTGCCATAGGTAGCCAACTCCGGATCAGAAGGGGCATTAAAGGCCTCCCCCAGAATGGCACATGGACTGTTCTTTTAGTTTAAAATAGGACTAACAATATCTCAGTGGTTTCCCAAAACTGACCTTAATCAGGGGGGCAATGAGAAGATGGCTATGGTGGTGCACTGTAGATTATGCCCTGAGCTACCTGACCTCTCCGGGCCTCACCTGGCTGAAGGCTTAAAAACAGAGCCTCCTCCTCCAAACTTTTGTGATGTTAAAGCCCAGGAGCGATGAGAGCCACAGCGTTGCCAGGCTGAGACTGGCACGGGGTGGCTCCCCCTGTCTGGGTCACTTCAAGCCACTGACTCAGCTATGCAGCGGGGGGATGTGTGCTTGGAAGTGAAAGCCAAGGAGAAATAGCAGCCAGAGCGTGGCGTCCTCCGTCAGTGCTCACTCTGTCCTCCAGGTGGAAGGTGAGCCCCATTTTCAAAGCACTCTCCTTTTTAACTCCTTCTTCCTAAAACTTCCTGCTCATAATTTATCCATGGACAGCACTGCATTGTTTAGGAGATAAGCACTAAAATGAGGATTCCTCTGCCACTGAGATTTCTCACACTTTCCCAACAGCACGCCTCCCCCGCCCCCACCAAGCCTTTGTTCCAGCTAGGGCACGTGAAGAGTGCTCTGTCTTTGGAAGTCCTGCACCCCCCTCACGGCTCAGCTCACATACTGTCTTCTCCAAGGAGCCCCAGCTCAGGGTTGTTTCCATACATTGCTATTTTAGGACAATTGACTTCTTTCCAGAGTTCTTTATGTGTCTCCCTCAATAGATGACAAATTCCTAGAATCAAAAGACCACCTCTTCTTATTCTCCGTATTCAGATTGTTAAAAACTAACAGTGCTTTTCTTGTGGTAAGCACTGAGTAAGGGTATTCTCATTACAATGTAAGAGAGACATTACTAGTAACTGGGGTTCTTTGGCATGAGACAGAATGAGGGTGGAGTCCCAGCTCCATCACTTACCACCCTTTTGAGCTTAGAAGAGGTTTTTTTTAAAGTCTATGAGTTTGATTTTCTCATTAGTAGATGGGGCCAATAACATGTAATTATAGGTTTGCTGGGAAATTAAAACTGATACTGTGTGTAGAGCCCCATCACCGTGCTTGGCACAGCGAATGCCGTCGTCTTCTCTCTCCTGGGCCCCCTGACTGAGCAGGATGCCCTCATTCTGGAACCAGGGCTGCACAACTCCCCACAGCCACCCCGAGTGTGCTCTGCTCGCAGGTTTGTGCGCGCATTTCACGTTCTGCCCGGGCCTTGTGTGAACCGATGGGCCCAGGGAAGGGTTATCGCATTCCCAGTAGAGACTCACAGCCCAGAACTACGTTCTGACTCTGAAGGCAGCTGCCTCTCTTCCTCACCCCCTACAATCTATGCTTTTGCCTCTAATTAAGTCATTTTCCCCTTCGTGACAGGGTGCACAAAATTCATTGTGCCATGAAAAGGGGAGGGATGGTTTAAACCCATGGGGGTGGTGGGAAGCCAGGGAAGAGCCTGGAAGTCCTTTGACCTGCTTCCCACACGGCCTTCCTCAGCAGACTGGGCTCAGGGTCTAAAACAGCTGGGCCCGGAGCTGATAGAAGAAGGAAAGGGTGTTACCAGTTCCTTCTTTCTCTACTGATATATAACTGCCGTTGGCAGAGATTTTCTGACTTTGGAATGGCTTGTTCATAATCACTAATAAAGCCAATTAAATATGCCCACCGAGTGCTGAGGAACAATACTGCTTGCTTGGGCATCTATTTTAAATATTCGACTGTTGGAAATCACCCAGAAGTAGGGGCAGACACAAAGGTTTTCAAATATAAATAAATAAGGATCTAGTGTGCTGAGGTCATCGTACTCCCAGACGGAAATTACTTTTAAATTACAACTACATAAAAGAAATAATTGAAAAGATTAATCACACTCAAATAATTGGTCTATTTTACAAGTAATTTGGAGCAATATTCAGTCACTGACATCAATGTCTAGTGGTAAAATAGTAATGAATTTCATTCTTTAATGTATTTATTTTATTAATGGTACTAAATGGTGTTGTTACTGCTTATAAATATTTCATAACTTTTAATTCATTAAATGTTCAAAGAATTTCCAAAAGCATTTATTAGTTTTGAGTAACTCTGAGTATTCAGTATGTGATTGACACTCTGCCTGGGTGATTAAAAAAATTATTGTTTTGGGTAATGGGAGTCCCTTTGAACGTGGAGGATGAAATCCCAGTTATTCATGAGCCCGTCGCTCCAGCTGGGGGCGGACGTGGGGCTCGGTGAGACGGCGTTCCCTTTCTGGGTCTCCAGGGCCCCTCCTCAACCACTCCTCAAAATCTGTGGCTCTGAGAAGAACAAGGTGGAACGAGATAAATTAATTCCAGAGATGATAAGAGAAATGTCGGTTTAGACATTGGTTTCAGCCCACTATGTCTTCCACACCCTCTCCATCTTCCCAAACAGCAGAATTCACACATCCCAGCCTCACCTCCAGCCCCTGCGTCTTTCATTCTTCGATAGAGGCCTTAGTGAGTGAAATGGTCAAAAAGATGCAACAGAAAGAAGAGCAAGGGACACTGCGTCATGGACAGTGGGAGGGAACAGGATTTGGATAAGAAAAACATGGATTTGAATCCTAACCGAGTTGTGCGGGTGCCGTGTGTTCATTACACCCAGCAGAACTAGGTCATTCATGTATGAAATGCAGACAGTGGTCCCTGCCCTGGGGTCCGTGTGAGGGTTAAATGCGACAGTGTGACGCAGTGCCTGCAACCCAGTGGGAAATCAGACAGGGTCAGGTCTGGCCCTCCCTAGGGCAAACAGCGTATCGTGGCGGCGCTCACGCGGTGGCCTTGGCAACTCTTAATTGAACGTGGTGCAAACAACTGATGTGAGTCATCAAGAAACACCGGATTAACTGTGAATTGCTCAACTTGGGGTCTTGGTGAAGTTTAAAGATGTTCCCTGGAGGAGGGACGGGGTGACTCTGTTCTCAGCGCTCTGCCTGAGATCAGGCTGCCTCCAAAGCCTCGTGCACACAGGAACTGGCTAAAGGCATTTGGCTGTGGGCAAACTGGGAGGGGCCGGGACCAATAAGTGCGTCAGGATAAAGCGGGGCCAGTAATTCTCACACTTGGCCACTCGTACCTCAAGGATACGTAGTGGTGTTCTGGGAATGTGCAAACCCACGGAATCAACAGAGCTTCAGTTTTAGTGAAAGGTGGGGGGGGCATTTTTATATGAAAACTAACATGACTATATCTTGCAGTCCAATGCACACTGCACACAAATTTTAAGATAAAGCATGGGCTTCAAAGATGTTTCTTGCTCACAGTGATCCCCAGATCCTGAGGGATGACTTCATCCTTCTCTGCCATTCGGGGCACATCAAAGGGGTGTTGGTGAAGCACCCCTCTAGGGAGGCAGAGAGATATGGGAGAAAGAAGGAGGTACAGCCAGGCCCAGGGTCACCTGCTAGAACACTGGAGCAAGAGGGCAGGTGTCCTCTTTTTGCGGGCCATAGGTGCTACTCTTGGTAGGCAGAGTCCCAAGCCAAAACCAGAGATAGCAGTGGGGCCCTAACTCACCAAATCACACAGAGAAGGGCTCAGTTCCTAAAACTGAGGCACAAGGTCAGGGCCAGACTAACCAAATATATTAAAGTCCCCTGTGCTTTGGCCTAAAGCTTCTTAAATTTTCCCAAGGACAGAATTGATCTCAGAGTTGGCTTTGTTTTGTTTTGTTTGGAGGGGAACACGGGGAGGGGTACTAAACTTATCTGAAGAACTGGGAGCCATTGTAGTTCCTCTCTGCCCAGACCCCTGGATAGAGCTCCTTCCACCCAGAGCTGTGGGAACCAGACTTCAAAGTCCTCCAGAGTGGAGGGCCATGAGCAAGGGCCGAGGGAGCCGTCTGCTTGCTGATGGGCAGAGACTGGGAGGATGAGAGAGAGCACGCATTGTTGGGATATGATGCTTTTCCTCTTTTTTATTAATGGTTAGCTTGACGTTTCTGGCATTAACTGTCTTCAAGTTACGCTGCAAACACGGTTTCTGTAGCACTTTGCTTGCCTTTCTTGCTGGGGTTTTTTGGAGGAGAAAACACTGGGAGGCAGTGGCTGGCAGCCGCCCAGGAGGCCCCTCAATGCACAGCTTGCACACCGCAGAGCCAGTGGTCTCTGTGATCCCTCCTTTCCTTGCGCCAGCGTTCTGGGATTCTCTGAGCAGCATTTGGGTGGATGTACAGCCTTTTGGATTTTGCTGCTTCTGCTCTTTCATTTAACTCCTAGCCAGCATTTTGTGTCTATAAAACGCTTAACAAACATTGACTAATTATCCTTCATTAATCATTCATGCAACTAGTAGACCGGGGTCTTATCATTTCCTTCCAGAACAGGGGTGTAATATCCTGTCCAGATCCCAGGTCACATGCGGGGGGTGTGGGCCATCACAGCGGCACTGGGACCCTCCCAAGCGCACTGGGGGAGTGGGGCCGGAAGGTGGGCATGGGCTCTGTGAGGCTGCAGCCTCACTAGGCTGCCTTTTTGCTCTAATGAACAGGAAGGACAAGCCCCATTGCTGGCCAATGGCAGCTGAAAGGCAATAAGCTTTAATTAGAGGCTTCTTCCTGGAAATTCACATGGACATAATAAGTCTGTTGTCTTAACAGGTCCAGAGAGGTTGAATGCCTCAACTTTCTTTTGCTTTTCTAAGCTGATCCTTTGGGTCATCTGTGAAATGTAAATATAATGAAGACATGGGCTTTGATTAGCTCCCCAGTGCTACAGGGACAGGAGTTGTGGGTCAGGAGGCAGCCCATCTGTAAATTTATGGTTCAGAAACACACAGTAGCACTGGTGAACAGGCTGTCACATCTGGGAACAGCAGCAGAATGACCTGCAGAGAGGGTCACTGTGGTCTGGGGAGGGCTGGGAATGGGGGAAGCTCCCTCCACTCCACTCCCCAGAGGTCAAGGAGAGCCTGTGAGTAACCCAAAGCCTCGGTCCTGTGCGTGTGGGCTAATGAGTACATCAAGTTGGGGGTGAGAAATTCCTAGGATTACATTATGTGGGTTAGAACAGAAAGCAGAAAATTATAAGGAGAGATGGTCAGTGTTTTCCTTACCTTACCATCTCTGTGTTTCTTGTTAGTGCCCAGACTCAAACTCTTACCTGCTGGCATTCACACTCTCCGAACGTATATGCATATTAATGCCAGAGGGCTGTCCTGCCCATTCGCTGCCATTTCTGCTCCCCCCACCCCGACAGGGCCCTTTTCCCCCGTTTCTCTCTCCACTCCTACCCTGGGACTGTTTGTAATGCCAAAGCACTTACTCGATTCACAGTGTTATATCATTTGTTTGCTCTGTGTGGTGAGTAAAGATATACTGACCATGTATGTCCCTTCCCAAATGTTTGTTTTAACATCTCTGAATAGCCTCTCCCTACATCTCCACACCCTCAGCCTCTCTGCTTTGCTTCTCTCAGACTCTGGCCATCTTTATCTTTTTGCTTGTCTATTAATTCATTCTCACTTCTCAGCTTTCTTCCTCTCATTATATAAGAAGGAGAAAAGTGGGTCGTTGAATTGGTCATCTAATCGCTGTGGCCACACCGCAGTTACCAGAGAAGGCTGCTCTGCTCTGGCCCCAGGCTCTGCACCCGTGGACAGGGGCTGAAATGGTCAGACCGGCTGCACGGGGGCCGGATCCGGGGTGTGCACATACATCCTCCTCTTCTCTTTTCTTCCTTACTCTAAGCATAGATTGTCTCCTGTCCTCCTTTTTCCCTTCACCTATTATTCCTCCTTTCCCTTCATGTGCCTGTCATTCCTTCATTAAGAGACGTCACCCCCCCCACACACATAGGTGCACAAGCATGCATGCCCATGCACACACTCACGAACACATGCTGACACATGAACAATGAGGGGTTTTGTGGGGCATTTGGACATAGTGACCCCAAAGAGGTCCTCGGGGGCAAGGCCACACAGAGCTTGCAGTTGGAAAGTGAGGTCTTACCTAAGGCTGAGGCTCTTCCCGCTGTCCACCACGTGGCAAAGGCAAGGATCTAGGTAGATAAGATGGCCCAGCACTCTTCTCTGGGAGTCACAACGTTAAACTGGAGTGAGCTCCTGGGTAATGGGAGCTGAGGTCACACTCAGGACATGGGAAAACCCTGGAAGCTAGGAAGAAGAGTCTTGGGAAAACTCACGTTCAGAAAAGCACAGAGGTTAGGCTCATAGCACACGCTGGCTGGAGGTTTTCTGCCTTGTCTTCCCCAGTCTTTAGTAAAGTCACACTGAACACTCCAACTTACCGTGGTTGTCGTCCAGGAGTTTTTTCTGGGCTTTGGCCAGGGTTTTAAAGGATTTAAGCATTACTCCTAATGCCAGATTGATGATGGCAGTAGTGATCCATAAAATTCTCCAAGGAAATGACAAATCTCAGAAAAAGAGGGACTATGGGAGGGAAGAAATGAGGGCAGGAGGAAAAGGCTATGCGCTCTAGCCACTCCCCCCACCATGTGCCCAACGTGAAGGTCCTGAGCTCGCACAGATGAAGGAAGGTAGATCCCCCCACCCGGTAACTGCCCAGATGCATTTACTGGGCTCCCCATTTCACCACCACCTAGTAACTGGACTCCACAGCAGGAACCGACATTCTTTTTTTTTAAATATAGTTTATTGATTATGCTATTACAGTTGTCCCATTACCCCCCTTCATTCCCCTCCACCCTGCACACCCTCTCCCACCCACATTCCCCCCTTTAGTTCATGTGTCATAAGTTCTTTAGCTTCTACATTTCCCCTACTATTCTTGCCCTCCCCGTCTACTTTCTACCTACCATCTATGCTACTTATTCTCTGTAACTTTCCCCCCCTCTCCTCCTCCCACTCCCCTGTTGCTAACCTTCCATGTGATCTCCATTTCTGTGGTTCCGTTCCTGTTCTAGTTGTTTGCTTAGTTTTTTTTTGT
>CM052543.1:133180980-133267929 GCA_028533065.1 Trachops cirrhosus
TCTGGTCCACTCCATTGATGTGAGACCCAGCTTTCTTTCCATCACTATTGGTTTCATGTGCATTTTTCTTCATTTTACTTATTGTTGCCTTCATTTTTTTCATCTAGTTTGCGACCAAAATCAACCAATTCTATGAGCATCCTGATCACCAGTGCTTTGAATTGTGCATCTGATAGGTTGGCTATCTCTCGGTCACTTAAAAATATTGGCTGTGGGGCTTTGATTTGTTCTATTTGAGCCATTTTGGGGGGGGGCAGTTGCACCTGTTACGTAGTGAGGAGCGGGGCCTTAGGTGTTCACCAGGGCAGGGCACCCCAGTCGCTGGGTTGTGATGCTGTATGTGGGGGCGGGGTCAGGGAGGGAACAATGGCTCTTGCTCCACTCTCTAGGACTTCAGTCCCCTCCCCACAAGCAGATTGGGCCCTTCTGGAGCTGGCTTTCAGACATGTGGGCTTGTGTACATTCTAGGACCCTGTGGGTCTCCCCAAGGAACTTTCCTGTGAGGCTGGGAGATTATCCCGGCACCTCAACCCCCACAGATGTTTTCAATCGGTGCTTTTAGGTTTTATTTCCCGGCGCTGGGGCCCTGGGTTGCGCGGTCTGTGTTGATGCCAGTTTTTGCTTGGTTTATCTGCATGCAAATGTGTGACTAAGGACAGCCAGTTGTGTTGTGCGCCTCACTGGGTCCGCTCCTTGCCTCCTGCGCCCAGGGTCTGCCACTGGTCCGTCAGCCGCCCCTGCGTGTCTGGGGTCCGCCAACTGCTGCCTGCACCCTGCGCACCTGCATCTGCCAGCCACCACTATTTCCTGTCGGGACCCCTCGACCCTTCTCCATCGGCTTCTGACTCTGCCCCTCTTGCCGGTCTGGATGAATGGGTGTCAGACTTCCATACAGTTCATTTCTCTCTGTTCTGGTTGTTTTTTTTTGTTTCTAAATTTTTGTTGTCCTTAGTTTTGGTTGTGCGAGGAGGCATACTGTATCTATCTATGCCTCCATCTTGGCTGGAAGTCCACATTCTTTTTTTTAATTCATATTTGCATGTCTGTGGTATGTTATCTGGTGCAATGTCATCAGAAGCCCCACTGACTTATGAGGGGCCACCATCTCTCATCATTGGTTTTTGCTTTATCAGAGATAAAAAGTAGCCAATCACACAGTCACCATTTGATGGGATAGTTTGTCAAGTATAGAACTCCCGCTGCATACCCAGCCCACCCTTGGTCTGGAGCACAGACAACCCCATTAACTGAGATATGAGAAGCAGCCCAGCACTCTGTCTGCAGAGCTCCAGGCGTCATTGAACGCAGGTGGGTCACTGAAGTACCACAGCCTGTTTGACTTTCGCTTGTGCTATTTTTAACTCCTGCTAAGTTGCAAGCCTTCCACCTCATCTCTGCACCCCTAACACTTGGCTCAAAGCCTGGCACACCACATGGACTCCATGAATTTTTATAGAGTGTTGAATGAGGGAATGAATGAATAAGTCAAGAGAAGGTGGTGTGGGAAAGTGTCTATGAAAGCAGAGTGGAAAATTGAGATCAGAAGCTAGAAAATGTAAGCAAGACAAATACATCAATATTGCAGATAATTTCAGGTACCCACATAATCATATAAGGGCATTCTACTTTGCCAGTATAGGCAGGGACAAACCCACCCAGTAACATAAGCTTAAATTCCTGATTCTCCTCTACCAAGAAAATGATAATAGTACTAATAATAATAATAATAATAATAGCAAATATGAGCCCTCCCATCCATACCATCTAGAATCTCCTTCCCCAAGTCCCTGAACTCCGCCAGGACCACCCAGAGAGGTGATCAGAGATGAACACACCCCCACAGGATTGCTGAAGGTAGAGTTCTGCTGTTGCTCTAAAGATGTTACCAAAGAACCAAACAGCAAAAGTACTTGTACTCACTGTATCCTGTCAGTTCTCTTGTCTACTGGGGCTTCAGTTAACAATACAATTCTTCACTTTTGAAAATCACGAGTTTCATATAACTTAGCACCTGGGAAGAGCCTCCGGGATTTTTTTCTGTCTTCCCTACTCCCCAGTTATGCAGATTAATAGACTGAGGCCCAAAGAAGTTGAGGTTCTATAATTACCCAGTGGTCAAGACATGGCTTTTTGCCTCCTATTCAATTTTTCCTCCAATGCCTCCCTGCTACTTCTCAGACTTGGGAAGACTAGACAGTGACTTTAGCACCTACATGTCCTGTTCCCCACTCCACAGGGAGCTGCACCCCAGGTCCTCCCCATCCGGCACAGAGCCTGGCAGGCAGATGCTCAGTCCATGGTCTTACGTTGAAATAAATGGAATACGTGGCATCCTGATAAAGTTTTCCCTGGGTGATAAGATACCAGAACCTCAGCTTATATTTTCAAAGAGAGGACCAGCCCACATTCAGCCCAGCGAAAGCACAAGCTTCAGAAGAGAGCTGCAGTCGGGGGAGAAAACCCAGGCCAGTTGTGATATAAAAGAACCAGCCCATTGGAAAGGATTTTAAACGTCATAAAGAAGATATAAATTTTACAGTCTGTGTGCAAATATGAAAAATTAAACTTAATGTAGCTCTTAAAAGAACCCCCCACATTTCCATTGATGACAGCTTAATTTGCAGTCAATTCTGAAAGTCACCTCTGACATAGGAGTTTTCTTTATCCCTCTGGATAGATATTCTGACTATTCAGAATTCTTTTCTATCCTCCTTCCCATGCCTCTGCAGAGTGAGAGAAACGGGAAGGCTTCTCTGCCACCTGGTAGTGAAGAGCTACCCACTCTGGCCGCCACAGAGAGATCCGCTCCCTGTTGGTCTCTGGTCTTCAGGCCAACCGTGTGGGTGTGACTAAAGGAGTCCTTGTGGGCAGCTCATTTGGTCCACATGGTCACTCCAGCTCCCGCCACAAGTCCTCCACACACCATCTCGGCCACCTCTGGGCCCCTGTTGGGAAGACACCAAGACTCTTGACATTGTCCCATGCTGCTCTGGTCTCGAGCTCTCGCTACCCACAAACTCTCAGCTGCCCCTCTCTGCTTTCCTGGTCTGTTGAAGAGTTAATCCAGAGCACATGTGTCCTTTTGTTTGCAAATCCCCTCAAGCTTTCTGGTCTTTCCCTCCCTCTCCCCCTCCATTAGGCCAAGTCCCAGGTACGAAAACACAGACCCTGTTGCCCTAGGCTCCTCACTGGCTCTTCTCTAATCATCTCCTCGCCGCTGTCCTGAGCCCCAGACCTCCTTCATCCATATCGCTAAGGAAGAGCTTAGCAGGGACCCCTGAGTGGGCTTCAGCTTCTTCTTGGTGCAGACACATCAGGGCTTCCAGCTTTCCTAAGCTGTGACGGGAAGCCCATGGCAAGGCACCCTCCTTAGCCAGCCCTTCCCCAGCTCCACCCCTGCGCTCATCTCAGAGAAGTCCCCCTGCTCCCTCACTGCGTTACTTCCTTTCCCAGGAGGGAATGGGGAAACGTTCCTGAAAGCAAAGCCTGACAGCCATGCGGGTGTTATCGTTACCCAAGCTGGGCATTTATTTCGTGGTCTGCATATACCAGGTATCTGCCTTGGAGGTCTAGTAGCTATCTT
This sequence comes from Trachops cirrhosus, assembly GCA_028533065.1. NCBI lineage: Eukaryota > Metazoa > Chordata > Mammalia > Chiroptera > Phyllostomidae > Trachops > Trachops cirrhosus. The sequence goes on from CM052543.1 coordinate 133,184,564, forward strand.
AAACATATGTATCTGGACAGAAACTCTCCCTGTAATTAATCTGTAATCTTGAAAAACTCATTCAATGGAGAACATTAACTCAGTAATATTTAGATTTTTCCCATTTTAATTTTGTGTTTATGGCCCATAATAATGAGGGACCATGAGATTGGGTGACATTTTTAACAAGACCATTAGAGTTTTGTGATTTCATTCCCAAATTGGGAGGAAAAAGAAGGTCCCATATGGAAGAGAGTGCCTGCTTTTGCCAGAGTTACCCCAGTTTCCAGCTAAGGTATAATAGTCTCCTGATGCTTTTCACAAACAGAATGCAATCCGGCTTCCTCTATACACTTCTTAATAACTCTTCTGAAGAGATGACTGAGTCTGAACTGTTGACTCAGGTGGCACCAGCTTTCCAAGAATCCTGCTTTCGGAAGTGAAAATGATGAATTGAAGAGTTAATAATTTTGATTTTTTAAATGTGTCCATCACTGAGGTCCCTGGGCTCATGTACAAAGATTAAAAGACACAATTCCCTCCAAAAATAGACTGAGTAACCTGAATGTAGGACAAGCCATCTACAGTCTAGACAACCATGTAGTCCTGCACCTTAGATCCAGAGGGGGTCCAGTGAGCTCAGAGACCTAGAATCATGTCCTGGTAGAAGTGACAGTCTCAAGAGGGTGTGAGAGACAAGGCCAGTGACTTCCACCTGCACTTTCAAGTCAAGAGACCAACATCTTTGGGGCTGAATGGCGTGAGCTCAGACACCGCTCTGTGGAAAAGGACATGCCTCCAGTCACCTGGATATGTTGTTTTCCAAGAAATAGCCCAGCAGCAATGGATGAAGTTTCCCTAGGAAGAAGACAGCCAAAGTGGGGGCTGTACTTCCAGGGAAGAAACATTTCCGAGAGCCACTGATTTACTGTTAGTGCACACCCCAGGCTCTGCCTGAGAAGAGACCCCTGAAATGTCACGCTCCTTAGAAAAATAGTCTAGATGGTCAGTATGAAAGAGAAACTGAGGCTAACCCACTTCTACTAGGGGCTCCTGAAGAGGGGACAAGGCAGGTGTAAAAGAACCAGAAGGAAAAGGAAGAGGGAGAAGAGGGAAGGGAGACATGGATGTGGATAGAAGCATTCAGTGAAACATCTTTCCCTAAAATGGTGGCGATGTGATGGAAATAGTGGGCGGGGAGTGAGTTCTCATGATAACCCATATAATGGGATCTAGTAGGAGAGAAATTATATATGCCTAACACTTTCACTCAATGTGGGGTTTTTGATTATTTTGGTTTGGGGTGTGGGGTCGGGGCGTCACATCTGCTGTTTGCTGGCACTTTGCTGGGTAGGTCCTAGAGAATATAAATATGAAATCAACTAAGCTAAGTTTCCTGGCTTTAAAGAACTCAGTCTGATGAATGAAACAGATATGGAAGGAAGCAATTACAGCACAGGGAGGTGAATGCAGCTAAAGTTGTTTCACAGTACCATGGAAATATGGAGAACGGAGTGACTCACTCAGAGCCTGCATAAAGGAAGATCACTCTACGTAACAGAAGAGCACAGAAATTCTTCTCAACTCATGAGACCCATCCAGTTCCATGAAGCCTCTGTGACCCTCCTTCCTTCCCCCAGTAGAATCAACCCATTCCCCTTGCCATGTAGACACCACTCCTATGATAGTCTTTCCATACCTCGTCACACACACACTCAGCCTCCTCCTAACATACTATAAACTCCTTTCATGCCAGGACAATGTTTTATTCACGTTTAGCACCTAGAACATTGATATAGAATATTGTGTATCGGACTGTTGGTTGCTAATAAGTACTTGTTGGATGGAAGGAAGGAAGGAAGGAAGGAAGGAAGGAAGGAAGGAAGGGAAGGGAAGGAAGAGTAAGGGGAAATGAATTTCTTAAACTTTTAGAACTTATTTCCATAACCTCCATCATTCTCCTGTACTTGGCCACCTTCCAATAACCCCTTCTCCAGGAGTGTTTCCCCCAATTCTCTCCTGATTCTCCTCCTCCCCATGTATCCCTCCCTATCCCTTTTCATCTTTTCCTCCACCATTCTCTTCTCTAATTTCCCATTACTTTTGTGGTGTCAGAGGTCTGATATGGGTCATGACAACAATGAAGTGAAGAAAGGAGGAGCCAAATGTAATGGTTTTCCAAGGCGGCCTGTCTTCGTACCTTTCAGCCAATGAGGAGCAAAGAAGAACCAGGCCCAGCGCCTCCACAGCCTTACTCTTTGGGGCTGGTGGCAGTGGGTAGGCTGCAGTATCCAAGGATTATGTGGCCAATCTGTTTCGAGAGTTTCCAGAACACAGCAAGTGTCATGGAGACCCTATGGCCTACTCATAAAGACACCACACGGTGACCTCCAACTGAAGACTCCAGAGGAATCACCTGTGCCAGCCTCCTCGCATCACAGCTTAGGAAACCTGGGCACCAGAGAAATTAAGTGACTTACCCAAGGTCACACAGCAAGTCACAGCTGAGCCAAACCCAGATCCCTGGTCTCCTGACAACTCGTCCAGTGTTTTTCTCCCGATAATGCATCGCCTCTCACTCCGGTGATACATTTCCTGCGTGCCTGGATTGATGCAGCCGACACGCGCACACGCACTGGGAGTCATTCTTCCTGCCGAGAAATGCATCCAGTTATGGAGAGGAAGGTGACAGCTGTTTAATAGCAGCTCTGTGGGATGGTTCTGGACTTAGAATGTGGAATATTATCTCCCGCTAATGCGTTAGAGGAGACACAGGGAAACAGAATGTAATTATCCAAATGGCTGTTTTTCCCGGATACTAAAACTAATTCTCCCGCCCTGGTGAATAATGCTGAGGGGTCTTTAACAATTAGTTTATGCCCCGTCTGAAAGCTGTCACCACTCCTAATAGCACAGGGACCTGTTTTGCCAATCAGGGGTATCGATTTGAGACTGCCTTGGAGATCAGCCTGCAGGTTCATCAATTTCCTGAGGGCTCCAGAGAGAGTCTCTCCAACAAGGAGGGTCCGGGGAGACGCCGCTGCTCAGTTCCTGACAGCATGGCCTCCGGGAGCCTCCCTCCAACACAGTCATTCTCCTCCACTTCCCTTTGTCTTCCTCCGAGCCCACGGCAGCCTATTTGGCTCCAGGTCCCAGTGACAGGGTGCACAGGGAGCAGGGATTTAGAGAAACCCTCCATTCTTAGAAGAACCCAGACGAGTGGGCTTCCCACCACCCCTCTAAACAAACCTTGTATACAAGCATCTCAACTATAAAGCACATAAATTAAGTATAATTAATTCATCTCATCAACCAAGAAATAACTTCTCCTCCTCTAAATGTCTGCAGGCTTTTATTTTTACCACCATTATGGTACTTAAGTTTTACCACAATTCCTAGTTATTTGTGCTCCTGTCACATCTCCTGTCACATCTGCCCCAAGATTCCTAGTCTTTGAGGATGAGAGTCAATGAATCATCTCTGTATTTCCGCAGCACCTGACACCTACCACAGAGCCATATACAGGCAGGACGCCCGAGGAGTAAAACCTTAACATGAAGTAACGCACAAAAACACGTTTAATGCAGGGCTTTAGAAAAAGGTGCCTGTGGTGTGCAGGGGTGAGCCTCGTGAAGAAGCTCTGGGTAACGTGCACCCTTTTTACGTCCTGCTCTCCAAAGGCCGGCTGGCTACACAGAGGCCAGACCTGTGACAGGAGAGGGCTGGACGGCCAAGTTCAAGACAGTGTGCAAGCACTGCAGCAGCTCCTCACTCAGAAAGAAAGGAAACGGAGCCAACTCAGGCTGAAGCAGAGCCTGGTACCCAGAAGACTTGCTCGTGGCTCTGCAGACTTTCCCGTAAGGGGCAGTCAGTGGACTGGAGAAGGCTGAGGACACTGGAGCTGGGACAGTCAGTGGACTGGAGAAGGCCGAGGACACTGGAGCTAAGCCGGAAAAGCCACAAGTCACGGCTTTAAATCTGGTCAGGCTGTCAGGCAGTGGACACTTACTGCCCTGGACATCAGGAAGGAGTTGAAATGCACGTCTTCCTCACACGGATGAGGAAGCGTTTGGACAAAGTCTGCACTGACCGAGGTACTGCCCAAGGGTCAAGTGGCATAAACCGTTAGGTACAATCTTCTCCAAGGTGGAGAAACGAGGCGAGAAGGCGGCGAGACCGCCCCACCAGAGCTCCTGCTTCGGTTTCCGCCTGGGGATGAGCACGGTGGCGCCGCCGCCTTCTGGGAGGGGAGAGGGCTGCTGCAGCTCACGAAGGATGCACTGAGTGCCTTTATGAATTGAGTCTCTGCAAGTCCAACTAGAGAGGGTATTGATCCCAAAGTCACCCTCAGGTGCAACAGCAATAAATTACGAGTCAGCTTTTATTATTGGGAGAGACTTACACATGCTAAGAGTTTGTCTTTCTCCCTTTTATTATCCTAATGAAATGCCATGACTTGACCTAACCACAAGAAAGCGTCCAGTGAGAAGGGAACGGGATTTCTGGGCTAACTGACTAAGTTCCGCACCGAGAAGGAACTAACCTGCCAGGAACCCTGCTGTCTGTGGGGAATAATCTGGAAAGTGAATGGCACAGCTTCGGTGAAACTCGAAGGGGATGAAGTCTGGCACGGGGTGCAGAGGAGCGCTGGGCCAGCCCGAACCATCCCCTCTCCCCGGGTGTGCACTGGCTGCCCCAGGGAGGCGCCAGTCCCAGCTGGTATGTGTCCGGATACTACAGTGCAAGTGGGCCGTCCTTCTACGCATACCTAGAACTGTCATAATCGTTCATCCCATAGTTGGAAAGGACCTACTCCAGAACCATTTGTTTATCAATCCCCTAAACATTTGTGAATGTCTGTGAGTGTGCCCAGTAAGGAATTGCCGGTCCTCACAGAGCTCGTGTGGTCGAAAAAGAGAAGCATGTGTGACAACTAATTACAATGGAGTGAACTGCCAGCACGGGGGAAGAACAGGGACATAAATGAGTGGGCGATCCCTGATGGCAGAGATGGCATCGGGGCACCTCTCCCTGAGAGCACACACAGCTTACTTCATGGAGATGAAGACGAGAAGCTGCCCAGCATGGTGGCACCCGCGGGCCGGGTGAATCCACGTTTGCGTGTACCTGATGTACAGTCAACTTCCCCGATGCTTGAGCAAACTTCAGATTGAAACAGCCTCCCCAGAGCCCTTGGAAGGATTCGCTGTCAGCCAGATTGCTTCCCGGGGCCGCGTGCCGGGCGACTTTTCCTCTGACTCGGAGACAGATGAGACTGAGGGTCCTACACAGAAGCGGGCTGAATCCCCAACGTTCTGCATGCGGGAGGCTCAAATAGTTACCTGAGTCAGGGGTTCTCTTCATCTCTATGTTTCACCTAGGACCAGAACATGGATTAAAAATTGCAGAACTTGATCTGTCTTACCGGTTGTCATTCAGAGATTTAAATTTCCAAATAAGTAAGATAAAATATCTTATGAGGACATTATTGCTCATTTTGAAGAGCAGCACCTACCTCGGGACAGTGACTCTTTTCTTTACAACGTGTAGGTTTCCTCGCATGAGTAGTTCATGACGTAACAGAAACTTCAGAGGTGCCCCGACAAACTCACTGTCATGTAGGTGAGTTTGACCTCGGGCTCTGGAGTCTGACCTTCTGGGCTCGAGTCTCCATTCTGCTCTTTACCAGCAGTGTGAACTTGGCCAGTTCCTCTGCTTCTCGCAGCCTCAGTTTACCCATCTGTAAAATAATGATAATAATGGCATCTATCTCATAGGGTTGCCAAGTGGAGCAAGTAAGATGTTGTATATTTTGTGTTTATCACAGTGAGTGGCACGTAGGGAGATTTGATCACTAGTAATTACTCTTTTTAAGGGCAGAGGAAGGGCCATGCCTTGGAGATACCACTAAGCATTTCAAAAATGGAGGGGACAGGTTCTAAGATACACCCTTGACCACCACATGCAAGAAGAAAACTCTTCCCACTCACCCCAACAGGAAGACCTTGCTAAGTTAGCCTGCAGATTCTAAAGGGGATCACTAGCATGAACGAAGATAAAAGATTGAATCCCAGCTGGAACTTGGCTCTTGACATGAGAGACCTTGAATATTCCAAAGGACTGGGAGGCCAGGGGCTTGTCACAGCGCTCACCTATGATCAGGAGGACAGAATAGGTGTTCAATCTGGCTGTGGTATGACTCTAAATAGCACGGGCATCTGCTACGAAAGTTTGCCAAGACTGCTGAGACTCCAGGAGTAATGTAACTGGCCTCCCAAGAAGCCAGAAGCAGCATTGTAACATACTGTGCGAAGGGGCAGAGACCACTCTCCCTGGAAGAGTCCCAGAGGTCTTGGAAGAAGCACAGTATGAGTGGGGCCATACTGTGGGTCTAACTCAGAGAGAGGTAAGGGTGTCCAGGTGCGGAGACAGTGAGGACGGTGGTGAGCCGGGGGTGAGGGCAAAGCACTGGCTAACAGTAACGGCGCCACCGTCAGCCTGCGCTGACCCGTACCCAGTCCTGGCCAGGAACCAAACTCTGAACTAAGCACTCCAGATGGGTTATCTCGCTCTCCTCTGCATGATCCACCCAGTAGTTCATTATCCCCATTTTAGAGAGAACCTAAGAGACAGTGGCTTTAATTAGAGTTAAGGTGTAAAAGCAAAGGTGAGGGCCCCGGCCTCACTGAATCTTTTCATTCAATTTGGTGGGGGTAAGCCTGGGGCTTGCCTAACAAACTGTGAGTGATGTGGGGGTGGCTGAAGGCCCAAAGGTGGGACTGGGACTTTCGGAGGAAAGGTGGACTTGGAGCCGCCCAAGGATGGGCTACAAATGGCAGGGAAGGCTTCAGGCACTGCAGTTTCAGCCCATACCCAGGTATTCTTTACCCTTGGCTGACGTCTTCTCTATCCGAGGCAGCCCGGAATAAACAGCACCCAGCAGGTGCCTGGGAGCCCACGCTGTGTGTGGTGCCCAGATGGTGCACTTGATTTTATTTATTTATTTAGATGTCATTTTCAGCACAGCTGAGTGATTCTACACCAAGGTGGGTCTGCTCAGTCTCCCATCCTAAAATCAGACAGGAGGGGTGGAGAAAGTTTGGGGTGCCTGAAGTATACTTATCCTTTATTGGTTCAGCCAACTCTGAGCAAGCAGTTTCTACTAAATTTCAGGACAGAGGCAGCAAAGTACAGGAGGGTAGAAGGGAATGCTCAGGTTTCTCAATTAATACTTCAGTGAAAATGTTAGTTGATTTTCTAACATTTTTTTTACCTGGGAATTTCTTTTTCCCAAATTAAATCTGATGGGAAAAGCAACAGAGCATGGAAGGTAAGGGTGTGGGTTAAGAGTCAGACTACCTGAATCCAAAGCCTGGTGCCACTCTTAGTAGCTGTGTTATCTGAGGTGAGTTACTTGACCTCTCTGAGCCTCATGTTCCTCATCTGCAAAAATAATACTACCTACTCTTAGAGTCATAAGGAAATAAAGTGAATCAACACTTGGGTAGCCCAGCATAGAACTGGGCACATGTTTAATGCTCGTAAGGTCGGCTACTGTTTCTCTGTGGGACAGACAAAAGCATGGCCGCCCAGGTTGCATTATGACCGAGGAGCCTGCAGTTCTACCTGGTCAGCCTCCCCCACGCTCCCCACACTGACTCTCATGGTACCCTGGGGGGGCCTGGGCAGTGGTGAGCTCTCGGGTGTCTGACAACAGGCTCTCCAGGGGGGTAGGAGAGAGAGAGCCCTGATTCTGGCATTTGCGAATCTCTGCCGCATAAACACTCCCGATAATGACCAAGGTTAAGATACCACCCCGAGGTCACTGCGCACAGACTTAGGACGCGATGCAGGTCCACAGCTGGCTCCAGCACACCTCTGGCCCTGGGACTCGGCAGCCTAGTGTGGAACCCAGAGAAGATCCCTCCTAGCTCTGGCTCTGTGTATTCTACCTCAGGGAATCCAGACTCTGCAGTTAAGCCTGCTGTTCCCAGTGGTGGGCAAACATCGAGGAATGGGCAGAGTGCAGGGCAAGGGCAGAGTTTGGAGAATTCAGGATCTTGGGTTTATGCCCAATCCAAAAGGTAATGTGTCTGATAGCTCAGTGACTCTTAATTAGATGAGATTGAATCAGCAGAACTGCTTCCTGTGGCTAAAAGGCTTTCCCTTCAAGTACAGCCATTCAATTACTGCCAGGGCCCATTGGGCAACGAGCCTCAGCTGAGGGCGGGGGAACGTGGTGTGAAGGTGTGTGTGGCACAGACCTTCAAGGATGGTGTGTGTGTGTGGGGGGGGAGCACAGGCCAGCAGGGGCTGAGATCCTTGGACTGACAAACTCAGCAGTTACCCTAGTAGAAGGCAACCCAAGAACCAGAAAGATCATGCAGAAAAAGCACTGGACCGGGAACCCAGGGGCCTGGGTTTTAGGTCCAGCACTGCGTGACTTCGTTCCTCCTTCTGAAAATAGGAGAATCGTGATGCCTGCCTGGCCTTTTTCTCAGGAATGTTGGAGGAGCAGGTGAAATACTATCTGTGAAAGCTCTACTCAGAGAAGTGGCAGAACGCCCCGCCCAGGGGTTGTCGGATTGGCCGGGGGACTCTGCAACAAGTCAGTGGCTAGGGCAGGTGCCAGACCCCAGCACCAAGAAAAGTGGGGGCTCGACCAGGGACTGGCATCAGCAAGCTACCGGTGCCAAGAAAGCAACTCTTTATGTCCTCCAAGGAGATGTTGGAGTGTCACACCTCTGGTCCTCTCTGTTAGGGATCATTAACGCCTCTGGGTTTTCGCTTTTCTCTCTAAAATCGGGGTCCTGAGGAGAAAGGCTGAAGAAGAGGATGAAGAGTCAGCACAGCGCCCGTGCACAGCTCCCACTTCCGCTGGGGCGCTGCTCTGTGCTGCTCACTCAGGCCCAGCTGCCTCAGCCCCAGACCCGCTCCAGGGCCTTCAGCCAAGCCCTGCCCAACAAACCAGCACTGCCTCGGTTTCAAATTGGAAGAAAGACATCTACTGGCCTCACATGGGCTTTTGAGCAAGGCCACATAAATCCTGGGGCTTGGCCAGCCTGCGGAAGGGCTGTTCTTCCACCGTGGCCAGGGAGGGGTCACACAGCCTGGAGAGGACCGGCCATGTAACGCGGGGCAGACTTCCTTAGATGCCCGTACAGGGAGCAGGCCACACTCGGCCTCTGAATCTCCCGCTTCCTGAGATGGCTTTCTAGTCTTCTCATGGCCCTGCTCACTCAGAAATAAACTCTGAAAACTTGGGGTGGCCCGTGAGACCACCCTGAAGGTCATACGGAAGGGGCAGGTGGCATGGGGGCGGGGCGGTTGGGGGTGTTAGAGCTGCGGGTGGAAGAGCTGCTTCAGTCCCCCAGCGATCGATCGCTGTCCTCTGAACAGGCCCCGAGGGCCGTCCTCCGGTGAAAGCAGCAGCATTCCCCCAGTTCTCCCCGGACCTCTGAATCTCATTAACCTAATCAGGCAAAAAGAAGAAGAAGTGTTTCCTTGGTGGAGTTTTTATGAAAAATTCAGCAGTGTTGATATGTGTTAGGTTGAGTCATATGAAATAACCACATCCACGGGTCCAAAATGGTCAAATGTCAGCAATTTCAACCTAGAAGGAAGTTGTCAGCCCATCACCCTACCAGGACCTCCTCCATCCGAAAATATTACAGCCTCACCCCACTGCCCTCAGGTCACTCACAGCTCAACACAAGTGCGTCACGGACAACACACCCCTTCCCGGTGTGCAGACAGGAGCGGGGTTTAACTCAGCACTTTGCAAATCCCCTGCCCTCTGCCCCCAAGAAATGCAGCCTGCTGTTAGCGGTGCCAGACCGAGACAGCAATGCAACCAAAACTCCGCGTTCTCAGGTTGGAAAATTCCAGAGATCACTCTTCTGTTCAGTTATGGGTTTGCTTGTTTTTTCCCTACCCTTGAAACTGGGGCAATGGCGAATATAATTATACAGAAAGTGAAAAATGGGCGGCTGGTTGACAGGGATGAACATGTGTGTTCACACGGGTCATGCGGTGCAGAGGTGGGCAGTGATGGTATTTGCAGCACAGGCATGTCACTCGGGCCCTGGCCTTTGCCTGGGGTGCCTTCCCTTCTGTCCTTGTCCAGTGGTCACTGCTGAGGTTCATGGCCCAGCACAGGTGTTACCTCCTTTGTGAAGCTTTCGGTAGAATGAGTCAGCCCTCCCTTTAAACTTCCGTAAATCTCTCCTTAGTTTTCACGTGTGTCTTAATCCCCACAGGAACATAAGATCCCTCATGGGAACATAAGAGTGAAAGTATTTTTGACCTATCTTTAATAATTCTATATATTAATTTTTTAAAAAGCTCTGATGTAACTCAGTATTTCCCAATACTGGGGGGGTGAAAAAGCACCCCATCTTCAAATGCATGTAATGAATGTTGAGTTTTACAGTGTTGCCCAAATTTCTCTAGTGCAGGAAATTCAGTGCTTATGGTGCTAATGTGCAATATAAATCTCTGAGAGGAAAATAGAATACGTAGCCTTCCTATACTTATTGCCACGAAATTACCTTTTTATGAAGCACCAAAAACAGTCTCAGAACCAGTGTTTTCTGCCAAAAACAGTTCGGGAGACACCGATGTAGCAGAAGTTGCCTCACATCAGGTGTGGACAAGGCATAGTTCAGATTTGGCCCCGTGACCTTGGACTTCTCTGGGCCTGGGTTTCTTCACCTGTTCAACAAAGATAATAATACCTACTCGTACGGCGGAGGATGAAGTGACATAGAGCGCATGCAGAGCGACTTACACGGTGACTGGCACTGAGCAGGCTCTCAATCCACAGTCACTGTTAGTTTCTTGGGACTCCTCTACCGCTGAGCTGACTCCGGAGTGGGTTCTCCGGAGGCGCCCTTCAGAAGCACAGCACCACGGAGAGGTCTGGAAGGCTTCTGATAGCCAAGAGAAACCCAGCCAGGCCAGACGCTCAACTCAGTGCAGGGGTCTCCACAGGATCTCCACATCCGCCCACCTCCTTAGCAGAACCAGAGATCATTGATGGACCGCTAACTTCTTTCTGGCCACAACAAATGCCCACTGGCCCCACCTGGCCACTTGGGCTGGGCCATGATGAATCACTCTCATGCAGCACACTGAATAAAATAATAACTCACTCTCCTCTATGGCTTCTGGCTCATCACCTCAACCATGTCTGATGGACCTTCCGTGAAATGCCCTGAAGCTGTGCACCAGGACAGTTCTGACCCCGGCAACACTGTAGGCAGACAGGACAGGAATTATTCATGCCTGTCTTACAGATATGAAAAGCAAGACATGGAAAGAGTAAGCCAGGGGTCTGAGCCTTTGCCCTGAGATCAGCAGTTGATCAGCCTCACCTGATGGACACGAGCTTACTGGGCTCTGGGGCCTGCCTCAGGTCCCACCTTGAGTGTGTGATGCTCCTGTCTCAGTGATTCCTCCCTTGTCCAAGCCAAACTGCCCAGCCAGGTCCCCCCTGAACAGCCCTGTCTAGTTGCCATGGTGACCAGGACCCTGCAGACACTGGTTCCTTTTGCCCAGCTTGAAGCCTTCCCCCGGGGCCTCACCACATACCCCAAGCTGCTCTCCACTGGGCAAGGTATATTCCCAGGTGTTGAATGTTTGAGCCACGTCTTCGTCCCTCTCCCTAATCACCTGGCCAACCTATCCACATCCTTCATGCCACCTGCAAGGTGCTCCTTAAAAGCTACAAATAATGAAAAGAGAGACCACCGGCCAGGGCACAGGCTGCCACCAATTTTCGCATTGGAGGTTGAAAACAGCCCCAGTACAGTGGACCCCAGCTTCCAGGGCGTGAAGTGGTTCTGTGTCTAAGTGAACCTCTCCCTTCCGCTGCTGCCCCTACCATAGTCGATGCTGTGCCAGTTGCCTCTGCATAATGCACTGTGATCTCCCCACGTGACTCCTCATGGACTACTAAGTCCGTGTTGCCCCGCGGATCTCAGCCTATGAGACAGCAATCACAAGCAAGCAGTCGGAAATGACTTTCCGGAGATGAGGCCACAAGCAAACAGAGGCCAAACCCAGGCCGAGGCCCTGTTGTCCAGACATCAGTCAGAATGGGGTCAGGAATGAATGGACAGGCTGTGCTGCAGGCCCGAGAAACCACTGTTTCCTGGTAATTAGGACCCAGCGAGCCCCATAGAAGAAAGCCGACTGTCCTGTCCTCTCCAGGCCAGTGGAGACGGCAGTCCTGCAGCCCATTCCTCGGGGGCCGTGAGGGTAGTGCAGCCAACATGCATCAGGCTGCACTCTGCGTCGGCACCCCCGGGAGCTTCATGGACACTGGCTCATGTGCTCTCCACAGAGACCTGATGAAGGTACCGTTATTACCTCCATTACACACATGAGCAAATGAGTCTCAGTGAGGATGAGCTACGGCCCAAGCTTAGAGTGAGTATGTGGCGGAGCAGGGTCAAAAACAGGCAGCCTGTCTTCAGAGCTCAGCTCAGGACCCTCTGAGGAGTCCTAGTTGAATCTGGGCCCCTTTTATGGGGCACCTCAGCGAACACTGTTCACAGGGAGAGAGTGTTGAATTAGGGGTCTGTCCTGACAGAGGAAGCTGTAAATAGAGGACAGCAGACTGCCTTCAGATCTGCCTCCTTCCTTCCATGTGATCTGGACAAGAGTGAATCCCTTAGTGGCTTTGTAACTACCTTGCAGAATGATGACAAAGACTGAATCTCATAATAATGTCAAAGTGCTTCAGAAACCATGATTTGACCATTTGAGCCATTAGTACTTTCTGTCATATCCTATGAGTACACAGTGTATGAAGAACCCCAGTCCTGCTACTAACCAGTTAACTGAAATGTCCCAACTGGCTTTGTGACTTGGTGCCTCCAAGCTTCAGCTTTTCAACCATAGAGTGCCACTGCTGATGCATGGCCACCTTCTCACCTTACTTCCTGTGACCTGATTGTCCAGGTTGTTGCAAAGCTACATGAGCTGAGGCCCATGGGTGCCCTGAGGACACACAGCATACCATGTGAATGGAAGGCACTTATTATGGAGGAGATTGTGCTAAGATGCCCTCTCCAGAGCTGCCAGCACTTTGCAGACACAGTTTATTCATTCTCATAAGCAGACCCAGATGGACCACCCTAGGGGACCATCTGCCGGGATAGAGGAGCCAAGTCAGCCTCAGAGAGACGGGGAGACTCTGGCTCACTGGGGTGAGAGTGAATCCTGTAACTGATGCTTTCAACACCCACCCAACCTGGCACAGACCATGCTGCCTCTGAGAGAAGAGAGAGACTCCTACACCCCCAACTTTCCCCTTGTCTGGAGGGATCAGTTCATCAGCCCACATCAAGTTCATGAGAAAGTCTTCAAGGTAACACAGAAAATGCTGACAGCCTTGCAGCCAAATCCAAGGCACAGTCCTAGGACCAGCACCACCAGAATTTGCATAACTAGAAATATAGCCTTTGGCCAGATAGCTCAGGTGGTTAGAGCATCACCTCAATATACAAGGTTGCAGGTTCAATCCCTAGTCAAGGTACAAAGAACCAACCAATAAATGCATAAATAAGTGGGACAACAAATCAATGTTTTTCCCTCTTTCTCTCTCTCTAAAATCAATAAAAAAATTTTTTAGAGAAGCATAATTTTGATGCATGGTAAAATTTGAGAACCACTTCTTTGGAGTACATCCCAGTTCCATCTGTGGCCCGTGGCAGGCACTCTGCAGAGGTAGAAGGTGAGCTTTACGGCAGCCCATTTCCTGAGCAGTCACTGATTTCGGGGCTGGAGCCTGAAAGGCTGTGGAGTTGAATGTCCCCCCCCCCCCGATTTTTCCCTTGCATTCCCCCTACTCTCCAAGTTGTCTCTGCATCTTAGGAGTGAATGGGACCATAAACCAGTTCTTTTATCATTAATAATAGGTAAGTGGAGACATGCTTCCCAAACTCTTTGTTTTGATTGAACCTGGACCTCAGTCTCCTCTCTGCCCTCTAAGAAAGGTGCCAAGGTCTTAACTTAGCTGCAGGCGCACCCAACTCAGAGCAATAACCCCGTCACCTTCTCCCCTGCCCACACACCCACACAACCTCATCCCATCCAAACCAACTGATTATCTGATTATCTTTAGTGGTTCTGTTCAGTATTTCTCCCAAGTGCTAATGGAAGTGCTCTCACCTCTCAGGGCTAAGCAGAGAGGCCTGCTCTTGACAGGTAGCTCCAGGTTAACTAATATCTGTGATGTGAGCAGAAGCAAGCAGACCCACTTTCTGTTTAGCCTGGCCTCCCCCAGCACACTGGCGCATCTACTTGGGAACCGCAGGGGAAAAGACCACGCCACATCTCATTTGTCTCTGCAGTCCCACATGGCCTGTGGAGGATGCTCTGCAGTAATTCTGCCTGGGGGCAACCTGCCCTGGGTTCGCCAGAGTGCTGTCTGCGAGCCTGGGCTGAAGGAACACGGAGTTCAGGGGCTGGGCTGCAACCTTGCGGCTGACATTGCCTGCAGGGAGGTGGATCTGACTCAGGATGCTGGTTAGGGAGAGCTTCACACAGGCCCGGGCGAGCAGGAGTTGCTAATAAGGATGGTCGGCATTGGCTGGGGCGATAACCAACTGCCATCCCACCGTCTTCATCACAAGGCATCTCTGTGTCCATCAGGAGGCAGGGGGCAAGAGAAAGCGCAGGATTTGGGTCCTGAGAGACAACTCTAGAACTAAACAACGGAGTGTCTTTGGTAAGTTACTACATCCTCAAGAGTTGTTTCCCATCTGGAATACGGAAGGAGCGAACCCAAGTCCAGGGCTGCTGGGAGACTCAAGTGAGCTGTTTACACACAAAGCACCAAATCACACAGGGCCGCTTCCTCCTCTCTGCAGCTCGCCTTGGGACTCCACACTTGGAGGGAAGGATATAGGAATGTTCGAGTCCGGAAGTTTGAGGAAAACGGCTTCCAAAGGAGTTGCATAAGGGCTTGCAGAAGGAGTCAAAATGGAATGACCTGGCCACAGCAGTCTGCAGAGTTAGGCTCGTGCCCAGAAGCCGCTGGTGGCCACAGGCTACTCGGGGTGGATTCTCAGAAATGTTTCATGAGCTCCTCCATGCTAAGACACTAACCTCAAACAGGTGCCTCCCCATTACAACTCCCACCCCTCCTCCAAGGCCTGGGCTCTGAGTTCAACAGGTGGCGTGATCGAGAATGGAGGAGACACAAAGGAGTCAGTATCACATGATTCCGTTTTCCTAAAATACGAGTGAATTGAGAGCGACAAGATGCAGACCAGTAGCTGCGTGGGCCCGGAGATCCAGGAGAGCATGGACTGCACAGCGCACGAGGAGTGTCTTGGGGCCGATGGCGATGTGCTGCAGGGTTTCGTTATGGTGACAATGCCTCAGGCATGCATCACTGTCATGCTGCCAGTCAGCAGGCTCTCCACTGGCACAGATGCCCACCTGGCAAGTCAGGATTGAATAGCAGGAAACTACCAGGGCTTCGGGGTCCTTCTCAAGCAGGGTCAGAGGACCCCACCCTTAGAATATCCTAGAAGGTGTACTGGGCTGGCACCCAGAAGTTCATGATTCTAGTCCCTCTCTATCCTTTGCCACATATCTGACCTAGAGCCAGCCAGCTTCCGCATCTATAAAACCAGGTGGCAGTAACATGCCATAGGGATGTTGTCAGGATCCAATGAAATTGTGTATGTTTTTGAGCTTCAAAAAATGGACAGGGCCAACCAGGTGAAGGTCTTTTATTCTGCATCACTCTGCAAAGGCACCACGTGAGGTCCGGGGAGCAGGTGTAGACCAAGTCTGACCATCAGGGCAAGAAACGATAAGTGCGCTTACCCCACCGACTGTAACGGAGACCCAGGAAATGTGTTGCAGAGTGAATGGCCAGCTCTGGGGGACTGCCTGGCCAGGTCAGCTGCCTCCGATTCATTCATCTCCTCCCAGCTCAGACATTCTGACAGATGGACGCAGGAATTGCTTCCTAGTTCAGTGAGTGAAATGGACACAGTGAATAGTTTACAGTTACCCCTGAGCCAGTAATTCCCAGCTCTTCCGCACTGTGTTGTGTCTGGAACACATTTAAACCTGGCACAGGACGAGACGTAAAATAGAGCGGAGTTTAGCTGATTCGTTAATTTAGCCGTCAATGGAAATCAGATGTCGAGATTCACTGTGGTGCAAAGGGGCCGTTTGTGCCTCTGTTAAAAGTGCGGTCTAAACCGTGATTTAGAAGCCTCACCAGGGCACTGCAGGTGTCTCGAGGATGTGTTTCCCTGTACGTGTCAACAGCTGGCAGTTCCACTTGATAAGGTCCGTCTGCCCATCCCTACCTGTGTCCTCCCTTGTATCAGCAGGAGGTTGTCAAGCAGGTGTGGGTCAGCATGTAAATGAAGGATGGATTTCTAAAAATAAAGCAGACTCCACTCCAATGGGACCGTCCTTTGCATCATTTTTTTCCTCTAAAAATGGATGGAATCGCTGCCCTGCTTGCCTCCTGGAGTGACTGTGAGACCGTAATGAGATAATGGACAGGAAAGTGCTTTGAAGAGTTTCATGAATAGAAACTCGGGGTGAATAGGTGTCCTTAGAATGCAGGCATAGGTCCGGGAAGAGAGAGAGGGCTCTTCTTTCAGAGTAGCTACTTTGCTTTTTTCTGATTATAAAAGTTATGTATGCCCATTACAAACCACCTAAATTCAGAAAGGTAGAGAAAAGAAAACTTGAAACGTTCATAATCCTCCAGCTCAAAGGTACCTTTGTTAACAATTTGGTATATTCCTTCTAGTTTTTCTTTCTGTGTACATAAATGGGTTTTGGCATGCTGTCCCAACAGTCTTAGATACAGGTCAGGGTGCGGGGGTGGTTAGTTAATTTATCACGAAAATTTTCTCATGTTAGTAAAAGTCCTTCAAAAACATCCCTGTGTGAGATAGATGTGGCGGCTTTTATTGTCATTCCCCTCACTGGGTTTCTCATTTCTTTGTTTTTACTTTTATGCTATTATAATCTAACATAAATATTTGGAGGCTAAGTACCTGTATAACTCTCTGTTTCCTCAAGGACGTTTCCTAGAAGTAAAATTTAGAGGTTTAAAAGACGAAACAAAATTTTAAGGTTCTCAAGACATTTGGCCAAATGTTTCTAGAAAAGTTCTATCAGCTCGCAGTCTCACCAGCAATGTGTAAAAGTCTCTAACTCACTCTATTTTTCCAGCACTGAATATTACGTTTAGATCTTTGCTAATCAGAAGCAGCCTCAGCTGACTTCTGTGCCTCAGAGACGGCACCATAACAGAGGCTAAGGGGGCGGGCTGTCATCTGACCTTGACCAGGCAGATGCAGGGGACTGTCCTGTCAGCGGTGGCCCTGTGAGGACCCACAAAGCGACTGCTCCTGGGGGCGCGCTGTCAGAAAGAGCGGTCATTCCTCTATGAACACGCTGCATCTGTAGTGCCTTTATTTCCCGTTCGCTTCAGCAGCTAGGAAGCACAGAAGGACGCCTCGGCCACGTTTTAGTTACCGCGTAGAAATCTAATGGCACGGTTATACTGACATATTACCCTTACATCACCCTGATTTATTTAGTCGTATACTTTTATTATATGTCATCGCAGGTCACCTCAAATCCTTTTTTGAACAACGCAGAAATAGTTAACTTTTTTATCTGTTATCTTCAAAGGGTGGAACTTACTTTCATTGAAGAGAGTGGCTTTGCCATCACTAAAATGGACTTCATAAGGAGTTCAAGCGGCACTCACCTTCGCCTCCTTTCTGAAACTTAAACTCAGAGTGGTGCAGATGGCGGTCCCCAGCACCAGGGTCTCGGTGCTTAACTAGTTTCCCGCTCCTTCCCGCTCCCTCCCTCCCCCACCGTTGGCAGCAGGAGCCCTGAGGGGGCGGGGTTGGGCATGAACATTGCAGGGCACAGGCTGCTTAGCGCTAAGGTGTTCTGTGTGTCAGCTCTTCCTGGGGGTGTTTTCTTTGCTGGTGCTTTTGACATAAGACGTCCCAGGCCGACAGATCGTCAACACTGGTGGAGCTGGTCCTTGGCCAGAATCTGCAACAGGCAAGGAGGCTGCTCCGCCAGCACGTTGGCAGGGCTCCAGGAGGTCCCGCAAAATGGCTCTGCTGTGGCTTCACATTGCGGGTCAGACCGCAGAGCTACCCGAACCCCTCAGGCCTGAGCCAGCATCCATCCTCCCACCTGGCACCTGCCCTCTCCCCTTTGCGGTGCCAAGTGCTTCAGGGTCTGCAGCTCCCCACCAAGGGGCAGGTCTGTGCTGAGCAGAGGAGGGCGACTCTTGTTGGCCCAGAGAGCTCAGCTGACACAGCAGGCTGGTGGCTGCCCATCTGAGCTCAGGGCAGAGCCTCCTGCCCATTCTGCTCTTCGGTAAGATGGAGTCCCAGGAGAAACTGCAGAGAGAACTGTTACAAACCAGCCCCTCTCTCGCTGCTCTCCTGAACTGCACTTATCTTTATAATTACCCTGCAAAGGAAAAAGACGTTCTTCCTCAGAAGAAGAAACTGAGCCTCAGAGAGGCTGGACCATCCAAGGTCACACAAATAGCAAGTGACCAAGCTGAGCCTGAACTCCATCTGCTAACTCCAGAGCCTCCTCTCCCTTCACTCAGTGAGCTCGGAGGGAGGCAGGAACGGGTAGCTGTGGCTGGGAAGGCTGTGCGCCACACAGAAAAGCCCCCTGTGTCATCTCTACCATGGCACTCGCCATGGGAGCAGGGCCAGAGCAGCGACATGGCTGCCTGCCTCTCTCCAGACACCGTGACACAGCCACACTAGGGATGACTGGCTTCACAAACTGTCGGCATGCGTTGCAGGTGGCGTGGAGGAAGACGGGACTTGTGGAGCGGAGAAGGGGAGGGAAGAAGGCATCGCTCCATCCTCAGGCCAGTCTTGGCTTCACTAACAATTCACAACACTTTAACCCTTTGTGGTGACCGCACCTGTGCAGCCATCTGCTCTCAGAGCCCCAAGGACCACCCTTGTGACGAGGAGCTGATGGAGGGCAGTAGGGAGGAGCCTGTGATGGAGGAGCCAAGTAACTGGGGACCAGAGCCAGCTCTCTCTCCACACCACACCCCCTGCAGCCAGTCTGCCAGCCCCTCCCACAGCCCTGACTTCCCAGAACACCCCCTTCACCTCAGGACCATCCCGGACGTGCTACCCCAAGCCACAGTCAGAATCCTCTTGGAGCTCCCCAAGCCCACTATGCAGCCCTACCTCCTGGGCCTCCCTGACATCACAGCAGCTACCCTGCGAGACCCCAGAGGCCCTGCAAGAGGGAGCCGTCTGGGTGGTCCAAGCCACTAGCCCTCGGCACAATCCCATCGGCAGCAGCCTCCTCCTTTTGTCTGCCTCTGCAGATGCTTAAGCCTCAGTGCCATCTTGTACTGCTTCTTCCATCATCCCACGGTCCTATCCTATCAATTCTACCTTTGAAATAGCTCTCACCAGTCCCTCCCCTTGACCCCACAGTCCTGTGCCAACCCAGGCCTTGCTGGACTCCTGCATTGGCCCTCTAGCCACCAAAATCTCTAGCCCCCTCCCCACCTCATGCCTTCCTTCACACCCCTCTAGGATGTGGTCCTAGTCCTGTCTCCTGCTCTCGTCCTATGCCTTCTGAAAATATTTTAGATATTCTCTGTCATCTATGGGCTTGCAGTCCACAGTCTTCCCTGTTGTTTATTCCAGAGGCTCCTAAAATGGCCTTTTCCTCCCCGGTGGGTCCAGCATATTGATTAAGAGCATGGGCTTCAGAGTCAGGCAGATCCGTTCAAATCCTGGCTCTGCGGGTCCTCTCTGACCTTGGGAATGACCACTCTGTCCTTGGGTCTCGGTCTCCTTCAGTATGATGGAGATGACAACACCTGTCGCCGCCTGGTCTAAATAAGATGATGCCGAGAAGGCCTGGGTCAGAACTCTGCGGTGTGTCATTCAAGGTGCTGGTGACTTGCTTCCTGCTTGTGTCGCCAGCTTGCCCTCCACCCCAGATCCCCAGACGACCCGCTTCCCTGAGCCTTCTGTCCTCTCCCTGGGACTCCCCTGTCCTTTCTCCTTGTCGATTCTTGGAGCAATTCAAGTGTCACTTTTATGCAAGAGCCTTCCTTTGTCCCACAGCCAGACACCCCTCCTCGGTGTGCCTGTCATTCATACATTTTGGTCATCAACTTCTAAATAGCAAATACTCCAGAGTGTGGCTCTTTAAAACAACTGCTGTATTTCGTGGGACTAGAGTTCAGTCAAGACTCAGCTAGGTAATTTTTTTTGTATCATGTGACATTGCCAGAGGTCATGCAGTGGCATTCAGCTGACAGATCAAGTGGCGTGCAGGGTCCAGGTTGGCTTTGCGTACGTGTCTGCTACGTTAGCAAAGATGGTAGGAGGCTGGGCCCGACTGGGACTGTCCCCACAGCACGTGCCCTTGACCTCTTCAGCATGGTGGCCTTGGGTTAGTCAAAGTTCTTGCATCGAAGCCTCAGGCTCCGAAGCCAAATGTGTCTATGAGGAAGGTGAAGGTTGCATAGCGTTTTATGACCTAGCCTCAACGGTTGTACGGTGGCTTCCAGCGTGTGCTGTTAGTCTGAGCCATCGCAGGCCTGCCAGATTCGAGGGGAGGAGACAGGTCCCTACCTCTCAGTAATTTTCTCCAGAGGATTGTTTAAAAACTTTTAGGTGTTTTCAAACTGTTACAACACAATCTATTTAGCACATCATCATCATCATCATCATCATTAGTATTACTTACCCACAAATCTGCCCCAACATACAGAATCACCCCAAGAATGTAGCCGATGTTTTCTTCATCGTCTACTATTTATTGAACACCCACTATGCACCAGGCATGGATGCTTACCTGCAATATTTCTAAACCCTGATGCAACCCTGCAAGATAAGTTCTGAAGTTCAAGGCAATCAAATACTTGGTACAAGACCAATTGTTGGAGTCAGAATTCAATTTCGGTCCGTCTGTCTCCAAAACCAGTCCTCTTTTCTCAGGCTCTGAGTATACTCACCAAATCACAAAGACCAGTGGCGATCCAGGACAGCCGCACAACTGAAACCTTCCCATCAGACCCGCTGAAAACATGTCACGTTCCTCCTCCCGGAGTCCCACGGCAGAAGCCCTTCCCACTCCGGGCCTTTCCTGAACTGAGAGGAGGCCGCACCGCTGCCCCTGTGACCTGGCAGGCCTGCCTGAGACCCGTGGGCACAAACAGTCCCACGGGCGTCCTCACGGACCTGTCCCATCAAGTCTTGTCTGTCTTCTCACCTATTTTCTCTAAAAGAAATTGTAAACTCTGTTCGGTGGCACTTCACTCTCAAGCACACAGCACCTGGCAGAAATCCCCCGAGAGCCCGGGAAGTACTCATAAAAATGGAAATGGAGCCCTGCATGCTGAGGGACCTGCTGGGCCTGAAGCAGCCCTCTGTGTGACGTGTCCCACATTTAATAGCAGAGCAGGGCTGGGAGGATTCTAGCTGAACTGGAGTCTCCCACAGGCTTTCCAATGTGTCTTCCACAGTTATCACTATTACCAGATGCTCCTCCCCCAACGCTGGCACCTTCCTGCTGCAGGTGGAACTCCTCCCCGCTGTCCCCTGTTGTTAGCTGAGACCTTGACCCACGGCGGAGGGGGAATGAAGGCCAACCCTGTCATTTCAGATACACAGACTGCAGGTGAGAGAGGGCACACGCCCGATCCCACGCTACTCGGCGCGTGCACGACAGTGTCAGAACAGATCTGAGGCCCCTCGCTTCCAGCCAGTGCATTCTGGCTGTGTCCACTGTCTCACACGGCGCGTATTCCACTGTGAGCCAAACAGGAGGGGAGTTTAGAAGGAAAAATAAGAGAAGAACCTGAACTCCTCACAGGGCCACAGCAGCAGACCTGTCAGTGGGCCACACTGCTGTCTTCTTGCCCTGCCATCTTAATGGGGGCTTATTTTCAAGGCCAGTCATCTTTACGTTTAATTGCGGTGAAACACATAAAACACGAAAGTCACCATCTTATACCATTTTTAAGAGTACAGTTCAGTGGTGTTATAAATATTTACGGAGTGCAACCAATTTCCAAACTTTTTCATCTTGCACGACTGAAACTCCTTATCCATGAAGCAATGCCCCATTCTCCCCTCCCCCTCAGCCCCGGAAACCAGCATCCCACCATCTGGCTCTGTGGCTTCGACTGCTTCAGGCCCTCGTATAAGTGGAATCAGGAAGTATCTATCTCTGCGTGGCTGGTTTAGTTCACTAGCATGATGTCCTCAGGGTTCATTTATGGCGTGGCATGTGGAGAACGTCCTTCCTTTTCACGGGTGCGTGACATTCTGTTGTCCATGTAGACCGCATTCCGTTTATTCGTTTGCCTGTTGATGGACATGGAGGTTCCCTCCACCTTTTGGCTGTCGTGAATGATGCTGCTGTGAGCGTGGGTCTGCAATACCTCCGCGAAACCCTGTTTTCAACATTTGGAAAATATATATACACACACACACACACATTCCCGGACGTGAATTGCTGGATCATACAATAATTCTATTTTTCATTTTTTGAGTGACCACCATAATGTTTTGCATAGTGGCTGCACCATTTTACATTCCTGCCAATGGTGCACAGGGATTGCAGTTTGATTGCTAAGTCCCACCAGTACTTATTTCCTTTTTTTAAAAATGTATTGACTTGAGAGCGAGAGAGGAAAGCAGGGTGGGGAAGAGAGAGAGAGAGGAAAATATCGATTTGTTGTTCCACCTACTTATGCATTCATTGGTTGATTGTTGTATGTGCACTGACCAGGGATCGAACCCGCAACCTTGGTGTATTGGGATGATGCTCTAACCAACTGAACTATCTGGCCAGGACCTACTTTCCATTTTTTTATAGTAGCCATTTTAAATAACTTATCTCCTTGTATATTTAAGTTATGTTCTTTCAAAGAATCAAATAAAAGCTAGTACACTCACAAAGAAAATGGCTGGTACATAGTAGGTACTCATTGAATATTATTTCTTCTTCTTTTCATCCTTCCTCCCTGACTATCATCCAGTGAGGTCTTTCCTTTTCACTAGATCTCTACCAATTTCGTGGTTCTGAGAAGGTCAGACCCTGACATGAGAGCCTTAGAAAAGAACCAGAGACTAAAAAATATAGACATTCTTGACTCCTAGCCAAAGCAAGTGCCCTTGATCTTTCCATAGGAGCCCCTGCCTCCTTTCCACATTTCTTTGTCTATCCAACTCAGTAACATGGATGCTCTTCACATTTCCTCCGAGGAAATCCTGCCTCCTCCTGACTGACTCTGGCTGCAAGTGCCCCATCCACTGGACACTGCAGCTTGGGGCCTGGTCCCAGCCTCCTTCTTGGTTTTGAGTCTGCGATGGGCAGTATTTTCTGACCGTCTCCCTGCCTCTCACTACCTACTGTAAGTTGGCCATCACTTCTCTCCCCAGTGCATGGCAGGCTCCCAGCAGCCCGTGTCTGCCGCAGGTTCATTAACGCCCCAGTTAGTGTTCAGTTGTGCGCATGACTGTACGCCGTCCTCCCAGATGGAGCTGGCAGCACTGAGCAAGGCCTTCACAAACAGAGAAGGCCACGATCACTGTGATGAGCCTCTCACATGACTGGCTTTTTGTAGGAACAGATCCCAGCCTTGTACACATCTGGCCATGGGAATTAGGCCTGCGTGGAAGTCCTCTTCAGTGAGATGCCTTTTCTCTGAAATGCCAGTTCCAAATTGTGAATAAAATATAAATCCTGCTTCTGAATCCATTGCCCAAAATAATTTATAAAAGAGATACATTCACCTGTCCTCTCAACAGATCCCACTATATGCCAGGCACCATACTGGGCAGTGTAACTTCAGCAGAGAAAACACTGTTAGTGGGGGAGAAAGACTAGCAATGAAACCAATAAGGAAAGTGTACACTGCCCGAGAATAAGTAGCTAGGAGAAACGACACCGCGGGGAACAGAGACAGGAAGTGTCCCTGTGTTGGGTGGAGGCCAGGAGAGACTTAGATAAGGTCACCAGGGAAAGCTGCCCTGGGAAGGTAACATTTTACTAAAGCCAAGGAAGTGAGGCAGTGAGCATTTTATGGCTTTGGTGAGAGTCTTTATGAATGTCAGGGGGTTCATTATAGAAATAAAATCTTAATCATTCGCTGGTACTCAGTGGTTTACAAAGTACTTTTCCGTAACTATCTCCATTGGTCCAATAACCTCCAGGAGACAGGGGATTTTTGCCTGGCCCAGAAAACTAAGAATTCAGATACTCAGTTTCCATCTTGTTCCCCTGTGCCTGGACCCTGTCTTAACACCTACCTGGTATATTATTCCCCTAAAAATATTTTTTAAAGATTTTATTTATTTAATTTTCGAGATAGGGGAAGGGAAGGAGAAAGAAAGGGAGAGAAACATCGATGTGTAGTTGCCTCGCACGAACCCCCTGCTAGGGACCTGGCCCACAACCCAGGCATGTACCCTGACTGGGAATTGAACCAGTGATCCCCTGGTTTGCAGGCCAGCACTCAATCCACTGAGCCACACCAACCAGGGCCCCCAGAAACATTTTTATCGGGTCTTTGAGGGACAAGAGCGCAGTGCAGAACCCCAGCCAGCCTGCCTCCCCATCGCTCCACGACTCCTGACGCTGCCCACTTCCTTCCCCTGGCCTCTGTCACCAGCCTATGGCACACAGCTTCTCTAGTGCCCCATCGCTGGCAGCCCGCATCCTCTCTCTCTCTTGTTTATTCCTGGGGCCCCGAAAATGGACTTTCCTCCTGGTAAGTCCAGCACATTGATTAACCGTATGAACTCCAAAGTCAGGTCGACATAAAATTTGGCCTCTAGGACTTCGGGAATGTCTTTATAAATCCTTAGGTCCCAGTTTCCTTCTCAATAAAATGAAGATAATAAAAACTATTTTATATAGTTGCTATAAGGTCTAAGTAAAATAATGCATGGAAAGCCTTTAAAACAGTACTTAGCCCTGGCCGGGTGGCTTAGTTGGTTGGAATGTCATCCCAGGCACCAAAAGGTTGCGGGACCAGGCGTGATCCCTGGTCAGGGCGCCTGCCTAGGTTGTGCTTTCAGTCCCCGCTGGGGTGCGTACAGGAGGCAACCGGTCAATGTTTCTCTCCCACATTGATGTTTTTCTCTCTTTCTCCCTCTTCCTCTCTCTCTAAAGTTATTTTTTTCAAAGTACGTAGGAGATTATAAGCACTCGGTAAGTGGCGAGGGGTGGTCGTGGTTATCACAGGCTGACACCTGCATCGGCGCCCCACGGCTCTCTCGTGTCTTCAGCAGTAGCCAGACCGTCCCCCATGGCTACCATGGGTCCGGTGGCGGCAAGACGTCCTCCCATCTACTTCAAGGGGCCGAATCCACCCGGCACCCTTAGTGGACGTGCCTCAAGAGGCCTCTCCCGTTATTAGCGCCCCTGTCTCTACTCCTCCAGTCCAAATGGCCCAGGCTCACCTTTGCTCCCTGTTCCAAGCAGCCGCCCCCACCACAAAATTGGTAGAGTCCTTCCAGTGGTGTCCACTGTGGCTGTAATTTGTCTGTGATTAGTATTAATTCTGTAAGGTATGATTGGCGTGGTTCATTTTTTACTGGGACAAACAAGAGGAGGAAACAGCCTATTTTGGGGGAGCTGTGGTGCAGAATGGTTAAATGTCACCGCTTTTCAGGGAGACCAACGGTGAGCTGTACAGAGAGGTCACTTATAATACTGCAAATAAAACTATTATTATATTGTTATAAAACTAATAATAATAAAGCTATTATTATTATTATAAATGTGTTCTCAGCAAAGCAATGAAGATAAATGTCGACTAGGGAATCCTTGGGAAAAGGACCGCGCAGATAAAGGGGCTGTTGAGGGTACAAAGGAATAAGAAACTTTCTACTTCCTTTGGAGAGCTGAGCCACAAAAATGAAACATATCCTGCTTTCCTACTCGTGGCCGAAGGGAATCTTAGTGGGTCTTCGTAAATGCATATGGAGGCCAACTCTGTCCAAGGAATTGGGATTTTGACACAAACGCTACTGGTTCTGTCCTGTCAGCTGGCAGACATGGTCTTAGTCTAGTGCCATCCTCGAAGTCGCCCCTCTCCTCCAGGCCATCGGCCCTCCCGTCAGAGTCACTTCCACCGTGTGACTCACACCACTCCCTTCCCTCCATCTCCACCATCACCTGCCTCATGCAGGCTGCTGCTGGTTACAGCAGCCTACAAACTGGTTTTTCCACTTGTATGTGTTCTCCAATCCATTCTCCCTAAGTTGCTCAGAATGATCTTTTTAAAAACTAATGAAACTGTTTTCTGCCCTTGTCTAAATGCCTTAAGCAAAATCCACTCCCCTTACTGCAGTCTGCAAGACCCCGCTGATTGAGCCTCTGACTCCCCACACCCCACCCCAGCCACCTCTCTCAGCCCTCATGTGACCCTCTGTGACCTTGAGCCACACTGACCTTTGCTATGTTTCTAGGTCATAAATGTATTTTCCCTCCTCCAGTGTAGTAGTTCCTGCTTCTCCAGACTTTTTGCATGGCAGACTTCAATATCATCAGCTCAAGTATCAGCTCCCCAGAGAGGACTCATGTGGCCCACCAGTCAGACTAGGTCACCCATGTTACCCCCTGTTCACTCCCTTAACCTCAGTGTCAGGCTCTTCGCAGAAGCTCTGAACATAATCCCGCAATAATCCAAAGGTTGAATGGATGGAGGGGAGGGCAAGGGGAATGGAATTTCTGTGGTATAAACTAGAAGAATTAGCAGTTTCCAGAATGCAAGGAAATTCCACCCGACCCCATTTTTCTATGTAAACTTGGTGATCTATTTTGTACTCCTTTACTATACATTCATTAGTGCTCACTATGTGCCAGACACTCTCAGGAGATAAAATAAGTAAGATGGACCCACCTGCCGCAAAGAATTTAGAATTTCATGGGAGAAGCTAGCAACGCAGACATATCCCACAGTAGGGGAGGTGAGTGCACAGTTCAAGGTGTATAGTGATTATCAGAGCACCCCGGGGGGAGTCAGTCACGTGTCTCTCTTAAAGGAAGAAGAATAAGCCATCGGGGAAAATGACATCTGAGTCTGGAGGAATTGTTCAGGTGGAGAAGATGATTCTAGACAAAGGAATCGGGTTACACAAAGGCTGTGGCTCTGGCCCCACGTGCAAGAAACTGCAAGTCACGGTGTTTAGCTAAACATGCAAAGGAGCACAGCGCAGCTGGGGAGCAGGCTGTGCCAGGGCCGCAAGGCCTCAGTTGGGGTGGAATGCCATGCAAACCAGCAAAGGCTTATGGCAGGATTAGCCTCAAAGCAGCTGGGCTCGGAGAGCTAACTCTGGTGGCGGGGCAACTCCAGAGATAAACAGGCTGGAAGATTCATCATTGCAGCCATTATTTTCCATAGCTATTATTGTGTTCAAATTATTAATTTGGGTTTGTTTCCATCATCGTTGTGCTGATAGGTTCTGGCCCTGTGGATGCTCACCTCTACTATGGGGTGTGAGGGATTCCCAAGGTGCTGTGCGTCCCCAAGATCTGGTCTGTCCAACCCCCTTACTGATCCCTTTCACTGACCCCCATGGCCAGTTCTCCCAAAGCCCTTGGGATAGTCTATGAAATCCGCTCGTAAGCACCCCACATAGTGTTTGTGTATACACTTTCATTTGATCTTCACCAGAATCCTATGAATTAGATAGCATCCCTGAGTTACAGAAGAGAGGAGCCCCGTGAACTCTCAGAGTTCACGCCCCCTGCAAATAGAAGAGGGAACTGGAACCGAGTATTATTTTCCTTGCACCTCGGGGGCCTCATCAATACGAACTGAATAAAGTGATGGCGTGGGCTGCTGGAGGAATAGCAGAGATGGGATCTGTGTGTAAAGGGGCTCTGACAACCCTGGGCCCAGGAGGGAATTGTCTGGTGGAGGGTGTGTGGGGCTGGAAGGCTCGAGATCCTTCCAAGGGAACAAGAAACCAAAGACCCACTTATTTCTCTAACACTGGAGGTTCTCAGACTTGGGTGGGTCCAGTTGTCGCCCAGAGAACCTGTGGAACATGCTGGCTCCCGGGTTCCACCCCCAGATATTCTGACCGTGCAGGTCGACACAGGGCCCAGAAAGCAGCAGGATTAGCAAGCTCCTGTGTGACTTCGCGCTGAAGGGTCTGTGGACACACCACCCAGGCCTGGCTTTAGAGGTTCCACAAGCAAGGAAACTGAGGCCCCGAGAGAGGAGACTTGCTCGTGGCCCCAGAGGCCTTAGAGCAGAGCGAGGCCTCCAACCAGCTCTCTCAATCCCCAGCACAGTGCTTTCTCCCCCAGCCTACTGTCCGCCCTCCGTAGCCGGGCCCTCTGCTCGCCAATTTACATTTTGAGCAGGAGCCCAAGATGCCAGTTCTTTAATGAGGCTGTGTCCATGCTACAGTTTATGAGGCTCAAAGCCCTCGGCAGGACTGGTCCCTGCCAGGCCTAATCTACACAGTTCGCAGGCCTTCCATCCACGTCAGCGCAGCAGTAACAGCTGTCAGCCTGCGCATGCCTTTGGCTGCATCCTCCTCACATCAGCGCCCTTCTTCCCATCACTGGGCTTGTCCACCCTGAGGTACCCAATTCTCCTCATCCCGGGAAATAACAAGTTCCTACCGGTGGGAGTCGGGCCCAGCCCCACTCCAGACCTCCCTCCAGAAGCCAGACTCTTCCTACACGTCCCAACCTGTCACCTTTAAGATTAAGGACCCCTTCTCACTGACACAGCACTCAATTTCCCCCCTTTAACGAGTGTCATTGGTTAAGCAACAGCCAGCAGGTGGGAGACCGCCCCAAAGCTGATACAAATGTGCCTTTTTAAATGCCACATAAATCACCTTAATTAAAAATTAATTAAGTGACCTAAAATTTGACATTCATTTAAAAATGAAATTTGAGTAAAGAGAGTTGTGTAGACTTGGGAGCATTGAATCTCCAAGCCATGCTTGAAGGAGGGGCGTACGTGGGCTTTCTGCTTTGAATGCACGATTCGGGTAAAGGAGTCATTGTCAGCGCATGAACCCAGGAAGCTGCTCCTGGGGTGGAACAGTGATTCACGTAGCCTGGCCTGGGCCACACGTGTCTCAGATGCAAATATGAACTGATTGCTAGTGCGCCGGAGAGTAGATGAATGGGCAAACAAATGTGGCGTGCTGTTTCAGGAGACATGTTCCAGGACGCAAATGACAGATGACTGAGACAGGAAAAGCCAACACGAGGCAACCGAAGGAAGCTGGCTGGGTGAGTGGCGTAGTCAAGGAAAGTCATTAAATGGTCAGTATTAAGAAACAGGTCACTAACTGTATCAAATCAACCTTAGAAACATAGCTGCCAATGACCATTGCCCAGAGCTCCAGAATCCAAATGTTGCCGATGGATGGTGGTCTTAAAGTTTGGATCTGAGGCCCCACCCTCGCTGAGCCAAGGCCAGTGGAGACCCATGGAGGTAAAAGAGGCACCTAAGATGCAGAGGTGCTCAAGGGCAGACCTTCCTGCCCTCCAAGGAAGTGGTTCTCCACCTGAGGCCCATGGGAATCACTTGGGTAGCTTTTAAAACCACAAAGGCCATAGGCCTTCTCTGTCTACTGATTTCATTGGTCCAGGTGGGGGGCCTGAAGATCAACAGCATTTCTAAATCCCCGAGTGACCCCCATGGGCCATCAGGATGCTGCTCCAGAAGGCGGTCTAATCCAAGTCACGGGCGAGGAACTCCGCCTGGGTTCCTCCGACCACATTCTGGGCCTTCCCCTGTGGTTATTTGCTGTGAGACCACAAGCAAAGCACCTGGCAAGTAATTGGTTGCATTCTGTAGGACCTTACTGTTTAAAAAACCTTTGTCCGAACATGGTTTAGTCTCTCGAATCTTCGATCTCCTGATTAATCAAACGGAAATAACAATAACTGTTCTGCAAGTTTTTTAATGAGGCTCAAACAAGGAAGGATTAGGAAAGCACGTTGTAAACTTAAAGTGCTGGACAAAGGTAAGGAAAGATGGTAATTTGCTGCTCCCTGTGACTCACATCATTATTCTGGGAAGACCTGCTGTTTCAAAGATAATAAATAAA
Source organism: Trachops cirrhosus (assembly GCA_028533065.1). NCBI lineage: Eukaryota > Metazoa > Chordata > Mammalia > Chiroptera > Phyllostomidae > Trachops > Trachops cirrhosus. The sequence goes on from CM052543.1 coordinate 133,214,671, forward strand.
CTCCCACACAGAAGACCCTCACTAACAAAAGATCCCCAGGCACAACTGTCCCCAGAGCAGCAGTCTCAGATCTCCCTAAGCCTTCCTTTGTGATCAGGGCATTTGGTATAACAATGGGGACCAAGAATCACTGGCACCCGTGGGGGGAGAGCATCCAGAAGTGGCAGCAGGAGGCTCTGCTGCTCCTGAGACCGGCTATGACCACCCAGGGCTCGGGCACCGTACTCCATAAGCCAGAACAATCCTTTCACGGCCACAGAGAGGATGCCGTTTAAGAAACTCAGGCCCTTGATTAAAACCATTTCCCAATAGTCCTTCCTTCCTTGGAATTTATGGGCCCCATAAGAAGAGAACTTGAGAAGACAGAGCGGTTGTTTCTGTTGCGCCTCATTAGTCTGGAGTTGGGGCCGGCAGCAGAGATCAGAGGACCAGGCCTGCATCCAGCTGAATCTCGCACAAGCATAGCACCCTGTGTGCGGAGGGAGCGACGCCAGGGAGCCTGGCCGCCTCCAGCCCGGAGACGGAGATGGGAGGAGTTGGTGGAAGGGCTAAAGGAGATGGCTTCTCCGGGCGGCGGCTGTGCTTTACCTGAGAGGAGAGAGGTTTGGGGGACAAGCTCTGTCTGGGACATCTGGAGGGTGAAAGCAGCGCTACCTTCCCACTACCAGAACCCCCCTTGTCAAGGTTTGGGGTGAAGGGCAGGGATGCCAACTTCTGCCCTGCTGTACTCACAGTCACCACTCCTGAGGACACCCATGGCCTGAGGTGGGGGGACCTCACAGACAGACACAGTACCAAGGGCAGAGAATAAGATGTCCAAAATGTGGGTTTTCACCAATCCCTCGGCAAGCCACGTAGCCACGCTAAGCCTCTGCATTCTCAACTATAACACAGGTATAATAAGACTCTCTGCAAGTCATACATAGAACCAATTCAATCCCCAAACACTGGGGTGAGGAGATCTCTGTACAGGATACCGCTACGGACTCATGAGGACAAGACTGGGCACCACCCTTCCAGCCACCTGCAGTTTGGTGAGGGAGACAGGCATACAAACAGCTAGTTACGACATGAGGCAGTGTCCGCCGTGTTAAATGCAAGACGTAGTGAGCGATAGAAGTCCACGTGCAAGGACGGTTCATGGAGGGCAGAATGGGAGAGTCCACAGGGATGCCGTCGATGACGTGGTGAAGTCGAAGTCCCCACTACGGAGGCATGAGATGATGGTGGACAATGTTCCCGAGTGAAGGATGACCCACACACCACCGATCCCATGTAGAACAGACTCTCAAAGCATAAAAGAAAAAAAGAAGAAATCACCAAGAAGGAAAACATGGATATGTTTGGATTATGTGTGAACTTTAAACTCCTGTGTATCAAGATACATTATAAACAATGAAAATACTTATAAAATACTGGGAGAAATGTCAAATACATAATAAATAGTTTCACAGCCTTATTCCTAATCTCATACAATTCTATATGTAAACATGAAGAACCTAATAGATACATGAACAGATGGAAGTGGGCAATGTGAAAGTAACATAAACCTCGTGACATGTGAAAAAAAATATTCAGCCTCACTAACTGCCGAAAACATACAAAATAAAACAGCAGGTAAATACCTTTAGTTAAAAATGAAGATCACGGTAATATTCGGGGCCGGCCGGGATCCAGCACGAGGGGCATGCATCTCTGAACACAGCTGGGGAGATGGCAAATTGGATTAGCTTCTAGAAAACAATTTGGCAGTATCTATTAAGGGCCTTTAAAATGTTTACACCCTTTGATTCAGTAATTCCACTTCTGGGAATCTATCCTATGAAAGTAATCTGAAAGGCAAGCAAAGGTTTATGTTCGAAGATACTCTTTAAAGAGTTGTGTAAACAATCCGGCAACGCGATCGTTGAGTAACGTTTAAATGAATCATGGTACGTGTCCCAAAGTGCCGTAGCCACTAACAGGCATTCTCCTGGAGAATGTTTAAATCTTTGGAAAAGCTTGTGGCATTATTTAATTCTTTTAAGGCTCATAACACATAGGGTACAACTAGACATTCTTTGAAAGAATAGGCCAAAAAAAAAACTTGGGAGATGTTTAAAATGACGGCCTCCGGCTAACGAGACTCTAGGCTTTCTCTCTGTTTATTTGCACCCTGCTTCCACACTGCAGACAGCAGGCACGCGTCTTCGGGGTGGAGGGAAGTCAACGAAGCCATAAGACATATGCAGAGAATGACAAGTCACCGATGCGTGAAACACACGTGTGCTCATGAAAACACGCAGTAGAAACAAGGCCTGATTGTAAGGTGGGAGTAAGACACAGCGCTGCTTGCTTATGCTCCACTGGATTAGGAAGGCTTCACAGGTTATTGATTGATTGATTGATTGACTGACTTACATTTTCTTCATTAGGGCTGGGAGCAAGGGTAATAACTTCCTACCTGTATGTAATGTTCCAATATAAGACATAAGAAAAAATATTTTGAAAGCTAAAAATCACCAAGCAAATGTGAAGAATTTTTCTTGTTATTCTAAATACCTTTGCCTGGAAAGAGGGGCAGAGAGGACAGGCAGTGTCACCGAGCAGGCCGGGCCCACCAGCCTGGGGTGGACACACCAGTCTGGTCCTCACAACAGCCCCAGCTGGAGGCCACCTGCCTGCCACTGCCCCTCACCGTCATTTAATTGGCAACTTACCCCTATCGAGTGGGGAAAAAACAGAGTTGCCAATGCTGGTTGTTTTAGTTTAGTGAGCAGGCAGGGTAAGCGCTGGTGCCATGCGGGGCAGGTAGCAGGGACACTGTATATGATGCCAGGTACCCTTGCCGTGAACTTGATTTCTGCAACAAAGCCCACAGCCCTCTCTTTAGGGAGGACGCCCCCTGCAGGGGAAGGCTGCACCTTCCAGCGACCAACAGCAGTGTCTCAGAAGCATTTCATTTCCCAGCTCCCAAGGGAACATGGCTGGCAAGTGGTGCATTTCCCTGCACTTGGAATTTGGGGGGATCTGGAGAAAACATTGGCTTAGGCTGTCTTGAGGCACAGGGACAGAGAGGGGTGGCATTTTTCCTTCTGCATGAGGAAGAAAGGGGCAGAGGTGACCACTCTAGGGAACCACAGAGATCTACTCACAAAACACGTTCAGGAGCTGCGAAGCTGATCTAAAGCTGTGCTGGGCTGCAGGTGACCGGGGCCTCCGCTGACACAGTCCCGATTGCAGCTGGGGTCAGGTTTAGACCGTGTGTTGCTTTCCCATGGCTGCTGTAACACACTTCCACAAACTCCATGGCTTAAAACAACACAGATTTATTCTCTGGGAGATCTGAAGGGCAGAATTCTGAAAGCAGTTTCAGTGGGCTGCCGTCGTGACAGCAGAGCTGGCTGCTTCGGGACACCCTGCGGGAGAATCCCTTGCCTTGCCTTCTCCGGCTTTAGGGGCTGCCTGCATTTCTCGGCCCGTGACTCCAAACTCTGGCTGCCATCACCCCACCTCCTACTTCTTCCTCTGACTTTCTTACTACTGTCTTTATAAGAACCTTATGGTTATACCTGGATAATCCAGAATAATCTCCCCATCTCAAAGCCCTTAACTTAAGCCCCTTTTACCACATCAAGTAACATATTTGCCGGTTTGGGAGATTAGGATGCTGGTCTTTGGGTGGGTCCGTTATTCAGCCAGCCACAGGCAGGTAACCTAATGTGCAGGCACTCTGTGAACACTTCTAGGGGCCAGGTCGTGGCTAGGGCTGGGGTTGGGGGCGGGGGACACACAGAGGCTCCAATACCTTGGTGAGAGGATGGGAACAGGCACTAGAGCTGGTTCTAGAGCCAGGCTGCATGGAAGCAATGCCAGATGAGTCTGCAGCACAGATTTGCGGGGAGAGACAGACAGGTGAGACATGGAAGGAAATATGGGCCCAGATCACAAAGGACCTAGAAGAGCAGGTTTAAAAACTTAGATGTGATTCCCTGAGGGAAGCAGCACCTGTCTTTCCGGTGTCTGGGAGTTAACGAAATGCCCAGCCAGGCTGACAAGGCCCAGTGTCATCTGCCTGCAGGTGACAAGTGGAGCCTTATCTGGATGAGCCTAGCAGAGAGGCCCAAGGCCACCTCCATCGCTCCCCTCCCAGGAGACGGAGAGAGCAGCTTTGCAGTCTGACACATGGGCCCGAATCCCATTTACCAGCTACAGGACCTTAGTTAGGCAAGTCACTTAAGCCACTGACTCAGTTTCCCACTTAGGAACTGGGCACTGTTGAGACTCGCCTCGCTTCCTGACAGAGCCAGGCATGCGGAGGTACAGAGGCACCCTAGAAGGAAACAGGCTGGACTTGATGACAGTTCTGGTTCATTCTCTCCACCATCCAGCTGAGCGTGGCGATGGATGGGGTGGGGGTGGGGAGACTGTTGAGGCACCGGCTGCCGTGGGGACAGACCTAGACAAGAAGGCAGAGTGCAAGGCAGCCAGACGTGGGGTGGGCCCTTCCTGCTCATCTCCCCAGGGGCCAGAGGCTCCTCACCCCACACCCACCAAAAGCTTGGTGACAGGATGCGCCATCAGAAGCACCAGCCAGGCCCTTGCTAGGTGGTCCCAGGCAAAGTGCCCACTCAGTAGGGCATGCTGGGCCAGGCCAGCCTTCTCCTCCCTGATGCCTGGTCCTCTGGGGCCACAGTTTAATTCATTATCATAATGCATTGTTTCTCAATACAGTAACAAATAACTGCTAACGAGTTTCTTATAAACTGCCTCTTCCTCCTTCCTCCACTGGATAGGATGATTTGCCTAGAATTTCAGAACTGGAACAGGCCTTAGAAATGTGGCCAAAGCCGCTCCTTCTGTCCATGGAGAGGCTTGGGGCAGACAGGAGGGGCGTGGTCAGCACCGCAGTCAGTCCGGGAGGAGCCTTCGGGGGCCTGGGCCCTCCCCACTCTGTCCTCCGTGTTCCACAGCACAGAGGGTGGCATGTCATTAGAATCACTCCAATGGTGAGATCTAGGGTCAAGAACATGGAGGCCATACATTGGACCAGATACTCCCCCGAATATTCCAAATTTGACCTCGAAGGTAGGGCTGTCTGCGTGCAGATGAGGTACTACCTGCAAGCTGTCTACCTGGCACCCTGAAGCCACGGATTTGAGGACCCCGGACTGTTGCTGGGACGTGGGCCAAACCTCAGCTGCTCTACTGCTCCCCATCACTAGAAAATGAATTCCCCTGGGGGCTACGGGGGTGCTAGGGCTTTGACCCCCTCTCCGCCTCCTGGTGTTGGCCCTGGGTGTGGCCAGATTGAGAGGCCAGTGTCTCAGTCAGGCCACTGGGATGTGAATGGCAGGGCCACCCACACTGACCAGGGTTATGTATCTCTGTGCTCTCCAGGAACACCCCCGGGCTCCAAGATGGCCTTGCAGAGTTCCTTCACGTGCTGGAACGGGACAGTCCTCCAGCTCGGGCAGGCCTGCGACTTCCACCGGGACTGCGCCCAGGGAGAAGACGAGGGCCAGCTGTGCAGTGAGTAATGGGGCAGTCCCGCCCACCTCACCCCAGCCCATGCTCAGAGCCCTCTTCTGCCCCCATCACCCCTTGCACTCGAACTTGGACAACCTTTCTTACATCCAGTGCCATTTGTGTCTCTTCTTAGTGGCCACTTTCAAAAGCTACACAGTCTTCAAGAGACAGAGCTCTGATCTGTGGTCCAGAAACAGCGTAGAGGTTAGGAACCAAACAAGACCTTATAAGTTACGCTTTCAACTTCCTTATGCACAGAAACAAATGTTCAGGCCAAGCACAGCTCTGTAACATGACATTAGCAGCCTTCCTCACCCGGACTTCCCTCACTTTTCAATCCTTATCTCACCACCCACCTGCCTCTCTCATACCCCCGTCTCCCGTGTACCCCAGCCCCAGCTGTATCAGACCGCTCCTCAGCTCCCTCACGCCTCCATGGCTTTGTGGCCGGTCCCTTACCCAGCATGCCCTGGCCCTTCTCAAGTCACATCTGCTCCTTCTGGGAAACCTCCTCTGACTGTCCTCAACAAGTACAGGTGGTTCTTCTTCCTGCGTACCTCTTATTCTTCTGTCCGCCACTTTTTAAAGCTTTTTTTGAGATAGAGTTCTTATACCATATAATTCGCCCACTTGAAGAGCACAAGCCAGTGTTTTTAAGCACAGTCACGGGGTTGTGCAACCGTCGCCACAATCTAGTTTCAGCGCATTTTCACCTCTCTGCAAGGAAACCCCTAGAAATCTCTCCCTACTTCCCTCCGACTCCGCCCCCTCCCCTAGCCCTAAAGCAACCACTAATCTACCTTCTCTTTCCACGGATTTGCCTATTCTGGGCGTTCATAGAAATGGAGCCTTACAATACGTGGTCTTTTGTGATTAACTTCTTTCACGTAGCATATTTTCAAGGGCCACCCGTGTTTCAACTTGTATCAGTCCTACATGTATTTTTGTTGCCAAATAATATCTCCTTGTAGAGATATACCACATTTTTTTTATGCTTTTTTCAGTTGGTGAGCATTTGGGTTGTTTCCATTTTTGACCTATTATGAATAATGTTGCTGTGAACATTTGTGGACGAGTTTTTGTGTGGATAGATGTTTTTATTCCTCTTGGGTATATACTTAGGAGTAGAACTGATAGGTCATAAAATAACTCTATATTTAATAGTCGGAGGAACTGCCAAGCTGTTTTCCTCGGTGGCCGCACCATCTTACATTCCCACCAATAATATACAATGGTTCTAGTTTTTCCACATCCTTGCCAACATTTATTATTATCCACCTTCTATTTTAGCCATCTGAGCAGGTGTACATCCATTACTTTTCATGAGGGTGGTTTCCATGTTTCCCTCCCTCTCTGAAGGCATATTGGGTCTGGTACTCTTCCCTGTACTGAAAACTCAAGTGATTCCTGGCACAACTAACTCTTGTGGATAGAAAGTTGGGCTCCATAAAGGAAAACAAATTGCTAAGGTCTCACTGTTAGTTAGCAGCAGAATTAGACTCCCAGCCCAGTGCTCACTCCACTTCAGTACAGTGTCCTCAGTAGTTATTTGGCTGGTAGTAAAACTCTACAGGTTTTTACATTTCCTCCAGGGAAACCACAAACACAGAACATAGGAAATTTGGGATAGAAAATATGCTAGATCCTGGAGCACAGCGTAACACCACAGCGCCTTCCCTCAAAGCGCTGAAAATCCAGTGTGGGGGCAGGAAGGGAGACGACAGAACCGTGGGTGGGAAAGATGCGGCAGGTGTGTGCCTGGGTGCTGAGGCGCCCAGACCCAGCAGCAAAGGCCCCGCCCCCAAGGTACCAGCCCCACGACACTGGCCGGCGACACAGCTTTAGAAAGCTAACAGTGTTTCCCAGGTCCTCTGGAGGACAGATTGTCCCTCGGGGGGAAACGGTTTTATTTATTCTCTTTTAAATGAAGCAATAAAGAAATCCATTTTTTCAACTTGAAAAACTACCTTTTACACCAAACTTCCAGTGAAGTTTTCCAGGAATCATGGAATTCTGCTTGTTTTGATAAAACTCAGGAAAGAGTCGCAGGCAAGCGCTTTGCTCGTCCCTCCGGTCTGGCTGCTCGCGCTCTGCCTGCGGACCAAGACCGAGTGAAGCCTGCCCGCAGCCACTGCTGCCCCAGGCAGAGACCGCGGTGTGTCTCTCTGTCACTGGTCTCTGCAGTATTTCCAGCAGTGCCTCTGAGCTGTGTGATTTTGCTTTTGCCTTTTTTAAGTTGTTTGATATCCACTTCCCAGCAGGGACACAGCTCAGGCAGGGCATGCCCTGGTTTACAATTGAGAAAATGAAAAGCACAGAGAAGGTAATTAGTTTGTTCCGGTCACCCAGCATGTCAGAAACAGAGCCGTGATGAGAGCATCGAGCCCGCGGGGTCCAGCCCGTTACTGTGCACTCAGGGCATTCCCCTGCGTTCTGGGACTTGCCACCGTCTCCTTTCTGGGACCAACTCCAAGCCCGAGGGCAGCCTGGCTCTGGTCTGGAGGGCAGGCGCCTGGGGCCCGCTGGCCTTTGCAGCCACACTCGAACAGCTGCTCCAGCCAGCTGTCAAAACAACAGCTCCACACTGGATAACACCACCACCAGGCTCTTGGCCACAGAAATCAGTTGCTAGGGAGAGAAGTTCAATTTCAAAGGAGGGTTTCTCGATCTTTTGGCCACTCTGATCTGTGCAGTACACTTAGTAAATATCCTTTTTCTTATTTGTGCACCCCATTCTCTCTGGGATGCTTGCTGCTCCTTCTTTCACATTGACTGACATTGATTCTGGAAACCATTCCCGTGGAGAGAGCAACGGCGACAATAGTAATACTGGCTAACACTTATTGAGCATTTACTATGGACTGCAGCTGCTCCAAACACTTTTCATGTATTAACTCACTTCATGCACTCAACAATCCTATGCGATGCTATTAAACCCATCTTGGAGATGAGGAACCTGAAGCTTAGCCAGTGGCTGAGCTGTGACTCAGACTCAGTCTGACTCCGAAGCCCACACTCTGAACCACTGCAAGCCAGACCTTTTTGTTCTTTGAGTTTCCAGCAGTTGGCTCTGAAAAGCACTAGCTACATATCCAGCCGGGAAGAAGGGACCAAGAAAAAACGCCGGGAAGGTGCAGGGCTCTGCCACCGCCTTCCTGGGAAAGGGGCGAGGGTAGGATCATTCACCCCCACCCCCGGGGCCTCGATTCCTCACCTGTAACATGAGTTGGAACATGATGCCCACTGATGTGTCAGTATCCATAACGCACAAAGACAATGCTCTTGACCTTACCTGGTCCTTCCCAGGTAGACTGGATCCTCTTAGAATGCTTTCTCTGAGCAGGTGTTCACCTGTTGGGGATGTCCGGGTCTTCTAAGGTACCCGCAGGAGGGTCACCGATCTTGGTCCGGGGTAGTCAACCAAGCAGGTTATATCCCATCAACTCTCAGCCTCAAGTCCACACTCTCCCCACAAGGAATTCCCCACATGTACCGGAGCTTCATTCAGATGACGAGGCACAACCCTGAGCAACATTTCTGTCTGAGACAAGTGGGGGACCCAAACGGAGATGTGAGCATTGCCCCTGCCCTTCTCCCTCCAATCACGAACATGGCCATTCTCTCCCCATCCTCCAAACCCCGTACGCCATCCTTCTTCCCTCCTTGCAGTTAAACTTTGCAATCCAGGCGAGACATCCGGGATGCTGTAACCCATCGCAGGGTGTCTGCCCGGCTCCCCGTGTGTCGAGCAGCGGCCTCCGCAGCGCGTGTCTGCCCAGGGAAGGGCGAGGGTTCTCCCCTCATCCCCCGACGGGTGTTTGCAAGCGGCTCACTTCCCCTCCACGTGCTCAGTAATCTCATCTGTTTGTGGGGGGAGGGGAGGTACTCTTCCTGCCAGGCAAAAAGAGGTTTTTTATGTTCCTTTATTGTAAAATAAAACATGTTGGTTGTAAAATATTTGAAAAACCTAGAAAAGTACACAGGAGAAAATAACTATCGCCCATAATCCTCCCTCTCAGACATTCAGAGATAACCATAACATTTTGATATATTTCTTCGAACGTTTTTTCCCATGACTACATTTTCAAGGAAATGTATAACATGTATTTATCAAAAATGTTAACAGAGTTGTCACACAGGAAGGGAAAGAAGTGGTGTCATTTGGCCTGGAGTTTGTACTTGGCAGTTCCTACATCTGTTGCTGAGGTCACATCTCCATGACTCCACAAATTTGTCTCTCTTAGAGTGGAATCAGGTGTCATGATTGCCGAATGTTGCCGGATTGATTGACCCACACACAGCCCGATTAGGCCATCAAGCCGGTGAAATATCTGGCTGCAGCCCAAGAAGAGGGTCAGGCAGAGCAGGGCTTCACAGACGTTGGGGACCACGTGGAGATGGTTAGAAATGCAGGTGCCGATCCTGGGGATGGGGTCGGGTGGCGGACTCGAGATCCCGCACTTCTCGTAGTTCCAGGGGCGCGCAGGTGTGGCTGGTCCCTGGACCCCATTTTGCGTGGCAAGGGGTTAGAGGACTGAACTCACTCCCATTCCATTCACCAGCTAAGTATCGAGACCCCACAGTGTGCCGGGCACAGCGCGGGTGCTTGGGGCGAATGCGAGGAGAAAGGGCGGGTAGAGGAGGAGCTGCATCTGGCCCAACCCTGTGTGCCAACGCTGTGCTCAGCAGTCGGCAGTTCCCCAAACCCAGCCTGAGCCACCAAGGGCCTTCATCCCGATGCCCATGCCTACCAGCTTCCCCGGGAGCAGCTTCTGGCTGAGCACACGCCCCTTCTGCTTGCAGCAGTAGAAACCCTCTCATCACCACCCCTGCCCCTCCCCCACCTCCTCCCCTTCCGGGTTGTAATTATCACACAAATTGTCCTTTGACCGAGTGTGCCTAACTCCTGACCAGAAAGCTGCTTCCCTTCCCAGCTTACCCTGCGTCCTTTGCCAAGCTAGAACGGGATGGGCTTCTAGAAGGTGGAGAATGCCCAAGGCTTTCCTCCTTCCTGGCCAGGTGGAAGGTGGGGCAGAGCTACCACGGCCTTTCCAGAAAGGCAGCAGAGGGGCTGTCTCTGCCTCCAGGGCAGTGGCAGCTGTTTTAGCGTGTGCCCCGCCCCAGGTGTGAGGGATAATTGATAAGGCCACCACCGCTCTATATTTTCTCAACTCTGTCTGGTTTCAAAATGTTTCCACACTCTCCCTTTTATTTTGTCCTCAAAACAGCCCTATGAGATTGACACGAGAATTACCCCATTTTACAGATGAGGGAGCAGAGGCTCCGAGGGAGGAAGTGACTTGCCTAAGGTCACACAGCAGGAAGTGGTGGGGCTAGGACCAGAGCCTGGTGTCGGATTCCAGCAGTTGAGGCACCAGCACCCATGAGTGAAGATCTGTGCCTCACCTCCTGACCCTGCCTCACCTCCCGACCCAGTGAGGGGAGAGCAATGTGCCCTGCAGGCCCCGGCTCAGCCCTGCCTCCTCCTTCCGCCAGGGGCCCCTCACCTGCTAGAATCTTCCACTGTAGCTCCTGGTAAAACACGCCTCTAAAGGATGCTTCACGGAAGGTCACCAGTTAGTTTTTGCAAAAGAAGTGGATGTGGGATCCCTTGAGGGGGGCATAAAAAATAAAACAGAAAGATCTCCTTAGCTTTTGGATTTTTAATCAGAGGAACATGCAGGGCTTGAGGGAAAATGATTTCTTCAGGGGGGTATAAATGGGAAGAGATGTTCAAAGTCACTGACAGCCTGTTTTAATTTATAATCTGCCTCTGTGTGAAATGCACAGAGAATCGGGGGGAAATGAGTAATAATTCACCAAGGTGCTGTCACAGCCAGGAAGCGTTAGGGCCCTCTTTGTTAGCCTGCCGCTGCCAAGAAGGCTGAGACAGAGGAAGGACACAGAGCAGGGGGTCCAGCGAGAGAGCACCTTCCCTCCAGTGCGGGACGCAGCCCGGCTGCTTCTCCCCAGCCTGGCCAGGGGCTGCTGGGCGCTGTCCCAATAGCCTGGAACGGCACACCCCGGGCCCAGTGCTTTCCCAGCAGCCGGTCTCTGCAGAAGCTGCACAACATAAGCTATGTCTAACCCTCTCCCCTTTCCTCTTCCCTCTGTGGGCAGCAGGGAAATAGATGGTCTATAAAGCTGACTGTGGCCTCTTCAATGGGACCTGAGGTCAGTCTGATGCAGAGAAAAGGGTAATGGGGCCCTTTACGCTGAGCCAACAGATGATATAAAGAGGCCCCAGTGACTGGGATTGCTTGGTCAGGATAGGCAAGGTTATGCTGCAGTAATAAACCATGTGGCGCTTCAGGGGCTTAACGGAGCATTTACAGGCCCTGTCCACTGAGGGTTGGGGGCCCCTGCTCCACAGGATCTCTCAGGGGTGCAGGCTGGCAGGGGCCCCTTCGTCAGATGGCAGTGCCCCCAGGAACTCTCCTTAGCCCCTTCAGCAGGGGAAGGGGGGAACTAAAGAATTGCACACAGCCTTTTCTCAGCCTCAACCCAGAAGAGACACACATCACTTCCACTCATGTTTCCTTGGCCAGAACAGCTCCTGGGGCTTCACTTAACTGCAAGGGGGTTGGGAAATCAAGGTCAATCGAAAAGAAAGTGCTGAACCCGTGTGTCTCTGTGGAGAGAGGTGATTTGAGGGACCCTAACCAAACTCCTGGCCAATACTACCACTGCTACTGGTATGTCCTGGCCATTGGCTTGACCATTCTAAACACAGTTCAGTGAGTCACATGTTGGCTTCTCCTGAGATCAGGTTCATTGTGGAGCCATGTAAAGAACACAGCATTTAGAAATAGAAGAGCTAGTTTCAAGTTCCAATTGGGTTCCCTAATGGCTATATGACCTCGGTCAGGTTGCTTAACACCTCTGAGCTTCTGCGGTGTCCTGTCTACAACTGGGTTAACGATACCCATTGCTGTGGAGTTGTTAATGTTACTATTTTTTCTGAAGATTAGAACATTGTAAACCAGCACATGCACAGGTTAGGGACGGGGGCCTCTCTTCATTATGACCAGTATCATTAGATACCCAGGGTCTGGCTGGGGAGCTGTTATTAGTGAGAACAGTTTGGTCCTACCTGGCCTATTATACTTGACTTTGGCATATTTTGCACTTGGCCTGCCTGGAAATGACTGTGTCCCTGTGCTCTCCCTGCAGGTAAACTCCCTGCTGGTTTTTACTGCAATTTCGAGGATGGCTTCTGTGGCTGGTCCCAAGGCACACTCTCACCCCACATGCCCCTGTGGCAGGTGAAGACCCTAAAGGAGACCCCGTTCCAGGACCAGCAAGGTACTGCCACTCCCTCTCCCTCCCCCGGGTGCCCACCTGGCCAGAGGAGAGACAGCATTCTGCCCCAGGGCAGCTGGACCTTGCCCCACCCTGCAGGGCCAGCCCAAGTGTCTGTCCAGAGCTTGCCCTGGGTGCTCCCACACGGTTCCCTCTTCAACCTTCCTGGGCTCTGGAATGATTAAATCCATCCTAGGTCGATGTCACCTTTTGTAACTTAAAGTGAGAGCCTTGGTGAAGGATTAGCTGCAAGATAGGAGTGACAGCATCGATAATAATAATCCATTCATTCAACAAGTATTTTTTGAGACCTACTATGTGTCAGGCCCATTACTCGCTGAGAGGTAAGGAAAATGGTAGTCCTCTTTATGGCTAGCAAGGCTGAGGCACAGGAAGGCCTGTATCCTTGGCCCAGGGGCGATGCCCTGGGAACCGTGCCCCCCATCTGGTCCATTCCCTGCAGCCTGGCCTCCTCAGCCACACCCCTACACTCTCGTCCAGCTTACACTGGCAACTCCCAGCCCCCCATGCCACAGCCCCTCCTCCAGAGACCCATGCTTGACTGCCAGAAGGGCAAAGGGCCTTCACACACCCAAGAGATAGCCACCCACACCTGGCTGAGCTGGCTCCACACTTGAGACACTGGGCATCATGGGATCAGAGAGGGCCTGTGAGGCCAGCACAGCTCTGAGAGTCGGGCTGCTACAGAGGCTCGATCATCCAGGCTCGGGCCCTGCCTTGTGCTGTGCCCAGTGGTGAGGCCTAGGCAGGCCCTGAGGCCTTCCTCTCTGTAGCCCTGGGGCTGGAGGGCAGTCCTCTCTCCCTCTTTCCTCCCAGGCATTTGCTTGTTCTGTGTGGAGCTAGAGACCCTCATACAAGAATCCCTCTCTTTCCAAGAGATCACACATCCTATGGATTCCTTCAAGAATTAATAATTATTATTATAAAAGTGTGAACGCCCACAACACATAGGGCAACCACTGAAAATCCCAGAGCCTGTACAGTCCTGTCCTTGGTCCTCAGGGCCAGCTGAGCCTGAGTGAGCTCTGCAGGGACCCTCCCCTGATGCGGAGGCCCGAGGGCACCGCCTCTCCTCCCAGCCTCCTGGGCACGCTACATTGTCCTCTGCACCCCGTCTGCAGGATCAGAGAGGGCGGGGGGAGCCCAGACCAGACCTGATCTCCGTGGCTCTGCCCACTTCGATAGTCTCCTGACTGCACCTGTAACAAATACATGTTCAGCACTTGCTGAATACCTCAAAAGCCTCCCCCAGTAGTAATCCATCCCATTGGCTGCTCTGATCACAGACCAATTTTCCTTACCTTGAGATAAGCTCTATCGTTCTGTAAATTCTACTCACTGCTTATGATTTCTGCCTCCTGGAGGCAAACCACAGCCTTTCACACACAAGCCGCCCTTCACAACCATTGTGACCCAGACACTGTGTGAGGTCCTTCCTCTCCCCAGTCACATAACCCCATCAACTTGACTCTTCCTGAACGGTGGGCGGCATGCTTTCTTGAGATTTCTGGCCATTCTGGCTCCTCTGTTCCAGACCCACCTAAATGTGATACTTGGTAGTAACTCAGTCACAGACTTTGCTAAGAGCCAGGGGAAAGTAGAGATGGATGGCTACAGTCCCGCTGGGGCTCTCTGGGGTGCTGAGAAGTGGTGGGCTCACCCTGGCCCCGGCCTCCAGAGCCCTGAGCATCTACAGAATGCCCTGCGGTTCCTGGGGGCGGACAGATGCTTCTTCCACCACCACGTGGGGTTGGGCCCACCTTCTCCCCGGTTTCCGGGCAGCCTAGTGCTTGGGAGACACGAGGAATGAGGCTTCCTGGTCGGGCCTGTGGCACAGGAGGACCTGGGCCCCAGAAGGGGAAGAAGAGAGTGAAGGTCACAGAGACCACTGGTGGGCAAAGCACTAGCATGACTGGAAATGGGGAGCAGTGGGGCTGGGGGTGGAGGAGTCCAGGGCGCTTCAGGCTGCTCCTGGTCTAGGGGCTAAAGCCAGTGACCTTGAAACATCAGGGATGCAGTAGCTCAGACATGTGACACTAGGATATCACAGGCCCCTTGGAATGAAGACCTTTGCGTAGCCAAGTTTTGTTGACAGTGACAAATAGCTCTCTTACCCATCGGAGAGCAGAAAGCCACAACCTCCACAATCTTTTAAGGCTAGAGAAGATGTCCCCATTAACCCTGCACTTGTTAACTCTGCACCCGTGGAGCCCTTGGCTATACTATGATAGTACGGTCTTGACTCTTTTCCTCTCTGCCCCAGACCACGCCCTGTTGCTCAACACCAGTGAAGTCCCCACTGCCGCAAGTGCTACAGTGACCAGCACGACCTTTCCCGCACCGATGAAGAACTCTCCGTGCGAGGTAAGTCTCGGTGCTCCTCTAGTTCCCTGACCCCTCCTCCACCCCTCCCCTCTGCACTTCCCGACAAGCGAGGCAGCTGAGATGGTCAGGCTGCTCACCTCCCGGAGGGAGGACAGCAGGCCGTTTTGCCCTCTTCTGGGCAGAGAGCACCCACCGACATGGTGAAGTCCCATCTGCAAAGGATCTTTCCTTAAACAGCCACACTCAGCAACACCGAGCTTTCGAGGTTGAGCTTTCGAGGTTGGGCCTTGATTTCAGCAAACTCAGAAAGTATAATACCTCCAAGCCACCACGGGAGGAGGGTAACGGTGATTTGCAAAAGACTTCCTACAGAATATCTTTTTAAAATAACAGTCTCTTGGTATACCGTTCAAATTTTATAGAGCATCAAAAATTTGATATACATAGATTTCACTAAGACATCGGTGGCCTTCGGTGAGACACCTCCAGCGTCACTTGCCCAAACGGTTCCTGTGGCTGTTACCTCCTTAGGGTGGGGATGGAGGGAGGGGCGCCATGTTGCCGAGCATAAGGTCATACGTATTCTGTAGGGACCGAGAAATGTGCCTGGACCGAGCATGGCGCCGTGGTTAATCTCGTGGGGTCTGGAACTAACTGAGTCCAAGCCAGGTTCCGCCCCTGATTGGAAGCACAATTTGTTTGAGCAGCTAATAACCCCTCGGGCCTCAGTTTCCTCATCTGCAAAGTGGAGACAGTAAGAGTGCCAACCCCAAGGAGGTGAGAATTAAATAGGTTAATGCGTATAGAGGGCTTATCACAGCTTCTGGCACAAATTAAGCACCACGAGACTTAGCCAACAGTGCCTGGCACCTGGTATAAACACACGGAAGCAGAATGGAGGAGGAGAAAGGGGACTCCAGCCCAAAATCAGACTCTCCGCTCCGGGAGCCTGCCCCGCCACCACCCCCAGCACTGCATCAAGCCCTTGCTCATGGTAGAAAGCCAATACTGAGTGTCGATTTGGCCAGCCCTGTCTTTCTGGGAACTCCGGGGGAAAGTGCCTTGCTGGCTTGTTGCAGGAACAGCCATATGGCCTGGGAGCCCTTTGTTTGCCTTTAAGAGGTGGACACTGTGAAACCTACGAGCCCCGCTTCTCCTCTGCCGGCTGGCAGGCGCCCCAGGTCACGGCGGCCCTCACAGGCCACTTGCCTGCCGAGGCGCGGGCACACCCAAGCCTTCCAGGCTTTCTGTGAAATAAAAATTCACACACATGAAACAAATGTGAATGGAAAAGATGTTATCGATGAAATTTTTTAATCGGAAGAATGGTCCAGTTAAACCTGGGGCTGATCATCTGCCCTGTCTTTCTCACCCTGTTCTAGCTCGGGTTCTCTGACCAGACTGTACGCACCTCCGTGTGCTACCTCACCCCTTTGTGGAAGAAGGCAGGGCACACAAAAATAGGCTCATTACATTAGGTCGTGTTCGAGAAACCACGCTTTCTGATGCCTGTGGTAGGGTCACTCATCGCTGGGATTTCTCAGGCACCCCCGAGCAGACACCTGGAAAGGAAGGCTTCCTTAAGAAGCCTTCTAGGAAATCTAAATGAGGAGAGATGGTGGTCCCACCTGGGAGGTGAGGGGGGTCCTTAAAAGCATTTGGTCTTCAAGTGTACCCTTCCCTGGATTTACCAGAGCCCAGTTTTAGAAAAGGAAATGTCAAGGTCAAAATGATACTGTTTTTCTAGCCCTTCGTCGTTTCTCGAATAACATTTGGGTTGATCAATAGCCTAAACAGGTGTTGTGTTTTACTGGCCTGTTTCATTTTCCCTCCAGCCGCCCTTGCTCTGGGCTGGCGCTGCTGCTTCCTGCCCTTTCCCAGAACTTGGCCCAGCAGGAGTAATGAAGGGAAGGCAGCGAGACCGTGCACTCAAAGCCCACGGTCGCTTCGCTCTCGGGCTCCCAGACATTCATCCAGCGCTGATGGGCCTTTGAATTCACAGCGCTGGGGGAAGTGTTTCCATCAGAAAAATAAATAACCAAAATAGAAATATGCATTTCCAGCGTTGTGCGCCTTGACATTTATTTTCTCCAAATCCTAAATGCAGAAGGCAGGAAGTTGATTTCCTTCTCCTGGGTTGGCTGAATGTCAGCGACAGGAAAACGGATGTTGCATTGCTGTGAGGCACTGCGTGGGGTGAACTCGGGGCCTTCAGACCCCGGCGGCCCTGCAGGGGCCCCAGTCGGCTGTGGGGCCCAAGTGCAGGGACGTGGATGCTCGACTGAGCCACAGGTGGTCTCCAGGGAGGGTCAGGTCCACAGGGACTGGCAGCTAGCCAAGCTGAGTTCGGGGCTGAACACACCACCGAGCTCCTTCTCCAAACCTAGACCAGACCTGGTCCGTGGGACCCCCAGGGAGTTGAAGCAATTGCAGAAAGTCACAGTATGCTTTCTCAGGAAACCCTGCTTACCTGTAGATTCCTTAGGGGAACCGGTGTCACCTTCAATGCATTTGCATGAAAATCTAGACACGAGCTAACTAGTAGGTCTGTGTGTCTCCAGTTGCAGTCACATGTAAAATTAATAAATGCAGACTCCTGGGTCCCACCCTGGACCTCCTGAATGGCATCCCTGAGCAGAGCCCAGAATATGCATTTCCAAACCCCGCCCTCAGGAATTTGGATGGACACAAACTTGAGAGTCATTGACCAAGGCGTTCTTGCCAATTGTGACCGAAATTTATCCTGAGCCCATGCTGAGAGTTTCCCTCCAGTACCTGTGGCTCCAAATGGTGCTGTGTAGTTTGCCTTTTAGAAGGATGAGTCAGAGGAAGAATTAGAAATGACAAGGTAGGGGACAGAGGTAGTCGAGACAGAAGGGGCTGGGAGAGCACCCATCGGAGCCCACAGGGAGCCACGTTGGGTGTTCACCCATGGGGGAGACACAGCCTGGGTGTGCCTTTCTGCCAGCCAGCTTCCAGGGCCTTCCAGAAGCATGCCGGCTCTGGCCTCCTCCTCCCGACACCTGCAGCCCCACAGCTGGCCACCTCTCGACCCGCTGGCCACAGTGCAGGCCCGGCCACCTCCACCGCTCTGCGCAGTTACACATGGGGCATGAATATTTAAAGACCTCTGCCTGGCCCAGCCACAGACAAGGGCGCTTTGTGGGGTCTGGGCCCCCCACCCCATTCCTCACCATCTAGTCTCCATGGGGAACCGGGGAGTTACTCACAATATATTCAGATTTTATTTTATTTTTTATTTTTATTTAGCTGAGCTCCGGTTCAAACAATTAAAGTTGCCACCAGGGAGGGGAGTCTTGTGGTGGCTTTAGGGGCTTTTATGTGTCGCTTGCTGTCAGACCCGCTCGTTCACGTCGCCTTGGCTGGGAGACTCTCGGATGTGTCTAGCGTCGCAGCTGCTGGGAATAAAGAGGACGGGAGAGTGGCAGGGCCCGTCTCCGCCCCGCCCCCTGCCTTTCACACATTCCAGAAGCCTGAATGTCTCTACAAGCCCCGTGTGGTTTGAGATTCTATTTTATTTGAATAGCCTCCCTGTGACTGGAATATTTTAAACCATGATCTCAGAACAGAACAGGGCCTGGGGGGAGGAAACTGGGCTCCCCTCATCCTCCTTCCCCCTCCAAAACATGGAAGCAGTTTTCCTTCCACGAGCTGCAGGAATGAAAGGGACCCAGGAAGTGTGGGATGACACCCACTCGACTGGTGGCAGGACCACAGGGCAGGTCCGTTCCCCGCTGCTGGTTATCTGACCTTACCAGAGCAGCAGCCACCTGTGTCCTCTCCCTGCACACACACACACACACACACACACACACACGCATGCACTGGGACCCTGGAACGTGGCTGGGCCTTTCTGCCCCTGATGCCAGCTTTGACAGCCTCTCGGGGCAGAAGGGGACCAGCGGGCTCCTCCAGGGCAGCGTGGACTATCTGGCCTGCCGGGAGGGAGGCCTCCACTCAGTGCCATTAAAACCAGCAAGTGTGGCCCAGAGGGAGGTGGCAGAGGAGGCGGCATCTGGTCTGGCCCTCTGCCATCTGGTAAGCCTATGAGATGGGGTCTGTCTAAGGTCGTGCACAGCTGGCCAGCAGTGCAGCCCAGTGTCCCTGAGACACAATAGCATCTCCCCTTTCCCTGGGAGACCTCCTGTGAATGGGACAGCAGCAGTAAAAGACGGGACAGCAGACAAAGGAGGGGAAGACTAGACCGAAGTCACCAAGGCAGGGAGGGAGTCCGGGAAACGACCCAGACATCAGGTGCCCCCAGTGTCATAAGCCTGGAGGAGGTGCTCTGCACCAGCTGCTTTTCTCTGAAGCGCGAAGGCCTCCCCGCCTTGTGTGACTCACTCTGCCCCCCACCCCGAACCTTCTGTGTCGCCCTGACCTGGTGCTGGGTGTGCAACTCCCGAGGGTGCCCCAGCTCACCCCTTCAGTGATGGAAACAGTTATCTGAGCCTTGGCCTGGGCCTAAGAATGTGCCTCTTTGCATCAGAGCGGAAGGGGGCAAAGCTTAGAAATGGTTCCTGAGGCATTTTCTAAATGGCTTTTCCAAAGCCCCACTGAATAAGAGATGTGGAGCCCCACTTTCAGAATCCAAAAACCATCTCATACACCTCTAATAACATTACTGCTATAAGAATGCCCTATATACAGCCTGGCTGGTGTGGCTCAGTAGATTGAGCACCAGCCTGTGAACCAAAGGGTCACCAGTTCAATTCCCAATCAGGGCACGTTCCTAGGTTGTGGGCTAGGTCCCCACTAGGGGGCGCATGAGAGGCAACCACACATTGATGATTCCTTCCCTCTCTTTCTCCTTTCCTTCTCCTCTCTCTAAAAATAAATAAAATCTTAAAAAGAATGCCCTATATATATATCCAATCCATCAAAGATTATAGAGACCATCCATCTCCCCACAGTCATCCTGTGAGGTGACCGAAATCTTCCCTGGTCTACTGAGAATGAACAAGCCTCAGAGGCCCAGCAGATGGTCCAAGGTCACAAGCTCAGACGTGCAGAAACCAGGACTCAAACCCCAGGCCCCTGACTTCAAAGGTAGCTCAGTGGCTTTCTCTGGGGAGTCAGGGGGCAGCACCCTCAGAATGAGAAGGGCGGCAACCGCAGGGCCTGGACCAGAGAGGCAGCATGGGAGATGGCTGGCGGGGTGGGCACACGGTCGCCTGGCAGGAGGGCTAGGAAGGAAAGGGCACAGAGGCTCCCCGGTCAGGCAGCGAGTTCTTATTTTAAACCCACCAGGCATCCAGCCATGCCAGTGAGACCACAGAAATCTGAGATCTCTTTAGAGTCTCTATTCAGCAGAGAAGTTAAGAATACTTATTTTCTAAATAACAGGTCCTGGTCTCCAGGTTACTTATGGATCGCTTGGCTGCATTACATTAAAAAGCAATCCCAAAGTCTGACCTAGGGCCCTCAAGCTCCCTAACTCTCTGTACCCCTAGGAGAAAAAAAACCTTCCCTCAGTGAAGGAGAGAACCCTTCCTAACTGTTATGCCAACTTAGGGAGCATTTTAAAACTATTGATCCCTTATTATGTGGCCAGCCTTTCACTGTGCTAAGCATTTCACTTGCTTTATCTCATTACCAAAACAGACCTGTGAGAGACTGTGACCCTCATTTCCTGCTGCAGAACCTGTGGCTTCCAGAACCTAAATGACTTGCCCAAGGTTGCCTTGCCAGTGAGAGGCAGAGCCACGGCTCAGACCAGGTGTGTCCAACTCCCAAGTCAAATCTGTACACACTCTAAGGTCACTGAACTTGAGTTAGGTCACCTGAGTTCGCACCCCACCTCTGCCACTAGGAGGCATAGGACCTCACGCAAGACATGTCCTCTAACCAGGGATAAAAGCACCTATTTTACTGGCGGGGATCCACCAAAAATGTGAAAACTCTGTTCTCTGCAATAAATACTTCATGAGCACTAGTGATGACAACTGTTACCATCCCTCTTCTCACTTTGCACAGGCATGAAGAAATGGCCACAAACATCTCCTCTGGGTTGATTAGCAACATGCGGGAGGGTTGGGAGCGTTATTTTGCACAGTGCCTAGCACTAGCACCAGGAGGATGTGCCTAAAGGATTTATTTAATCAAAAATTAGTTTTAATGAATTAATTGGGCAGCCCCTTAGTTACGGGCATGACACTGGTCCAGGATAAGAACCAACAAGGAGACTCCCCACTGATTGTCAAGTATTCAACAAGTGTGGCCCTCCCGAGATTTCCAAGCCCAGAGAATTCCTACCTCAGATCCAGAGCTGCAAAGCCGCTGGGTCCTGGCATCCTGTCACCTCTCGCTGTGATGCGGTTGACGCCGCCAGGACACATGCTAATGGGCTAAAGTAATCAACAGCAATTTTAATTGCAGTTGGACATAATTAATTCAAAACCTTTGAGCCATTCAAAATTAATACCTCTGCCATTACATGACAAGACAAATGAAGAATTACTGTCAAGGCATGGGTGTGCATAAAACTCTCCTGGGCATTTGGCAGAGACTTGGGTCCCCTTCAAAATCCACATGCTAAGGTGGGCCCTCGGGGCTGCCACTGGTGATGGTTACAACGTATTCA
This sequence comes from Trachops cirrhosus, assembly GCA_028533065.1. Taxonomy (NCBI): domain Eukaryota; kingdom Metazoa; phylum Chordata; class Mammalia; order Chiroptera; family Phyllostomidae; genus Trachops; species Trachops cirrhosus. The sequence goes on from CM052543.1 coordinate 133,236,431, forward strand.
GGTGGCCCAGACATGAAAGGACCCCGTTGAAAGCAGAGAATGTCCCCAGCTGTCAAAGAATAAACACTCCCTGGGTGCCTGTGTCCCTGCAGACACTCATGTACCTGGAGTCCCTTCTCTTCCCAATGGCTGTCTGTGACATATGTAGGAGTTGCATTGCATAGAGTTGATCCCGTTCCCCAGCCAAAGGGTTACAAAGCCATTTCACAGCATCCGCCCCCATCACACACAGAGAAACTGAGGCACGGAGGAGGCTATTTGCCCAAGCTCACACCACTACAGTGTAACTCAAAGGAAAATAGCATTGCTTTCTTCCCATGAGACTGGAAGGATAGTTTTCTGGCAAACCTGGGGGATAAAGCACTGGACTGAATGTTTAATCCGGTATCCCGCACCCGCCCTGTTGTTTCCGTGAGCCGTTTATCTCTTCCATGGTGTTCCCTGCCTGTTCTTCCTGATGCAGAAGAAAGGAACTGACCCTGAGCACAACAAGTATTTGGTAGGCTGGGCACAGGGCTCACCTACTCTTATTAAAGTCTCTCAGTAACTCTTAAGGAGAGTGAACTGGCCCCATTTTACAGAGGAAAGCTGAGGCCCTAAGGTGTTTATCCTACATAAAGCCAGAACCGCTCTTTCTGACTCCAAAGCCCACACTCTGTCCTCAGCACGACCCCACCCCATCCCCCAGAGGCTGCCCCCGCCCCTCGATCTGTTCAGGGGCGAGAACCTGATCCTCCTCGAGGTGGGCGGAAAGACTGCACTCTCTCTTCCCGCTTTCCAACAGCGTCGGAACCCTCATCCCTCGCTGCTTTTTTAATACAGTGTTTATTGTTTTTTCTGATTACAAAAGTGCTCTATGTTCATTATGGAGCATTAGGAAAATGCAGGAAAGAATGAAGAAGAAAATTGAAATTGCCCACAGTCTTAGTCCCCAAAGATAACCCCTCTTACCACGTCACTACATTTCCTCCCAGACAGATACATGTAGATTTGCACAGACGGATAGATAAACAGTGTATACATTTAGTATCACACCACAAACTATTATACTTTTCTACATCAATATCATTCTTTATCAGCATGCTTTCAACAGCTGCAGGCCCTAAATTTATTGTATTGTTTTTGTTCTACTTGTCAAAAGTAATAGATCTCCATTGTAAAAAAAATTCAAAAAGACCAAAAAGGGAAAAAAATACCTGTAACTCTATAACCTCACCAGCCAGAAATCCCACGGTTATTATTTTTATACAAAACCTTCACGTTCTCTTGCTGTGTTTTCACCAAGGGGGCATGTGGATGTCCCTGGCTGGGTGTTCTCTGCCTTCGATGTGATGCCTCAGAAAGAAAGAGACACGGGGTGCTCTCGTTTTCAGAAAGGGTCTGAATCGTTTGTCTCCTACCTGGCCAGGAATCCAGCAAGTCTTAAGCCTCCATAATTGCAAGTATTTGCCAGCTTAGCTGATTTGCTTGTTATCAAAAATCTGCATCTGGCCTGCTTCTTGCTGTGTGGGGCTGATTTTTCATTAGGCTATTTATAGCTAGCGCGTTGGTGTTCGGTTTTTCCAGGTGAATTAAGAGATGGTGTACAAAAACCACTGGATTTCATGGTGAGTCAGTACGCTCCAAGTTAGTAAGAAACCACGTGGAACTCAGAGAGCTTCTAAAAATGGCAAGCCCACACCAGCGGCACCTTAGGTTGGGAAGGATTCTTAACTGTCATTCAGAGCTTGGAAGTCCCTGGTGAGGACCCCAGTCCTGGTTGTTGGGCAGTGATTGGAGGTGGGGAATACCCGGAACTACCCACCGTCCGTCTCAAGCAAGCACGTCTTCGAGTATCTCCGTCTGTCTGAACACATTTCTTCTGTCGGAGTGAGATACACAGCAGAGTGTCCACCCTCGGTTCTGTCTCCTCTGCGGGAACTCACGCAGCCTGCCAGAAACTCGAGGAAAGACGGCGCCTCCCCCGCCTGGCGTTCCCTACGCTTGGGGTGTGTGCAGAATGGACACTATTTGATGTCTTTGACTCTCTGTTGTCCAACTGCAGCCTAAATCCCCTGCTGATATTTTTTACGGGCTCAAGAGATTGTTGTGACGTTGCCACGAGGCATGCATAGCAAACACGGGGCACGTCTGACATAAAATTGCAGTGATTACCTCTGGGGGAGGAAGGGCCATGAGAGAAATAACAGCATCAGGCCCAGCCACAGTGCTGCCTCTGCTCTACATACAGAACTTTAATTAATAGAATGACAGACACTGGTGGCACATAATTGGAGCATCTGCCGGGCCCTGGTGAGAGGGAGGGCAAGGGCCCCCGGGCGAGGGCTGCTGGAGCCAGCGGGAGAGCTGCCGGCGGTGCGCCCCTGCCGGCGCCTCTGCTCACGGGTCTCGTGTGCTGCCTGCGTGGAAAGGGGTGTGTTAGCCCAAAGCTGTCGTTCGTGACCTAGGTGTGTCAGGGCATGTCTGGCAGGGTCAAAAATTTTATTGTTACAGGCCCCAACAAGTGTTATTTCTCAAAAACATTATTTAGGATTTACATAAGATTCCCCATATTTGTGTGAATACTCTTCCCATATTTGTGTTATACACACACACACACACTCACATACATGCAGGGCTATTACCTGTTTGGCAGAGACAGTGGTTATAAATGGTCTAAGATCCACGATCTCCCTGGCTCTCCCAAGGGGAAGGTATCTCTGGGAGAAGACCTCGCTAACATGTCACGAGGATGGGCCTGAGGCCCTGCAGTTCTGACAGGCTCCCGGGTCACACCAGCACGGTTGGTCCGCAGGCCGCACTTCGAGCAACAAGGATCTGGAAAACCCCCATAATGCACCGCAAAGATTTAAGTGCAAATTGCTACAATGTGTTACCTGTCTGCAGCACGATGGGCACGGTAGAAGGAGCGTAGGACGTAGTGTGGAATCGAGGCCTGTAATGTACGAACTTAGTGCCCATGGGTGGCTGAGTTCACCTGTCTGAGCTTCGGATCCCACATCTGGAAACGAGTGTTAATACCTATGCTCGTGGGGAACCTAAAGCGAGACAGCATGTGTGCAAGTACCGAGCACAGCTGTCTAGTAGTCGATAAATAGTCACTTTATCCGATAGGCCACCCAGATGGACATTGGTCTAACTGAGATCAAATTCCAAGCGTGTGTTTGCCCACTCTGAGCCCCCACACAGTGACCCTCCAGGTCCAGCCAGGTCCACCTGGCGAGGGCACCCACACACGGTGCTGTCCAGGGACTCCTGGCCCAGAGAAAATGGAAGCCTCTGACAGGGACTCGAGCCAGGCTCTGCTCCGGGAACCACAGAGAGGTGCTCTATTCATTTAGATACAAGTAGTTAGTGAGAGATGTTCCGTAGGAATTGGTATCAGTCAGTCCTTCGGTTCTTCTAATGGAGAAACTGGTGAGGGCCATACACAGGAGGTCCAGGGGGACCCTCCCGGTCCCGTCTGCTCTCTCAGGTCGTCCCCACTCACCCCCAGCCCAGGGGTCTCTTCCTCTCAGGGTTGCTCTCGTTCTTCGCCCAGGGGCCGTGTGGCAGCCACATAAAGGCCTCCAGATGAGGGCCGTGTCCTCCCTGCTGCAGAAAAACATCCCTCCTACACCTTGGCCGTGGTGGGCACATTTTAAGCCACACTTCTAGTTATTGAGAATTGCCTCTTACTCAAGTCCGGGGTGAAATGGACCCCTCGCTGAGAAGGCCAGGCTCCTTCCTGCTCTAAGTAGCCCATCTCCCCAGTGGTCACAGCTCCGGCTGCACTTTAGAATCTCCTGGAGAGACTTGAAAAACTGCTGTTGCCATGGCCAATTAAATCCAGATCTCTGGGAGCCCAGACCTGGGTGTCCCAGGGGATCCTAACTTTGCTGCCCAGGTTGAAAACCACCAGTGTAACCATTTCATGCAACCTGTGAGCTCTGCTGCCACATCATTCACCACGCTCAGTCTTTAGAAGCACATTCTAAGCAGGCAGGGGGGGTCTCACAATTTCATCTATAAGAAAACAGAGGCTCAGAAAAGGTGAGTGGTTGGCTTAAAGTCATACAGTTAATTCCCTTTGGCCCTGGAGCCTAAACTCCAAGTTATCCCATAGCCAACAGACAAGAAAACAAGGATAGTTAGGCGAACCGCCAGAGAATGGATGTTGATACAGAGGGGAGTTGCTTCCAGTATGTTCTAGAAAGGAAGCTGCTACCTCCCAGCCTCTCTGTAGATTCTGACGTAGCAGGTCTGGGGCCGGGCCAGGGACTCTTACAAATGTCCAGGTGACACCGATGACACCAGCCTGAAGATCAGACTCTGAGCGGCAAAGTACTGGCTGAGCCGTAGCGGTGGAATCTGGAGTCGCCAGGGATAACTGCAGGGGAGAAGTGGGCCACGTGAAGGCCGGCGTGCAAGCTTGAGGGAGAATCCCATCTGCCTGGATGTACCTTCTGGCCACACACTCAATGGTTGGGAAAAAAAAAGACCAAGAAAGAACTTTGCTGGCCACTCGCTGGCTGCCACTATGAGACCTTACCCCAAACCTTTTGTATCTGTTTCTAGAGCGAGACTTGGCTGAATCTCAAACAATGCACTCCCCCTCTTCAGTTTGGCTATAGATATGTTTTCTGCTATAAACGTAGGCGAGAGTATTATAAGAAGAAATGAAACAAAAATGTTTAATTTTCCTATTTCTTCATAGCACTGAACAGTTGGGACAAGTGGTCATCTGGACCCAAGTCCTGACTGCGTGTCAAGTGTCGTGACTATCTATGTCTTATGTCTTCACTTTCAAGTGGCGTTTAGTGCTTCTCCTTCTGCTACTCTCATTTAAATTCAGACCTCCTGGCTAGAAGCTAAGCAACCTAGGGCAGGGGAAGGTATACAGAAAACACTCACAGAATAGCTCCGCAGCGAACGCTTGTCTAATGGAGGCATGATTGCCTCCCACAAGCACTGACACCACGAGGGACCCTGTCAAGCCTCCTCAAAAGCCGAGGAAGCCATTCTTCGCACCATTGTTCCCCACGTGGACTGGCCCAAAGTACACAGTGCAGGAAGACAGAGAAAGTTCAGCGAGCCGGTCAGTGTCCCCCGTGCTGACATGACAGGGCCACATCTCACCAGCAGGCTCATGGCGCCAGCACACCCTGCCTCAACCTGCAAGTCTCCTGGAGCAGCCGAGAACTGGGCGGTGTTGACTGTAGCCAGTCGGCTGCGAAGTGGATGGAAACTCGGCCCCTGGAATGCAGGACAGTGCCACAGAGCTTCACAGGATGGAAAGTTGGCTCCTGGCCCTGAGAGGGGGCCTGGTACAGACAGGAGGGTCTTCCTGTGGGTGTGCACACGTGTACACCCCCATTCTGCCACGGAGAGCTCCTGCATGTGCCCTCACTTGACAGCGACTGAGAACTCAAGATGAGGAAGGCAGCCTCTGCCTTGAAGGAGCTTGTGGTCCGAGGGACGGAGGGCACAGAGGGAAGACAAGGGAGCAGAACTAGGCCCTGCAATGGTTACAAGATTTTAGAGGAGACGGACGTAATTTCTGAGATGGGTGATGATAAAAGCCTCCCTGGAAAGAAAGCAGGTTCAATCTTTTTGAAGTGGAGAGAAGAGCAGAAGAAATGGAAGAGTTAAAAGCAAGAAGCAGAAGAATGCAAGGTAGTTACAAAACTGACCGGGAGCTGGAGGGGGGTCTAGGAAGCAACATTCATTGCGTCCCCCCGTGTGGACGACTGGGCGAAGGCGGGCAGAGCCCACTGCCTATCCGGTTGCTCTAAGGTAGTATGCACAGTTCCTCAGTCACTTCAAAACACAAAGCACAGGCTTATTTAGAAATCCAAATGCCCAGCCGGTCAAAATTTCAAATTTTCTCTCAAGTCAGGGCTTCTTTCCTCCCCCTTCCCTGCCCCCACCACACTCGTTGCAGATGAAAAGCCTGGAATCCGGGGAAGAGTGGTCACTGGTCCCTCCCTTCTTCACCCAGCTCTCTCCTCTCCTGTGCCTTGCTAACTTCTGGCCTTTCAAGGCCTTAAACACAGGGTGGGAGAAGCGATTAGGGGAGCAGCAGAGTTTTTACATGCCTGGGACTGTTGTGGTCAACGTAGCTGGCACCGGTATTCTCTGAGTGTGACAAATGCAGGGGATACTTTGTGCTTTCTTTGGAGACCCGCCTTTGTCCTCACCTGCTCCATGGTGGCTGGGAATGTTTGGCCCTGACTAGGACATATGCACCTCCATTCCAGGTGGTCACTTACTCCTTCCTCTGCCCTTGGGCATCTCGAGATATCTGCAGCTTCTTTCCGCTGAGTGCTACCTACCGCTCCACGCAGCCCTCTCAGACAAGGTCTAAAATGAGTAAAAGGACTCCTGTGTGCCCCCTGTCCATGGCTCACTTTGGGCTGAGTATAGCCCTCCTGCACTTGTTTGCCTCTGCAAACTCTGGGAGGGCTGGCCCCCAGTGCTGCCCCTTCTCCTCTGCTCTGCCAGCAGAGCGGCTACCCTGCCCCTCGTTCGTACTTCAGTTTTCCCAGGCAGGAGGCAGACGCTAGTGCACTGTGCTCCCCAAACTGCAGGGACTGCTCTCAGTTGCTCCCTGCGCCGTCATCGAAACCACTCTCTCTTGACTTGGGACGCAGAGGGATCCTTCTCAGGGAAAGGGTGAGGTGAGGCATATGTACCAAAAGCACATTCCTGATAGTCAGCCACCAACGTTTTATGCCCAAAGTATGGATGAGGGATTAAGGATTATGTGACCTGTTTTGATCCACCTGTCTTGAAAGTTCTGTGCCACCATGCTCTCAGACCTCCTTTGAAACGTGGGGTCTAATGCCTCGGTGCTTCGGCCAAACCTCCTTTTTAACCTCTTGTTGCAGTATTTATCATCTAAGCATCATGTGCTCACTATAAGGTAGATAAACAGATTCCCACCTTAGAGACTAGAGAACTGAGCTTCAAAATGGTGACATGGAGAGGACTTGTTTTGAGTCCCGAGCTCTCTGATTCTAGAGCACATTGACTGTTCTAGAACGGAGCACGCGTGTGGCTCAGCATAAATCCTCAATAAATATTCATTAAGTGAATGAAAACTTGGCTTGCTTAGATTAGGGAAGAAGGTGAGTGCCTTGATAGTAATGGACAGGGAGCGAGAAAGCACTGTAGAGTCACAGATGCTGATGGTGACCGGGAAGATGTGACTGGCAGACACCCCAGCGAGGTGGGGAGGGAGGAAGAAGAGTGGAGAGAGAAGGGCGCTTCAGGAGGCTATGGAAAAGCTCACAGGGCAAGTCATGAAGGACATGGGGAGAGTTCCTTTGTCGGAGTGATGAGGATGAAAACTGAAGAGAGGCTGGGCGGCAAGGAAGGAGAGGCAGCAGTCACGCACCAGCCATCCGAGGTGTGACATCTGCGTGCAGGTGCAGAAACAGGTCGCAAACCAGAGGAGCTAGCGGGATCAAATAAAGGACAGTTTTCCAGGATGGGTGAAAGCTTATCTTATTTGTAGACAGAGAAGCAAGAAGACAGAGACTCTGAAGGTGCGGGAGAAAGGAGGGGAAAGAACCGAGGGAAGAAAGACTAGCGGGAGGTGAACCGATATGGGTTCCCACAGAAGAACATGAAGGACACACCTTCCTCTAAGACAGGAAAGGAAGAGACACACTGGAAAAAAAAAAAAAAAGAAGAGGCTGAAGGAGATGACACTTGGAAGAGTGAATGTTATCAGTAAAGTGGGAATCAGAATAATGAATTGGGAGTTGAGGACCAAGAGGGGACAGCACCTGTGTTTGAGCAAGAGTGTGAAACACCCATCGCACTGTATGTGTTTAGAAATCAACCGTGGAAACCAACGGTGGGTGAATAAATACCACCAGCCATCCAGGGCACTGAGGTTCAACAGACTGATTTCACAGGAGCCCAAATTAGCAATATTCTGCGGCCAAGAAGCAAAGGAGGGAAAGCATGTGGCAGGCATTATCTCCAGCTGGGCACAGCAGGGCATGGGCTGAGGGCTGAGAGGGTTTAGTCTGCAAGGTTAGGATTAAAATTTCCAGTCATTAAGTCCAGATTGCACCAGAAAGCCATGTGGGGCCAGAAAAAAAATGAACAGTTTTGCTAAGTGATGCTGAGAGGTCTCAGCGGAGACAACAATTTGCCACCTGCATTTGGGGAAATGGGAAAGGTGTGAGTGAAGAGGTGAAGGGCAGGCTTACCTGACTCGGGGTCTCAGAAGTGGAACCGCGCTTGGGCACCCCAGTGCTGGTTTGGCCTGGTTGGTGAAGGGGTCGTGTGCAACATACGGGAAGTCTTTGGCCGAAGTGCCTGGTGGTAAGTAGTCTTTCTGGTCAAACTACGAGACAACCGTGAGCTCAGGGACTGGGAGACAGAGTATTAATATCAGTGCTTTACAAAAAAAAAAGAATGTCTTCAAACAACAAGAATCAGAAAAAAGGGGGGCACTATAGCTGATGAGAATTCCAGCTTGAACAGGATGTATTTGACTTCGCTTTCTATAACAGCCACTTTTTTCTCGAAGGGTCTGAACAGGACTGTTTTGGGCAGTGCTCGGCTGTAGCTGTCCTAACTTCTAAATGTTGTTTATAGATTGTTTCTATCAAACATACAGCCTCTACCCCTTCAAACACGAAGATCAGAGACCTTGTTTATAGTATGCCCTGCCTGTGGGCATGACTGCGCTTAAACCTCCTCAGCCCTGGCTGGTGCGGCTCAGTGGCCTCAGTGCGGCCTGCGAACGGAAAGGTCGCCAGTTCGATCCCCCGTCAGGGTTGCGGGCCAGGTCCCTGGGTGGGGGCGTGCCTCACACATTGATGTTTCTCTCCCTCTCTTTCTCCCTCCCCTCTCCTCTCTCTGAAAATAAGTAAATAAATAGAAATCTTTTTAAAAATACAACCTCTACTCCTTTAAACGCCAAGATCAGAGACGTTGTTTATAGTGTGCACCGCCCCTGGGCATGCTCATGCTTCAACTTCCTTAGAAATATCGGCTGCATTTCCCTCACGTGTCTAAGGAACGATGCCATAGGAACCTTTAATGCATGCATACTGACTGCACGGTTGTGGCTTTCTTTTGGCAAAGCGGGCATTCTCATTCTGAAAGAAAACCATATTGAAAGACCTGAATGTACACAGTTTTGTCTCACCTTTGCCTGCCCGTGGCCACGGGTATCAAGTCACGGGGTCTTTAGTTAGCTAACACATGATGTGGTTCCCTTTGAATAACATGGTTAGCCTCGTTGGGGAAGAAATTTTAAAAATCTGTGATACTCACCTTACTAAAAGAAATCGAGTCACACAATCACTTGCCCAAAGTCGCGAGTGAATCGGGGCCACAGACAAGAATGTGCGGGTCCTCTCCAGGAAGTTCATTTCATACCCCCATTGATCTTGATGTCACCTCAGAGGCAGAATCTCGTGAAATTTAGCATGGTGACATCAACCCAACCAAGTTCCAAAACTGCCCATCGGTCGCCCTCACCCAGCCCACTGAACCTGACTTTCAGCCCTTTGGGAGACAGGGAGCAAGATCAGGCACCGGGCATCCAGCCCTCCTCACTGGGCAGACCTCGGCCACGTCTCCAGCGAAATCCCTAGGGTTGAGACCTGCAGAAAGGGGGCCTAAAGCTTCATTTCAACATCATGTGCTCTGGCTCTTCTCTCCCCTGCAGCTCCGAATGGCCTGGCTCATCCGTGGTGCCTTGCGGGGAAACGTCTCCTTGGTGCTGGTGGAGAACAAAACCGGGAATGAGCAAAGCAGGGTGATCTGGCAGGTCGCCGCTGCCGAAGGCTTGAGCCTGTGGCAGTGGACGGTGCTGCCTCTCCTCGACGTCGCCGACAGGTGGGCCTCCCCCGTCCCTACTGCTCCCTTTTCCTCCATCAACCAGACTGCAGAAGGGAGCCACGTCTTCCCTCCCCCATCCTCTCTACCCAGGACACACCCAGATGTGCACACGCGCACGTACATGCACAACTGTGCACACCCACAAACGCCCACACACTGTCTGCAGGCTCACAGAGAGTACCGCGGGATGTCAGTGCTGATGAGCATCCCCCACCCCCACCTCTGGCCTGGCCTGATTGCCTGCCTCCAGCATCGGTAGGAAGAAGGAAAATGCAGCAACTCATGTCACTCCCAAGTAATAATCAGGCTTTACAGCACTTTCTCGTATTAATGGGCTTTCCTTACTTTTCCATTTGACTACTTATTCCTTAATTAACAAAACCTGCCACGCAGGTGCGGCAGGCCTTGTCAGGTTCCCCACTCCTGCCCTTTTCACGAGGGAAGAAACTGAGAACCACGGAGGTGAAGCACCAGCCGGCCGGCATCAGAGGGAGGGCTGGTGCTGGGGGCGATCGGAGTCTGGTGCTCTGTGGGGTCTGGTGCCCGAGGGGGGTGACAACTTCCTCAGTAAACAGAGGAGTGCTTCCACCGAGGCCTTGCTTCCTGATTAGAGTCTACCACTGATCACCTTTTTGACCTTGAACTCCTCCCGGTCTCAGTTTCTTCATCTTTAAACTGAGAGGGTTAGACCAGAGGATCATTAAGTCCATGCGGCTCTGAAATGGAGCAGTAACCCCAGAGCTCAGCTGCCACTCGTCTCCCTGGGATGGCACCAGGCTGCCACCTGCAGCTGGCCCGGGGCAAGCAGCGCTTGAGTAAAGACGGCCCGGCACAGCCGCTCCTGTGACACTCAGAATGTCACCGTGAACCTAGTGGTGGGCTGACCTGCGCCACACCTAAAAGAGGCAGGCTGTCATTTCTATGAAGGGGACAGCTGACTGGATCTGGAAAGGTAAAAGCCATCTTCAGCAGGCTAAATCTCAAACCCTACACTCAGTCCAGAGCAGCCTCTGCATTGGACTCCTGAAATACATTCAAATTGCCATCCTGGCGGACCCGCCTTCAAAAACAGAGAAGAGGGCTCCAGGCGAGGCAGAGGATGATTTCAGTTGGCTTCGTAAATAGAAAACGGGTGTCAGATTCCGCACCCAGCCTGCCCAGGGTCTGTTATTTCCAGAGCCCCCAAGTCACGCTCTGCTGTCAGAGGAAGAAAGCATCGCCCTCACCCCGAGCGCCAGCTTCCCTCTCCTTCCGTGTCTGTGGGTTAAAGGTCAAAGCCTTCGGGCATCCCAAGGCTCCGTGGGCCCAGGACAAATGGGTTTAATTAGAGTAGGGAAGGGGCAGTGCGGGCACTCCCCACCGTCAACTAGCCTCCTGTCCTGCGGGTTTGCGGGGGCTGTGTGCAGGGGATGGAGATCAGGAGGGCGACGCCAGAGCCTTCCCTACTGGGAGATGTTAAATTAATTCAGATGAATCAAAGGGGCTTTTTCTCCTCGATCTAGCAGTAACCACTCCAGGGGATTTCACAGCAAGTAAGACGCTGACTCTGCTCGCTCCCATACACTAGAGTTCTGTGGGAAGGGGACTTTGTTCTCGGCCTCCCTCCTCCTTGTTCGGGCTGTTTACCAGACTGACATTTCCAATATTGATGAGACCACACTCTCCAGTGGGGATTCAGACAAAGGCCAGCTTGGTTTGATGATGCCTCCTGACCTGACAAGTGTGAACTTACAGAACTTGTGAGTGCCCCCATTCCCAGGAGCCTACACACCATGAACGTGCTCCGATGTGGGAAGCTGCACCCCCCACACACACACTCCCAGCCCAGAGCTGGAGACGATGGAGGAAGCACCAACACCCAGAGGCAAATGGAACTGCAGGGGGATGAGGCCCAGGGCTCTCACTCGCTACAATCCAACTAGACTGTAGATGTGACTGGCCCATCAAATGAAAAAAGCACTGTGGATAAAAGAGCAGAGGCTTTAGAATCCGAAAATCCCAGGTTTAAAAACTGGCTCAGCCACTTAGTAATTGTGTGACCTCAGCCAATTACCGAACCTCTCTCAGCCTCAGTGTTTACATCTGTAAAATGAGTATAACAACATAGGATTATTATGATAACATCATAGGATTATTATAAGACTAAATAAACAACTGTAAAGGCATCCATATATAGACGATCTCAATGAATTTTATTTCCCATGACCTCTGTTCTCATCCCTAACTTATGTAACCTCAGATGATTTACTGAATAAATAGCACAAATCACAAGCAGTAATCTTCCAAGTCAAGCCATGTTCTGTAAAAGAGCAATAATCACATCTACCTCTTAGGGGCTTGGGGAAAGAAAGTGCTTGGGGAACTGCCTGGCCCCCAGTAAATGCTCAGTCAATAATTCATCATCATCATCATCTCCCCACCTAATGCCTCAAAAGAGGCTGGGACAACCAATTTCGTGATAATAACCCATGACCCAACCCTAAGATGGGATGAGGGTTCTTATGAGTTTGCTGTCATCCGTTCTGTGTAGATTCCTCATAATGGTAAGTCTCTGATGGAGGAAAACCAAGAGACACAGTCTTCCTGCTTTCTTCCAGGGAGAGTGAGCTACAGCTGCCCAGTTTGCCAGAAAATGAAAATGGGAGGAGGGAGAAGGTAAAGGAAGGACATAAAAAGGGAATGAGAAAGAGAAAACAGATAAAAGACCAAGAAAGACTAGCCACCCCCTTCCTCCCGATCCTGAGGCAGGTGTCAGCACCTTGCACCAGCTGCCCACATCCTGTGAAGCTTCCTTAGGCAGGTCCTGGCTTAGTTCATCAGCACCCAACTCCTGGACAGCTCCCCAACCACGGACCTAGAAGAGGAGAGACCTTCAGTCCCTATGCTGTCCCCAATCCCCTCTGCTCCCAGGCACCCCAACTGCCTCACCTCAGCCAGTTTGTTAAAGCAACTTGATCAGGGCTTACACGTTGGCCCTAAAGAGCTCCCAGACCCCAGACACCGGACATGACATGAAACTAGCTGAGGCCATCTTCCCTTTGCCTCAGTGTGGCAGTGACCTCCAGCGTGTCTCCTTGCCCCCATTTTGCTCCCCACCCATTACTTTATGAAATGTAAATCTAAACATTTTCCTGTTTTACAAATCCTTCAATGGCTCCCCGTGGTTGTAGGGTGCCTTTCAAACTCCTTTAGAGAGTTTCTTATTTAGGCCCATGTGTCATCTGTCCAACACTGACTTCACCAGCCCCTCTTTATACCATCCTCCCTCTATTATGCTACCTGGCAACCTCACTGCTCTTCTTTCAGCTCAGCTGTACGCCCCAAATTCTTCCTTCCAGGCTTTCCCTTTACCTGAAATGTTCTTCTCGTACCTTTCATCGTCCTAGCTACCATTCTTCCTTCGCCTTTTAAAAAAGCCTTCCTAGACTATATAGTAAACCTACAATATATTCTCATGGCCTTATAATAACTTGTCATATTTTATTATCTGGTTTTTTTCAATATCTGAGTATATACCAATAAGGGAGAAATCAGGCCTGTCTTCTATATCACTGTTTCCTGAACATTAATAACACATAGTATGCCTAATAAATATGTGTTGACAGAATGAATTGAGGAAAATTGCATATTTCCAAATTCTAGGTGAATGAACAGAATTCCCTTGTCAAAACCCTTTTTCCATTCCTCCTCTGTTCACCCTGTGTCTAACAAAATGCACAGAACAAATACTCCCGCAAAGCGTGCTCTATACCAACACCACACCAGTGTCCCCTCGGATGAACCCTGTCCCCCCAAATCACATCTATTACTCTTGGGACAACAAGTGCCCCCTAGAGACTTGCCTGGTACCTACACTTTCTGGTCACTGTCCTGTCAGAGTCTCTTTACATGAGAGACTTTGGTCTTAACCGTGTGCCCCGGGCCCTGTGAGCAGGCAGCTGAGAACTGAGCACGTGAGAGCAGAGAGCTGTACCCAGGCCGCTGCCACCACGCAGCGGTCCTCCTGCGAGACTCCGTCTCTGCCGCAGCTGCGTGAGGGCTGAGGACAGAGAGACACGGGTCCACAACACAGTAGTTCTTCCGTCCACTGACACACAGCCTAAGTGATAGAAATAATGACATAGTCTGTCCTCATTATGAAATGGTATTAACTGTACAGCCCACTATACAGGGTGACAAGAAAAATCTCCAAGAGCAGTGCCCAAGACGCTTGAGCAGTGGCAACATCCCTGGAATACAGATACGCGCCCTCAAGGTCCTTTGGAAGGACAGCTCCAATCTACATATTGGCTTGCGGTGCGCTCACACGCCATCACGCAGCTCCGCACCCTCCCCCTCTGACCGGTTTTCTTCGTTTTCTCCCCACTCCGTCATCTCCCCCACACACTCAGGTGCCACTCTTTCTGTTGGAAGTCATTCTTTCCTTTTCTCAAAATGGAAGAAAGGCAGGTTCTCTCCCTGTATTGTCAATGTCAGTCTGTTGCAGGGACAAACTCCAAGTTTTCCTCTTTATAATCATACATCTTACTAAATGAAACACAATGTTCCCTCACCACTCTAAACTTTGACATGCTTGAAGAGCAGAAGCAGATGCTAAGTTCGACTCATTACGAGATGGATTTGGAAACAGCACGGATCAGATCATGTCCCACAAATCACTGCTGTCGCACAGCCAAAGAGGAAGCACATAACCTGTCACGTGTGTGCAGGCTGTTCCCCGGCACTATCATTATGGAGGCTTTTAGCTGTGCACTATATACCGCATCTAACAAGAAAAAATGTCCCCTCTGGAGATATTTAGATTTCCTGTTCCATTTGCATGTTTTTCCCTAAACGACAAGTGGTATGTTTCACAAATGCATCTTTCAAATGGGGTTGGTGAAACGCAGAGTTATGTCTTCATGTCCTTAGACCAGAAACTCCGCAGAGCCCAGACTCTTCTCCCGTTCCGTTCTTGTTTCCCACCCACAGAATCCCCCATCTTCTCTGGGTGCTATCAATAGCACTGTTCTCCCTTTGTGAGGCCTCTCTCTGCCATGAGAAAGGCATTAGAAGGGCGTCTGCATCACGACATATTCTAACCTGAGTAGAGAAATAGTAAATTCCAGCCAATGGAAATCCAGATATTTCCAATGAACCTTAGTTTGCAAGTCTAGACGCACCTCTGAAAAAGTTGTGTTTAATTCACATTTCTGTACATTTAACTGCAGCTTTCTCATAGGGCCACAGGAAGAATCCTAAATAGCGATGATTAGATTTGTTGATTACTTACTGCGCACCAGTTACTGTAACAAGTACTCAGCACGCATTATCTCACTTCATCCTTAAAACCGCCCCCTCGGAATAGATACTATAATTAATCCCTTTTTTTCATAAGAGGAATCTGAGGTCTAAAGAGGTGGAATAATATTTCCTTACCCCTTGGGCTACTCTGCGTTCTGTGGATGTGCCTGAGGAAATGAATGCGCAGTAGAAAACTTGACAAGTGGTAGCCCTTGTTGCTAACAAAATATTTTGGTTTGGGATCATTTTGGGCCACACCTCTTATAGGGAGGGGGAGGGGAAGGTCCCCAGGCTCCACTCCCCCAGGGCGGTGCTGCCCCTCCCGAGGTGAGTCTGACGGCCCTCAGCCCAGCACCCAGCCCTTCCGGGGTCTTCCTCACAGTGGAAGATGAGAGCAAAAGGGGCCGTGCCCCCGACAGGCTGTGGCGGCTTGTGTCCCTTCCCAGAGCTGCAGGGGCCTCGGGCCTCGGCAGGGTCGCCGTCATTAGGTGGAGCCAGTTCTTTGAGAACATGGGTTCCTTCTGCAGCCACTCAATGCACTGGTGAGTCTTGCGTTCTGGGCCCCGTAAGCAGAGGCTCTGACTCAGTATGTTACACGTGGGCCCAGGAACATGTATATTTTCAAAGTTCCCTCGGTGACTTTGCTGTTTGACCACATTTGGAAGTCACTGGCCTAAAATGTCAAATTCAGCTGTCTTGTAGACAAGACAGGGCCTTAAGTAACTGGAGAAGTATGAGCTGTCACATTGTCAGCAAATGCACATTAAGCCCCCAACAAGTGCAGACAACGGAAAGGGGCAGGTGACCCAGCCTCTTGCTGGGTCGCAGGGCCTGCTCGCTGAGGGGCCGCAGAGCACGTGCAGTGAGAGGCAGACAGGCACACAGAGGTGCTGTGCGGGGCCCCACGGGGCGTGGCCAGTGTGCAGATGGCACAGTGACCTCCGTGCGTCAGGGGAGCCGTCATGAAGAAATCGGGATCGTTATAGGGCGGAACTCGGAAGATGCAGAAGGCACAGGGCCTTCCAAAGAAGGCTGTCAGGGCGAGCAGAGGCTCAGCGGCAGGAGTGTCTTATGCGGGTTCGACTAGGCTGTGTCAGAGAGTCCTGAGCAGGCTCCTCAGGAGAGCGTGCATGTGCGTGTTGGGTCACGGGTTCTGGACTCTGGGCCGTGGGGAATAGCGGGCCCCGAGCACAGAGACTGGCCGGAGGTTCAGAAACCAGAGCACGGACACTGCTGGAGGCTCTGGGGAGGGGCCAAACATGACATGATGTAACCTCAAAATGGAGCTCAGAAAGGGGAAGAGGAGCTGGGGGAGCAGAGGTCCCTTCTGCCTCTGCCCTCGAGTGGCACCGTAGGCCAGAGCAGCCTTGGCTCAGCCCCCTGAGAAGGGGGGGGGGGTGGGCACTGTGGCTGGCGCCCAGCGGCGCAATGTGCAACAAGGCATGGATGTGTGCAAATCAAACATTCCCAACTCCAGAAGGATCTGGCCTTGTTTCTTTCTCAGAAAATACCCCAGATCATTGGAGCGAGGAGTAGATTAGCAATTCTGAGCTTTAAATCCTATTTCTAACACTGATTTACTGCGACGTTTGGGACAAGTTGTTGCTCTCGATTGCTAAGTTTTTACAATCAAGAGTGCAAAGCACTGAGACAGATCCAGCCTGTGAGCCTGGTTTCTGGTTAAGAGACAGCCACTCAAAATGGCAATAAGTGAACCCCTTTAGAATAAAGGGATGTTCAGATCTGCTTGAGATTTCCTTGGTAATGCCCACAGCTCAGTTTACAAGTCAACAGAAGCATATATTTTTTATAACCCTTAGTGCCTCTGAAAATGTAGCGCTATGCTCTCAGCCCCTTCTCTCCCCAGGCGTGAAGTTTAGAATTTAAGGCATAACCGGGCTGCTGATACTGGAAGCAAAGTGGAGTCCAATTCTCTAGCTGCTGTTCTCCAAGAACCTCACTGGTGCTCATGGCTTTCTTCCTCACCTCCACACAGAGAATTCAGTCGTCGTTTCCACCTGAGTCTCCGACTTGGGTTTCCAGCAGCCTGATTGGCATCCGTCCCACACCTTGAACACAGCCCCCGCCACCGCACCTGCCCCTGCGTGGTTCTTCTGCCCACCGCTCCACCGTTCTCCCGGGCATTCTGTTCTTTGGAGCCTTTCTTGACTTCTCTCTCACAGCCCGGATTCAATGTTTTTCCACATCGTGCAGATTTTAGCTCTATGAGGGAAGAACTAAAGAGTGCTTTAGAAATCCCCTAGACAGTGAATAATGTGAATTACAAATCTATCCAAATTCCTCAAGGTCAAGATCCATGTGTCATGGATCTCTGTCTACACTTCCGGCTGCAGACACAGCCTGGCTCATAGGAAATGTGCCTGGCTCAGTGGAAATGCTCGAGTCATCTCTGCTCAAAGGCAGAGGGGGAGGTACGTAACTTACAATAGTCCCTGGAGAAACACAGATTTTTTATAAAACGTAATATACACAATGGAGCAGTGAACTGGAATTTCTCATGTTAAAAAAAAAGGACATCCACTGTGGAAATACTCATGTGACAAGATTTTCTAAAACCGAGGTGACGCTGACCCAGTGTCAGTGACTTGCTCAGGGTCCCACCAAATATATAGCCCAGTCTTCACTCTCCCTCTGAAACTCAGCCTCAACCCAACAGAGGAAGCTGTTAATTCACCCACATAAATTATCAGGGAAGAAAAGACCTCTCTTCCTGGGTCTTTTCCCCATGGGAAGTGCCACCATCTCCAGCACCACCTGAGCACCCCCAAGCCGCCCGCCAGTGCAGTGCAGAGGGCAGGGGGAGAGGCCAGTGTTGGGGATGTCTGTCTCTGAGGAAGGCGGAGCAGACGTCCTGGTCTCTCCGACAGGAAGGGCCGCAGGCACTCTCTAGCTCTGGACAGCCCTCCGGGTCCCCACTTGCTCCAAGGGGCTTATTGTACTTCACCAATGTTATGGAGCTCGTAAGAGACTGAACGAGATGAAAGCATTTGGATGCTTCTGCAAGGGACCATGAATGGAGTTGCCTGGGATGTGAGAGGCCTGGGGTCCCATCTTGCCTCTGCTACTGTCTCAGGTGAGACAGATGATGCCTCCAAGAGGTTCCTGCTCTTTCCTCTGCTGCTGGCCTTCTGGACCTACTCTTGCTTCAGCAACTCCTACAGTAACATCCCTTCCCCACCTCCAAGTCCATCACCTCTCTTTTCTCAGGGCACCTCTCAGCCTGTGGGGCAGGTGTTTTTGTGCACAGGCACCAGCCCTGCTGGGCCAGGGCAGGTGCGGGAGCCGGATGTCCTCAGTCTCGGCCTCCAGGGGGACACACAGCCAAGGCCTGGCAGCCAGGGACTGAGAACACTGGGGGGTCTCAGTGGTTCTTCACATCTGCCCGGCCCGACTGAAAATTCGTTTTCTCCCCTCTTCCACCGCAAAGGTGGAAGTCACTGTGAGGTCATTCCTGAGTCACTGTGAAAAATCCCGGTGGCCCTCGGCCACCCTGGAGTCACTCCGTATTGACTTTCTCTCACTGCTCTTAGTGTCATTAAGCCCAAAGGGGAAACCAAGTCAAGAGACAGAAAAGTACTTCTGAGAGCGGGAGAGAGAGTGCTCCCAGTGGCTGAGCCTGGCCTTTAGTGTCCAGCCATCCCCACTGTCCGTCACAGGAGCCGAAGATGCCTGGAGTCAGGGCGCATGTGTCCAGCCCTGGCCGTGTCCGTCCCAGTCGGCGCTGGCCATCGGCCCCTCCTCTTCAGCCGGTAACTGAAGTCAATTACGCAGATAATAGGAGGGACTTGGCAGGCTTTTTCCTCACATACATTATTCTAATAGGAATGCATACTGCGACCCAAGCTTTGTGACAGACCATTTTAGAAGACTGTTGCCGAGCAAATCAACTGTGCAGTGAGAAATTGGAGAAGGTGGTTTTCCTCAGCAGAACCTGCCGGCTCTATCCTGAGCAGCCAGAGCGCAGACGAGCCCCAGCCGCGAGAAGGGGTACAGAGCCCCCCTCCTTCCGAGCCCATCGAGTGGCTGACGGAGGAGTCAGAGACGTGGTGCCCATCCATCAAGTGCCTTCCACCCAGCCCAGCCGTTGTCTCACCCTCTCCCCAAATCAGTCCTATTCCCTCAGTCTACACGCAGACACACACCTTTCTGTCAGTGACTTAAAATCATTAAGTGAACTTAATTAGGTTTGTCAATCCCTAAGGCTGGCAGAGTGGCATATAAGGCATCACACTCACTGTCCATTAACAGCCTGTAGCCTGGATGAGACTGAGCATTTTTTGAGCCGTGTGTGAGCAGCATCAGCACTTTCTCTGCACAGATCTGCCCAGTGAGTATGGGAGGAACCCCATTCCAAAGCCATGCCTCTAAGCCTGGCCCACTGTCCAAATGGCCCTTTCCCAGAATCCTCCAGGGCCAACTTCCAACAGGCCCCTTTGTAAATCTGAGCAAAACAGAGTCAGAGGGTGCATCCTTTGCTAAAAGCCAGGCTTCAAACAAGATCTCTAGCAGAATCTGTTTTAATGACAAGCTCCAACCCCAGCAGCTGGATAAAAGAGAAAAAGCCAAAACAACCTGTTCAATTAAATGTGTCTTTAGAGAAAACAAAAGAGACGAGCAGGTGTGAACTATAGAGGGACAGGTCGTGAAGCCTCCCGTGCTAAGGGCTGGACCGAGGCAGGCTCAGCTGCCATGTTCTTCAATAGCACGGAGCAGTGCGGGAGCTGGAGGAGCCCCAGAGGGCTGGCTCTTCCCTCCCCCTTGACCAGGCTGCCCACAGAGCAGGAGGGCAAGGCCTCTGTAGCCCTGGGGGCTCAGCTGCCTTTCCCCACACAGAGCGGTGGCTCTGGGGTAGGGGCAGAAGAGTGGCCTCTGTGTGCCTTAGGACCACCTGACCCCTGCGATCCTGAGTGGACCTGGCTTTCCCTCAAACCCAGAGCAGCTTACCTGGTACGTGCTAGAACTTTCCCTCCAGCCCAGAGCACTCCACCCAGTACCTACCAGAACCTCCCCTTGGTCTCAGAGTGGTCCACCCGGTACGTGCTGGAACTTCCTCTTAGTCCCAGAGCGGCCCAGCTGGAACCAGCGGCACATGCTAGAACCTGAGACCTGAGGCCATGGCTGACTCTGGAGAGGAACCGGGTGTCTGCACTTGGGTGGGCAGGGCGGGGAGGAATCAACAGGAAAGAGTGGTTGGGCCAGAAAGACCCTGAGCGCCCTGAGGAAGTCTCCCCCGTCTCCAGCAGGGAGAGGGTGAGCAGAGCAAGGAACGACTCTTCTTCACCTAAGGTTCAGGTACAGACACGCAACCCAGTGCCATCCAGAGTAAAGAAACCTGAATCTGGCTTGCCCCGGTGGCCACCTCTTGGCCCGTACCCCTACAGATTGGTTCTGCTGTCCCCTTCCTGCCCCATCACCTGCCACCCCCAGACCCCATTCCTACACTGCCTCCGCTTCACCCCTGCCCCTCCCACAGCCCTTGTCCCACCTGTCCCTTCCCTGTAGCGTCTGGAGTCGGGAGTATTTGGGGGAGGGTTGGCTTCCTGGGTAGACAGAGGCAGCATCTCACGTTTACTCCTGATTTGACATCTGATTGAGTCTTCCCTGATTGTTACGAGCGTTCCTAACTCAAAATATGTGCAATTCCCAGTGTCAATCAAACTCCGTTAAACAGCAGCTGCCACTGCCAGTGCCTCACAAAGCACTTCAGAAACTCTTCTGTTCAGAAACCATTCTAACCCCGGCTTGCGTCCCGTCGCCCATGCTAAGAGTCCCCGTGGCTGCTTGACGACTTTGCAGCTCTGATCTCTCAATAGTGAAGAAGGTAGGAGGGGAGATGTACAGCTTCTCTGGGAGGCCCACTTAGGGGAAACAGGTATTTTTGTCCCCTGCCCCCCTGTGTATAAGTTACTGGCCCAGGCACCCCAAGCCCACAGCAGTGGTAGCCCCATGATGCAGCTCAGCACTGATTTCCGTGACCAGCATGGCCCCCTTGCCTATGGATGTCAGATTAGGAGGTGACACATTGGAGAATCAGAGAGGTGGGCCCCTTACCCACTGCCGTGTGGGAATGTCGGGCAGCTCTGCCTTCCTGATGCTTCTTCCTACAGAGAACATGCGGCTCTCCAGTCACCATCCCAGAAGCCTGGGAGCAACATCTCCCTGACCCGGGCCACTGTCGTAAAGAGAACAGGCAAGCAGTAGTAGGACCCTCATTGGCCGCCGAGAATCCCAGGCCTGGCTGTGTGCAGGGGTACCCAGGCTCAGGCAGGAGCTCATCCATGGAGATCTGGGGAACCGGAGCTATAACTTTGCCAAGACTCGGAGAAACCCACTGAAGGCGTGTGAGACACACGTGCCTCTCACCATCTCTACCCACTTCCACACACCTCACACTCGAGCGGGAGGGGCCCATCTGCTCTGCCACGCCCCTCACCCCAGTTCTTCCCATGGAGATGCCCTCCCCACATACACACCTTGGAATCCTTTCCACTTTCAGCACCAGCTTCAAAACCACCTCCCCATCTCCTCGGCCTGGTGCAATTCCTCCTTCCTCTGAGTCTCCGGGCACTTCAGCCCCATCGCTCATGTGGCGTTTGCCTCCTCCCTTATTCCACACTGACGTATGTAGGCACCCTTCATCTCTCCACTAGACAGGAAGCAACTTCAATACAGTGTTCCTGTTGGATTTCTCTTAGAATCCCCCGTAGGCCTTCAAAAGGGCCCAACACATGGGTGTGTTTGAAATGAAAACCGTTTGCTAGGTGCTCATCAAGGTCATAAAGGAAGATGCTCTCAGAGGCATGTGCCCGCTTGCCGAGAGCTGGCTGCACAAGACGGGCGGGCTTTGTGCCGTCCCTCCCTCGTGCACACTCATCCAGCATGCCCAGGTGCCCAGAGCAGGATTGGACACTTTCCACTGGGCTTATTCCAATCCATGCCCGGTCAACCACCGGCCCTCCCTGCTGGTCTATCCTGACCAGGCTGGAGGGTGGGAGGGATGTAGAATGCAGGTCCCGAAGCAGGGAATGCGGCTGGGAGGGCACCAGGGGGCTTGGCCATGGGTACGGCAGATTCTGGCATTTCCTCTTTAGGGCTGAACCACACGTGGGCCCTCTAATTGTCGCTTGCAGACAAGAAGGATTATTTGTGAAGGACCAGATTTCACAAGTCGGGTAAAGGCACTGATAGGCTTACTATGTAGTTCAGTTAAGAATGACCAGTCACGAACTTACTGTTTAGACAAAAGTAT
Organism: Trachops cirrhosus; assembly: GCA_028533065.1. Taxonomy (NCBI): domain Eukaryota; kingdom Metazoa; phylum Chordata; class Mammalia; order Chiroptera; family Phyllostomidae; genus Trachops; species Trachops cirrhosus. The sequence goes on from CM052543.1 coordinate 133,258,833, forward strand.
GCTCTTGGCTTCAAGTGCACTCCCCATGGGAGGCAGTCCTTGTTCTCTGGCTGGGAGTAGCCAAGCCAGCGCCCGGCCGTCCACACTGATCGGAGGCGGTCTGCTCACAAGCCCCGCCGGCAGTTCGCTCCTCGACTATAAAGCACAGATCCTGAGTGTGCGTTCTTTCTCCTGCGTGCTTCATCCCCGGGGGCCTGTCCTCCCTCCGGTAATGTCTGTATCGCATGTTGCCTCTGCCCCACGGTCTCCACACTGTCAGTCTCCCATTCCCACCAACACTTGGTTTGCTGCGCCTGCTCTTCACCCCAGCTGCCGACACTCCTCTCTCTCTCTCCTTTCTTCCTGGCAGCTGTACTGAGCTGTAATTTACATACCCAGTTATTCACCTGATCTAGGTGCACACATCAGTGACTTCCAGCAAATGTCCAGAGTTGTACAGAGAGCACCACAGCCCGATTTTAGACCAATTCCATCACCCCAAGAAGGACGCTTACTGGTTTACAGTCAACACTGTCCCCACGCCCAGCTGTAGGCAACCATCAGTCTGCTTCCTGTCTCTACACTAGAGGTTTGCCTCGTCCAGACATTTCCTATAAATGGAGTCATTTGTATGAACGGAACCATGAGGTCCTGAACTTACTGACTGGCTTCTCTAACTTAGTACGATGTTGTTGAGGTCCAACCATTCTACAGCCTGTGTTCTGGTCCATTCTTCTCTATCGGGGAGCAGCATTCCACGGCATGGCCGCCCCACGCAGGGTTTATTCAGTCATCCGTGGAGGCACAGGGTCCCTCGATGGCTGAGCACCCACACCAGAGACTGCACCCTCTCCTGCAGGTCATTCTGCACTGACTTCTGAAAGGGGGGACGGTGTCCAGAGTCCTCGGGAAACTCTCACCTCACACAGGTCGACTGACAGCCTTCCCAGGGGAGGGCTCCCCAGGAGACAAAGGAACCGAAGGTGTTTTCTGTTTCTCCCCCTCCAGCACCTTCCCTGCCACCTCCTAGGGCTGACCCTGCAAGGCTATGAAACGGGTGGAGAGTGATGAGATCTCAGAGCTTTACCGTAAATACGTATGGCCCACTGAGTGTTGTTGACAAACCCCCCTCCCCGAGGCTCGCAGTCAGCTCGTTTAATACATAATGACCAGTGGGCACTACGCAGAGCAGCCCCAGTCACAACTGATGCTGGACACCATGTCCTTGAGGCCGCCACTTTGTGAGTGATTGACCTTTTGCTTGCTGGCTGATGGGGAAATCCAGGGGTGCCAGGGAAGGAGCCAGGATGCCTGAAGCCACAGGTCAGAGACTCTCAAGGGACAGTGGCTCTTTATCAGGTGGTGCAGCAGCACTTCAATATATAATGACTTCAGCTCCACTGGGGAGCACCAGCTGAATATCCCGCCTGCCCATTTCCATCCACCCTGCACACCCAGGAAGTGAAAGGTCTCCTCAGAGTTTCCAGGAGTCCTGGACCCAAGCCCCAGACTCCACATTAGGTTAACATATGGAACAGCCCGTCAGGAAGGGTGGTGCTCTGTGCTGGAGAAGTAGGGGCAGTGCTGGCTGCTTCCCTCGGACAGCCGCTCTGAGGCTGGGCAAGGCTGATGAAAATTCATCACGAGCTGGTATCAGCATCGTTTGCCGCATGCTGAATCCTGAGACATGGACAACCCAGGGTGTTCCTCATGCACGCTCCTCTTAACACACGTACAGGTTCTGGCTGCAGATTGTCGCTTGGTGGGGACAAGGATCCAGAGCCACCGTGGCTTTTGACAATATCTCCATCAGCCTGGACTGCTACCTCACCAGTGAGTGCACCCTGGCCCTGGCCCTTGCTTTCCTGCCCAGACCACCCCGGGCCTCACTGTCCCTCCTTAACCCCAGCCCCCTTTCTCCCGCCTTCCCCCAGAACATACTCCTCTCTCTCCCTAAAGAGCCTCCCTTAACCCAGCCACCGGGTCTTCTCTATTCTAGTCAGTGGGGAGGACAAGATGCTGCAGAACACAGCACCCAAATCAAGAAATCTGTTTGAGAGAAACCCACACAAGGAGATGAAACTCTGGGAGAACACACCGAGAGAGACCCCCGTCTTTGACCCTACAGGTAAGGGTTCAACTTACAAATTTGAGCAAAGCAAATTTTTTTTTGAAAAGACAGAAAAAAAGATATGTGTGTTGATGGGGGTGGGGAGCTAAGTTTAAAGAGAAAATGTCAGCCTTTGGAAGGAATGCTGCCTGTACTCTGGCTCCGGGGCTCCAAGAGGAAGCCGTCTGGTTCTCTTAGTACCCGGGCAAATGGAGCTCCTGGAAGCTGTGCAAAGGGCATCTCTCCTCCGCGCCTAGGAAACACCCAGGTGCCAACAACAGGAGAACCAAGCTGGTACCCTCCCAAGCTGGTCCCTGCAGCCACTGTCCATTGCTGAGCGAAGCAAGCCTTCTGTCAGACTTTCTCCTCATAAGGACTGTGGGGCTCAAGACCAAGGTTATCTGTCACACAAAGGCAGGCCAGCCCATCACGGCTAACGGCCCCAAAGCGTCAGGTTCAACACACTTCCCCAAAGCTTGGCTCCCCACCAAAGCTGCTTGACACAGCAGCCCCCAGGCTGAAGGGCTTCTCGTGGGGGCTCTGCCGCCTCAAACACAGGTCTCTGCAGCCTCTGGCACACCCCTTGCAGGGGTGTGACTGCTCAGCTACCCTTTGTGCCAGGAGGAACCTCCTGGAATCAGTCTCACACCCGCCCTGAGGTTCCTCAGCAGTTATTAGCTCTGTGAGCCTAGCCCCAGAGAAGCTGATGAAGGCCGCCAGGCCCAACACCAGCAGACCAAGGGGCTCCGCTTAGCGGGTGGTTGGCTGGGAACCTGAGGCTTCTTCCGATGTGAGTAACCTGGAGAAGCAGGTGTACAGCACATGCTTCACCCACACTTTTTCCTATGAAGGATAATTCTTTTCTAAAGTAACAATAGAGAAATGATAAATCTCTAATTTCTACGTATAAATGTGAAATTCTCACCTAATGCAAAATACCAACAAAAAGTAGAGGTTTACACCTTTGCGCCCAATTCATTGGCTCTCTGTGTGCTAAGTAAACATTAACTTCTCTCTGCTTTTGAAGACACTCTTTCCTCTCTGTCCTCCAAAAGCTGCCCCAGGACTAACTGTCCTGCCCTAATTCCAGCCTCATCTGACAGCCGCCAAACCAGAGGAAAGAGTGTGTTGCCTTTCCCATCGCCTCTCCCCTTCCCTCTCTTCACCTTTCACTGGAACCTCAAAATACCTTTCCATGTTTCCACACAAAGGGGAACTTGGCCTCCTAAACGCCGACCTCTGTCTCCCAACCCTGCCTCGTGGTTCACGGCTCATGAACACGTCGAACACGGGGGAGGCAGCCCACTGTTAATCCTTCAGTGGCCTCCCCACCCCCACCCCACTGAGCTGCCTCCATTACTTCCCGGCCCTTTGTCAACCACTGCCTCCTGTGATAAATTCGGGACATGCTAGGCAAACATCACCGCAAGCTGCCGCCCCTCCTCACCACCAGCACTGATTACATAGCAGGGGTTCCAGATACACTTATTGATTGACTGGTAGGCACTTAATGCTCGAGCTCAGTTCTCCAACGTTGGCTGCTGGCCCCCCTGCAGCCAGCATTTAGGACCCAGCCATCCACCCCGCCTGACTCTCGGGTTTATTGCCATGTAACTCCCGCTGTCCTAAAAGGCGGATCAATGAGGGCCTGCCCAATGGCCACTCAGACTAATGAAATCATGCAGCGACTCAAAAGCGGTGGTGCTCCCCTATCACCTGCAGATAAAATGAGAAGCGAGTGGCTGCCTGAGGGGCTGGAGATGACAATGGCTGGAATACACCTGCTTCTGCTGTGTGGCCCCAGCCTCGGAGCAGGAGTGGTGGGCGAATGGCTTTGGGCAGGCATTCTGTCTCCAGACCCCCTTCTAGGGTAACTCCGACTCGAAGGGGAGAGGACACTGAGCCTTAGTAGGCTCCTTGGGAAGGCTTTAGAGAACCAAATAAAGAGACACTGCTTTCCCGGGACCCACTGCCACCTTGGGGAGCAGCTCAGGTGAGGGAGAAGCTGAGGCAGGCCCCCAACCCCTCGTCCCCTGCTATGTTTCAACAGCAGGAGGCACCTCTCCCCCAGCCTGACAGATCTCCCAGTCCCGCCTTGCTACAGACCCTGGCAGTGGGGGGTGGGGGTACTCCTGTCTGCATCAGGAGGATTTGTGGGGAAGAGGGAAGCAGGGCCTCCTTTCCTGCCACCCACAAGACAAGGTCCACCAGGCCCTCTGAAGCAGCTCTTGGCCAGGACTCAGCTTCATGGTCAGGGAGGGTTGAGGTTCACTCTCGCCAGCTTTAATCTAGACCCACCCACGGTTCTTGCATACTTCCTGTGAGGGCAGTTTGGCACTCAGCCATGCTGAGCAGAATAAGATCCAGGTCAGGAGTTCAAAGGACACAGAGACTGGACGAGGAGAGTACAGGTAGGCAAATGATCGAGGCCAAGCTATGTGCCTACAAGGAGAGAAGCACAGGGAGAGAAGGGGTCCGGAGGAGGGGTCCAGCGGGAAAGGCTGAGGTCAGGGCCACGCCCACTCAGAAATAATCACCAGGGGAAACGCTACTCTGGCAGCACCTCCCATGGCCGAGCACAGCGGGGACAAGGCGAGCCCACACTCCCTGTTCTGGATCTTCCAGCCCAGGGGAGCCTAGTGGCCTGGGATCCGGCAGATCACAGCCTGCAACTTGAAGCGGAACCCAAACTCAGTGCTTCTCCCTGGGAGCGCCCCAGGAGAGGCAGGGAAGGCTGGGGCCCAGGAGGGAGAGGAAAGGGAAGGAGTCCTTGGTGAGCCTGCCTGGCCCAGGGTGAGGGCGTTCCACACGTCAGCCCCTCCCGTCCTCACTGTGGCCCAGGGACAGCTGCTGCTGTTAGCACTGTAGGGATGAGGAAGGTGATCGAGAAGAACGTAAGTGCCCACAGCTGGTGAGGAAGGGCACCAGCCTGTGGCCCTGAAGTCCACATTTCTTCAGCCAGCCAAGCTACTTCCAAGTATCCAGGTCTCCAATCAGAGGCCATCAGCAAAAAAGGAAAAGGGCAGGTAGCACGTCCCAGCGAGAGCCTCTGCCTGACCAGTGAACAAGTCCATTGTCAGAGGAGACACGCTAATAAGATTTTCTTCCCAAAGTTCAGTGCTGTCCGTTCCTGCCGGGCCGGAACGAGGGTGGCTGGTGGCATTTCCGCTCTCCTTTTGGCAGGCGCTAGAGCAGCTCCTGGAAAGGCGGAGGCGGTCTCGGAAGACGGTCACTCGTGAAGCTTCCAAGTTTCCCTGAACACTCCTCCCTTCCTCCAAGCCAGTCCTCCCTGCTCCCACACTCCCACGAGGGCCTGACACCTGGGTGGCTCACCCCCACCCCCCAGGGCAGAGCTGAGCATCCAGGCAGGGGAGAGCCCAGCCAGGTGCCTCACCGAGTGTTCTCGGAAGCCTGAGTCACTTTAGCTAATCAGAAAGAAACTGAGAGAGAAAATGGGGCAAGTATTAAGTCTGAGAAAATTACATTTGTCAGCTTTGCACGTACAATTACACTAACCAAATGGCTGGGATAATGCAATCACAGAGCTCCAGAGCCGGCGCGCTCTCCTCTCTCTCTCTCTGTCTAATGAACATTAGGCGTGAGGAGGTGTGAACAGGCTCTGCCACCCTGCCTCTCTCGAGAAGCCCAGGTTACGACAGGCAGGACCCCCAAGGCCTGGTGGCCCCGCCTCAGCTTCCTTACCCCTCTCTTCTTCTTCTACAAGCTCACAGGTTGTGTAGGGAGAGTGGAAAGGAATCAGTTCAGTTCGACTGAGAACCAGCCTAAACCTCGGGCCCAGCCTGCAGGTAACCCTGGCTCACGGAGTCCTGGCATCACGCCGCAGTCTGGGCCCCGAGTCGGCTGATGAGAGTTGGTTTAGCATTTTCTGAGTACACATCTCTTGCCAAATGGGAGGTGGGGGCAGGGGAAGTGGTAATTAAAAACGAGTAGGGTCATGAAAAGAGCACTGGACCAGGAGTCAGAGCTCCTGGGCATGGCCCTGGCTGGCCTGCTCCAGCAAGCTGTGACCCTGGGTGGTCTCACCTCTGCACGCCTTCCCTCCCCGCATCTGATGCCTGGACACGTCAGCCCACACGCAGGATACAGAGCCCGTGTAAGAGGGGCTCACGGAAACACAGACAAAGGTAGAAAACTGGTATTTTCAAAAGTCAGGGTTTGAAGTAGACGGTCTCCAGGTCCCTCCCCGCCCCCAGCTCCGTGGGTCTGCGGGGTGAAGGGATGCGGCATGAGGGAGCCAGAGCTGCGTGTGGCCCCGCTCCCTAATTAACCCGTGGTACTGCTAATGTGCCCAGAAGGAAGAGTGGCAGACTGTCCATTCCCGCGTAATGCTCCTGTGATTCAAGAACAGATGCCAATTCCAATGAGGAAGTTTTATGTGTTTCATATAAATTGATTGGGTCTATTTCTGCTAAATGCATTATCCATTCACCGCAGAACAACTATTAGAGTTAATAGAATTTGTAGCTAGAGCCATTACGTCCCAAGCAGGCCCTTCGGGGGGTGACGGCATTGCTGAAGGGCAGGCTTTGCCAGACCAGGCCGCCTCGCCCAGAACCTGTCCTCTCACTCCCTGGGGGTCTTTGTTTCCATCCGTGCCCGCTGCACTCAGGCCCTGCGGGCCCAGCCAAGCTCACTTCAGCAGCACACCCAACAGTGAAGATTTACCCAGCTCCTAAATAAATAGATGTATTCCAACCCAACTTTTAAAATCCTGTCGTCTTATACCTGTTGGCACTGCAGGCAGCCTGGCGCCAGGTCTGGGCAGCAAGGAAGCTGGGATTCCTGCTGTAGCCATAGCTCTTGGCTAGTTTTAGAGGCAGAAGGCCCCAGGCAATGGAAGGACAGGAACCGAGTAACCGTAGGAGGGCCGGGAAGCCCCACCCACTCTGGGGAGACGCTCAGATTGGGCTCCTGGGTTCAGTGCCTCATTAACAGCTTTCCCCGGAAATGCCCGCTACAGAATCCGGGACTCAGGGGTGCCGCAGCCAGCAGGTTGGCCGTCAGTAACCTAGAGCCAGCATGGGGCCATAGATACAGCCCCTGCAACCGGTCAGGGCACTGGCCTTTGCCTGCTCAGCCAGCCCGCTATTTAACCAAGTACTTCCTGTTCTCCTCATTTTACTAATTTTAGATTCTCATCTATTTACAGCAAGCAAACTAGTGATGACACACGAGGCACCAGCCTTAACGAGGCTCGAGGGCCCCCAGTCACTGCGGCAGGTTTGGCACCGTCCCAATTAGGATGTCACTCTTCATTTGGGCGCATCTCCCTCCCCAAACACGATGCCACTCCAAGCAAAGAGGTGGCGCGAAACTAATTCGTGACTCATGATCCCCATTACTGACGTTAAGGAGTCCCTTCTAGTGCGAGCAGCTCTGCACACTGGAGAGCCTGTCCTCATCCCTGAGGGTGTCCCACACCGGGGCTCAGGGGCTGCTCGGCACCGAGGGAGAGACAGCACTTCCACAGGGACCCGGTGACGGCGACGGGTTCGAACTGAAGGCTCTGGGGCAGAGTGCCCGCCTGCAGCAGAGCGCCCCGGGGAGCAATCCCCGTGTGCCCGCTGCCCCCTTTCATCTGTACACGGCCCACAGCTACTCCACGCGTTCGGTGTATCTTGTTCAACTGTCCAGGCTCCCCCAGGCTCCCTGAGGATGACGTCATTATCAGGAAGCCCTGTGGCCCGGTGTTTAAGTGCACAGATTACCTTTGTTCAAGTCCCAGCCCTGCCACTCCCTTCAAGCCACTGCCTTCTCCTTTCTGCGCCTTTGTTCTCCCACCTTAAAACACGGTGCTGACACTCTCAGTGTTGACACCCGCAGGTCTGGGGAAGGGATCACGTGAGTGGATTTGTGTCTAGAGGGCTCACGTGAGCCGAGGCTCTTCCCGCACTTTAGAGTTGAGGAAATGGAGTCAGAAAGGCCCTGGGACTCGCCCAGCAGCCAACTGCAGAGCCAGGGTCCAGACTCAGTCCAGCGCACTCCCGAGTCTCCCCCCCTCACCCACGCCCCCGGAACAATCCCAAATGCCGCCCAGATGCTGCCCGCGCTGTGGGAGAAGCTCCTGCTGCATCCGACTGACCCATTTCCTCCGCCCATTCAGGAGATTAGACTCAGTGTTCAATGCAGAAAATACTGTTGCTTTCTAGCCAATGTTTTGACAATTCCCTGAATCCGAATTCTAAAAAAGAGGAAAGTCATATAGAGCCGAATTCATTTTAAACAGCATGTGCCGTGTGCCTGCTCTGCGCCAAGCCCTGTGCCGGTGCCACTCTTGAAGACTCTGCCACCCTGAGCTGGGGTCACGTAAGCCCGATAGGAAGCCACTGTCACCCCAGCACAAGAAACACTCGGGTTCCCTTTCTGATTTCCAGTCACGCACACCTGGAATTAGGACAGGATCCCCACCCCCTGGCTCTGACTCCACCTTGCCCGGGAGGGTGAGAAGGTCTTTATCCAGGGTGGGTGCTCTGCAAATTACACTGATCATCCTTTTTTTTTTTTTAAAGAAATCCAGTGTCCTTTGAGAAAGCCAGGAATCAATAGTGTTACTTTAGAAATGCCCAGCCCTGGACCCCACTGGAGAAATAGTACAGCATTATCCAGCTCTGCAGACTCCAAGTCAGCTCACGAGCCTCTGACCTAACATGGTAGCCTAGTGTTTGGAATTATGGCAAACCGAAGACAGAATGCCTCAACACCACGCCACAGCTCCTCTTAGTGATGGGGAGAACTCATTCTCTCTCTCCTGGCTGGCCTGAGAAAACAAGCTGGTTTTTCCCATTTGCTTCGGTGAAAGGTCACATAAGTGGGAGCCAATAAATGGTCCAAGAATTCTGATCTCAGCACGCCTTGATTAGGGTCATTTAGCGCTAAGACTAGCAGAACACTAAAGCCCCCTCCATCAGTGCAAGTGCATTAGGCCCTTATTACTTGGGGATTTCACTTTTAATTATTGTCTTTCTCCCAGACTTGCTGGTTCCACCT
>CM052543.1:133274589-133307096 GCA_028533065.1 Trachops cirrhosus
TCTGGAGCTGCCTGGAGCTTCCGCTCCGAGCCATCCCAGAACCAAGTTCCCTTTCCTCTCCTCCCCCACAGAGCGAGCTACTACCGGAAGGGGGGCTGCGCGATGCTGCCGGTGAAGTGGATGCCGCCAGAGGCCTTCATGGAAGGAATATTTACATCCAAAACAGACACCTGGTGAGTCTCTCTGCTGGCCCCGGCAGCTCTCCCCTGGGCCTCAAGGGGGCGAGCCCGCCCTCTCGGCAGGGAGGCCTCAACACGCCTGCAGCACCGCAGCGGCTCTCAAAGGCGGGCACATTCCGGGTCCTCAGGAAGGCTGGTTAAGACAGACTACTGGACCCCACCCAGGGGCTTAAGATGCAGGCTGAGAATCTTCGTTTCTTACGAGTTCCCAGGTGAGGCTGATAAGCGGCTGGGGGACACCCACCCACTGAGAGCCATGCGTGATTTCTTTTCTTTCTTTCCTTTTTTTTTGTACATAACAAAGTTGGATTTATTCCAGGAGTGCAACATTAAGATTAGAAGATTGAGCATTGAGATTCTCCACTTTAACAGAATAAAGGAGAAAAAGGGGGAAAGCACAGCCAAGGGCCACTGGCAATGGGGTGAGACCCATTCTACAGCCAAAACTGAGTCTGGGAAACACTGTCTGTGCCTTAGCTCCCGGAGCTTCCTCGTCCTGCGTGACTGCAGCGTGTGCTCCTTGACCGGCACCCCATCCCCCGTCCCCCGTCCTCCAGCACGCCCCGCCCTGCTCCGGTCACTACACAGATAGCTGAGCTCCTGCAGTACCACACGTGCGGAGTCCAGCGGCGTGTGCTCCCTGACCGGCACCCCATCCCCCGTCCCCCGTCCCCCCGCACGCCCCGCCCTGCTCCCGTCACTACACAGATAGGTGAGCTCCTGCAGTACCACACGTGCGGAGTCCCGCGGGTTTCACTGAGCATGATGCCCTCCAGGTTCATCCGCATTATCGGAAAAGGCAGGATTTCCTTTTCTTTAAGGCTGAAAATATCCATTTTATATATTATATATATGGATGAATTTTAAAAGGTGATATGTGTATATATACACACATGAATATATGTATGTATATATTAATCTAGACAGCTAGTTATTAATTTAATAATTATTTTAATTAATCAAAAGGAAAATATATACACACATCACTTTTTCTTTTCTTTTTAAAATATTTTATTTGTTTTATTTTTAGAGAGAGGGGATGGGAGGGAGAAAGAGGGAAAGAAACATCAATGTGTGGTTGCCTCTTGCACGCCCCCTACTGGGGACCTGGATTTGTGCCCTGGACTGGGAGTCGAACTGGCAACCTTTTGGTTTGCAGGCCTGCACTCAATGCACTGAGCTACACCAGCCAGGGCCACGTCACCTTTTCTTTACACACTCACCCACTGACGGAACTTAGGTTGTTTCTGTGTCTCAGCTGCTGTGAATAACGCTGCAGTGAACAGAGCATGCAGCCCTCTCTTTGAAACACTAATTCGTTTTCTTGGATAATTACCCGGAAGGGGGGCTGCTAGGTCATAAGGTAGTTCTAGCTTTCCCTTTGGCTCATCCTAACCCAGCGGATATCAAAGGGAGGCCCGTGATCAGCAGCATCAGCCTCACCTGGGAACGTGTTAGAAACAAAGTCTGAGCCCCTGCCCTGCGGAGGAAACAGGCTAATGAAACAGAAACTCTACAGGTAAGCCCTGCACTGGCGGTTTTAACGAGCCCTCCAGGTGATTCCTAAGCGCACCCTGGTGAGAGCACCACCCCCTGCCCTCTGCAGGAGCGGGGAGGAATTGAGGTAATTACGTCTTTGTTCTGAACACAGGCCTAGCCTGTGACCCAGCGATCCCAGTGCCAAGTGTCTAGTTAGAGAGGATGACGCAAATGGACGCGGGCACGGAGGCTGCTCTGCAACACTGTTCAGAACAGAGGAAAAGCTAACACAGCCTAGCCACCCCTCAAGTAGGGAAGAAAAAGTAACCAGACTGTGGTTTACTCACTCGTATATCATGGGAAATAATTCAGTGGTATAAAAGAACACACTCCACCCACATATATCAACACAGATTAATCCCCAAAACTGTATTTAGTGAGGGGGGAGCAAGTTCCAAAAAGGAGCAGGATGTGATTTATGCAATACACATAATTTTACAACACACGAATTGAGTCTATAATATAGAAACCTCATTGTTTATTCTTTCACACATGGTAAAAAAACAAATGGGAAGGATGCGTGCTAACTGCAGAGGAGGGAAGAGTGGAGGGTGGGGCTCGCCTGTATCGATTTTATTTCTTTAAAAAGTGGGAGAACTGACACAAAGAAGGCAAAGAGTTAACATCTAGTTACACAGGTATCTAGCGCTTTTCCTTTTTAAAGGTCAGATAGTTTTATAAAATGCTTTACAAACAAATCACATAACTTCAGATACTAATAAGGGCTATGGAGGCAAAAAAAAAAAAAGCAGAGGATGCAGTGTGTGTGCGGTTGGGGGCCGGAGGAGGGAAGCTGCCCCAGTGTGGGCACAGGGGGGGCTCCGTGGAGGAGGGGCCGCGCCAGCACCCCTGGACAGCAAGGCCCGCTGGGCAGATCTGCAAGAAGGGCTCTCCAGGCTGAGTTTGCGGGACGAAAACAAGTCTTCAGGGCTGAAGCCAGCAGCAAAGGGCCAGTGGGAGAGGAGACCGCAGGGGCAGGCAGAGGCCTGAGGGCCCAGGTGAGGGAGTGTGGGTTTCATTCTGAGCGCAGTGGGATGCCACTGAAGGGCCGGAAGCAAGAGTGTAACATGACCTTTAAAAAAAAGTCACTTGCTGCCACCGGAAACAGAATGGAGTAGGACAGGTGAAGAGGGGAAGGCATTAGGAAAACACCGTGCATTTCTGTAGAAGAGAAGAGAGGGGCCAGGCCTAGTGGTCTCAGTGGAGGCCGTTAAAAGCGCTTAGATGAAGCCCTGCCTTGGGAGTAGTTAGCTAGCAGACTGCGGAAAGCTGGCTGTGGGAGGGGCGGGGAAGACTGGGATCGAAGCAATCAATGCCTAAGCCGGCAGCCTGCGCCAGCACCTGGCCCGCGGTGCCGCGGGGCTGCAGAGAGGGAGCGGGAGCGGGAGCGGTCTGGGCGCGGAGACGCTCGGCGCTGCTGTCTGACTCCGTCTTAGGCCTCGCCCGCTGACGCCGGAGTAGAAACTTCATTGTTTATTCTTTCACACATGGTAAAAAAAACAAACGGGAAGGATGCAAAAAAACAAACGGGAAGGATGAGTGCTAACTGCAGCCGAGGAAAGAGTGGGGGGTGGGGCTCGCCTGTATCGATTTTATTTCTTCAAAAAGTGGGAGAACTGACACAAAGAAGGCAAAGTGGTAACACCTAGTTACACAGGTATCTCGCTGAGAGGTCAGGCGGACAGCTCGAGTGTCCCGAGTTTTTTCGGTGTCAGTATTCTTTTGATCTCGTCACTTCGTTAGAATGACCGTGGAATTTACTGGGATATTCTAATCTTAAATTCAGGAAATTTATCCTAAGCAAACTGTCCTTTAAAAAAATGCACAGAGATGTTCGTCATGGTATTTTAAATATTTTAAAAATTGAAAATGATGTGGAAATGATAGAACAAAATATGGCAAGACTACTCAGTGGACTGTTTTATAGCCATAAAAATTTCACATCTGTGTCAGTGTGTCTGTGCGTGTCACTGTGTGTGTGTGTCCACGTACGTCTCTGTGTGTGACCGTGCGCACGCACGTGTGTGTCTGGTACCCACACCTCCTGTCCTGTGTGCAGGTCCTTCGGAGTGCTGCTGTGGGAAATATTCTCCCTTGGATACATGCCGTACCCTAGCAAAAGCAACCAGGAAGTTCTGGAGTTCGTCACCAGCGGAGGACGGATGGACCCACCTAAGAACTGCCCTGGGCCTGTGTACGACTCTTTCAGGAACATTTTTAGAAGTTACTAAGCACAGTTCTCCTTTTCCAAAGAAAAAGTCTGCAGCCACCTATGCGTTCTTAAGATGAAAGGGCAGATGGCTGACTGCACTGAGTACGCCCCAAGATAGCAGTAGGCCCGTGACTCCTAGGAGAAGGGTTAGTCTCCCAAAGCAATGCCACACCCAAAAAGGTATCCTTTGTCTGCCTCCAGAACTATGGACTCACCAAGCTCACACCCTCAAGGAATTTGTGTCCTGGTCGCCACCCCTCCAGCCCAGCACCTTCCTACTGGAGTGCCCTAACTACAGGGCGGGGTGAAAGCAGCGGTTCTGGCACACACAGCTGGGGACCCACTTTTGCCCCGCCCTGTGTTTCCATTCCCTGAGCATTCTGCCGTCCTCCCTCCCTCACCTGCTCCCCACAAGCAAGGAAGGTGGGTGATGTGATCAGAATGTTCCTCTCCAGAGGTGGCTTGGGTTCAGGAGCGGAATGGGAGGAGCCATAGTTACTGGGCCCAGCAGGGCTGTGTTGATGAGCTCCCCTATGGCACCTTTCCTACCTGGCACGATTCCTTAGCCCATCAGCAGAGGGCAGCAGATGCCAAACACACGGGACCTCGATGAGCTGCCACCCATCCCATCCAGCTAGAAAAGTGCTGGGAGAAAAAAAATGGACTTTTCATCCTTGTTTCTCCTGATTTTAATAACGTGCTCATTCTTCTTTTAGATACAGGATAATGACCCAGTGCTGGCAACATCAGCCTGAAGACAGGCCCCACTTCGCCATCATTCTGGAGAGGATCGAATACTGCACTCAGGTACCAACACTCCCCCCTGGGTCAGCATTTCCATGAAAACACAAAATGTGAAATAAAAGTTAAACCAGCTAGAAAGCGTGAGTTATGATCAGGAGAATGAATGCTAATTATCTATAAAGTAAAACGATTGGTTTCTCAGTTTGCACGTTTTATAATAAATCCTAGTAATGGCCACTTCCTTCACCAGCACGTGACAGTGGCAGGCACTCAATAGTAGTAGGGAATCGGGTCAATTCACAAGTGTAACTAAATCCCTACTGGGCACCTAATGTTTTATGAGATAAAACTGGAGCGTCAAAGAAGTGTGGGGAACACCTGCCCTTGAATAGTTTCTACCCTGGCTCATTAAATAATTAACAGCATATAACTGTTAATTGTAGGTCCAACAACATATGTTAGCGGGATCAAAGGCAGGGAGGGTCAGAATGGGCTGGAGAAAATTTACCATCATCAACAGCATTAGTGCAGCATCTGTAATACACGAGCCACTGCCCATGAGTTTCATTCAGTCCTCATTGGAGTACATGAAGCATCCCCATTTCCCAGATGAGGCGGGGAGGCTCCCAGCACTCCTGCTGGCTCAGGGCAGATCCCTGTTCTCCCCCATTTCCAGCGAACAACTGGTCCTCCTACCTCCTCTGTACCTACACCCATCTCACCAGCTGCCCCCCAGGGTCAGCGGAGGTGACGTCCTTCCCACCCTTGAAAGCGAACCCTCCACCCCACCCACACCTCCATCTGCCCCTCGGGCTTTCATTCCGAAGTTACCTCCACTGTATCTGCTTTCTCTGTCTCTCGGCTCTCATTCTGCCAGGATATGTTATCGTGGAGAATATTGTGGGAGTCAGTCAACCACTCCTGAATCCCCTCATTTGAGTTGTGACAAAAGACATATCCATTTTCAAGATAGGACAGTCATTTCCTAGCCTCATGAATCCATCCTCCAGGTGCACTGAGCAGGTGGGCCGGCATTTATCTGGATGGACTTCATTTATGCAGGTATTTGGGGTTCTTTCAGAAACCCTGACATTCAATGGTAGTTTAGGTTTTTACGTTGTAATACTAATGGAATGTACCACTTAAATACAGGGTTGGGCAAAGTAGTTTTACAGCTGTGAGTACACAAAACAGTGTATTCTTCTATTGTTATGTATTGATTACTGTATTGGTTTCCATACAAACAACTGTAAACCCGCTTTTGCCCACCTTGTAGATACACTTTGGAGTAATTTCCTCCAAAGTGCATACCACCCTCTCAAAACCAGGCGGTTCTATCGGAGCACGTTTGGAATCACTACTATGGACATTAGTGACTAACAGGAAAGGAACTGAAATAGAACAGAGAATCAGAAGGTAGTTAAAATTTTTATTCCTGAACTCTTTCCTGATGAATACCTTTCGGTTAAACTGCAGTAATGGTTTTCCCAATTTGCATAAAATAGTGAAGAATTCAACCTCCCCAAGTTTACATTTCCTCCCACAAATTCTCCTCACACCTCTGGCCACTGCCCTTCTTCTGTATCACAAGCTGCGGCTGGGACACCCGCCCAGCACAAAGCTGGGCGTGGGAGTGGTTTTCCTCTTGGCGCTCCAGTGTCTCGGGGCTTCACAAAGGGCCTCATCAAACCCAGGCGAGTCGGGGAACCACAGCCTTGCGACAGCTGACATGTAGTGAGATAGTGTGATGTAGAAAAAGCTCTAATCTTGAATAACCGGTCCAAATATGAAAAGCGGGAGGTAACAAGGAAGAGAACACCACGGGGCGGGTGTCTCCCTCCTCCCCTCCTCTCCCAGCCCCTGGTCCCCATCACACACATGTACACACATGCACACCCACACACACCTGGGGTGAAACACGTAGAGTTTTCATTTTAGTTGGAAAAATTCTATTGGCAATAGACTGGAATAATTTTTCAATCTAATTTGTAGGTTTTTTTTAAATCCACTAATCTGCAAGATTTGCCCAATAGTGGTGGCTGCAGAGCCTTTCCTGCCCCCACCCCTGCCCCAGGCAGTTGGGTGCTTCCCAGCACCCGGCACACACTGGTCACAGAGCGTATCCTCGAGATCTTCAAGGATAAGGTGACTTCCCATCGGTTTCTTATTCCCCAGTGCCCATAAATTAATGGATCCTCCATGAATATGGAATGTTTCCTCATCTGTAAAGTTTGGATGAGATCATCACTCGGATATATTCCTGATCCAACATTTTGCGTCTGTGATTGAGTTTTAATCTGTTCATATCTCCTACCTCTAGGATCCAGATGTGATCAACACCGCCCTGCCAATAGAATATGGCCCACTCGTGGAAGAGGAGGAGAAAGTGCCTATGAGGCCCAAAGACCCCGAGGGAATCCCTCCTCTCCTCGTGGCTCCTCCCCCAGCTAAAGGGGAGGACGGGCAGGACCCTGCCGCCCCACCGCTTCTGCCTTCCACACCCACGGGCAAAGCTGCGAAGAAGCCCACACCAGCAGAGGCCTCGGTTCGCGTCGCTCGGGGGCCGGCTGCGGGAAGGGGACACGTGAACATGGCATTCTCGCAGTCCAACGCGCCGCCGGAGCTGCACAGAGTCCAGAGATCCAGAAACAAGCCGACCAGCCTGTGGAACCCAACTTACGGCTCGTGGTTTGCAGAGAAACCTGCGAAGAAGAACCACGCACCCGCTCCCGCAACGAAAGAGGAGCCCGCGAGGGGGCACCCGGGCCAACAGGGCAGCCATGCGGCGCCCCCGCAGGCTGCGGCTGTGTCCGGCAGGGGCCCGGCGGCCGCCCTGCTCCTGGAACCCTCCTCGCTGAGCGCGGGCTTGAAGGACGTGCCGCTGTTCAGACTGCGCCACTTCCCGTGCGGAAACGTCAACTACGGCTACCAGCAGCAGGGCTGGCCCCTGGAGGCCGCCGCCGCCGCAGCTGCCGCCACCCCGGGAGCCAGTCACCATGGGGACGCGGTTCTGAAGAACCCACCTGGGCCCTGAGCCCTGAGCCCACGGGCACTCGTTTCTTTTCCTTGGGAACCCTGAGCCCACCGCGGGGGCACAGGTCATGAATAGCTCCTCCCCAAACCAGAGACCAAATGTCACTTTTCATTTTGTGCCAACTTGTTTTTAAGTGCCACATTAAAAAAAAAAGCTGTATTCTCAAAATGCTTTCAAAAGGTTTTGAGCATGGGTTCACCCTATTCTTTCAAAAGAAGAAAGTATCGTCAAGACGAGTGAGAAACGCAAGGCCGGGACTTGGCTGCGCAGGGTTGGCGTCCCCTGCCAGCCTCGCCGCCTGCAGGCTGTGTGCGCGCCCCGCGCAGTCAGCATCAGCTGCTCACGAGTCTCACACGTGGAGTCACAGGGCTTCCTTGCCTGACCCACGTGGCCCTGGACCACGTGAAGGGAGAGGGAGCGGAAAGAGAGGAGTCGTTTGTAATGAGTCAGCACGGGAAGAGACGTCTTTACTCGGAAAACTCATAGAACTGAAACGTCACGCGTTAGATGACATTTAGACGCTTTCGGTTGTGCCGATCCACCGACGATCATAGAAATGTGAACAGTGACAGTAGCATAGAGACACGTGTATGTCCTCATCTAAATGAAGTGCAGACGTGCGAGGTGCTTTGAATAAAGCCCCAGTACGGATCCAGAGATTCTAAAGCATCCTATTAATATATACCTCATGCCTTAAGAAAAACTCCCCGACCAACAGTGAACATCTGAGTGTGAGGTTTCCTAGTGGATTGAAAACTGAAGATTTAAATTCATTAGTGATTTTAAAACTTTCCACTAATTAAAATAAGCTGATCATTTAAGAATAAAAATTTGCAGCAGCAGCGATACATCAAAGCATAGAAGCATAGCATAAAAACATACCCCTTCGTGGGCATAATGTCAACCCATCTCAGGCCAAAACCTTCACAACTTCAGTCATGAAAGCCACCAGACCAGAGTCTCTCCTTGCAGCGACAGAGGGTCTCTGGAGCAGCAGGCCCTCGGTGGTCCTGTGGAGGGTGCTCCTGCCTGCCCCTCCTCCCAGCGTTTGCCGTCTGTCCGCCCCTAACCACGTGAGCCCAGCGCACACGGAGCGCACACACGCTTGCTGGAATACACACAGCACAATTTGTGCAGCTACCGAGTGCAGATTAAAACCAAGCATGTTCCTCTGGGGGGCAATGAGTAAAGGAATTAAGGGACACTTGGAATGCTGAAGTCGACAGTGACATGTTCTGAACTTGGCTTTCACAGATGAAATTTACTTCCACAAAAACAAATTGGGGATCAATTAAACTTTACGTGTGCACGTGTGCGATGATGCTTTACTTCACCAGTAAGTTTTCACACTTCATTCTTTCTCTCCGCTTTGCCTCCATTCTTTCGCCCTGCTAGTAGCTGTGCCAAAGCATCGCTTCGGGAGGAAAGTATTTATTACTTGCCAGACTCTAAGCATTCCCAAGCAAAAGGACTGTATGTATATATACCTTTCCCCGACCACCTCAGTCTCCCAAAAACCCAAAGCTTCACTGTGGATCTGGGGAAGCCATTCTGCTCCAGACAACACAAGACAGTGCCCACACCTCCCGTGCAGACGCCCCAGCCTCGGCAGAGGTCTGCACCCTGTGGGCGCTCTGGACCACGCCTCCTCACCTGCTTCACATGACAGACTCATCTCTAAATAAGTGCGTCAGGAGAGTTTGGGCTCATGCCGGGCACAAAAGTAAATAGTCTAATTATATAAACATTAATCTAATTCATGAACCACCTGAAGGGGCCCAAGGACTACACTTTGAGAAACATCCTCCTAAAGGACGATGACCGATGTCAAAAACTGAGGTGAAGTTCATTTCATATTTGTAACACCAGTAACTGATTAAACAGGGAGCATGCTACATAGTTCAATAGCTGACTCTTCATTGTTATTAATGTGGGGGGGGGGGACCTTATCCCTTTCTCTTCCTAAAAACTGGAAGTAATCACATTTCAGGTTGTGCCTTACCACAATTTCTGTGTCAAGTTCAAAAGACAGTCAAGTCTTAAAAGCCTGTGTACACAGATAAGCAAATCCACGCAGCGATACGATGCCCTCGAGACGCGTCATTCACCTCGCTGTGGCCTGGGTGTCGCAGGGCGCTCAGCCAGACAGCTGTCCACTCACTGCTGCTACACAGCACCGTGGCTTCTCCTCTTAACTACGGAAGTTCCACCTGGAACGTGAACAGGCACAAGGAAAGTGTGCAGAAACTGTGTTCATTAAACCATAAGCTAGCGTAATTATTTATACTCCGCATCTACAAAGAAGCCCATCACAAGTTCACAACCCTTCCTTTGGGACAATGGCAGTTTGTGAGGAAGTACCAGTTAATTAAATGTCGCACCTCAAAATGAGACCAAATCCAGCCAGCGGGAGTAAACATTATTGTTTTCAAGCATACGATCTACTCAGCAGTCAGAGGACTGGATTCTCCTCCCCGGGCAGGGTGGGTCCTGGCCGGCCTCGGGTCACTGGGCCTGCCCGGACCGCCATGTGTCTTCTCCACAAAACCAGGACAGTCTCTCCCTTTCTCACCGGCCTCGGGGGGACTATATACCGCTGAAAGCACAAGCACACCCCCCCACAATAGCTCTCGAATTCCTAAGTGATTTGGGGTGGGGGTGGGGAGAATTGCAAAAGCCAGAGTGTCTATGTGGCTCCCCAGACCCTTGACCGCCACAGCTCAGTGGGGGCTCCTGTCCCCACCCCTCCCACGTCCCTGGCTCACGTGTGACTTCATCTGTCACTTGTTTAATGGCGGTAGCAAGAACCGTACTAGAACCAAGTCATTTTTGGCTCAAAGGATGAATGTAAAATTTAGAATTAAGTGTTATAAATAAGCATCACAGAAAGGAAGATGTTCAATCAATCTGAGTAATCCTTTTTTCTTTTTTAAGTTTCTGGCATCTCCATATAATACTTGGTAAACCCTACAGTGGTGAGGTATTATGTAACTGCTGATGATTTTCATTCCATTAAGACAGTCTAACTGATCAGGCCATTTCAACAGATTTTCTCCAGTACTAGCAGGACTGAAATTCATGAGCTTTGTAGACCTAAAACAGATGCATATGAATTTAGACTACTCCGAATAACAGGTTCCCATGACAAGATTCGTAAAATTGTCTGGAGTGCACTGTCAACCTGTCTTTAGCTGGTGGGTTTTTAAATGGGTCCCCAAAGAACATACAATTTGACTTCGCTAATTTCATCGCAGCAGATGGCTCCCCGTGCCATGGGAACATAGAAAACAAAAACCAGCATTCCTGTAGTTCTCCACTAAAAACCCTAGAATGAGAGATAATTGCTGAGAACAAATAGTAAGGCTTCTCTGTTAAAATTCTGTTTTTATTTGGTATCCTGAGTATGGGTGTTTACTGTCTAACACTGCTCATGTACAAAGCTATTTTTAGCTCTCGCTTAACGACTTTAAACCACTGGAAAAGCTCAGGGTAAGAAGAGACTGTCACCTACAACCGAGAGGAGGACGGAACGTGAACCAAAACCACCAAACCCAGCGGTGACCTTCCCGTCTTCAGGGCTGAGCAAAGGTAAAACAAGCATGTGACCCTCACTTGTAAAGATGGCACTACCAGGTCACCTCAAAACCACTGCATGGGCCAAGGCGTGTTTCCAGGGCCCCCCCACATCCACTTTTTCGACGCCTCTGCCTGACACACTCTCAGGCGCTCTCCCTTCTCCATTGATCTAGGCTGACCTCCCGCCTCCCGGAAGCAGCTACAGCACCATCGCTGGCATCGGCAGGCGCCTGTCAGCTGGTGGCAGCTGAAAGACCATCTTATTACAAGGAACTAAGCCTTAGCAATGAACGTGTTAGTGCTCCTTCGAACATTTACATTTTAAGAGAGCTCACTTTCCATGGCCGATGAAGAGCAGACTGATACAACTGCAGAGGAGTATACTATTCTGGATGGTTTAGCACTCGTTAATCACTTGAGAAACAGCAAGCAGACTGGGCAGGACCTGGGGACGAGGCTGTGACTCTCCATCTTCGGGGTGAGACCAGAGTAGATGCACTCAAGTTGCTTAAACTCTCCCTCTCTCACAACTGTGAGTGGTTTGGTCTCAAAGGCCCTGCCAGCTCTGAAGTCTGAGGCTCTGTAAGACTTCTCCGTCCGTGTAAGGTAAATTCCCACCACCCGTGATGGGTGTGAGTGCGCACACGTGTGCATGTGTTTTTTCTTGACCTTGACTCTTAATTCATTTACAGCCAAAGCCAATTAATTCAGCGCACAATCCCAGGGAGCCAAATTATATTTAATCTTTACATGGAAGTAGACCAGAAAGAAGTTCAGTATCAGTTTGCTGTTTATTTTTTTCTATTCAAAGGCCTCTTTAATAAATCATAAAATCATGACCATAGCAAAATGACGTTAATCGGGATGGGTTCCCGGAAGAAGCAAAGCAGACAAGACTATGAGAATCACACCACTTATTTCTCTTTTGTTACATTTGCTACAAGCGCAGCCTTATTAGCAAAGCAAAATTATAAAACTTACCTTTTGAGCGTGCTCCTTTACCACATCTAATATCTGATGAGAGATCTGACCCACTTTCTGTCCATTGTCAGTTTGCACCTCCCAACCCAAAGTGAGGTACCAAAGCCCAGAATGAGGCTCGCAACGGAGACCAGGAGGCGTGCAGGGCCCCGCCCCCCTGAGCAGGTGTCCGGGTGCGGTTATGGTGAGGGATTCACTAGGAACAGGCGTCCTCTCTCCCGGTTACCACAGAATCAAATAGAACCCCTCTTTTCAGATGTATAGACACCCACCACTGTTGAATGACAATTTTTGGAAACCTGCTGTGAATTATATAGCTTTACAGTGGATTCACAACCCGACAAAGACAGCCTGTTCAAAGAACCCACCAAAAGGTAAAACTAAAGGTTACAGGCAAGCCATCTACATTTTAGTGCATCTAAAGGTCAAGGGAAAAAGCGATTTAAATCTTTTCGCATTATTTCAAGGTAATATTTGTATAGTACTTCACAGTTCTCAGAAGAAATAAAGTGATATAAAAGGCAGAAGTTCTCTTCTCCGCCTGGGTGTGCAGGAAGCAGCTGGTGACGTTCTGTAAGGCAAGGAACCAGAGCAGAGCCGGCCTGCCCTTGGCCGCACGCCGGCCGGGGAGTGTGCAGCGAGGCCTCAGGAAACCGCACGCTATGTCTTAAGTCCCTAAGCCTTCTTCCCTTCGAGAAAAAGACCATTTGACAAAATTACCTTTTAACTAATAGGTATAATCTATTGGAAGTATTATTAGAGACCATCTTTACTGGCAAGCTCAATAAACAGGACTCAAATTTTCACCTTCCTCTTTTCCTCTGTTGTCTCTAATGCAAAATGGCAGCGAGCCCCTGCTATCAAAATGCGGCTTGTTATGACCATTAAAATTCATTTTAAAATCCATTTTAGGATTTTTTTTCCCAAAAACATTGGATAGTGATACCTATCCTTCATAGCAAGAACTATCGGGGACAGCCAATGCCATTAACACTTGACTGGGATGTAAGCTGAATCCAGAAGGCACTTTAAGAAAGAATAATAATAAAAAGAACAGCCTGAATCTGTGTGTATAATTTCAACATGATTCATTTCCATGTCAGTCTATTTTGATTTGTCGTGTGAAAAATAATTAGTTCAGTCTTCAAGAAGGTATGTCTACTTCAAGCAAAGCCATGACAGACTCAATTAGGCTGAAGCTGAAAGAACTTAACCTCGGTGAGTTCGACACACGGCAGGAGCACAGCACCTGGCTCTTTAAACTTCCTGCTCCTTAGAGATGCTTCAAGTTAAATTCAGCGCAGTGCAAGTAGATTTCTGAGACTCTCTATTTAATTTGATTCATGCGATTTAAACGACTCTAAGTACCCACTCCTGAGAACGCATTCCTCTGGACAAAGCAGCTTACGAGGTACACACACGTGTAAATGCTTAAACACCTGTAGTAGCAACACCTTTGTACGTCGGAGCTCATTTAGGGTTTCAGAGCAGGACTTAAACCAGATTTATGAGCTTTTTTTTTCAATGACCCCACTGATCAGTGGGAACAGGTTACAATTGAAGCAAAGAGCCTCAGTGTAAACACCTAAAATATCTTTACTGAGATAGTTTAGAACTTCTGCTGCCTCCTCAGCACCACACTTCCCTCCCTGAACTGTGCAGTAAGTGATGAAATTTGCTGCTGCTTTATCATGAAAATTCCGTCCATTATAAGATACTCTGAAGGGATGAGAGGAGAAAGGGTCCCCCCCCACCCCTTGGTGCCTTTCTCCTCAAGGGAGAGGCTGTAAACACACAAACAGTCTTGCTGTCACCGAACAGAACGAAAATATACTGTTGTCAGCAACATGAGCCCGGCACTACAATTCCTCCACGTGTACTCCTTTCCCTCCTGTGACAAGGAGCGTTAGCAAAACTTCTGGTAGAAAACATCCTCATTACCTATACAAAGGCATCATACCCTGCTTGTCATAAAATCTTAACGTGTCCAACTTGTTCAGCCTACACACAAGCTTCAGTGGGAATATCTGTTACATGTTCAAGCAGCTGATGTGACGTCATTTGTAAATAAGGGTCTATGTATGTACCAAGGGGGACTATTAAACACTTACTAAAAATATGTGTGATAATGTGAGTTTTGTATTAACTAATGTATTTGTATTTTAAATAAGTGTAGTGAAGCAAAGGGCATGAAGAAAAATAAAAAGTAAATTCTCCTACTGGCTTGCAATGTGGTGATACATATTACATGTCTCTGAGTGAATCATTTAGATAACAAATGACTGGTGGAGAGTTCAAATGATTAGACCTGTTTCTTAATTAAGAATGATTCTCCATGGCTGGTGGGGCTCACTGGACCTGAGTGCCAGCCTGGGAACCAAAGGGTCACCACTTCAATTCCCAGCCAGGGCACGGCGTGCCTGGGCTGCAGGCCAGGCCCCCAGTTGGAGGTGTGCAAAAGGCAGCCACACTTGATGTTTCTCTCCCTCTCTTTCCCCCTGCCTTCCCCTCTCTCTAAAATAAATAAATAAATAAAATCATTTAAAAACTTCTAAAAAAAGAAAGAATGATTCTTGCCCTAGCCAGGTAGCTCAGCTGGTTAGAACATCAGCCCAATACGCCAAGGTTGCAGGTTCAATCCTTGGTGAGGGCACATACAAGAATCAACTGATGAATGCATAAATAAAGAGAATAACGATTCAATGTTTTTTCTCTCTCATCAATAAATAAAATTTTTTTTAAAGATTTTATTTATTTTTAGAGAGGGGAAGGGAGGGAGAAGGAGAGAGAGAAACATCAATGTGTGGTTGCCTCTCATGGGGTCCCCACTGGGGACCTAGCCCACAACCCAGGCATGTGCCCTGACTGGGAATCGAACCTGCGATGCTTTGGTTCGCAGTCCGCACTCAATCCACTGAGCTACGCCAGCCAGGGCAAATAAAATCTTTTTAAAAGAGTGATTCTTAACACACTAGGTCTGCAGTCATCGGTCACTGCGGCTTAAATAACATTGCCACATACTCTATGTGTGTAGATACAAAAGAAAACCCTGAAATAGGATGCTTGGCGCTAGAGACCGATGTTGTGCACACTCGGGTAAGATCCAGCCGTTCTCTCTCTCGATTAGACAACCCGTATCACTGGTCCCTAACTTACAGTCACAGCAAAAGAGAAATTCAAAGCCAGCCCCAGGGAAAACAGAAAGGAGTCGCCTTAGGTGGTCCTGTTGTGTCATTTGTGTCCCCTTTCCTGCCCCTGACACCCAGCATTTTCTCCCTTCTTCATGTCACTATTCTGGGGTGAAGCTGCACCACATGATTCAAACTTTTCTTACCGTCTCTCCTCCCTTAACCTGGGAAAATTTCCCGGTTCCGTGGGCAGCTCTCTCGAGGTCCCCCACACCTCCCAACCCCCATCTGAAGCTAGCCAGACAACATCCCTGCTGGGAACGGCCGTTGGCCTGCACCGCCTCTGTCAATTCAGTGACCATTGCGAAGCACCTGCGAGGAGCCAAGTACTATTGCAGGTGTTGGGAACAAAGTGATGAGCAAAACAGCCAAACACCCGTCCCTCGATCCGGTGAGGGAAGAGAGAAATAATAAGCAAAAAGTTTACCATGGTCAGGGGTGCCAAATGCTCAGGAGAAAAATTCAGCAGGAGCGGGGATGAGGAGTTCGGGAGAGGCTGGTGAAGGGACTCGCCCGAGACCGCAACATCTCGGCTCGGAGGCAGCAAACGCCTGCATCTGAATGCTCTGAAGCCCTTAAAAATGTTCCTACCAAGTTACCCTAAAATAGAGAAGCCAAGTGTTTAGTACAATGCAGACAACTGTTTATATATTTTTAAAGTCTAAACTCAATGTGTTCTATCCTACCTTAAACAAATGAAATCGCACCCGTATACAAGACATGAAGCAATTTCAGAAAACTGCAGAAACACATTCTTTTCCTTAGAGTCCATCAGAACAACACAATGGGGGCGGCTAGAAGCAGGACTCTACTTGTTGAGTAGAAAGCTTGACACTGTTTGAGTCTTCACAGGGATGGGGCAAACCCAAGTTATTTAGGGAGAAAAAAAGTTAAGTACAAAACACCTGTACTCCGAGTTAACTGGGCAAAGCACGGTCGCGGATAAATGACAAGAAGACACCATTCCAAAACCCAAACATCCTCCCTTTTTATTAATGCTCGAGAAGGGAACTTCGATATTTAATAAGCAAAACACAAATGAAACACTGAACTTGTATGTATAGTACCTGTAAACATACACATTATTACATGGATTTAATAACCCTAACCTAAATATGAGAACATTGGTTCTCTGATCTTAAAATAAATTCAGTGTTGGCATTATTGTTTCTAACTTACAGTGTTTTATATTTAACAGGAAGAATTATAGACACCCAAGTTCAGTATAATCGGGGATTGCATGTTAAAGTATAAATAGAGTCTTTAAGAAATAAGCTACATAATAAAATAAGTTTACTTTTGAATAGCAGTACAGTCATTTTCTTCAATCAATAAAAATATTCCTTGGTTATAAAGCAGCCTCATTTTGCAAATGTATTTCAGGAAAATAGCTCTAGCAATATTTGAAATGCCACACTTCTTTTTAAAAAGGCAGCAAAGCAACAGAATTTAGATATTAAATAGCATATTACAAAATAGTTCAACATATTATTTCTAAGCACAAAGGAAGCTCCATTCTGAAGGATGATTTTAATCTCATAAAGCAAACTGTTCCGGTATTTCTGCTGTAGTTGAAGGTCTGAATGTGTATAACTGGAGATAAATCATTACACATATAGGACCATAAACTTCAGTCCTGTTCACAACACAAATGCTCCGCACCATCACATTGCTCTGTGATGAAGCTCAGTTTGTTACCATGTGCTCAGCAAGGAAAATAAAAACACGATACAGTTCTGCAGCTTAACAGGACGAATTTGCAGCAATCAGCTTTATGAATAATAAAACAAAAAATCAATAACAGACAAATCAATACTATATTCTTCCTAACACATGTTAATTTGCACTCTTCTCTTAAATATACTCTTTTGTTTTTCACATCCCAGAAGGAAATGATGGCAAAGCTGAAAGTGCATCACGTTTTAAAAGTGCTTTGTGTGTCTGTGTGTTTTAGAGATCTGTCCAGTAAGGAAGTTAAACATGTGCAAAAAATTAAGTCCAATGTCACGTGCAAAAAAGAAAGAGTAAGCAACATCAGCTGGTCACCTACTGGCACATTTTTTCCTAGCTCTCAGAATCTTCTTGGGTCTAAAGCTTCACTATTTTTAAATGCTTATTTCAAAATTGTTTTAAGAGAGCCGTGATTCCCACAGTTCACGCTGCTAGCTCTTTAAAGGAGTCTCTCTGAGTCGTTATAACAGTTTTTAGGAAGACAGCTGTATTTCCAAATTTTAAATAATGGCTGCAGCCTACAAGTGCCACGGACTCCGTATTTCACACCCTATATGTATATACAAGTGTATGTACACACTCATGTGCGCGCACACTCTCACCGAACACTCCAGTTCAACTCAGCAGTTCTCGTCCACCAGCTTGGAGCCCTTTATCCCCCGGTAGGTGACCCGGCTCGGCCTAACCAAGACGCCGTGGTTCGGCTTGCAGGTGAAATAGCGCGTGTCGCCCACCGCTCCATCGTTTTTCCCCTTGGCGCTTCGGAGCTCCAGTCCGAGCCAGATGCCTGCGGCGAAGTCTGTGGGGCCCACGTACCGCACGGTGCCCATCTCGTTGGAGCTGGTGAGGAGGACCTGCGCGCCCTCGCGCAGCCGCGCGCCCCGCTCCGCACCCGCCGCGGCCGCGCCGCTCCAGCTGCGCCGCAGGGCCGGCCTGGACCTGTGCACAGGAGAGACGGACAGACTGACACCAGGCCCGCGCGGCTACCAGCACGCACGCCCACGGCCGGCTCCTCATCCAGTCGCTAAGAGAACACCTTACCTTTGCAATTGGGTTTTTTATCCTGAATAGCAATATTAGAATATACTTTTGTTTAATAGTTTAGTAGGAGATTTTTTCTTTTGATTATGTTAGAACTACGCTAACTGGATTTAAGATGTACATATAAAGATATAAATAAAGATTTATTTACGACCCTTGAACCAGCCGGCACCTAAGGTCATTGTTTTGTTCTTTTGTTCCTCGCAACACTAATCACCATGCATTTTGGTCACACACTCTATAAATAAAAATAAATGAGTTTTAAAATTGAATGCGTATCCTCAAGAGTATCTTCTAAAAACAGGTGCTGAGAATCTGTAGGAGTCGGTAAAGCTTCATTCACTTCCTCTTCACAGGACACGCACAGGGCACGGACACAGTCCTCTCATGTCCTCGGGTCTCCGCCGGCACGCAAGGCCTCACCGGCCCTGGATCCCCACGCCCCTCCCCCCATCTCTCCGCAGCCTGCCTCCCACTCACCAGCTCACTCTGTGCCTCTCCCCCTTCAGCATCCTTATACCCTGGTGTCTCCTTAGCACTTTCTTCCACTCTGCCTAAGAATTCCTGAATGTCTTCAATAAAGTGGACCATCAACTTACCGCCCTTAAACTCACTCAGCTACTCACATGAGGAGATGAATTTCAAAATTCCCAAAATCAGTGAATATTTTAAGGAAGGGAAGCAAACTCCCACCCAGCCAGGCTAAACAGCACCTCACAGCTCGGAGGACCCAGTGCTGGGCTGGAGGGAAACCTCAGGTCTCCGTGAAGCCACCCGACGACCTCAGGCCTGATTAGTGCAGAAAGGCCCCCTTGCTGCTTAGTGGATGGTCAAGGTCACTGCCTGGGCTCTGATTTCCAGGGGCTTCCAGGGTCTCACCACTTGAGCAAGGATATGCACTTCCCCACTCAGGAACTATCCCCCGACCCAAGACATCACTCATAGATTTACTGGAAGGATTTAAAAATAAAAATAAAAAGGAACCCCTTAACCCAAACAATCTGGAAGAGCCTCACACTCCTCTAAAAGTAAAATAGTTTCTGAAAGTCTCAGAAAACTGTGTGGGGAAGGGAAGTGGGTGTGGGATCGATAAATCTAAATAAAAAAAAAAGAGAGATTCTCTCTATAAGAAACAAAGGAAAAAAAACACTTTGCACAGTATACTCCAGAAGACGAAGGGGGAGGATTTTTTTAAAGGCTGGTAAGATTACCTTATGCAAACAGGCCTGACATTTCCTTTATGAATTCCTGAAAGTATTAAATCTCTGACTAATTAAGTAAATGGTTTAAAAAATCAATCCACCCTATTCAATTATAACACAAAGTGCAAATTCCTCCAACTTTATTAACAGTACTAAACAAATTTGAAAATATATGCAGTAGACTACTTTTCATCACTGCTAACATTTTTTTATTGCAAAAGAGAGAAAGAACCCTTCTCACTACACGCCTCACACCTTTTTTCTCAAGTGTTAAAATTCTACCAAGCAATGTAAAAGATTCAACATTCTACTTTTCTCTCTTCACAGAATCTCATCATGTTCCTCTTGAAAGGTGTTTTTCTAAATCTTCTTAATACTCACTTGGCAAAAGCATTTCTTCTGTTAATCTCTTTTTGGGAAGAAGCAGAAGTTGTACTAAAGCTTCTCCTAAAACCTAAATATGAAAGTTACGGTCAGAAGAGGAAAAATAAATCACAAATTTGCAGTACTTATTAGAACTTATCTTTCATCATTTCTTCTACAGATGTTCTATTAGCTCAAATGTTTCTTTGGAAACAGAAAGCAAAGAAAATAAATACATAGAGAATGTAAAAGTCACTTAGATTTCATGACAAATTTTTATCTTACCTTTCTCACATGCAGTGCACATATATGAACAAGTTAAGATCATGGTGTCACTTTTGGAAGTTTTATTATAAAATTTTTTGAATACCAAATAAAACTGAATTATACATTGATAAAGCTGAATCTTTGTTTCTGAAATATTAATCTTGATAAATCATACAAAAAGGGTAACAATTTTAAAACACTATCACTAAATATATCCAATTTATTAAATATTAAGTAGTTTCAGAGCTTGTGATTGCTGTCATCCCAATAACAGAGTAATTTTTTTTAAACATTTTATACAAGGTAAATTTCTAAAAAGATGTTTATAAAAAGAATGGGATCTCAGTCCCGGCAGCTAACAGCAGACCAGATGTGCTGAATGACTCTCTTGATCAAAGTGAGTACAATGTGAAACAACTATGATGTTTTCAACACTGTTGAGCTGACACAAAAGGCAGAATTTCAAAGAGGCCAAAACCTAAAAAGAGGAACCATGAGAGGTGAGGTGACCAAGCACCAAAGCCGCCTACCGCCGTGGGCCACGGGATGCTTCCGCCCCCCCGACCGCCCCGGAGACGGGGAAGGACAGACGGCCTGGAGCTGCTGGGATGGGGACTCTCACAAGACTGCTGGTTAAAGTGAGAATCCCAAGCTGCTCACCCTCAGCGTAAGGTTAGAGGAACCAAATGAAATGCCATTTGGGCAAAGACAAGGGGAAGCTGGATTGTGCTAACATCAGTGCTCAAAAACAGGCAAAGTTTTCTCCTCTCAAAATTGGTGATCATACGCGAGTTTTATTTTAACTGTGTGATATTTTTAAAAAATTGCAGAGGCAATAAATTAAAACGGTTCCAGGTTGTCGGTGTCTCCAGACAGCTGCTGGAAGTAAATGTAATTTTCTCTGCAGGTATCCACCCATACATTGAACTCGGAGTAAAGAAGCATTTTACAGTAATAAACTAGGAAACTCACAAGGATAAAAGGCACCGTAAGTTGGGCTCAACGGAAACATATGGCAGAATCAGATTCACAAAGACTTCAAATATTGAATTATTTAACATAAAATAAAAGATAACATTTAAAATGTTTAAAGACACAAAAGAAAAAAACTTGAAAATGTGGGGAAAGAATACACGACAGTAAGTAACAACCAAACAGATTTACAAAAAGAAATTAAACATTTATAATCAAAAACTCTGTGGTCAGATTCAGCAGCTAAATAAACCAGGCTGAGGAGAGGACCCGGAAGGGAAAACTCTGAAGCTGTCCGGACGCTGTCCACTGCGACAGACTGCGACAGAGACGGGAAGGGCGTGGGGCGTAAGCAAGTCTGCTCTTACGCTCACCGGGGTTTCAGAAATTGGTAACAAAGAGACTGACAGAGAACGTAAGTTAAGAATATGGACAAGAATTTTCACAGCATTGACCAGGCAGTAATTTCCAGATCCAGGAAGACCCGTGGAGCCAACAGGATAAACAAAAGAACTCCGCGCCCAGACACATCACAGCGAAACTGCAGCACAAAGGAAACGGAGACCTTTAAAAGCGATCAGAACAAAGTCGCCTACAAAGGCATGGCTGAGACTCATGGCTAACTCCTCAAAAAAACGACAGAAGACAGAAAACAGAATTATATTGCCAGTGTGCAGGGAGGAAATATTTTCAAACTTAAATTCTCACTAAGTGTTCAATTTACCCAGTAAAACTGTCATTAGAAAAGACTGCCCTGGCTGGTGTGGTTCAGTGGATTGAGTGCCCACCTGTGAACCAAAGGGTTGCTGGTTCGATTCCCAGTCAGGGCACATGCCTGGGTTGCGGGCCAGGTCCCCAGTAGGGGGCGTGTGAGAGGCAACTACACACTGGTGTTTCTCTCCCTCTCTTTCTTCCTCTCTTCCCCTCTCTCTAAATATAAACAAATAAAATCTTTAAAAAAAGGAAAGACAAAAACCGAGAGACTTTGCTATCAACAGACCCTTTCTAAAAGGACTTTTAAAGAATGTACATGAGGTAGAAACAAAATGATCCCAAGTGGAAGTTTCAAGGATTAATGACCAGAGATATATGCAAATATGTGAGCAAATTAAATAAATACTGATTATACATAAAACTATTATAATAATGGAAAATTTGTGGGGAAAATAAAATAGAAACTGAATAACTCAGTTTCTAAAAATGTTCTATTATTTGGGAAAGAGTACACATTATGATTACTTAGATTTTGCTAAGTATGTATGTCAAAGTACCTAGAGTAATTACTAAGAAGCTTATTTATAGGTATAACTTTTATACAAGTAGAGAATAAAATGGCATAAAAGGCCAGAAGTGAAAATAACATAAGCCTAATTAAACATGTACAAAATCTACATGAGGGAAACTATAAAACTCTGATGAGAGAAATCGAAAAAGATCTAAACTGGAGAGGTATCCTATATTCACGGATAGGAAGACTCAATATTAAGAGATCCATTCTTCCCTATTTGAACAATACACACAATGCAATCCCAATGAAAACGCCTGCAAACTATTTTGTAGACATCAACAAACAGATTGTAAGTGCATATGAAAAGGCAAAGGCCCCAAACCGACAAAATATTGAGGAAGAAGATCAAAGTCAGAGGGCTGACACCACGAGGCTTACAGAGTCGCTGCAAAGCTACAGTGTCGCGACAGGGCGGTGTCAGTGATCACAGACAGACACCGGGGGCGGCAGAGTGAGGCTTCAGTGTGGTCGGCTGGGTAATGATGTGGGGGTCATGATTCACAGTTTTAACTAAAACATTTCACCTAAAATGTCATATGGTGTGCTTGAGTGGGACATCATGTTACAGAATTACAGGCTTACGATTTTGTAATAAAAAGGGGCGTTATTTGTGCTGGACCCGGTAGAGCAAGGACCAGGAGAGAGAGCCCAGACACACAAGCACAGCCGACCAATCTTTGACAGAAGGGCACAGGAGATTCAGCGGGGAAAGGGCAGTCCTTCCAGTCGACAGTGCTGGAACAGCGGGACAGTCACAGGACAGTCACAAAATAAATAAACAAACAACCAAATCTAAACACAGACCTCACACTTTTCATAAGAAATTACCTCGATGGATCATAAATCTAAATGTAAAATGCAAAATGATCAAACTCCCAGAAGACACCAGGAGACAATCAGGACGACCTTGGGTTTGGCAAGGATGTTTTAGATACAACTCCAAAAAAACACACATTGATGTTTCTCTCCCTCTCTTTCGACCCCCCTTCTCCTCTCTAAAAATAAATAAATAAAATCTTTAAAGGAAAGAATAATGAACATAAAACTGAAGGTTCGTAACCCGAGGACAGGCATGTGAAAAGGCGGGTAGAAGAGCTAGGGGGGTTTCTTTCATCCGAGCCATCGTCCTCGCCCGCTGGGGGGCTGCAGACGCCTGCTCTGAGAGGGCCTAAACTGCACAGACACATTTCATACGCTCTTTGGTGGACGTACACTCTTCACAATAAGACGCTTCTGTAAATTAAAAGCAAAGGAGTACTTATTAGAAACATAAAACTGTGTGTGATCTTACCAGGATAAGAATGATTCTGCTTATTCGAAGAAATTTCTGAAAGCGTATCCAGGGAATCTGGGACTCTGTGAATAAAACAAGTAAGAACTAGGTAAAAGGCGGGTGTCAGGAGAAAGCCATCCAAGCAGAGGAAATAACATGTGCAGAGACTGTGGGACAGGAGGCACATTTTTAAACAGAAAGGGAGAGAGAGAGGGCCAGCTGCAGCCTGGGAGGGGCGCTGTGCCAGCCTGTGACTGGTCACTGCTTTACTGAGGCTGTCCTCATGCAGTCCCTAGTTTAAAATTCTTCCTTCTGGAAAATCAGGGGTGTCATCAAAGAGCTCCAAAGCTAGTTTAAACGAGAAACTCCTCAAATCAGGGACCACGTCTGTTTTATCTGCTCATAGAATGCCGACACAGCACGCAGTGGGAAAAGACACTTAATAGTATTTGATGGTGATGAATGAGACAATCAGAAGATGACAGGAAGACAGCTGGATCGAGACAGCGGTTCATTTAGAGAGAGCCCTGTTTCTTTTCAGAGGGGGCCGCTTTTAAATGAATCACCTTAAAGAAGACCAAATAGAAAGCAAGAAAAAAAACAAACTAGAAAACATGTGTTCCATTAACAAAGCGAGAAAAAGATGAAACCATGAAAAAGAAAGTGACTTCGCAATATAAAGGAGAAGTAAAGCTGCTCCAGCGTAGAAAACCGGGCACTCGATTTGATCAATACTTTCTGTGCCTACCATACGCCGCACTGTGCTCTCTGGGTAATCAAACATGAAATGAAGAGCCCTGTCCTCGTGTCGAGGAGACTGGAGCAACGTGCGCATGAAGGTTTGCCCAGAGTAATCTGAGAGCCCAGAAGACCGTCACTCCCCTATTGAGATGGCCCATAAACGCTCCAACCTCACCGCTCCTCTGGGTATCCACCTCCTTCCTTCTGTGACGCCCCGTGCATGCAAAAATAAAATGTCAGTCTATCTGTCGTCAGTTTAATTCACAGAGCCCCCCCCCCACCACCGCACCCCAGCTACTGATCCTGAGGGTAGAGGAGAAGTTCCTCCTCCCTACACGAGGCTGTAAGACTTCAGCTCGATTACTTCACCTCTTGAAAGCTCCTTCACCTTCCAAATGGGAATGCTCACAGTACCCCCCTGGGTTTGTGAGGACTGATGAGACGTGCATCCAAAGTGTGGCGCACCGAGGCCGCCACTTATTAATGCTCACTGAACGTTTGGAATACAGAGGCACTGTCATTTCCCAGCTCACTGAGCAAATACTTATTAGGATCAAATAAAGCAACATTTAATTGAAGACCCTTTATAAAAAAGACCCTTTGTAAAGCATGGTAGGTTAAATGCTACAGTATCATAAATACTAAAATTATAACAAGTACATCATGGAAACCAGTTAATACAAACATTACAAGTAATTATTCAATGTGAAAAACAAAGAAAATGGGTGTAAGAACCGTTCGATGTGGCAGGAGGGCGTCACACAGTCTGGCTGGAAGAGAAGTGGCGGAGACCCCCAGGCCGCACCTGCAGCCCTGCTGTCACGAGCGAGGTCATACCACACGTTACCTCCTGGTTAACGATTAGCATCCCACTTCTCCTCTGCAAAGCAGGCCAAGCCAGCTGCTTCCGGCACGTAAGTCATGCCACAAAACAGTACCTGGGATTCCATGATGACTTAGTTTCTGCTCAACTTACTGTTCCAAGCCAGAGTGAGCTGGTGCATCTCTTAAGAAGAGATGCCGAGGAGGTACACCACACATAAATCCTTGAAGCTTCCCTTCCCCCAAAGATCTACTGCCTATCTATTTTTGAAAACTAAAGAAATCAGAGGGAAAAGCCATTTTGGTTCCATTAGGTTTGCAAGAGAATGAATGGGGTGCCTGAAGCAATCAGGGAGCATTTTTACTTTTGTTTGCATGACAGATTAAGCTTGCCGCTCTCACTGTTCTTAGCTGCAAACGTCATTTCTAATAGCCCATGCGTGCTCATAGGGTTTGCAAATGAGGAATAAAGGAGGTCTTTAAAATTGCAAATCTTCAGCAGAGCAGATTTAGCTTTCCAAGAGCCTTCTCTCCGAAGGAGGTGGCTGGTTAACCCCTTGGACGACGTCAAGGGCCGCACTCAGGGCACGTCTTCAATAGAAAGTGAGGGCCTCTAACCACAAACCACGCAGGCTGCGAAACATTCCTGTGAGCGAGCACGAACCCCACCCACCTCTCCTCACCTCTGAACCCTGGAGGGGGGCGCGAATATTCCGTATCTCGGAGAACAGCTGAAGTACTGCACGCCTCCCACTGAGCCATCGTTCTTGCCGTGGGGCTTCTCCAGCTCTATCCCGTACCAGCACCCTGCAACGACAGCAGCCACACTGTCACCCACACCCGGCGTCCCGACGGCTTCGCATCTCCACAAGTGACCGAGATGAGGGACGATCATCCTGATCGTTCAGCTCTCCGGCGATAAAGTTTGAAAAGCCGAAACACGAACAGGAAGGGCATTTGACAAGCCTGACTGCAGAGCAGCACACCGAGAGAGAAAGAGAAGATGCACCCACACACCTGGGCGAGGACTGGCCGTGATGCAAGTGGCGTGGGACCAGAGTTTATCGGGACCAGAGTTTATCGGGACCAGAGTTTATCGGGACCAGAGTTTAGCAGGACAGCGCCGTTCGCTGGACCGAATGGCCTAACTTCTGAGGCCACACAAAATACGTGCCGCTGCTTTCTAAAAGGCAGAGTAATTTTAACAAAAGTTTCCAACTTTCATTATATTTGTTTACTGCTTCCCAAATGTCCAAATGCTTCCCATTGGGAATTTAAAAATGAAAAGCCAAGCGATGAACTGTGTCTATGGAAGCGAACCACCCCTGCCTGGTCTGGTGTAACCACAGAAAGGAACCTCAGAGACACGCGGTGACTGTGAAAGCAAGCCTGCTCTAGGGTTCCCAAGTTTCCATCTGAGAACTACATTAAGAACATCCTAACTAATCTCCATTACTACCCGGAGGCCTGAGAGAAACACAGACTATAAAACATGCAGCCCCTCTTAAATCAATGGTTAGACCGCATCATAAGTGGTGTTAATGAAAGAAGAATGTGTCGGGGGAAAATTCTCCCTGGAGCACTCGTGTGTCTGCGCGCGGCGTGGACAGAGGCAGTGACTGACTGGCTTTCCATGGATGTGTGTAGAGAGGACAGCCTTGGAGGAGAGACAGAGACTCCCCCCCCCCACCCCCACCCCCGGTGTGCTTCCTTAAGCTCACAGCTCCTCCCCTACAGTGTAAACCCCTGGTGTGCAGGTGTGACCGGCCCCCTCTGTCTCACCCTCTGGGAACTGGGGCTCAGGGAACAACTGCAAAAAAAAAAAACCCAAATGGTTACCCTCTGGCTACTGCTATTGCTGTGAGCACTGAGGTCCCCAGTCTCTGACCCAGGACACTGAGGTCCCCGGTCTCTGACCCAGGAGCCCGACACCCTCTGACAGCCTCTGTGAACGGCGGCGATCTAACCTGCCAGCTGGCGAACAGGGCGACACCTCAGACCCTGCGCAGCTCTTCACAGACCACTGCGAGGTTTTTAAAAAACCGACGTGCTCAGAAACCTGGCCCTTACACGCCTCGGTGCCACCATGTGTCAACACGGCACACCACGTTCAAACCACGCGAATGCAGTTTCCCTCGACTGGCTCCTACTGGACATCACAGCCCCTAAAAATAACCTTTTATTTTTAAGGAAAAATAACCTTTACTTTGGGAAACACAATATAGATCCAGATTAGAGTTAATAGATAAACACACAGCGGATTTTTAAGGCCCCGGAGTAAGCAAAAGCTCCGCCGTTTTCCTGTGAAGCTGTGCCTGCCTTTCTCTCCAACCCACTCGGACAAACGCTGTGTGCAATTAGCACATCGTCGACTCACGTTCAGGATTATCCGCAATCACGTTAATCCCGAAATGCCATCTCTGGTACTAAGCACGCTCAGGAATCAGGGAGAGTAAAACTGGAGAATGACAACTAATTTTAACACTGGGCAATTTAAAACACAATCGGCAAGAAAATGTTATGGATTACAGTCAACCTGAGCGCAGACAGGGTGCGTTTTAATCATCGTTTTGCATTTTCTGTGCCACAGTTACCAAATGTTGATCAAAAACTCTCTAAAATGAAGGGCACTTATGCGTAACATCTCAAACCTCCTGTGTTGTAAAGGACTCAGATTGAACAAAGAACGTCGCATGCGTCACCTGGGGCGAAGTTTGTCGTCCCGAAGAACCGGACGGTGCCAATCCTCTGGCCGACCACCAGCACCCTGTCCCCCAGCTGGAGCTCTCCTTCACAGCGGGCGCTGTTCGCTACAGATGTTGCCGAGGAACTCAAACCTGTCAAATTGTTTGGTGGGGGAAGGGGGCGGGGCAGGAAAAGGGGAGAAAAAACAAAGGGGAAAAAAGTCAAAAATTCGCTCTGCATTCTAACCAGTCTGGCTGGCTGGAGATTTCACACAGGAAGCCTTTCATCCCAGATCATCCATCACAGCAGCAGTTTCCAGCCTTTCTCACCCACGGCACACACAAACTACTAAAATTCTGCGGCACGCCAAATACACCGGCGTGCCGGCTGCTGCCCGTTTTCCACTTGACAATCTAAGGGCAAAGAGGCCAGTGCCCCTGACTAGTCCCTTGCAGTGCACCGGCCGGAAACCACTGCTCCACACAGTCCTGTTTCTCCTGCGTGAGGTCGAGCAGCTCAAAGGAAAGGAGAGGGTTTCCCAGAACATGGTGCCAGGGACAACGCCTCCCGACTCTGTCTCTACCGTCTGGTGGCGCCCTCTCCCAAAGAGGGGACAGCACACTTGCTGTCAAGGGCCGGAGAGTGAGTATTCTAGGCTTTGCAAGCCATACGGTCTCTGTCACAACTACTCAACTCTGCTGTGGCAGCACAAAAGCAGACGTGAACAGAATGGGCATGGCGAGTTCCAATAAAACTTTATTTACAAAATCGGAGGGCAGGTGGATTTGGCCTATGGGCGGTCGCTGGCCAGCCGTAAAATGCTTCAGTTATAGTGGTTCATGGGAACTCAGTGTAAATGGTAACATACCGGAATGTGATTTGAAAGTGAAATTGCTATCAGGTTTCAATGACCTCAAACTGATTTCCTTGTTAGGAAAAAACCCACTCCACCCCTCACCTTGACTGAAACCTAAGCCCTGAAATGCCCCCCGTTTAACATCACAAGTCCTGCAGAGACGCTGCCCAGAGAGCTGTTCAGGTGCAGCAGAGAGGAGGCGGGCCCTGAGGCTTCTCCACGCATCCATAGACAGATTGGAATAGCTGCCCCCGGGAGGCCTTGAG
Organism: Trachops cirrhosus; assembly: GCA_028533065.1. Taxonomy (NCBI): domain Eukaryota; kingdom Metazoa; phylum Chordata; class Mammalia; order Chiroptera; family Phyllostomidae; genus Trachops; species Trachops cirrhosus. The sequence continues at coordinate 133,303,550 of CM052543.1, forward strand.
AACCCCACAGGAGGGCATGGCGCAGATCAGCCACACGGATGAAGGGGGACAAACTGAAACCGTGTCAGTGAACGGGCACATGAACCCAGGGAGGAGCAGGAAGAAAGTCTGGATAAAGTACGACCCTAAAAGTCCTAGGCCCCATGCTGACTGGTATTTCCATAGCACGTCACAGTTTCCTCGCTCATAAAATGAGGGTGAGGACAGCAGTCCCTGCCTGCTCCACGGGTTTATTTTGAGCATTAAATGCAGTGAGCTATGTGAAGTGCCTAGAATAGTACCTAAAATAGTAAGTATACAATATGTGAGTTATTACTAGGTTTCTGTTGGAAAAAGAGATAAGGAAGATAACGAACCACGTATCTCCAGTTATCTGAGGGTGTCTCATACAGTTCTGTGATGGAAGGGTTGGAGGCCTCGGATACGGGGGGAAGAGCAGGCGTCGGCCAGACGAGGAAATGGGGTGAGCAGGGCCCCAGGAGAAAGCCTGAGAAGCCCGGAGTGCGCTTAAGAAGGGGAGGGCGGTGGAGGCTGTGGGACAGTGAAGGGCGCAAGGCGTTCAATCTGATGGAAGTAAGGGGTTCCTTCTACACATTTAAAAAGAGCAAATCTACTTACAAACAAACCAAGATAGAAAACACCAAGAAAGCCTGGTTGAAAAGGCCATAGATACCAGCACTGGTTCGAGAGGAAACAGACGGGCTTTTGCTCATGGTCTTCTTGCTGCTGCCCCGTGCATTCGGCTTCTTGGGGTTGCCCTGTCTGTGCTCCAGAGAAGATGTAGAGGACAAGCTGCTGGTGGACCCAGGCAGGTTAACTGGAACAGGAAAAGGAAAAGGATGTATCGAAGGGCCAAAAACAGGAAGCCAGCCAATGAGATGCCTCCCCAGGTAAATACTTCCGGAACTCTCCACTTAGCTTCTTGAATTGTGGATTACCTGTTGTTGAATTAAATGCCTCGTTTCACCCAAATACAGTTGAAACGAAAGATTGTATAAGCCAAGCAACTGCACTGTAAGGATGCACACTATACGATGCCAATCTTAGATGGGACAATGTTGTCACATCGATTGACTTAAACTGGCCTATTCTAACCACCACTCCACCTCTCCTTTGCATGGGACAGCAAAATCCCATTTTATTTATACAAACAACACTATTAATATGTTCTCCGTTAACAAAGTTTAACATTAAAATGATTTGAGTTAACCTGAAGGCAAGCAGGAATACGTCTGAACTTTCTATTCCTGTTCTACTCACCCAGTGATCTGATAGCTAAAGGCAACTTTAAATATTTCATAAAGCCATCTACACAAGTGACTTCCTTTTACTCTCTTAATATAGGCCAATGGTTCTGTAATTGAAGCGTACAGAAGAATCCCAGTACAGGATTTTATACAAAAATGCATACATACTTTCGGATGAGCTGCTTAGGGGATTTTCAAGGATAAATTTTTACTGTAATAATCTTTCCCTGAAAAAACTTTAAAACTTAGCCCCCATATAAGCTACATCATCTTAAAGTTCCATCGTGAAGCTTAACTTTGAGAACAGAAATTATCAAGTATTATTACCATCTTTCTCTGCAACAGTTTTCAGGTCCTCGCCAGGAGGCAGCGAAAGCGCTGGCTCGGAAGCGCTGTCCTTTTTCGGTGGCATCAGTCCTGCAGCACAGGAGCAAGGCACGTTCAGCAAGACAGCGTTCTGCTCAGCGTCAAACATAAACACGTGCTTTCTTTTCCAAGCACAGACATCCCTCGTTACCTGAATCTCATCCACTTCTGAAAACACGCTGGAGCCTAAAGCCCCAGACAGCAGGGGCCAATCACTCATTATTGAAAGGGAGAAGGACACACTCCTGGCCCTCCTGGCCCACCTGAAAACCGCATTTCCCTTTAACGCTCCATTAAGGAATTCTAAGTAACACAAAGCATTTACAGGTGAGCTACTGTTTGATATGTAATGACCTCATTAGTGTGTTTGCACAACACTAGCAGGTAAACAAACCTAGTGCAGCTGCACACTTGCCAGGACTTGTGAACAATTTGCATGATGTCACTGGTGTGTGCACGCAGACTCATCATAGAAGATTCTCTATTTAGATAGTGGATGTGGGGTCAAAAATTTTTACGAATAATTATAACAAGTACTCACGTAAGTGAGTCAGATAGTAAGAAATCCTATTCTTTGCCATTGGTATTTGAAAATCACTATTCCACTATAAGGACACCCAACTCCCACCAAAAAACTCACTTAAAAAAGAAGAGCTCATGACTAACACTCTACCTTATTAAGACTCCTTCTACAGAACCAAATTATGTAAATAATAAACCTAGATGGACCACACCAGTCTTAAATTCTACCAAGCATTTATTCTGCTTCCACTCACGAAGCATGCTGGGTAAAGAGCTGTGCCTGGCACTTCAGCATCACAGACATGAACAAGATATGGTCTTAGCCCTAAAGGAGAACCTTTTCAATTTGGTCAGGTAGAAAGACAGAGATGAATAACTAAACTAGGAGGGCATTTTTGATATGACACTAGCATAGAAGGAGGAGACAATAATCGTGGCCACACTGATAAATTAATGCCTCAACAAGATCACAATTTGAGGTGGGTCTTGAGGGATAGGTCAGATTTCTTCTAGAGAATACTGGAGGTATCATCAGAAAGAACTGGGGGTAGGCATGCTGGACAGATAAAAAGGGAAAAAATCTTAAAGACAGGGTCAGAGAAGGATGAGTAGCTTGGCTGGAGTACAGAGTACTCGTGGGATGGCGGAGAGGTAAACTGGGTAGATTCGGTCACAGTAAGATCTCAGAAGGGAGAGAGCTGGCTGAGGAACTGGAACTCTTCAGAGAGGAGCAGGCCTGACGGGGACTGGCATGAACAGTTACAGGTGAATGGCGTGACCCTGGCAGCAAACTTTAGAAGGAACTAGAGGAGGGGAGACGGGAAGCAGAGATCAGCTGGATGTCAGTTATTACACTGGCCAGGGATGAGGCCCAGAACTGCAACCGCAGGCACCGAGTGGACAGGTGGGTAAGGGAAGGCAACCCATAGAACGAATTTCTTACTTTCTTTATATTTTTCAGTCCTAGAATATCCATTTGGTCCTTTCTTTATATCTGAATTGTCTGTTGAGATAAACTGGAGATTCATATGCAGTTGTAAAAACAATACAGGAAGTCCCCTTGTACACTTCGCCTAGTTTCCCCCAAGGGCAGCATTTTACAAAACAATAGTACAGTATCATACCCAGGATGCTGACAGTGATGCAGCCCACAATCTCACATCACCCCTGTTCTACGCGTATCTGTGTGTGCGTGTGTGCACGTGTGTGCATGTGTGCATGTGCATCATTTGCTTCCTTTATATCTTCATTCCTCAGCTGACACTTTCTTTCCACTTGTCTAAGGAACGCTCACCCTTAATCCTTAGAACATTGGTTATTATATGTTATTTAAATGCTTTATCTGCTAAATATCTGTATCATCTCAGGACTGGCATCCTTTTTTTTTTAATTTTTTTAATTAATTAATTTAT
>CM052543.1:133307596-133400237 GCA_028533065.1 Trachops cirrhosus
TTTTTAAAGATTTTATTTATTTATCTTCAGAGGGGAAGGGAAGGAGAGAGGGAGAGAAATATCAATGTATGGTTGCTTCCTGTGCATTCCCTGCTGGGAACTGGCCTGCAACCCAGGCATGTGCCCTGACTGGGAATCGAACCGTGATCTCTTGGTTCACATGCCCGTGCTTAATCCACTAAGCTACACCAGCCAGGGCTAGGACTGGCATCCTTTGATTGCCTTTCTCCTTGAGAGATGTTGAGATTTTCCTGGTTATTCACATTTGAGCAATTTCGGACCATATCCTCTGGATTATGAATATTACTGTGTAGGACTATGGGTGTTGTTTAGATGCTGTGGAGAATGTTGTTTTGTTCTGTGTTGTGTTAGCAGGCAGCTGACCCAGTTATGTTCAGGCTCAAAGTTCGGACCCACCTTCTGTGACCATGGTTCCACTGTCAGCTCAGTTGCCAAAGCCTTTTGGGGACCCACCTCGTGTGTCCTGCCTCCCAGCATCAGTCTGGGACCTGGGCACACCCATGCACACCCAACTTGGGAGGGAAGCCCAAGACTTCACAGCCAACATGTCAAGGCCACTTTCTTGAGCCCCCTCCCTTCCATGGTCTCCCTGACACTTTCCTGCCCCCAGGGGGCGCCCCTCCTGGTATTCCAGGTACAGTGTGCAGGCTTTAATTTCCCTGCTCTGTCCCACGGCCTCCTCAGACTGACTCTGCCTCAGGCCCAGGCAGTGAGAACAAAGAAGAAAATCTAATGCAGATTCCAGGCATGGTCTTGGGAGCGGAGTTTCTCTGGTCAGAGGCCAAGGATCTCCTCCTTTGAGGTGGGGGCCTGTCCGCCCACTGCTGCTGCTGCACCACGCAGGGCTGCCCAGGGGCAGGGGTGGGGAGGGGGCTGCCAGGGGACAGGGGTGGGGAGGAGCCAACGAGGGAGAAAAGCACTCAAAGCAGCAAGGCATTTCCTCCACTTTCTGGTAGGGGACCCCCTCCCCGCTCCTCAGACCAGAAACAGAAGGCTTCCCTGTGAGCTTGCTTTCCCTGCCTGTTATGAACTTCGGGGTTTCAGCTTAAAGGATTCCACCTACAATAGCTTCAGAAAGTGTGAATTACCTAGGAATAGATGTAACAAAACAGGTACATAATTATATATACAGGTACATAATTCTAATTTATAGAGAAAGCTATGAAAACTTGTTAACAGATTTTCAAAAGACCTAACTAGATATCCCAAACTTATCATGAAAAGACTAAATATTGTAAAATTGTCAGTTTTTCCAACCCTGATTTAAAGTGTAAATGTAATACCCATTAAAGCTTCAATGAATATATTTTAAAAGAAACTTAACAGCTTATCCTAATAGCTAGTCTTAATAGATCAGACACTGTTGAGTTGGGAGGCTTTCCTCTGCTGGACATCAGGAGGCATGTTTGCAAAAACTATGGTCATTAGGAAGTGCAGTATTGACACAGGGACATCCAAATAGCCCGATGGAACGGATCAGAAAGGCAGCCACATTCCTGGACAAAATCCTTTAAGCACAGAAGAAAGCCCTTCTGCATCGAGTGCTAATTAAGGAGTTAACAAGTACGTATCGTGCTCTATCCTGTGCTGTGTGCTGCAGTGCACGCCACAATACAAAACTCTCTCACCGCCCACCTGAAGGTAAGGTTTCAGTGAGAGAGTGAAAGATCAGCCCAAGGGGAGGAGTCAGAGGACAAAACCCAAGATGACGACGAACAATCAGGGGGTACGGATAAAAGTAGGGGCAAAGTTAGGGGATGAAGAGATCAAAGTGATCTGGGGTCATTGGGGAAGTTTCCAAGGAGAAACAGGATCTGAAGAAGGAGGGAAAGGACGGCTAGGACCTCGAGAGGCAGAAGTCACCTGCCTGCACTCGGGAGCTAGCAGGAGACGGAGTGTTCAGGGAAGGGGGAGAACAGCGCGCACAGAAGATGGGGGGGTGCTGCAGGGGCCACTGCGCAGCCTCAGAAGCGGGAACGCTCCACCAAACAGGGAAAGAACCCTGGCTGCCAGTTTCCAGAGCCGGAAAGTTTTCTAAGCTTAAGAACAGTTGTTAAAATTCTTGATTAGGTGATAAACATAAAGCTAGTTGTACAAAGACTTATTAGAGGGACACAAGCTCGCTGTGAGGTCAGTTTGGGGGGTGAGGAAGGTTTGGGGGTGGCAGGAGAGAAAAGGAACAGCTCTGAAATGCACTTGTCAGGAATTCAAATCACAAATCACGCCCGAGGTCTAAAGACACATTAAGATGCAGGTTTTATGAGGGTCAGGTTTCACAGGTAGGTAGCAAAAAAAGCTGTGAAGGAATCTAGATGTAAGAAATACAGCATTCCACAAATAAAACTAAAATGCTGAAGAAGGTATCTGACTTTCTGGTTCGACCTACCAGTATTCACTTTCGGCGTCACATGGGCTACATCGGTTTTCTGGGACCTGGTGAGAGGCACAGCTTTGGTGGAAGGAGTGTGGACCAGATTCTTCCTTCGATCCTTTGCTTTACTTATCTTTGAAAGAGGTGCAAAAATACCTGAGGAAGAATATACAATTTTAGTGTTCAGCAATTAAAAGCATTTCAAGTGAAGGGGCCAATGCAAGTGTTTTTTCACATCTTGACATAAAATTGTAAGGCCTAAGAAAAACAAACATATAAAGAAGAATTATTTTTAAAAAGAAGGGTAATACATTTCCAGAGAAACAGCCCATTTGTTTAACTACAGTCCCTCCCTAACTCCACTAAAATATTAGTAAGGAGAAAAAGTGGTATAAACTCTAAAGAGAAAACGAAAATTACAAAGAAGACAAAAAATTCTAAAAGCGCCCGAAGAAGCTCCCAAAGAGAGGGGGAAAGGTCAAAAACAAGACAGAAAAACTGTGAAACTTCTAAACAGCAACACTGCAAGCTCAAGTTGGCACAACACAGGGGAGAGCCAGGGCCTGCCTAGGCCTGCTTCTGCGCAGCTGTGCCGGAGACTGCGCGCCCATCCGTGCACACGCAGCGTCCGGCCGCTGCTTCCCTGCAACAGGAGAGCTGAGTGGCTGCGAGGAGAGACGGCGCCCGACAAAGCCCAGAACATCTACTGTCTGGCCCTTCACAGGAAAAGCGCGCCCAACTCCATGGGACAATCAAGTGCCACCTCCAAAAAGACTGAGAGAAGATGAATTCCAACCTAACATCCCTTATCTTACTAAACTATGATGTGGAGTGTGAGGGTAGAAATAAACATTGTTTCAGTACAAAAGGTCTCAAAAAATTTACCTCCCGTCCGTCCTTTGTCAAAAAGACACTGAAGAATGTGCTCGGTCAAAACAAAAAGGACACAGACAATCAACAGAAACTGACTTAGACCAGCACAAGCACTGAGCCTTTCTCTTCGTATCGAAAGACAGGAAAAGTCTGAAACTGGGAGAATCAAGAAAGCTCCATATGTTATCTACAAATGCGAACATCAGAAGGTACAGCGGACGGAGCTGGAGAGCGCTCGTCTCTGAAACCCAGGCCTCGGGGTCGGGGAAGGGGACCGAGAAGGGGTTAGTTGTCATCACAACAATGAACCTTGGAATAACGAGCTGACTTATTAAACTGGGTCCACGTGTTCACCTTGGTGATTGTTAAACAGCATAAAGCAGTACTACCAATATCAGAGTTTATGATAAACGTTCTTAAATGCGTATACTTGAGTGAGAGAAGCCAATGTGAAAAGGCTTCCTACACGCAGCGGAATTCCAGCGACGCGACCCTCCGGAAAAGGCAAAACTGCTGAAACAGTGAGAAGCCCAGCGGCCACCAGGGACGGATTGGGGGAGAGATGAACGGGCAAAGCGCAGAGGGTTCTTCAGGACAGTGAGAACACTCTGCGTAACTCTGCGCAATGCTGGTGGAGACGTGTCATTACACATTTGCCCAAACCCACAGAATGCACACAACACACACAGGGTGAGCCCAGGAAGACCACTCCCGTGTCTCCCATAGCCTTGCATGTGATCCTTGCCTGCCAACCTGCCTTTAGGCTTGTAAGGGAAGACAGAGGCAGGGTTCCCGGGGTGTCCAGCTTTGCCCTGATCAAGCCTGCCTCTCCTGCGGGTCATGAGATTTGGGGAGCCCACACGCGCTGTTACAATGTCAGCGTTCCCCGGGTGTCCGATTTACATCTGCCACGTGTGCTGCTAACGGTTCTGATCTTACCTTTAGTCTGCCTGACATTTGCCAAAATTAGCTAATGAGGAAAATTAAAATGAAATTCTTAATCTCTCCCAACAAACCAAATAAATCCCAGTGGGTTAAGTAATGTAGTTTAGAAAATTAAAACATTTCAAAGAATAAAATATATAACTTACCACTAATCATTGGATTAGGAAGATCTATCTAAGCTTAAAAGCAGAATAAGAAATTATGAGGGAAAAGCCTTTTAACTACACAAAACACTGCAGGTGACATTCAAAGGCAAATGACAAATTGGATAAAATATCTGTAATAAACATAAGGGCTTAATATCCTAAATATGCATTTGTATTTTTAAAAACTCTTACCAGCTTAAAAACACTAACATCTCAACTTTTTAATGGACAAATAATGTGAACACTTCCTGGCAATTGCCAAGATAACAAAAAAAATACATATACTACAATAAAATATTTAAGTGTTTTATTTCACCACAATCAGAGAAATATGAATTCAAACACAGAAATTTTCACCCTTCAATCCAGAAAATGAAAGGAAATGGAGACATAAAAATCACAATATTTAAAGATTTGAGGAAATTATATTGGCAGTCAAGTGAAAGTGCACAACATATAGCTCCATATAACCCAAATTCTGTAAAACAGTTAAGCAGAATAAATATACAGATGATTTTTTTCTTCCTTCTCCTTTTGTTTTTCAAACCTTATACTATGGGGATTTTTATAAACAAAATATAATAACTGGCCAAAGAAATGAGGCTCCATCTTAAGTGTATGACAAAAGGAACCTGGTCATTTTGATAAACTTACAACGGCTAGCAAATAGCTAACATTTTTTGAATGCTTACAGGGAATCGAGCACTATTCTAGCTGCTTTATATAGCAACACAATTTAATCCTCACGTGAGTTCTTGGGGTGTTGCCATCCCCATTTTACAGAAGATAAATTGAGGCACAAGGAAAGAAAGAGGTCGCGTGTCTGGTCGGCAGCGAGGCTGACTCTGCCCCGAGCTCTCAGACCGCAAAGCCCCTGCCGTTCAGCAAGACGCCGTGCTGCCGGCCCGCGGCGCCGGAGATGAAACACTGAATGTTCTAGAAGAGTATTTTATGGCAAGGAAAACTAGTCACAACATAGTATGTGACAAACAAAGTGAAATCAGTGCACCAAGGTGTGTGTGTGAGAGACAAAAAGGAAGATTATGAGTTTAATTAAATAATCACTGGTCAGAAAGAGCGTCATCCCAGCTCAGGAGGACAGAAGTAAAGTTGGCCTCTCCTGCTTTCGCAGTTCTTCAAGCTCCAACCCCCCGAGTGCTGTGTGCCCTCGGTCACAAAGTCCCTTGCTCAGTCACGATAGGACCACAGCAGGGTTTCAGGGCAGTTAGAGAGCTGGGCGCACTCCCGGGGAGCGGCCATCTCCCACGCGCTACACCGCTCACAGCAAGAAAAACGCAGCCCCTCATTTATTACATAAGGGACCAGGGGGAGGGCTTTCCTTTAAAACAATAATAGAGTAGAAATTTGATCTAAAAAAAGCTTAACTCAGTTATCATTAGGTTAGAGCGACTCTCCCTTACCATATTTGGGGGCACATTTGAAGTACTGGACTTTTCCAACACTCCCGTCGTTCTTCCCTTCCGGTTCGTCCAACTCGATGCCAGCCCACCGCCCACTTGCAAATTCAGTTGTTCCACAAAATCTTAGTGTTCCAACCTAAAGAAAATATAAATTAGAATAACTTTTGAGTATCGCCAGTAGTTCCACATGTCCTACTCTTGCAGCTTTATCACAGAAGTTTAAAAAGCAAAACCACAGTCTCTCCAAGTCTACTTCGGAACCAGGGATAAAAAGAGGCATTAAATAATGATAAACAAGTCAATTCACCAAGAAGATATCAGAGATGTAAATCTGTATGCACCTAATGACTGAGCTTCAAAACAAAGTAAAAACTGACTGAACTGAGAAGAGAAACAGACAAACCCGCAATTACAGTTGGAGACTATAGCATACCTCTCAGTAATCGACAGGCCAGGGAGGCAGGGAATCAGTGAGAATACAAAAAAACACAGAACTAAGGGAACTTGATGTAACTGACATGTATAAAAACCTCTACCCCAAACAGCAGCATACAAATGTAAAAGAACGGAAATCACACAAAACATGTTCTTAGGCCAGAAATCACTAACAGGAAGATATATGCAAAATCTTCAAATATTTGGAAGTTAAACACTATACTTCCGAATTACCCATGGTAAAACAGAAAATCACAGGAAAATTAGAAAATATTTTGGGTTGAATGCAAACAACTACACAACTATCAAAACACACGGGATGTGGCAAAAGCAGTGCTCAGAGGAGAAGGTATGGTGTCAGAACGCTCGTATTGGGAAAGGTCTCAAACCACTGCTACAAACTCCCACCTTGAGAAACTACAAAGTGAAGACCTAAAGCAAGCAAAAGGAAAGAAATAACACAGGTAAGTAATTAAGAACAGAAAAACAATAGGGAAAAATCAATGAAACCAAAAGCTGGTTCTCTGAAATAAATAAGATTCAATTTTTGGGGGGGGGATAAAAAAACACAGATTATAAACATCTCAAGTGAAAGAGATATTATTACCACATTTCCTAAGTTATTTAAAGAATAGTAAGAAAATACTGTGAGTAATTCTATGCCTATGTAAATACTGTGAGGCAAAATACTGTGAGTAAGTTCTATGAATGGAACTCATCATATCCACACACTAAAGGGTGAAAGGAAACCTTGATCTCTTGACACACGCAAAAAAAAAAAAAGCTTGTAGCAAATTTCAACTTTCTTCCACAATAATATTATTTTTTAAAAATGCTCAGCAAACTAGGAGTAGATGGCAACTTCCTCAACTTAATAAAAGGCAGATCTACACAAAATCTACAGCTAACAATTATCATTCCTAATAAGGAAAGACTGAGTGCTTTCCCTGTAAGACCGGGAACAGGGCAAGGATGCTGGCTCTTCCCATTTCCATTCTTCCTGGGCAATGAAGTAGGTGAGAAAGGTTAAAGGTATACAGATTGGAAAGAAGTAAAACTGCCTCTGTTCAAAGACGGCATGATTGCTTACAGAGGCTATCTCAAATCCACAAAAACATAGGCCAGCAGAACTAATAAATGTAGCAAGGTTATAGGATACACATTCAATAAACAAAAATGAATTGTGTTTCTATATGCTGGCAATGACCAACAGGAAAATGAAATCTCCAAACCACCACCATTTATAATAGCACCAAAGATCATGAAAAGCTTAGGTATAAATCTAACAAAGTACGTGCAACATCTACATGCTTCAAACTATAAAACTGGCGAAATAAACCAAAGGCCTATTAGAGAAACACAGTGTATGCGTGGTTGAAAGACTCAACATTTTTAAGATATCAGTTCTCCTCAACTTGGTCTGTATTTAATACAACTCCATTCAAAATCGCAGCAGGGTTTTTTTTTATGAAAATCTATAAACTGATTCTAAAATCTCGATGAAAAGGCAAAGGAACTAAAAGGAAAAAGAAAAAACTGAGGGTCTGAAAATACCTGGTGGCAAGATTTACTACGAAGCTGCAGCAATCATGCCAGAGGAGCACTGAGAAAAGACAACCATCAGGTGGACGGACCGAAACAGACTCCAGAAACGTGCCCACATGCATATGGTCAACTGACTCAGAAGTAAAGGCAATTCAAGAGAGAGAGAACCGTCTTCTCAAAAAATGGTGCTGCTTGGGGGATGCGGGACATAGTGATAAGATTTACGAAGCTGGAGTAAACAAAAGGGCTGTCCCCAGGTGCCCAGCATCTCAAAAACAAAACAAAAAAAAAATGGCGTTGGAACAAATGGATGGGTGGAAGGAAGGGAAAAGAGAGAGGGTGAGGGGGGAAGGTAAGAAAGGGAAAGAGGGACAGACGGAGGGAGGGCTCTATCTACACCTAGTACTTTATATAAAAATTAACTCAAAACTAAATGTAAAACCTAAAATTATAAACCCCTAGAGGAAAACATAGTAATATTTTTAGATATACTGAACACATAATCCATGAAAGAAAAAGTTGATAAAACAGACTCCCTCAAAATTTAAAATTTCTGTTCTTTGAAAGACACTCCTCAGAGGATGAACAGCCCAGCAAGAGACTGAAAGAGACTAGAAATACACTGAGACGGGAACAAGATGATAAAGTTTAACTCAGCTCACCGGCATATGCATGTTCATCACATGCTCTACTTTTGTACAAATTATCCAAAATAAAAAGTAAAATAAAACAACAGAATGCTCTTCTAAAAGCACATTTTCAGACACAGGACACGAATACTAAAGAAGCTGAGTATTAATCCTAAATTTAAAAAATGCTCTGCAGGCATAATTTCCTGACACTTGAGCCCCACCGAGAGGACAATGAAGAGCTACCGAATGTCCTACGAATGTATTCCTTGGGAAGCTAGTCACTGTCGTTCTCAGCACAATACTTTGTAGCTTATCGTCCTTTTCAAAGCAACTTTCTCAGTCAGTCAAACTTCCAAATTTCAGTGTTTTCTGAGAAACGTGCATCTCCCTCCCCACAAGCCTACCCAAATATTTAGATGCAACTACATTAGAAAATTCAATTTCCAAGCAAGAATTTCCTGGTCCAGTCTCCATAACCGAAACAAAGCAGAATTCCTGTCCCATAGGAGGAATCAAACAAAGAGAGAACAGCAACAAGTGAATGTCATGGGGGAGCAGGCTTTGGAGCATCTTCGTCGGGGCGGCCGGGGAGGGGTCCTCTTCTCCACAGACATTTTCATTATCGGGTTAAAATCGTATCGAAGACTCCACTGTCTGTAGGAACGCAAAGCCGGACGCCCATGAATGGTGAGGTCCCCTTTGCTCATTTCTGGGACGTTGTTGGGGGACAAACACCACAGAGGAGGGCGGGGGCGGGGTGCAGGGCACAAGGGAAACCCCAGCTCGACCTTGCCCCCAGTCCACTCAACAGCCCTCCCTTAGTCCGCTCACTCCCCGTTCCAATAAAGCTGTCTTCAGTACTAAGTTCAGACAGTTGATATCCCTAAGCCATGCTTCGCGGTAAATGCGAACTTCTGTTTCCCATTTTCCATGAAGTATCTCTCTAATCCACACTGAACTGTCTGTAAAGATCAAAACCGCCCACGCCGAGCGCACCCTTGGCACACAGGCTGCGAACGCAGTGGCCTTGGGCGCAGCTCTCGCCACTGCAGTCACTTACTATACCTTCTGTCCTGCGATAACAACCCGGTCCCCCAACTTCAGGCCAGCTGACGTCAGCACTGCCTTGCTAGTGACAGGACTGTGATTTGGAAGCAGCGGCTTGGAGACGTCACAGGGCAGAGGCACCGCATCTAACAGCATCTGCTTGATTTCTTTGGCGGTGGCCGCGGCATCGGCCATCTCCAAGGGCATTTCCACCGGGTCCGGCACCACATCAGCTGGCGTCTCTCCTTTGTCGTTCTGCAGATAAAGAAAAAGTTTCACTTCACACCTGCTTGGAGCTCTACAGTCATGTAAAATTATTTCTTTTTTAAACACTTAACATCTACTATATGCCAGACACCATTCTAAGGGCTAATGATACCACGTGAAGAGCACAAAAAGCCCTGGCCTCAAAGAGCACATTCTGGTGGAAGCGACGGACCATAGACAGTCAAACAAGTAAAATACGTGGTGTATTAATGGGGAAAAGTGGCGGCGAGGGGGAGGGTCACAGAGGACACAGGGACAGAGGTGGCTATTCATGCAGAGTGGTCCAGGAAGGCCTCGCTGCTAAGGCCGAGGCCCACGTCCTTGGGCCTCACTGACGCAGAGGCCCAAGAACGTGTGGGGAGCATGCAGGACGGCTGGGAGGGAAGGGCATTCCAGGCACGAGGAGGAGCAAGTGCTAAAGCCACGGTCACAGCATGCCTGGCTGCACAGGTGTAGAGAAAGCAAGTCTGGGGACAGAAGTCACAGGACTGACTGGCTTCCTGAGACCCTCTCCACTGCTCCACACTGCCACTTCAGCTCTGTGACCTCGGCCCCTCCTGCACTCAGGGAGCGACTCAGATTTCAGGAATAGAAGCTACATAGGGTTCCCCACTTTTCAGATGGGGGCTCTGAATCAAGAGAGCAGCTCTGTCCTCACTATGAAGCAGACACCGTGTCCTGGGACTTACCCTGCAACGAGATGGAAGGGGTCAGTTACTAGCCCACTAACATTTGCATGGTGTTTATATAACAAAAACCCTATCGCATAAATTATCTCGTTTGGCCCTCACATCGAGAAGTCTGCCAATGAAACAGCTAAAAATCCTTGCCCATTAGGCATTTATCATAGGACAATCTGTAGTAGGAGAGACAATTGCCAACTAAACAAGTAAAATATTACTAACATATCCAGTTTCCCAATGAAGACATTAGGCCAAGAGAGGTTAAGGACTTGCTCAGAGTCCTGTACGTGACTGCTGGCCAGACGCCATCGGAAGCCGGGTCCAGGCCCCGCCAGACTCCCAGCATTCCTCCCCGATGCCATGCCTTTCCTCGATGTTGCCTCACCAGGAAACCATTTATGAGACAGATTCCAGATTGCAATCTTTTAACAGCATCAATCAAGATTCTTTTGCTGAGAAGCTGTTTTCCCTTTTCCTTCTCCACTAATAATTATCTTTAAATGATTAATATGGTGACGGTAAGTTTAAAAGTGCAATTTTTGGCTTAAAATCCGAGTCAGAGCTCTGGCCAGTGTGGCTCTCAGTTGGTTGGAGCATCGTCCCACAAACCAAAAGGTCACGGGTTCAATTCCCAGGCAGCTCACATGCCAGGGCTGTGGGCCAGGCCCACGGATGGGAGAGTGCAAGAGGCAACTCTTGATATTTCTCTCACATGTTGATGTTTCTTTTCTCCCTTTCCCTATCTCTAAAATCAATAAGCATGTTCTCAGGTAAGGAAAAAAACTAAATACAATAAAATAAAATTCAAGTCAGTTTGGCCCTTAAGTAAAAATATGGTAGGAAGAATGTTATCACATTTCTGGGATAGTTATGAGCTATTTTAATCCCAGATTTCAAGAAAAAAATACAAAATATAATGAAGATATGTATAGCATTAATGTATTTGATAAAAAGAAACAGAGAAAGTTAAGAAGCATGTAATATCATTTAGATATGAAATATGAAACTGAAAGCAACAAATGCACAAAAAAAAAATTCACAGACACAGACACCCTGAGTGGTCACCTGAGGAAAGAGGGGTCAGGGAGGAGTGAAGGGTAAAGGGGGTCAAATCCACGGTGACAGACGAAGATCTGACTTTGGGTGTGGGCACACAATGTAATATGAAGGTCATGTACCATAGAAATGTACACTTGACACCTATATATTCTTACTAACCAACGGCACCCCAATAAACATAATCAAAAAAGAGATGGAAAATCTTAAAAATACTTGTACTGACAAGTTGTAAGCTATATTTACAATGAATAGTTTACTTCATGTTTTTATTAAGTCCTCACCTTTCTAGAGTAAGTCATACACTTATGTTAATTCCTATAAAATTCAGCAACTGAAGCTTCTGTTAAGAAAAATACTAAAAAAAATAGTGGGTTTTGTCATACTCCCATAAGCAGGCTTGTTCATGGTTAATCACAGAATTCCGTCTGTTCTAAAACAGTGGCTATCGGAGCGTGATCTGAGGGCTACTGCTGACCCACACATTGAGTGGTGTTTTCCTTAGGTAATAAACTTCAAAACACGGTCATCTATTATTATTTCTGGCCGAGTTGGTGATTTGCCTCAATGACATACCTCACTGCACTAAAGGCCAAATACCCTCTCCACTCACACGAGGTTTTGTCTACAGTTGTACTCGTGTGACAGGCAGTCAGACCGAGCGGAGCAAGCACGGAGGGCCAGGCAGGGAAGGTCGCCAGGGCAGAAAGCCCCAGGGGCCAAGCACCAGGGGAAACAAGGACCTCGCCCCCAGGGTGGCCTTTCCTCCCCTAGATGTCTCTGGCCATCTGGTTTAGACCCCCTGACCTTCCACACGCTGGTCATGCTGTTGGCTCCCACCCTCCCCTGACCTTTCCCCCTCTGACGTGTCGCTAGCCCTGTGGGTGAGACCCCCTTAGAGGGGAATGAAGAAGGGGGCCTGGAAAACAGCCCTTAAGCATTAAGCCCTGAGCACAAGTGTGTCTGGGCCTCGGTTGTGTTTTAGCTCCAGGCCCAGAAAAGCATCAACACCAGCAGGCGACGCCACGACCAGCCACACTGACTAATGGCTCCCTGCCCTGGCACTGACCAATCAGTGGACACCATGACCCTGAGAGGACACACGTGGAAGACTGTTGAAAATATTCTATGGAGATGCTTCCCCTGGGACCGCCCCTAAAATCCCCGCCCCCTTAAAAGCCCTTAGGCCTGAGGACCCAGCAGCACAGTGCCCAGCCCCTCTTCTCTTCCCCCAGGCTTGTTACCTTTTCCCTTCTCTCTCCTAAGACCCAAGGGCCCTTCCTTAGCATCTGTAACTTCTTCCCTGAGCCCACTCCTTCTACCACTGCTACCTCTGAGACTTTCTAAATAAACAAGTCTCTTACAGTCTAGTCTTGGCTCTGAATTCTTCCCAGCCAGAACTCAAGTACAGAGGAAACTAGGCCAAGGTCCAGTCTGACCCCCCAGTCTGACACCTGCTGCCGTTCTCGCCACTGCCAACTCCAGCAAGAGCAAACAGGGGTCGCCTCCCATTCCAGCCAGCCTGAATCATCGCCTCCTGGCCTTCGCTCCTGCTGCCGTCTCTGCCTCAAATGCTTTCCTCACCTCCCTCTGACATGTACTCGGTTAACTCTTAAATATGTTTGGGCACACGACGTCACCTTTGCCAGGAAGCTTTGGATAGACACTCTTCCTATGTGGCACTCTGTGCGCACCCCACCTGCCATCTAAAACTAGACTTAACACACCACGGCCAAACTGGCTGCTTACCTGTCCATCCTCCACTCTGTTCAAACAGAATGTACTCTATCCACTGTTGTTTTCTCCCAGTGCCCAATAAACAACAGGGAAGGAAGGAAGGAGAGAAGGGAGGGAGGGGCTAATTAACTAACTGATGGAGTAAAACAGAAAGAAAAGTGGCAAAGAAGTAGGGGGGAGGTGGAAAAAGAAAACTAGGGATGAGGAGAGGAACCTTTCTCAAACATTCCCCACCCCTGACCCTTCAAGAGCAGGGACAGAACCAAGTAAGAATCCCTGTCAGGGGAGGCTGCCAAAATGAGGAGACAAAAGAACATGGCCCAAATGAGAGAACAGATCAAAACTCCAGAAAAAGAATGAAACATAATGGAGATAAGCAATCTATCAGATGCAGAGTTCAAAACACTGGTTATAAGGAAGGTCAAGGAACTTAGTGAGGACCTCAACAGCATAAAAAAGATCCAGTCAGAAATGAAGGATTCACTCATTGAAAGAAACAACAATTTACAGGGAAACAACAGTAGAGTGGATGAAGTCAACAACCAAATCAATGATTTGGAACATAAGCAAAAAACAACCAATCAAAACAACAAGAAGAAAAAAGAATCCAAAAAAAAACAAGGATAGTGTAAGCAGCCTCTGGGACAACTTCAAGAGATCCAACATTCACTCTTTCTCTTCTCCAGAAGGAAGAGGAAAGAGCAAGAAATTGGAAACCTATTTGAAAAAATAATAAAACTTCCCTAATTTGGTGAAGGAAATAGACATGCAAGTCCAGGAAGCACAGAGAATCCCCAACAAGATGGATACAAAGAGGCCCATTCCAAGACACATCATAATTAAAATGCGAAAGGTTAAAGCTAAAGAGAGAATCTTAAAAGCAGCAAGAGAAAAGCTGTTAGTTACCCACAGGGGAGTTCCCATAAGTTTGTCAGTTGATTTCTCTAAAGAAACTTTGCAGGCTAGAAGGGATTGGGAAGAAAAATTCAAAGTCATGAAAAGCAGGACCTACAGCTAAGATTGCTCTACCCAGCAAAGCCATCATACAGAATCAAAGGGCAGATAAAGAGTTACCTAGACAAGAAAAAGCTAAAGGAGTTCATTATCACCAAACCATGATTATATGAAATGTTAAAGGAACATATTTAAGAAAAAGAAGAAGGTCAAACTATGCACAATGAAACAGCAATAAATATATATCTATCAACAATTGAATCTAAAAAACAAACTCAGCAAACAAGAAGAACACAGACAGAATCAAGGATACAGAGAATGTTCTGATGGTTGCCAGATGGGAGGAGTGTGTGGGGGAATGGGTGATGGGTGAAGAGGTGAGGGGATTAAGAAGTACAAATAGGTAGCTACAGAATAGCCATGGGGATGTAAAGTACAGTATAGGAAATGGAGTAGCCAAAGAACTTATACACGTGTCCCATGGACCTGAACAATGGTAGGGGGATTGCCTGAGGGAGTAGGGGACTCTGGGTGGAGGGGCACAAAGGGGAAAAATTGGAACTGTAATAATGTAATCAATAAAATACAACTTAAATAAATTAATTAAAGAATCCCTATCAGAGCAAGTCACTGACATTAATATAAGGGAGAAGAACACTGAAAGCCACTTTTGTGAAGACAATAAAATACCAAAGGATTTAATGATTATGAAATTCACTCCCATGTGGTAACTTTGTAAATCAGTAACATTATATGAAACAACACGTTTTTTCCTTTAGTTTGATTTTTAAACATTTACTCCATTCCTAAATGTGCATTTTTAAAAACTGTCTGAAATAAGAATTTTTCCCAAAGAATTTAAAATATAATTTAACACAGAAACAAAACTTAATATATGCATTTGTATTTGACAGTTAACTTTTATAAACCTATCAAAAGCCTATGAAAGATCCTTAAACTCAACGATGACAACACTTTAAGGAGCATTTTACTTTGCTGAATGAAAGTAAGTTTTGTAGAGCTTATCCATATAAGGGGGCTGAAATTCATTGCTATGCCCTAAATTTATTTGTGATAAAGTTTATCATCATACCTCTTCATATGGGCCACAAAAATACAAAGTATCTCCTTACATAAGAGCTCAACAACAACATCTAGATTCAACTCTTTACTGGGAGATGACGTTAGATGTTTTAATTCCTTCAATTTAACCTCTTACCCTAAACGCGGGATTTGCTCCAAGCTCCAGTAAGCACTTCACGGTACCTGCGCACAGGTTATACGAGGCAATGTGCAGAGCGGTTCCAAAATTAAAGTCACTGCAGGTGGCATCCACATCTGCAATCAAATGTCACAAGTGCATTAACTAAAATTTTAAATTAGCTATCACAACGTAAGAGGAGACAGATTTCAGGTTTTGGAGGGATGGCTAGAGAGAGCAGCTTTATTACCCAGTTTTTAAGACTTAACCCACTAGAGGCAACATTTCACAATGGAACAAAATGTTCATATTACAATATGGTTAACCAATTATTTTCTTAGTATAATAAAATTTTATTATAAAACAGATTCATGTTATCATCAGTTTACCAACTATCACAAACTAAACTATATTGAAAAACAATCAATGGCAATAATTTATGTTTGCAGAGACAACGATCTTAACACAATCTCACGTTAACCTGTCCTATGTTTGCCAGGACGACTACAAGGAGGCAGTAAGGTCTAGGTCAGGACCAGAAACCCATGGTCCACGGGCCAAACTGAACGCACCATCTGTTTTTGTAAATAAAGTTTTACTGGAACACATTCACACACGTTCATTTACATATTCCATCACTACTTTCGTGCCACAACTGCAGAATCAGGTAGTTGCAACGGAAACCATAAAAAGCCTAAAATATTTACTATCTGACTCTTCACAGAAAAAAAAAATGGTAGGTAAAACAATGCAGAAGTTTCAAACCAGGAAGAAGTTAAAGACTAATTAAAAATATAAACGCCTACATATTGTACTCAGTCATAATATTTTATTCAACAAATGAATATGGACTTCATGAAAGAGAAGAAATCTTGCAATTCCAAGGACATCTTAATAACTTTCAATAAATCATCATGATGCTATATTTAGAAACAGGAAATCGTCCAGCTTTGGGAAGCCCATCTTGAATGTTTTCTATACCTCTGCTTCTGCTACTCCTACCTTACTCTAATCGCACCACCCCACACGCCTTGCCTACAACTGAAAACCACCAAGATGTGCTCACGACAAATTCTCCTGAGTTATTAAAGACACTGTGCTATCAAGAAAGGCCTTTCTCCTCACGTTATTCAAAAGCAAAAGGTTAAAGAGAGAATGGATATTTATACAAAGCAGAGGTTACGAACAAACATTCTGGGAAATGTACCTACTGAATCTCTAACACCAGTCTTCTAGAAATGGGGGAAACACGGACACTGCCCCTACAGCCAAAACCACCGCACTCGCTCCCCTAGTCTTCTCAAAAGCAAGCTGGCCCACTCAGAGGGCCAGAGAAAAGGTCAAAATACCAGCACTGCGATTCAGACATTCTGATGTTCACATTTAAGATATCGATATCAGCTCAGGAAGACAGAAAGAAATGTCATCCTTTCATAGAATCACAGAATTTAGAACTAAATGCGACCTAAAATAAATACTCTTTATGATTTCAATGCCTACCCCTGAAGGCTTTATTGCTCTATTTCTGGCTACTCAAATAAGACAAAGAATTGTATAGTAGGCAGATTCAATTACACTTTATAAAATCCATGTTATACTGGAAAATTTGCAGAGATCTAAAACCCAGAAAACACTTTTTATTTTGTATTTCTTTGTACTAAGCCTTTTGTGAAAGGATAGTAATTAATCTTCAACAGAGAAAGTTTAAAGTATTTTTTTAAATGATGGGAAGCCATATGGAACAAGATGGATTAGAAGGACAAATCTCTTTGAATTATCATTTTTATGCCACTAATAAATGTTCAATTAGTAACATCTAATGGCGATCTTATAGTACTTGCCTTTTGGTTTAGATGTCTTCAAAATCACTCTTACCAGCTCAGGGACATCAAAATAAGCAGCATAATGCAAAGCATTCATATTTGTCCAGCGACTCCGCAAACTAACATCTGCTCCCAGATCAATAAGTTGAGTTGCAAATTTTACCGCTGTATCAACATCACCTAAGGAAGGTTTTCGAAATTATTTTCTTTGGTACATATTAAGTTCCTGTGGGTGGCTATCCACTACCTCATTTAAAAAGCCAAAGCAAACAGCACATACTGAATATACACTTATACCTCAGAAGCTTCACTTACAAGGAATTTATTCTAACAAAATAAACACACTCAGGGATATGGATATACACTTAGCTATAAACATGTTCACCGTGGCATGTGTCATTACGAATAAAAATTCTGAAATGACCTAGAAGCACAATAATAAGAAGTCGGTTAAACAAACTGCGAGACACCCATGGGGTGGAACACCTCGAAGCCATGGAAAACCGTGCACCGGGCCAGTGCTCCGTGGACCACTGCCAGCTCCGAATATAGTCTGAGCTTTTTACAGCTCTTTTCTTTCTTCCTATGTAATCATTTCTTATGAAAATACTAATTGAAATGTCATTTTATGCCATTTGAAAAATATTTGGACTTGTGTTTTATATGTCTTTATTTCATTTTCTATTATAATTTTATTTTTATGTTATTTTACAAAAGTATCAGTCCACGGTAGATTGAAAAAAAAAAACATTCCTTAACCATCAACGGTTTAAAAAGCACAACAACAGACAGCTGAAACAGAGAAATGGTCCTAAGAGTTAAATAACAGAGGGAGGTTTATACTATAGGAAAGCAGAGGAGAACACCAAGTTTGGAAAATGTGAGCGTATGTCGTGTTTGGAGGAACAGACCTTAGGCCTGAAGCCTGGGGTCTACAGGGGCTGGGCTGCCTGGACGCGGAGCCTGGGGCCAGAAAGGGGAGGGCACCAGGCGGCTCCACAGGCCCCCCTGAGAACAGGAAGCAAAGGGAACAAGGTGTGTGGAAGGACCGAACCAAGTCCTCACCTGTGCAGGGACTATGGCCATCAGAGCGAGGTGCCCTCGTGGGGACCGCGGTCGGCACCAGGCGCTTACACAAGCCCCCAGGCAGATGGGCTGGGCAGTCCGCAGGGTCACCACGTACTCACCAACGCCATGGGCTCCGGACTTGCAGGTGTAATGCAGGAGAGTCATGTCTGTCAGCCCGTCTCTGTCGTTCACATTGCAGCCTCTCTTCAGAATCTGCGGGAACCAAGGGAGAGGCCGTGAGGACCAGAGCACTCACTGGAGCCAGCTGACTTCACACCGCAGCTGGCGGGTTAGCGCATCGCATCCATGCTAGTCCTCAACGAAACGTGCGGACAGGACTGGCTTCTCCTGGGGATAAACTGTAAATCTGCACCCAAGAGTAACGAAAAGAGAGCTTGTCGACAGACTGAGGAAACTTTTAAAGAGTATTACAAGGTTATCCAGCACTCCAAATGTGTTCCTTAACTCCTTACAGGGTAAGCAAAATTTTCTTTCTAATGTTTGTAAATTTGAAAAAAAATAAGCTCTCTCTTCTTACAGTATGACAACGGGCTGGTCAAGGGACCCAGTTACTGTTCCATCCCACCTTCAAAAAACCAAGTATTTTTTTAAATGACATTTAAGCCTAGATCTTTAACAAGCTACCCAAAAGTACAGACAGAACATGATGATAATCAAATACTCTCATGAAAGAATTTTTTGAAGTTTACAAAATTAATTTGTACAAGAAAGAAAATATGAAAAATGCCCGCCTTCACGAAAAGTCTACAATATCAGAATTCCAAGTGTTAGAAAGTGCGGAGCACGAGGGAATAGTGGAGAATCTGGAGTCTAACTGACTGACTGCTCCGTGAAAAACCTGGAAATACAAAGAACAAACATCAGACTCCAGAGGGTCTCCCCTTCATCACCGTTTTTCCAGTTAGACAGCGGGAGAATCTACGTGATGAAGCATCCTAACAATGCAAAGCTTATGACGCACTAATTCCTTACCTCGTTCCCAATAATGTCGATGTTCTGCTGGACCTGAGGAACCCACTGTCTTAAAATGGCAAACAATTCTGACACAGAAGTTTTGGGATCAAAGAGAATTTCCTGACATGATGTGTCATTGGGATCAAAGAAAGAAAATTCTGAAATAAAAAAGGTGCAAATTGAATTTATTCAAAGTTGCAAATAAACATATTGAAAATAATACACAATAAGACCAGGGCTTAAATGATACAAATATTTTTAGATGTGAGAAAAAGTAGGTTTACCTTAAGCAATTCTTAAAAGCAAAGTCAAAATCACCAAAAAGTATGAGGTTTTCCTGAACTGTTATAAGAATGAAATTTTGATTTATTGCACTGCAATTTTCTTACAGATAAACCAAAAACAGAAAGGCACAAATCCTGATCTCAAACCCCGAATTTTCCAAAAATTACTTCTAAGTCAGAGAAAATTTGTCAAGTTTTATCAATATTCTTGCCTCTAAAAACATAAATATGTCATGAAAAGTAAGTGTACAACTAAGTAAATAAATCCAGTATCTAAGTCAAACTTATAAAGATAGGTCTCAAAAAACACTGATCAATAAATTAAGTTGAAGAATAATATGCAGTATCTATTTCTTACCTAAAATTATAAATACACAAAAAATACTGCATATTGTTTACAGACACTCATATAAGTAGTAAAAGTACAATATTATGGTTTGGAATATTCACCCTAAATGTGAGATAGTAGTTACCCCTGGGGAGCAAGGGGAATGGGGTCAGAAAGGAAAATGGAGGGAAGTTCAACTTTGAAGTTTTATTTCATTTAATTTAAAAAAACAAGAGCTAAAGGAAATATGATAAAATGCAAATATTTGTTCATCCTGACGGTGACACATATTTTTGCTGTCACTGGTTTTTTGCATCTGTAAATGATTTCCTATTTTTTAAAAACATGAAATACAATGAGAAAAACCAATACACAGTACCAGTAAAATAACAAACATGCCAAGAAATGTGTGAGGCTCGTTTAAACAAAACCGACGGGGTTCGGGAAACTTAAATGGAGAGAGACACGAGATGTTCCTGCACTGGGAGATACAGTTTTCCCAAGAACATTATTTAAATAACCTCAATGCTAACTGAAACCTCACCAGGACTGTAGGAAGAGGCAGACGAAACTATTGTTACCCATCTGCGCCAGCGCTATCCGAACGCTAATGTGGACGGGGATCACCTAGCGACCCTGTTACCACGCAGGCTCTAACCCAGCGTCTGGGCGGGGCCTCACCAGGCGTTTCTAACAAGCTCCCAGTGATGCCAATCTACCAGACTAAGAACCACACTGTGGGCAGCAAAGATCTAGAAAATAAACGTAGGAGAAATAAGCATGAAGATCTGAACCACAAAGAATAATGGTGGGTGGAGGTAGCCCAATAAATACCGAAGCATGGAACAATGCTGCGGTAATTATATACTGAAGTAGCAGAGTCATTTAAATAGGAATGATAATAAGTTATACTTATTAAGTGCTTCATGGGTGCCAAGGACTGTTATACACAGGGTGGGGCAAAAGCGGGTTTACAACTGTGAGTCTGTGAAACACAGTTTATTCTTGTTTTCTTATTTATTATTTGGAAATTAAGAATTTTCCATTCTACAACTGTAAGCCTACTTCTGCCCCACCCTGTACGCTTTATGCACATTATTTCATCCCATAACAGCCCTGTGAGGTAGGTATTACCATTAGTCTCATTTGATCAAAAAAGAAACAAGGGGAGAGAGAAAATAAGTAACATGCCCAAGATCACACAACCGGTAAGTGGGTGAGTCAGGATTAAAGCCAGGCCGAGCTACAGACTCAACCATCTGATAAAATATGGTCTTGGGGAAGTTTAAATAGATGAAAACTCGAACACTTCTACATTTATGTTTTGCAGAGGAGATTTCACTGAACCGATGTAAGTACGAACCAATCTCATTCCACATTCCAGGTAAAGGTCTCGCCCTCTCTGCTTTTTCTTTAAGTTTTACTACTTTTCGTGTGTTCACATTGACCACTGCAATGGGAGATGGCCGAGACGGGGTCCAGACTCAGGGGGCCTGTGTGCCGGAAGTGGTCATTACACCGTCACCCCCGTCCGATCGTGTCGGGAGTGATTATTTACTGTGTTGATGAGAACGCTGGCCTCTCAGAGACAGCAGGGCCCTTGGAGATGGCTGGTTGACAGTGCTTTTAGGTCATTTTTTTTAGCATATGGCTTTTTACATAAGTCAGTATATTTACCCACAATAAATCCATCAATAACAGAAGAACTCGAGATGTCTCAGCACCACCGCATCCTGAAAATAAGATCCTCTAAATCCATCATGGTGCTTAAAATGAACATTTTTACATAATAAAAATGCTGATAGCGGAAATAAAACATTTAGGTTAAGAGGCAGAAAAGGCCACTGTATTTCTGAAAAACAAAAACTAGCCATGTTGTGAAAACCACAGCAAACTGTCCCAGGGAAAGTCACGAGTGTGGGCAGGACGTAAGGCAGAAGTCAGGTTACGGTTCGCAGAAAGTACTGACGGCCGCCCCACGTACCGCAGTCTGAAGGCATTGGTGCCGCGGACACGGAGAAGACCACCGCCGCGTCAGAGCCTGAAAGCAGGAACGGGAATCTTCCGATCACAGAATTTTCTTCCAGTGGAAACTCTGGAAGGTCCTCTATGGTCATCTTCTAGAAAGCCACCTTTAGTGAGGAGGGGGAGAAAGCCAATCTGTGATATCTGCAGGCAACTAAGAATGATTGCCTTCAGTCCCAAAAAGACTACATTCTTTTCATATCTACCTAATTGACATTTTTAACTTCAACCTTCAAGAATCTCTTTTCAAGAGGAAGGGACCAAAATCTCCCTTACTGTTTACAGAGTCAACACCACACATAATCTTTCTAGACAAAGCTCAGGAGTAATGTTATTTCCCAAGAGGAGGTGAGAACATTTTTAAATGCTGAGCTAGTCTAAATCGGTGCCATTCTCTTTACCCGCAGTAATAAACCCAGGCATACGAGCCCTTGTCCATGGGTCTTCAGCTTCTCCTGGAAGCTGGCACAGGTTATTCCATCTGCCAGCCGACAGCTCATGCCACGCGCTCATCACATGAAAATAACCTAGTTTAGGGCATGCTCATTAATTCCTGACGTCCCGGAAAACTTCAGTGAAAATTAACCCCATCACTGATATAAATCTAAGAGCTTGACACGGTTCCACTTCTTAACAACACGCAGGATCTGTTTATTCCGTCCCAGCAGCAGATGGAAGGCCATGCCTTTTAAATCACACCACTGATGTCACCTCTTCTTCCCGGACAAGAGAAGCACTTCGAACACATCTGCTCCAACTCAGATGGGTGTGTCACCAAGCCCATACAACAGAAATGATGGAGAGAGCAGAGAACACTAGTAAAGCTAAACTATGAAGACAAAATCCTTTCCATTTCTTTTACATCGCATCTTTAAAGTATGAAACATTATGACTCGCTCTGTTTTTAAATATAAGCAGAGAACCATATTACAAAATGATTTTAGTTTATTTCAGTAGAAAAAAATAGAATAGGTAAAAGTAGCTGAGAGCTTGCTCCAGCAGATTTTGCCACGCTGGGTATCACTCCAGGTGCGCTCTGTTATACTTGGTTAACCAAGCCCACATCTAAGTTAATCCCCTGTACCGTGGCCACCCTTCTCTCAGGAAAGTCACCTCTCCGAGACAACTGGGTCCTTTCAAACTTGATTTACAGGCTTTCTGAATCCCAGCAGGAACTGGTGAAGAGTAAAATACTTTCTTTTTCCTCATGAGATGCATGTTTATATGGACATGGATATTATTATATATTAAATAACCTAATTCGGTGTTGCTATGTTAAAGGTATTCCAGTTTTCATGGATGCTAAGATTACTCGCCACCCAATACTTTGAATCATTTTGACATTGATCTTGCCACGTAAATAGGAGAACAACAAGGAGCTGGCGCCATGAAGCAGGGTGATCTCCCCCAAATACTATCAGGTCCAGAAGGTGCACACCACAAAGACAGCTCCCCTTCAATGCTGCAGCTTCTCAGTGCGGTAGTAACTCAGGATTGCTACTTGGTGGCCTCTAGTTTGTGGCAGTTAAGTTTGAACAGAATATCCTGTGCAGAGTATGAAGCTACGTTTGAAGTCAAGGAAGAGAAATAACACCTAATAAACGTGTCACCTCTATTTGCACAAGGCACTACGCTACTCTAGAGGTTTCAGGAAATACGAAAATGAGTAACAGATGGTCCCTGCTTACAGTCTACTAGGGTGACTACGATAGCACTAATTACTACAGATGATGAAACAGCATGGGTTTTGCTCTAGAACATAAGGACACGTCCTGTGGCAGCTCCTGAGAATCAGAAGTGGTGCGGGGAGGAAGACATCACCTAGGATGAGTCTTGGAAGGTGAGCAGGCAGAAATTGGGCCAGAAATTTAACAGGGGAACACTTTAAAGGAGCAGTGGGCCAGAATGCGCGCTACTCCCAGGAAAACAGTAAGAGATAAGGCTGTGAGGGTTTTTCAGGGTTACACTCAGGAGCACTTCAAATACCTGATCAAAGACCCAGCCGTCTAACTCCATGAGCACTGAAAACCACTGATTGTTTAAGAGGAGAGTATCAGACGATCGAGCTGTGATCTAGGAAGATTAACCTGACTACAATCACAGTTTGAGACTCAGTCATGTTTTTTATGCTCATAATTCTTCGGCAAAGCCAGTAAGTGGTTATCTCTCCGAGTCAGTGAAGAGGAGCCACCTTTGAAAATCTTCCTTTCCAAGAGTGGGTTTTCCGTTCAAAAATGTTTTTTTAAAAGTGATCCCCAAAGCACCTTTCGTTTCATTGTAGACTGTTGAAATTCTTAAAGAACTGTATCTTACACAACTATCACTCGCCACAGAGTTAGATTAGTGGCTTACACACACTTAATAAATATTCAAGTCCTAGAGTCAAGGTGGAAAGATGATTCATTCAACAAAATGTAATCAACTCCATCGTTTTACATATTAGCTGCTTCAAGCCCAGAGAAGCTCCAATATTACCTAACCAAGGTAGTGAAGATTCTTCGTATTTTGTCTTCACTGCCTTTTTCCTCAGTCTCATTTCCTTTCCTTCATTAAAAACTCAACATGCTACCTTTTGTCCCACCAAAGAAAATTATACACCTCTACAACTTTTGTGTAGTCTTAGAATCCTTTTCTAAAAGCAATTTCTCGATGCAAAGATCCATGATACCTGGGAATACTGGTCAAGCTCAGATGCCTAAAACAAAACGAAACAAACTGAATTGAGTGCACACCTTTCATCTGAAACTGCTATGGTTAACTGGTGATGACAGATTACACAAAGTAAGCCTATGATAAAAGAAAAAAAGTTGGCCCTAATTAACTCTACATATAACATGTAAAGAGCAGACTCAAATCCCCAAAGCTCTGTTTTATATAGGAATCCCATCCTACCCCATCACCCCAAATCAGCACTGAGCAAAAGCATCTGGTAACATGGCTATAACATCTCGTGATTTCCCAAGGACTCCTGGTCTGTGCCCCAACACAGAGTGGCGGTGAGTGGAGAAGCCCACTCACTTCTTCCGAGCAGTTGAAGGCTGTTAGGGCCTCACTAAGGAGCTTCACTGAGGCCAGGAGGTGCCCTCAGGTTTTGGGGTTTTTTTTGGAATATGGTTTAAGGGCAGCATCCTTGAGCTGCTCAACTAACAGGAAACCCAAGCTGTGTACACACAAGTTGGAGTCATGGGACCCTTTCACTCAACTTCATACAGCATTTTCTCATGAGTCTGCAAGGGAGTCCAGCCCTGGCCGGAGTGGCTCAGTTGGTTGGAGCATCGTCCCACAGAATGAGAGGTCATGGGTTCAGTTTCCAGTCAGGGCGCATGCCTGGGTTGAGGGTTCAAACCCCGGTCGGGAAACATCTGAGAAGGCAACTGATTGATATTTCTCTCTCACATCAATGATTCATTCATATTCATATTCATTCTCTCTCTCTCCTCCTCACTCCCTAAAAGCAATGAAAAACATCCTTGAGTGAAGATTAAAAAAAAGAAAGATTCCAAAAAAAGTAGCCCAACCAAAATAAGCACTTAAAATAGATCTCCAACAATCCATTTACACGAAACCTGTTCAGGCAGCAAGCAGAGATGTGCAGTGTGTGATACTTAGTTCGGTCCAGGCCTTAGAGAGAATACGAAAGACACCTGCCCCCCAGGAGTTTATTTACTCATTCGACAAATACTAATCGAGTGTTTCTTGCTAAATCCTAGGCTGGGGTTAGCAAAGGGAAAGAAAATAGGTAAGCCCTTGCCCTCATGTATCAACAGAGTACAGCCTAGTTCAGGACTCCAACAGGAGGAACCACCTGTACTAAGTGCTGGACTCAAGAGAGCCAGGGGAGACTTCCTGAGGGACCAATAATGAAAGCTGCGGGGCCCAAGCAGGCAGCTTCCAGCTACACGTGGTTATGGAAGTCAAATTAAAAATCCAGGTCCTCCATCTCTCGAGCCCCACACACGTGCTCAAAGCCACACGTGGAAAGTTCTACCGAATACTGCCCCCAAGAGAACGGTGCGGCCTGAAGTCCAGGGAGAAAACAACAGACAGGTGCCTAAAACAACAAGAAGCAAATAAAGGCTAACGAACAAAGCAAGCCCTAACAGCATGGTTAATTATACATAATGAAGGAGGGACCCGCAAGCCTAAAAGTAACCAGACATTTGTAGGTTCAAACAGGGACAGTTAAGTTGACTCTGTGACATGAAGATCACTAGCACGTTTCAAACAACTGGAGCTATTATAAGCTACAGAAGACACCGTAAAATGTCACTTTTTAAACAGGCCTGGCTGGTGGGGACTGTACCTGGCGACACGAAACGTATGAAAGAAATCCCACATTTATTATTTGTGCCAAATCGTCTACAAAACATAGACAAACATATCCATTACTTTTCAAGACTGAATCTTACAGCCCAAGTAGTCCATGTTGAATGACAGCATTAAAAAAAATGCATATTTATGTTAACAAAATAAGACAGAACCAGGAAGGTTTGGAAGCATAAAAATGCAGAAAGCTGAACTTCTGCCGTTTTCCTTTCTCTCCTTTCCCTCCACAGTCGCCCCGTGGCCTGCACCGTGTGGTCTGCCATTTAAACGACTTACTTTAAATTGTGCAGAAGATCCTTAAATGGCAAATGTCAATGTAAAAGTGGAGTATTGACAATTAAAGGATCCGGGGCATGTTTCTACGAAGAGGGTTGAAACATTTCAAAGGCACGACTTCTACTATGACATTGCTGCAATATGAACCACAGCCTAGCTGGGAGCATAGAGCAAGTTAACATCCCATGAGAATATCATTCTCTGATACATATCAAAACATTGTCTCAAACAGAGTTTAAACCCAAATTGCCTGTACAGTCTCTGAATGAATGAACAACGTGACATCTAATGTAAAAGAAAGCTGACTTATAAACCCATCAATCTAATCCACAAGGATAAGATCTAACCCCCATCCCTGCTTAGGACAGGTCTCAGAGAAAGGGTTTCTCCAAACTTCCAAATTCCCACGACTTAGAATTAAGGAATCTCTGGTTAGCAAAAGACTGGAAGCAAAATCGTTTGGTTTAATTTTGAAATTTCACTGGCAAAAGGTTTCTTAAATTTAATAAGCAGGGGGAGATCCGAAGAGGCCCGTTTCAAGAAAAAGACGGCGGGCTGAGCACAGCACGCAGCACACCAACGTGCGCGGGGCGGGGGCACTCGTAGGGCGCCAGGGCTGTCAAGGTTGGAGCTGAAGAGCTCCCTCCGCCGCTGGTTCTGGCCAGTCCCACACACCATGGGG
The DNA here is from genome assembly GCA_028533065.1 of Trachops cirrhosus. Classification (NCBI taxonomy): domain Eukaryota; kingdom Metazoa; phylum Chordata; class Mammalia; order Chiroptera; family Phyllostomidae; genus Trachops; species Trachops cirrhosus. The sequence goes on from CM052543.1 coordinate 133,334,718, forward strand.
GCCTCTCATCCTAAAGTTAAACCGTCAGTGAGGAACGGAAACCGGAATCCACATGCCCTCCGGTGGGCCGCGCCACCCCTAAGAGGCCTCAGGGAGCCGGCAACACTGGCACCCAACGGGGGCGACTGCCAGGTTCCCCGAGCCTCCAGGGCCTCCCGCCCGGAACCGCCAACGGCCCCACGGGCACCCGCGCCCCCGCCCACCCGGCCTGGAGCCCCGCGCGCTCCCGCCCCACCTGCTAGGGTCTTCTCAGGGCGGCAGGCTGGGAACGCGGGGAAGCGGAGGAAAGCCCGAGAGGCGCGCTCCTGCGCCCGGAGCCTGTCTCCGGTGGCCACCGCGGAGCCTCCCGCGGCTCCGCTCCCGACCTCCGCGGCCCCTCCCGCCCGCCGCCTCCGCGCCGGAGCCGGGTCCCACGCGGGGTCTGCGCGCGCGCAGTGCAGGCACCCAAGCCGCGCCCGCAGGCCGCGGCCCTGTGGCGCACGCTCGTGCTCGTGCGCGCCAGTGGAGGGTGATGCAGGCGGGGGCGCGCCTGCACTAGCTCGCCTCCTGCCCGAGCCCCCATCCCCTCAACATACAGAAGGGTGGGCTTTGAGGTTAGGACCCTGGGGCCGGAAAGAGTTTCGTGGGTTCACCTTACGTGGAGGTGGCGCTGCTGTGACATTTCCACCGCATCCCGAGGTGGGCTCTCAGAGGAACCCCGCCTGGCCCAGGGCAGTGAATGAGGAAAGCAGCCTGCGTGCCCGCTGTGCAGACACTCTTCCATTAAAGCCCTCAGCGCAAGGAATCCGACCTGCGTCCGGGGCTAGAAGCACTCCTGCCACCTTCTACAAGGCAGGGGGACCTTGTCTTATCCATTTGGGGCTCCCCAGTGTCCAGCCGCGTGCGCAGCCCAAAGCAGATCCATCAATTACCTGTTTGCACTTCATGCTGTAAAAAGCCTACCTAGTTAATGTGTACCCAAAGTTGAATAATTACACCCAAGTGCATCAGTGTAGAGGCAGAAGTAAGTAGTCATTCCAGAAGTTTATTTCCCCTACTGCTTTGCGCCCCTCTCATCCGCCTCTCTCCTGGTCCCCTTAGACAACCCCCAAGAACCAGAAAGTGCTGAAGCTGTGACAGCTCACAGAGTTGAATGCTGACATCCCGGTTCTCCATCATCCCGTGGAAGGAAAGGCATCACTTGGCAATGAGTCCCCACAATGAAGAAACTTAATGAGTCCATTGCTTCCCCACGACTGAGGTTTTCAGCACTGAGTCAGTAGTGTCACACCCTGACAACTCTGGGGCCCCTTCGTTCTGCCTCTGATGTACAAACTCCTACACGCTACCCCCACGTTCACCTCGCACAGAGCCTGGCAAAGCGGACCCTGAATGAATGTCCAACATGTCTCTGCGAGAGCAGAGGTAATGTTCAGGGTACAGCAGAGCATCTTTTCTTACTAGAATCACTGATTCCAGGGACTGGAAAAGGCTAACCGCCCCACTCCAGTCACTTGAGTCTCCCTTACAACATCCTCCCCCCAAACGACCACAGCTGAACGCCTCCAGTCACCACGAAGGCACTTCCTTTGGAAGCAGCCATTTCATCTTTGACCAGCCTTGTTGAAAAGATCTTCCTACCCTGGAGCCTAAACCCCAGCTCCCTGCATCTCCTCCTCACTGTGTTCTGTTTCTGCCCCAGAGAACTTCCGAATCAGGTCTGACTCCAACTCAGGGTACTCAGCACAGGCATTCTCTGTCCCTTAGGCTGCTCTTTGTATGACATGGCTCAGACCCCACTCACCGGCATGTTGAGGGACGTGGGGTGAAGCATCTCAGCTTGTCTAGAGCTCAGGAAGGAACTGGGTGTCCCACTGAGTGCACAGAGGAAACTGCCACCACTTTCTACACCCTATACTTCCATTAGCGTGGCTCAAAGTATCGAAATAGTTGTTTGCAGCCGTCACTTCACATTGTTGCATGGGGTGGGGCATACTGTCAACTAAAACTATAGCGCTTGCGCAATATGTAAACACCATGACCATCCCACAGCCCCTGGCCAGCTGCCTGTTTCTCTGCCCCTGCAGGTTTAGCATCTTCCTGCTCTTTCAAGGATGATGATGTGATGCAGATGCTTCCTCCTTGGGCTGGCGGGGCTCCACCTCCCTCTCCCAGCTCTCTTCACAGCCCACAGCCCGGTCTTGTCTGACCCCGCCCACTCTTAACTGATAAAAACGAGGCAGGCAATCTACCCTTGGTTAGCTTTAAGCAACCATAAATGTTCTGTATTGTCAGTGAGCCACAGAAACTTATAAAGATCTGTGTGTAACAGAAGGTGCTATTGCTGAAGTTTCTAGAGGCATACAGTTCATTTTTACAGCTGCTTTAAATGATTCCCCTGAGATACCACTTTTAGTAAATGACAGGGTGTGGCTAGCTGAGTTGTTCTTAGTGACGATGGAAGTCTCTGTTAGAACCAGCCAGGCCGCTGCCTTTTTCTCCCACACCTGAACACCACACACAGGCAAATTCCCAGGATACCAAAAAATTAGAGAGAATCTCCCGTTCACCTCATTGCCTTTCCTCAAAAAAACTGAAGTTATTTCCTAGACCATCACCAAGAATGCAAGTGCCCAACAGAGTTTTGCTTCCTGGAGCATTCCATGGGTCCTATAATTCTTAGAACCAAGTATTGCCAAGTTAACAAAAGTTGGTCTGGGCAGTGATATGGGGCTAGGGGTTGACCAGGAACCTTCCACCAAGATGAGAAGGCACTTGGGGATATGGTCCAGCTGCAGCTGCTGAGATTGAATTATATCTGAAGGTACAAGGTTCCTGGACAATGCGGCAATAAACCACAGTCCCAGGAGGTGATCAGCATTGGCAGTCAGCATCGGTGTGGAGAAGGGGCACACTCACCGGCCACTGTAGGGCCCTTTTCCTGCAGAATCTTACACACCTTCACTTCACAAATGAACAAACAGACTCCAGGAGGCTGTGTAATTTGCTCCATGTACCGTGGGGCAGAAATAAGATTCCAACATGAGTCTGTAGGATATGAAGGCCTCTTCGACCTGCTAGTTTAAACTGCCCACACAGGGTGTCTTTCTGGCACTCAGGACACAGAAATGCTGCATTGAGCAGCAGGGATCATTTGGAAATTCAGGCTGTCAATTTGGCAAGTCAGCATCAAGAAGGCCTGTTGGCACTGACACACCGCAAACCATGAGAAAAGGGTTAGAGGAAACAGGAAAAGAAGACAGTGTCCCTGCTCCTCACGGACCGAGGTGTTGAGCAGGATAGCATTTAGAGGAAAGGAAGAAAGGAGCTCTGCTTCCAGAATCTGGGTGTACAGGCATTAGGACCCCAAGAGACATCCAGCTGGCAGAACTGGGGTGCCAGAGGGGCGCCGAACTAGCAGAGGTAGTTAAGTGCATAAGATCAGAGCACTAGGTAGAGCCCCTAAAATATTTCTGCTGGTAGATGATATAATCATTAGAAAATTCAAAAAACCAACGAAATCAACTATTAGCAGTAATAAGTGAGTTCAGCAAGGTGGCCAAGCACAAGATCAGTTTCTAAAAAAATAGTTTCTTCTACGTCGGCAGTAAGCAACCAGGAAATATAATGGGCAATAAGAGACCACTCAGAATAGCAATTAAATGCTAAAGCATAATATCCAGGAATTAACTAACTACCTACAAGAACTTTATGAGGAAAATTTTTAAATTCTATTTAAGGACATATGAAAAGAGTGAATAAGAGAAGGTATGCTATAGATAGGACTTTACATGGTAAAAATAACCATTTGCAGTCTCTGAACTTACTGTTCTAACCTCCAAAATTCCATCAGGAACTCAAAGTCTAAGGAACTTCAATAAACTTGTAACTCCATAAGGAAAAGTGAATTCTGAAACAGTTAAATCAATTTGGAAAAGAGAGGAAACCTCCCCCGCCAGGTATTACGTTGTTACCACATAGTGAGACCAGGGCGTGGGGCTAGTCACTAACGCCCAGAACAGTGACACAGAACCCAGAACTCAGGAGCAGACCCAGGGGACCACCGTCTTTGTAAAAGTGGAATCAGAAACCAATGAGAGAAAGGTAAGTTATCCAGAAGATGGTGTTGGGGAAACTGGCTTAGTTTGTGAAGAAACAATGAAGTTGGATTTCCCATATCTACCACACACAAAGATGAACTCCACATGGACTAAAGACCTGCATTTGAAAGGTTAAAAAGAAAATTTAGGAGAATATCTTTGTGAATGTGGAGTAGGAATTGACTTCATAAAACCAGACTGCAAAAGCACACACCTTACAACAGAAGACTGGGAGATTTGACTACATCGCAATTGAGGTTTCTCTTCAGTGAGGAATACTATGGAAAAAACCAACAGACAGCTGACGAATTGGGCACAGGATGTGTATATGGTGTGCTCAAAAGCAACGAGGGAATAATATCCAAAACATATAAGGAACTTTTGCAGATCAACAAAAAAAAAATCAGAAAACTCAATATAAACATGAGAACAGGCTAGGAATAGGCAACTCACAGCAGGGAAAGCCAGATGGCTGGTGAGTTTGAGCATCTCACTGGCAATGAGAGAAGAAAAATACAAGCAGTACGGTACTACCTCTAGCCACTGGTATTATTTAAAACCACTTTGGGGATGGGGGAGTCCTCATTTACAGCATCTGCCAATGTCCACAGTGCAAACGTCCACCCCTGCCAATTTCAGGCTACTAGGGTGAGGTCGCTGAACGAGGAGATGGGAATAAATGTGTCCAGTTCATTCTCATGAGCCAGCTCCACCAGACACCGCTGCTTTACCCACCAGTTTGGCAAAGATAAAAAGATAATCTCAAATATTGGCACCAATATGGGGAGATGGGAATCCGCATGTACTGCCGATGGGAGTTTAAACTGGTAAACACATTCTGAGAAGCAATCTGGCAGTATTTAGTAAAAAAAAAAATATCAGCATGGTTTATAACTCAGCAATCACCCTCCTAAACATGCCTCAGAGCAAGCCTGACAATCGTCCTACAAGAACCTTCTGCGTGTGGCCTCTGGGAAGCCATGCTGTCATTTACTAGATGAAACGATCCAGTCCGTGGCTTTAAATACCATCTCTATTTTTATGATTTCGAAAATTCTATCTCCAACCACAAAGTTCAGACACACATACGTCCAACTGCCAACTCAACATCTAATCCATAGTGTAAAACACATATCCCAAACATAACATTCAGAATAGAATCTTTCCCTGTAGCTTTTGCATGTCATAAATGACAATTCAATCCTGCCGTTTGCTCACTGGAGTCCTTTCTTTCCTAATTCTGGACTCCCCATTCGTAAATTCATGACATCATTTATTGATGAAGATGCTCATCAATACCACTGAAATCCCTGCACATCAGTCACCACTGGAGACTTCTTCTGCTTGTCCCTTGGACTCGCTTTCCTCTGACCCATCTCCTTTGCAGTCTCAAGGCTCCCAGCAGGGACTGCCTGCTGAAGCAGACCACAGACCAAAGACCTCACTAGCCTTGCTTTCCGAACCTGTGGTTCTCATTCCTGGTTAAACATTCGAACCTCCTGGATATCTTCCACAAAGTGAACTCTACAGACCCCCTCCAACATCCTAACTCATCTGATCTAATTTAGATTCATACTATTCTGTACGTTTATTCTTTTGTTAGCCTACTTCCCAGGAAGTCACTGACATGAATTTTCAAACCCAACTTGCCCTGGGTGAGGAGCAGCTTCCTGGGTCCTCCAGTTGGTACCACTCTGAACACCACGTGACACAACCACTTTTAAGAGTCTTCTTTACAGACCAATATGAAGGAAGAAGGAGCAAAGGGAATGTTTAATGACATCAGGATCAGAATTGCCATTGTCGTACAAGAGCTAGGTTTTCACACTGGCCACCCAAATTTTTGGCTACCAAGACACCTCCAGAAACATCTCTGGCTCACAAAAATGGCACCAAGCCAGTGTCCACTAAGATGTTAGTCAAGGATAGGGGACTATCACGAACAACACCAAGGAGATGCAATCAGCCGAGTCTGAAATGTGGGGCCTTCTACAGGGCAAATAACCCAATTCCTACAACCAAAAAATAGCTAAGGGGAACTGGTGTTGATCAAAAGAGAAATAAGAGCTCTCTCTGCAACCTATAATGTGCAGACCCTGTTTGGATCCAGTCTCAGAGAAAGATAAAAAAAATTCTTGAGATAATTGAAGCAAACGATATCGAGAAATTTTTGTTAATTTCATTAGGTATCATAATGGCATCATGATTATGTTCTTAAGAAAAGTTCTTATCTGAGATTCATACTGAAGTATTTGTGATAAAATGTTTAACACCTGGGATTGGCTCCATTAAAAATAAATGTGTGGCGGGAATGTAAAAGGGTCCAACCACTGTGACAAACAATATGGAGTTTCCTCAAAAAACTTAAAATAAATCTCCCATACAATCAGCAATTCCACTTCTGGTACATACCCAAAGGAAATTAAAACAAGATTCCAGCGAGATATACGCACCTCCGTGTTCATCACAGCATTATTCCAGGCTATGGAAACAACCCCAATGCCCATCAGTGGGGGAATGGATAAAAAAGATGTGTTACATATACAGACATAGCTCGTTTTATTGCACTTACCTTTATTGCACTTCACAGAGGTTGCATTTTTTTTTTTTTTAACAAATGAAGGCAAGAATCTCCACCAGCAAAAAGATTACAACTTACTTTATTGCTATACTCGCTCAATTGCTGTGTCTGGCACCGAACCCACAGTATCTCTGACGTATGCCTGTACACAGTGGATTATTACTCAGCATGAGAGAGGACATTCTTCCATTTGCAACAGCATGGATGGACCTCGAGCACATAAAGCTAAGCAAGATAAGTCAGAGAAAGACAAATACTGTATTATGTCACTTATACGTGGAATCTAAAAAAAGTTACTCCTCTAAAAACAAACCCAGAAAATAAAATGGTGGTTACCAGGGGATTGGTGGAGGTAAGGAAGGAGACAGGATAAGAGTGATGGTGTTTAAGGGTACAAACTTGTAATGAGCATTAAATAAGCCATAGACTCCAATGTGCAGTGCAGACAATAATATCGTACAATAATTGTGTAACATCATAAATATCACTACATCAGCAATCATATTACAATATATGAACTTGTCAAAGTAGCACACTGTATGCCTTAACTTAGACAATGTTACATGTCAAGTTTATTCAATTAAAAACATGTGCAGTGAGAGGGATAGATGAAAAACAACTGAAAAAATATTAATAATTATTGAAGCTGAATGATGTGCATATTACTCTTTCTTCTTTTACATAAATTTGGATTTTTTTCCATAATAAAAAGTTATAAAAGAAAAGTTTCCCAGAGGAAATTTAGTCTATTTCTGTCACTGCTTTATCCTCAGTACCTACAACAGTATGTGGCATGTAGTACAAAATCAATAAATATTTGTTGATCAAATATGCTGGTTCTTTAAGATTTCAATTGCAGTAAAGAGGGAGTATTATGTCCAAGGAATTTAGAAATCACAGAAGTTGCCTTTGTATCACTAGCATGCACACTCTCTAAAATAGGAAGCGTTCATACATCACTAAACGTTCACCAAGTTGTCTTTCCAGCAGCTGTCAACAAAACCGATACAGATTCCTCCCTGTTCACTCTAAACCATCAGCTGCTTTAATAGCATCTTGATTAGGGGTTGAGAGAAGACAGACCCATTGGAGCTCCCCCAGGGTGGGTAGAGAGCAGCTTGCATCATGTCGACAATGAATCAAATGGTTCACCTAACAAAGAAAGTCATTGACAGACCAATTAGCTCGTACTGAGTCATGAGAAAGTCTCCTTGGTGACAAAAACAACATTGATAATAAGATCAGTTGTGACATTTCTCATCTCACCATATTTGCAACAGCAGGGAACAGTTAAGGTGAAAATAAATGTTAATTGCCTTTGTAGATTCACATGGGGTTCAACCCAAGAAGAATAAGTTACAGTCTCCCTTTTATTGGCCCATCAAACTACATTATAAAATATCTTAATCATCATTAAGATAACCACAACCATAAGGCACTGAACAACACGGTGAAAAGCAACCAAACTGCATATTGGTCCATCAAATCACCAGCAACACAGCGCATGCCCACTCCCTGAAGGGCGGTATGGGGGCTAGCACAGTGTAAGAGTCACTCCCTGTTTTCTAGCAGAGCAGGGACAGTCCTGGCTGCCACTGGGGGCAACCTGATTTGGAACCTCAGGGTCATCCCTCCCACTAACTCTGTAAACCTGGCAAATCACTTAAGTCCTTGGAGCCTTAATTTGCTCCTTTGTAAAGTGAGGTAAAAGACTACGGGCTGCCCGAGTTTTGTCATGAGCTCTAGGCCCGGCTCAAAGTGAGTCTCGAAACATAGCTGGGAGAAAACTATAGTGTGTGGTCATGAGAAAAGAATATCAAGCAACCTGCCAAAGCAACAGTGTCAGGACAAGGGATTTCTCAAGAGGGAGCCCACATTGCAGGATGGGCTGATCGGGAAAGGCTTCAAGGAAGAGGCATTTTGAGCCAAGTGGGGAGGATGGTGAGATCCAGTCATATAAATGAAGAACTAGCATTTACTGAGTGCTTTGGAGGGGATGTGTGTTGTTCTAAGCACTTTCGTGAATTATTTCACTCCTGATGAAGAAATATCATTTTAGTTTCCTTTCCAGTAGGAGAAATCAACGCATACAGTAGTTAGGTGACTTGACCACTAGCACACAGTAAGCAGCAGAACCGAAATTCGAACCCAGCTGTCTAGTGCAGGAGATTAAACTCTTTAACCATGGCGTTTTGCAAAAGGAAGGTCTGGAGGCAAAAAAGCTAAACGTGTGCTTGAAGGAGAGCGAAGAGTCTAGCTGGAGCAGAGCCTGCTCGACAGGCTGGAAGGTTAGGGTGGGGCTTGGCCAGAAATGGCTCCGATTGTCCTGTGGGGAGAAGACCCCATGAGTTTCCAAACCAGATAAGACTAAGGAATCTGTCAGTACTGTTCAAAATAGAAACCCCTGCCTAACCTTTATGCACCATATCTCTTATGTTCCCTCGAAAGCCTGAAACAAAAGCGTATTTTAAAATTCAAGCATTTTATGTTTTTAAGCATATTTTATTGATTATGCTATTACCGTTGCCCCATTCTTTTTTTCTCCCCTTTATACCCCTCCACCCAGGACCCCCATTTCCTCCAGCATTCCCCTCCTTTACTTCATGTCCATGGGTTGTCCATACAAGTTTTTTGGCTTCTCCATTTCCCATACTATTCTTAACCTACCCCTGTCTATTTTGTACCTACTATTTATGCTTCTTATTCCCTGTACCTTTTCTCCCATTCTTCCCCTTCCCCCTCCCTGATGATAACCCTCCATGTGATCTCCATTTCTGTGATTGTGTTCCTGTTCTTGTTTGCTGTTTGTTTTTGTTTTTGTTTTTTTAGGTTCAGTTATTAATAGTTGTGAGTTTGATGTCATTTTACTATTCATAGTTTTGATCTTTTTCTTAGATAAGTCCCTTTAACATTTCATATAATAAGGGCTTGGTGATGATGAGCTCCTTTAATTTTGCTTTATCTGGGAAGCACTTTATCTGCCCTTTCATTCTAAATGATAGCGTTGCTGAATAGAGTAATCTTGGATGTAGGTCCTTGCCTTTCATGACTTCAAATACTTCTTTCCAGCCCCTTCTTGCCTGTAAGGTTTCTTTTGAGAAATAAGCTGTTGGTCTTATGGGAACTCCTTTGTAGGTAACTCTCTTCTTTTGCTGCTTTTAATATTCTCTCTTTATCTTTAATCTTTGGCAATTTAATTATAATGTGTCTTGGTGTGTTCCTCTTTGGATCTATCTTGTTTGGGACTCTCTGATCTTCCTGGACATGCACAACCATTTCCTTCACCAGATTTTCTTTCATTATTTTTTCAGACAAGTTTTCAATTTCTTGCTCTTTCTCTTCCTCTTCTGACAGCCCTATGTTTTGGATGTTGGAACATTTAAAGTTGTCCCAGAGGTTCCTAAGCCTCTCCTCATTTTTTTGAATTCTTGTTTCTTCATTCTGTTCTGGTTCAATGTTTATTTCTTCCTTCTGTTCCAAATCATTGATATGAGTCCTAGTTTCCTTCCCTTTACAGCTGGTTCCCTGTATGTTTCCCTTTATTTCACTTGGTAGAGCCTTCACTTCTTCCTTTATTTTGCAGCCATACTCAATCATTTCTGTGAGCATCCCCATTATTAGTGTTTTGAACTCTGCATCTGATAGGTTGGCTATCTCCTCATCTCTTAGCTCTTTCTCTGGAGTTTCAATCAATTCTTTCATTTGGGCCATATTTCTCTGTCTCAGTGCACCTGTTACATTGTAAGGGGTGGTGCTGTAGGTATTAGGATGTGACAACCCACTTCCCTAATTGTGGTGCTATATGTGAGGGAGGGGTCAGAGAGGGAACAATGCCACTTGTTTGGCTCTTGCCCACTCTCAAGAGACTGGCAATTCCTCCCACTGCCACCACTCCCACAGGTTTTTACAACGAGAGGTTTTGAGGCTTTATTTTGCCTGTGCTGGAACCCTGGGTTGTAGTCTGACTCACTCTCCAGTTGTTCCTCTGGGTTTATCCACATGCAAATGTGGGACCACCTGGTCTTCCAGCTGCCTCTCAACTGCCCAGTCCGCCAGCCAGTCCACCAACCACTGATTCAACTGCCTAGTCCACCAGCTGGTCTACCAGCCACGTTTGCCTGCCCGGTCTGCCAGCTGCTGCCTTGCTGCATGTCCTTTCTGCTCTGGTTGCACATCTCCACCCCTCCTACCAGTCTGGGTGAATATTTCTTTTTTAACTCCTTAGTTGTCAGACTTCCATACGATTCAATTTTCTGACAGTTCTGGTTGTTTTGTGTGTTTAAATTGGTCGTTGCCCTTCTTTTGGTTGTGCAAGGAGGCAAAGCATATCTACCTAGGCCTCCATCTTGGCCAGAACTCTAATTCTAAAATTCAAGCATTTTAATGTGAAATTTAGCAACTGAAAATAAAGTTGCCTTAAGAGTCTTAGCCTTTACCAAATCGATTTATATAAATATTCTTAAAATAGATTAGTTTTCATATTTTGTGTGTGCTCAGTAATGACTTCCATTCAAAATGAAGTTGAGACAAGTTATGCAGGTGTCCTTGGGGGACAGAAATCTATTGTTTCTGCCTTTCCCATCACACCTACCTGCCCACTCTGCAGCCTGACAGTAATGCCTTCCCATCCTCACGTTAACCACTTGGTTATTGTACAATAATGTAATAATATTATAAGCTTTGGATATGTGCCCGCTGCACGAAAGTACAGTGCCAGCATAAAGAACAGCAGCCACTCAGAGTGGGCGCTGTCCATCCAGCAAGGTGCTGATGAGCTTGCTGCCCACCCTCTGCACTGCACTCCTCCTGATGTCATGGCTCCTGTTTCTCCAGCCTCGCCCATGCCCTCGCTCAGACTTCAGAGCAGCAGGTTTCTCAAGGTTCTGCTTGTCGAGTGAGGCACCTGCCAAGAAGCTGCATTTTCACTTTCAATTAGAAGAGGTGTTGCTAGTTACAATAGCCTGACATCTGCGCAAGCAGTGCCCAGTGACAGCATGGACGCTGCTCATGCTCTGGTCTCGGTTGCATCTGAGATTGGCCATCCCTAAGCACACTAGTCCACACAGTCCTCAGCTCAAAAAAATGGGGAGTGGGGGAGGCTCCCAGGTTTTAAAGTCAGGTATATAGGGTTAGCCCCAAACTGAGAGGATTCTCAGAAAAAAAGCACTTTCATTATCAAAACAGTGCCAGGGATTCCTGAACACATTGGTCACCCTACAGACATATCAAAGTTCAGTGTTAAATAGCTTTGGGATCTTGGACAAATAAAACAACCTCTCAAAGAATCAGAGTCCTCATTCATAAAATGGATATCATAGTAGTACCTACCTTATCACATGTTTCTTATAAGAATTCAACAAACAATTGTATGAAAAACTAAGTACAGAGCCTGATATTAAATAATTGCTCAATGAGTGTTAATGCTATGTGTATAATCAATAACTACAAGATAGTGTATAATTAAAAACTAAATTAGATACTTTAGGAAATAAAAGGAGATAAGGAGAAATTTGGGTAGGGTTGACAGGTAAAATACAGGGTGCTTAAGTAAATGTTCACTTCAGGAAAACAGCACATTTTTTAGCATAAGTATGTATCATATTTTAAAAGCGTTTGTTTATCTAAAATTCAAATTTAACTGAATATCAGGGCATTTTATTTGCTTAAATTGACAACCCTACATAGAAAAAGTAGAACTTAAATTATTCTTTGGAAGAAGAGAGAAGAAAACATATGCAAGGCAGAGAGGCAAGGACATGAGCATCAGTGCACCAAAGACAGGAAGGATGATAGTGGATGGTCTCGTAAGTTTTCAGAGGGAACGTCTTGAGATCCCAGCCCAAGAGCCTAGATTTGGTGCAGAGGGTGCAGGAGAGTGAGAGGTAAGGTGCTGAGGCCCTGGACTGAGGAGGAATCAACAAGAAGAGTGAATGAGAGATTCACAAAAGAAAAGAATGCTTTAAACCCAAGTTGCTAGGAAAGGGACTGTACAACCAAGGAGAACAAGTGTGCGGCTGGCCTAGTGGTCAGCTGGTGGCCTGAACTCCAGGTGGTGGCAATGGGATTGGGAAGGGTTGGATGCAAACAGACATTATGGAGAGGACAGTAACTAACGTTCTGACGACGAATGTGTGCTCTTACTATGAAAACTTTAAAATTTCTGGTGCCATTATCGGTGAACTGAATAAGCCATTATATGTAACTCTAGAGGGGCTTCTTGAGGTTAACTGAGACCAAGAAAAAAAAATAAGGAATTTAATACCCTCTCGGTTCTTCCCTTAGTGGTGAGTGAAACAATGGAACCTGTGTGGTTCCTTTTTACTTTTCCCCCTCCTGAAAGACACCCCCCAGGGTCCTCCTGCCCACCAGAAATGACAGAGCTCTTCAAAGAGTGAGTTCAATACAGCCAGCCAGGGAGGGGCCTGGGGAGCTCAGGACTTCCGTTGGGGTCTACATTGCTATTTTTGACCACCCCAGCAGGTTCCCTGACACCTCCCCACCCAGTTTGTGTACACAAAATTCTACTCTTGTGGCAAATGAAAAAGCTGCAGCCCCATTTGGTAGCTTTTTCCCCAGACGGGCAGTCCTTCTCATTAGAAACATTCCCTGGCATGAGCCTGTAATTCTGATTCAAAGATGCAAATCTGGTTCAGAATATCTGTCTTGAGGTATAAGTAAAACCCAATCTAATGGTCCTAAAAGAACTAGACCCAAAGGACCTGCTTAGAACTTAATTCTAAGCACTTTATCAAGTTCTGATTACTCACATGGGTGTTCTTCAAGATGATTTCCACCTCTGCCAGATGTGATAAACAAAGCCCATCCCTTTACCAATCCCACCTCTGCAACCTTGAGCAAGCCATTCCTTCTGCTCAGACTTTGCCTCTAATCCACCTCCACTTATCCAAGTCCTATCGCTCTTCTAGAGCCTTCCTGCATCTCACCTCTTCCAGAGAGCACTAGCGCCCTGACTGCCCCAAACAACACTAATTTCTCCCTTTCGCTAAGAAAGGGCACGTTTAAAAACTCAAGTGGATACTGTACTGGGATGGAGCAGAGGGGGGTTATAGAAATGCTCTGTAACACCTGCTCAGTTTTATGTAAATCTAAAACTGTTCTTAAAAAAATAAAGTCATAAAAATGAAGTCAAAATGGATCATAGACATAAATGTAAAAGGCAAACTATAAAACTTCTAGAAGATAACTTAGGAGAAAATGTGGCTGACCTTGAATTTAGTAATGACTTTTAGATACAACACCAAATACACAATCTGTGAAAGAATAAATTAACAAGCTGGATTTCATTAGAATTTAAAACTTCTGCTCTACAAAAGACCCTGTTAAGAGAATGAAAAGACAGCCCTAGACTGGGAGAAATCTTTGCAAAACATATATCTGATGAAGGACTTGTACCAAAAGTTACAAGGAACTGCTAAGATTCAACAATAAGAAAACAACTCAACTAGAATAATGGCCAAAAGATCTTAACAGACCTCAGCAAAGAAGATATAGACATGGCAAGTAAGCATATGAAAAGATGCTCAACATTATATGCTATTAGCAAATTACAAATTAAAACAATAAGATACCACTAAAGACCTATTAGTATGGCTCAAATCCTAAAAATTAACAATTCCAAATTTTGGCAAGGATGTAGAACAACAGAAACTCTCATATATTGCTGGTATGAGAGGAATGAAAAATGGTACCAGCCACTTTGAAACAGTTTTACAAAAATTAGTATAGTCCCAGCAATCTCACTCCTAGATATTTATCCAAGTAATTTGAAAACATGTCCACACAAAAAACCTGCACATGAATGTTTTAGCAACTTTATTCATAATTCCCAAAAATTGGAAACAACTAAAATGTTTAATAAGTGAATAGATAAACAAATTGTGGTATATCTATGCAATGGAATATTACTTAGGAATGAAAAACAATGATCTATGAGGCCATGAAAAGACTTGGAGGAACTTTAAGTATACATGTATTGTTAAGTGAGAGAAGCCAGTCTGAAAGACTACATATACATGATTTCCAACTGTATGATATTCTGGAAGAGGCAAAGTTAAAGACAGAGAAAAGATCAATGGTTGCCAGGGGCTTGAAGGGAGGGAGAGAAATAAATAGTTGGGCACAGAGGATTTCTAGGGCGATGAAAATACTCAGTGATATAACGGTGGATCTGTGGAATTACGTATTTGTCAAAACCCATAGAATTACAACACAAGAGTGAATCTTAACTTAAACTAGTAATGTATCAATATTAGTTCATCAATTGCAAAAAAAAAGGTGAATTGTGAAGCATTTTTAATACTCTCTTCAGAGTTTTAACACTGAACAGACTTTCTATGCTTTGATATAAAATATGCCTAAACTGCCTCACAGTATATATGTTCAGTCACTGAAACCCATTGTCATTGGCCTGAAATAAGAGTGTGTTTAGTTCAGCATGCTCACCTGTCCCTTAGCAAGAATGAGGTCTCATCGGAGGCCTGGGTAGGCATGAGATTCATTTGATAATGAAACTTACCCGAATCATGTCACTGTCTCCTCAATGTCACCCAGAAATGTTTTTTCAAATCCTCATGGCTCTTCCTCAGCAAGAGTGGCAATTGTTTAGTGTGTTGGCTGAGAGTGTATGGAAATAGGTGTTTTCATAATGGGCTCCTTTGAGCCCACGCGCAGATTCCAATTACAGAAAGCCAGGGTGGCCGTGGCAGGCTTTGACTTGCCTCCCTGTGGTGGAGTCCTCCTATGAGTACACCAGCAAATACATAACAATGACCCTGCCTGCAGTGCTATGGATACCAGATTTAAAGGGCCAGGCACCATTAGTTAAGACCCTTAACTAACCCCTTCAGCACGACCACTTCCCAGCAAGAAAGAATCCCAGGGAGCTGAAGAGATTCTTCCAAAGGGAGATGGAGGAATCAGTACCCCAACTCATGCTTCTCCCTTCCTCCAAGGTCTCACCCATGCCTTTAAAGGGCAGGGTGCCTGGGGTCTGCCCCCCGGGGCACTGAGAAGGATGGAGAAGTGTGCAGGCTCGGTCCGGAGGGCCAAGCGGCAGCTATTCAACACAACCTGCAATCCCACACCTCCCCCCATTGGCCGTGGGGTTCCAGTCCAGACTGGGCCTCCCCAGAAGTTGAAAAATGTATTTGTTCCACAAGCAAGTGTTAGCTCTACTCTCTGATATAAAGAGAACGTTTTGAACAGAAATTTAAATGGATTTCATCACAATTTCCAATAAGACATGGTGTTCACCTTTTGTGCTGCAGCCAAGGTCAGGTGATAACCTGGAAGGGCAGCCCGTAATGATTCCGTGGACTGTCTTGAGATTTTGCTGTCACCTGGCTGCCTGTAATTATTGGAGCCAGTACAAATTTCACAGTCGCTGCCTCGAGTGCGTGAAAACGTCATTTTCTCTATTCTCCCGTAATTGAGTGTAATTTCTGCCTTGAGCCTCCATTCTGCCTCAGAGCACAGAAAATTTAATGTGTCGCTCTCAGATAAACTCATCCAAATTTAGTCATAGTCGATTCAAGTTTATCATTCAGTAGCAATTAGGTTTAAAACTCTATTTTCTCCCTCTCTTTCTCTTCCCTGCAACTGAATCTCAGCTCTCAAGGACTTACCTGAGGAGCCCACTTCTTGGTCTTAATCTGTCCTGTCAGTCTGGGCATGATTTATGCTCCTTTGAAAGGTGACCTGGGTGGTGTGTTGGTCCCAAGGGGGTCCTCATTGGTCCCGTCCATGGAGAGGGCAGCTCTAGCCTCATCCAGTTCTCACGCCTCACCTGGCCTGACCCCCTGGCTCTCTCCTTCTCTGCTAAGCTGTCTTCCCCACAGAAGCCTTTGGGACATTGTGGTGGCCCTCTTATTCCCCTCTGAGCTGTAGGAGACTGGGGCAGACAACCTCCCTTCCCTTTGTACCTGGGCATGTCGCATCACCATTCCAGCTCTGCCACAAAAAGGTGACGTGAGCCATTTCTCCCCAAGGCTAGCTGGCTCGCTCTCTCCTCAGACTCAGGGTAGGGCCCAGTAAAGGGGGCACAGGCATCCCTTCTCTCAGGACCCTGCAGATGAAGCCTTGCGATCAGAGGGGTGCACAGAGGGTCCCCCACTCACACACAGCCCTGTGGCTTCTCTCCAAACTCTTTCCCATTCCTAGCTCAGGGGGTATTTCCTAACAAGTGGGGACGGGGTGCAGGTAGGGACACGGTCTCCTCCAAGTCCCTTGAAGAACTTTCTGTCTTACAACTGAGTGCAGCCTGTGAACTCATCAGTCAGTGACTCACTGACGTGCTCTCAGGGGCTCCACTGAAGGGGGCTGCCAGCACGGCCGTGAGGAAAGGGCCGTGTGACGCACTCATGAAGCCTGAGAGCGCGAGGAGAGAGGAGAGTGCCTCATTGGCATTCCGCCCACATCCCAGCCTGCCACATATAGTCTGGCTTATTTCCATTTATCATTTTACCTTGTGAAGTACAACTCATTCTATTTCATGGCTGAAATTAGCTCAGAAGAAAATGCTAATGAGATCGTTCTAAAAATATTTTTGGGAAATAGCTACTTGTTGAAATACATGTTTGTGGCCTCCCCCACCTCCCCAGCACCCCCAAGTCCCTCTCTCCCTGCTCTCAGGGCTCATCTGGATGTGTAGATTACTGACGGATGGTGATCAAAGTAGCCTCCTCACCGAGCAATCACACTTCTTATCCTGCTATACCCTAAAGCTCATCTCTCACAAATGCTCACACATTTTCAAGTCATCCCATTAGTTTGCCATCAGCGGCCCCAAAGAACTTAGTATCACCTGTCAGCCAGTTCACTTTCATTTGGCGAATTCTTTAAAACATTTAAACCAGCCCCAGAGGCCCCTAAGAGAAAGCCCAGTTTACATTGGCCCTTCTCAACGTGTGTCCACCACCAGTTTCAGAGACAAAGCTCAGAAAGGTCACGCTCTCCCATTTCATGGGAGCTCAACTTTCAAAAACGATAACTTCCAAAAATAGTAACTGCCTAAGTATAAATTCATACAGGTATTTTACAAAGTATAAATTTAGCTTTTTTAAATGTAACAACAAAGAAATTATGAAGAAAAAAACTGAAAGAGTTGATCATGTGAAATGAAAATTTGCATACTCCCAAAAAGATCGTAATCAAAATCAAAAGGCAAAAGGAAAACTTAAAGAAAAATACTGACCACATGGCAACATATATGACCAGTTAAAATGTTAATATCCTGAAAATTAACAAAATATAGATAAACACCCCAATTTTTAAAAATAAATGAAGATGTACAAGTAAACCCTGAAAGAAAATATATAAATGCCCAATACAGCATGCCATTTTTAAAATAGGCAAACTTTTTAATAAATGTATAAATGCAAATTAAAGTGAAATTCCATTTTTGTCTTTCATAGCAGAAGATTTTTACTAAAGGATAATATCCAATGCTGGCAAAGTTTTCACTAAAGTAGATACGTTTTCACATGGCTGCTGGGAGTGCAAACTGGTATAGTCTTTCTGGAGACTCGTTTCGCAACTTGTCCCAAAGCTTTAAAAATGTTTATATTGAGGGGGAGCATGACTCCCCACTCCCCAAGTGTGGCTGCTCACAGTACTTGCAAAGGATACAGAAGAGAAAGGTAAGGGGGACCCCTTTGCACTTGAGTGACCTCACACACACTACGTCAGCCAGGTGATCAAGGTCAGTATCAGCAGTTATAAATTATGTTGATAGTATGTATTCTTAATATGATGTAATAAAAATGCTACATTACCTCTGTGACCTTCCTCTCAAAAACCCATAACCCCAGTCTAATCGCAAGAGACACATCAGACAAATCCCATTTGAGGGACAACCTACCATATGACCAGCAGTTCTCAAAACTGTCAAGGTCATCAAAAGCGAGGCCAGTTGGAGAAGCTGTCATAGGCAAAAGGAGCCTGAGGAATCCTGACGACTAAATGGAATGTGTTGTTATGGGCAGGATCCTGAAAAAGAAAAATATTAGGTAAAAATTAATGAAATCTGAATAAATATGGACTTTATGAATAATAATGTATCAATATTGGTTCATTAATTTTATCAAATTTACCACACTAATGGCAAGATTTTATAATAGGGGAAACTGGGTAGGGGATGAGTGACTGGGTGGATTGTTCTAAGGTAGATGACAGTAACCAATTTTTTTAATGATGGTCAATGATTCTCCTCCGCAAAGCAGGGGAGGTCAGGGGTGAAATGACACCCGGAACGCAATGCCTGGGACACACACACTAGCTCCTTCCTCCTGCCAGCTCACTACAGCTGTGGCTTGTCGTTGCCTGTTCACCCCACCCCTGGACCAGGGAATTGTGTTGCAAAGACATCCCCTGAGGTCTGACCAGGGATTCCCTAGGCCACAGCTAGTGACAAATTTTTCTTAGCGTTTATGGTTCAGAAGAACTCATTGGTAAAGCTGATAGAACTTGAGAGATAGCACATTTGTTTCGGGTTGCTTAAATGACCTAGTTTTGGATGGACTTCTGGTCAAGAAGGCAGAGTAGGCAGACATGGCTCTTCACACAACCAAATCAAAATTACAACTAAAATATAAAACAACCATCACTCGACACCAC
Organism: Trachops cirrhosus; assembly: GCA_028533065.1. Classification (NCBI taxonomy): domain Eukaryota; kingdom Metazoa; phylum Chordata; class Mammalia; order Chiroptera; family Phyllostomidae; genus Trachops; species Trachops cirrhosus. The sequence continues at coordinate 133,354,011 of CM052543.1, forward strand.
CAGAAATCAAGCCAAATGGAAGTTTGATGACCACAAAATCCAGGTGAATGGAAATCTGACAAATACGGAATTAAAGAAACCACATTCATCCAAACTGATGGGGGGTGCAGACGTGGAACAGGCTGGCCCCACACCCACATGGATAAAAATTCGGGAGGGATGTCTTGGGGATGAAGAAACCCAGACCGACACCAGGCCCCCAGCCCAGGATTCCAGTGCCAGGAACATAAGTCCCCACAACTTCTAGCTGCAAAACCTAGTGGGGATTGAGTCAGTGAAGAAACTGCTAGAGCCCCAAGCAGTTCCTCTTAAAGAGCCCTGTCTTGCAGCCATTCGAGGCTGGGCAGATTCACATGGGATTGGGGCAGAGAGAAGAAATGTTTGGCATGCCTTTATTCTCGGGTATTTATGCCACTTGTCTCGCCGCAGGAAGTCCTGACTCCCTTATACACTAAATGCACACAAAGCCGGGACAGTGCCAAGATATTATATAACAGAACAAGATTCTGCGCATGCGGGCCCATTCTCAAGGTATATGAACACTGCTAAGTCATAGTTGCCTGGACATCTGGGTGAGAGAACCTGACTGACTTCATTTTCCCCACAAATCCACACACAGACTCACCTACTCAGACTCACTCCCTCTGAGCTCCAGCACTGGGTAGCAGCTTGAAAGGCACCAGTGGTATACAGGGAGGGACTGAAGTATCTGGCATCAAGGTGAGCAGAGGCCATTGTCCCTTTACTGAACCCTCTCCCCACAGAGCTGGCAAGCTGGTACCAAATCTGAGACTCCATCAATCTGGCTAACACTGTTTGGCCCACCTTGGAGATCCCTAGAAGCTCTGCGCCACCTAACTTATGGGCCCACCCAAGCTGCTTTTCCATATGAATGGCTGGTCTTGGCTCCTAAATCCTATCAAACAAGCACCACCTGGCTTCAGTAAGCACTAGCAGCAGCCAGATTAGAGTCACAACTTGGCTTCACCTGGGCATCTCCAAGCCCAGTACAAATAGTAGTCATCTCAGATTGCTTTACAGCTCAGACAGGGTGGCCCCAGGCAAAATACAGGTTAGGGGTGACCTTGGCCTGCACCACCTGGGAAACGCCAGGGCCAGCACACCCATTGGACAGCTAAAGACCATGTCGGAGCACCATCACCCCGCCCCTGCACAGCTGATCCTCCATGGACAGTGGAGGTCGGTGGTCAGTGGTCACAGCCAGTCCTTGCAGCTGATTGGCCTGGGTAAATCCCTCCCTTTGATCTGCCAACAGCAACCAAGCCTCAGTTATAAGAGAGGGCTGTACTCAGCACATATGAAGGGTGCATCTCAAGTACTCAGTTTGGGTGATAGGAAGCTGTGCCACTGGACCCTTCAGGACACCTATACATTAGGTCACACTACCAAGACAAGGAGTCAAATAAGCTCTACCTAATATATAGAAACAAACACAGGGAGGCTGCCCAAACAGGGAGACAAAGAAACATGGCCCAAATGAAAAAACAGATCAAAACTCCAGAAAAAGAGCTAAATGAAGTGGAGATAAGCAATCTCTCAGAGGCAGAGTTCAAAACACTGGTTATAAGGATGCTCAAGAAACTTAGTGAGGACCTAAGCAGCATAAAAAAGACCCAGTCAGGAACAAAAGATACACTAATTGAAATAAAGAACAATGTACAGGGAAACAACAGTAGAGTGGATAAAGCTGAGAATCAAATCAATGATTTGGAACATAAGGAAGCAAAAAACAACCAATCAGAACAACAAGAAGAAAAAGAATCCAAAAAAAATGAGGACAATGCAGGCAACCTGTGGGATGACTTCAAGAGATCTAGCATTCACTCTTTCTCTTCTCCAGAAGAAGGAGGAAAGAGCAAGAAATTGGAAATCTATTTGAAAAAAATAATGGAAGAAGACTTCCTTAATTTGGTGAAGGAAATAGACATGCAAGTCCAGGAAGCACAGAGAGTCCCAATTATTATGGATGCAAAGAGGCCCACTCCAAGACACATCATAATTAAAAGGCCAAAGTTTAAAGATAAAGAGAGAATCTTAAAAGCAGCAAGAGAAAAGAAGTTAGTTATCAGATGGTTACCAGATCAGGGTGGGGGCAGTGAAGAATGGGTGAAGAGGTGAGGGGATTAAGAAGTACAAATATGGAAATAAAGAACAAACTGACAGTGATTAGAGGGGAGAGTGGAGGGGGATAATGAGGGGAAAGGGGGAAGGGGCAAGCAAAGGAACAGAGTAGAGGACTCATGCACAAGGACAATGGTGAGGATTATCTGTGGGGAGTGGGTAGGGAGAGCAATGGGGGAAAAATGGGACAACTGTAACTATAATTTTTTTTTAAAAAAGGAGTACAAATAGATAGTTACAGAATAGCCATGGGGATGCAAAGTACAGTACAGGAAATAGAGTAGCCACAGAACTTATACACATGACCCATGGACATGAACAATGGTGGGGGATTGCCTGAGGGAGTGGGGGACACTGGGTGTAGGGGCACAAAAGGGGAAAATGGGAACAACTGTAATAGCGTAATCAATAAAACATATTTTTTTAAATTGTATTTATTTATTTTTAGAGAGAGGGGAAGAGAGGGAGAGGAACATCAGTATGCGGTTGCCCTTCACACACCTCCAACTAGGGATCTGGCCCGCAGCCCAGACATGTGCCCTGACTAGGAATCGAACTAGTGACTCTTTTGTTCTCAGGCCAGCACTCAATCCACTGAGCTACACCAGCCAGGGTGACAAAGTACAATTTTTTTTTAAATGACCTGGTTTTGGCTCAAAACTGATGATGCCACATTAGAACCATCTTTTGCTGATCAGTTAGTTCAGGGTTACTTTAAAAAAAATGGGGTGGGATTTATTTAACATGCTAACGGGCAAAGACAAGCTCTTAATAAACTAATGTTTGCAAAGTTATGTTTTGAACATCATGGTTTTACCTATGATATGTCCAGCTATTTTTTTTCAGTGACCTTTTGAACATGGAGCCTGGTTTCTCTCTCTTTGAATCTGAACTCTACTTAGGGACTAGCGTCTAAAGAAACAGAATGTGGAGAATGTGAAAGTGTATGGCTTCTCACATTAGGAGAGAGTGGCCCGCTCCTTGCTCTCTCTGGACCTACTTGCTCTGGGTGAAGCCAGCTGCCATGTTGGGAGGACACTCAAGTTGCCTCATGGAGAAATCCACGTGACAAGGAACTGAGGCCTCCTGCAAACACCCAGCAAAGGATGGAGGCCTCTGTCAACAGCTGTGTGAATGGTCTACCTTGGGAGTGAACCAACCAGCCCCGGTCAAGCCTGCAGATGACTGCAACCCTGGCTGATGTCGTGACTGCAGCCTCATGAAAGACCCTTAGCTTCCACCACCCAGCGAGCCGCTCCCAAATGCTAACCCACAGAAACAGCTTTCATAATGAGATCATGTTTGATGTTTTAATCTGCTAAATTTGGGGCTAATTTGTCGTGTAACAATAGACAACTAATGCAGGGGATCTCTTAGGCACCCAGTAAAGCATACAATACTGCCTTTTAGTTAAGGGGGTGTGTGTATTCCTATACATAGCACAAAGTACACAACTGAAGTGCACAGCTCAAGGAATTTTTACTCATGCGCATACCCATGTAGCCACTACCCAGGTCAAGATGCAGGGCATTTTCATCGCTCTAAGAAATTCCCTCATGCCCATGTCCACTCACTAACTCTTCCCAGGGGGAGACACTTTTCTGAGTTCTATAACTAGAGATTAGTTTTGTGTGCTCCTGAACTTCATGTAGTGAAATCATGGAATCATGCAGTGGAGTGGGTGTTATGTCTGCCTTTTTTTTCACTCAGCATAATAAATTTTAAATTTAGGTTGTTACATATTTCAATATCTCCCTTTTATTGCTGGGAAGCATTCTACTGTATCGTTACGCCAAATGTATTTCCCTGTTGACAGACATTTGAATTATTTCCAATTTGAGGCTACTATAAATAACGCTACCATGAATATTCTCGTGCCAGTCCCTTTTGTAGACCTGTATGCTCAATACTCTCGGGTAAAGTCGTAGGAGCAGAATTGATGGGTCACCAGGCGGGGGTGTATGTTTAACTGTCAAATCATTTTCCAAGGCAGTTGGGTCATTTTACATCCCCACTCACAGTACTTTTTTTTTCATTTGAAGTAGACCTAGCTTGAAAAGAAAGAAAAACAAAAGTCGGTCGTAATGAAAAATGAGTAGCAATGAATAAAGAGCTTCCTAAATTATTTGGAAGAGGCGAGAAAACCAGCCTACCAGGCACAGAGCCATCTGACAACTGTACCTCCTGGCAAATGCTTTTATTTTGATCATTGGTTTGGAAATAACTTTTAGCGGCTTAGATCAAAGGTTTTCACAAAGATGATTCGAGCAGGGACCCAAATCCTGAGGGGAGAAGAATTTCCATAAAGAACCCTTCTGTTAAATGGAAGAGGACAGAATCTTTCCCCCCAGTGCTCTTGTTTACTGGGCCAGCCCAGCGAAGGGGCAAACGGTGCCTAACACAGCACACCCCCAGGCGCTGAGTCAGCTTTGCGTTCCCCTGAGTCCTGTTGGAAGTAAACAGATCGGAGAACTTTATTAAGGCTGTGCTCCGGGGCACAGGGCCGCCACAGGCATCAGGCTCAGTCTCCGGCCACGGCCCCGTAGCCTGTCTCCAGCTTGCTCGTGGCAGACGAGCTATTTCCAAGTCCTTCCTGCTTCTGAAACTGCCCAGACACCCACGGTGTTATTTTCATTGGTGGTCCAGGCCTGAGTAAGAGAAAACAAAAACTACAAAGCCAGAATAGCAACTCCAATCCCAGCAACCTCAGGAGATGCTCAATTATTTCTATTAGGAAACTTAAAAACTGCTACAAGCGGTAGGTCCCAAAACGGGAAATGGTTAAGATACAAGCTCCTCTCCCCCCTGCGGTCAGTGGGCATGCGCTGGAAGAGCAGAGAAGGGGCACAACAAGGTAGGGAAGTGCCGTGGCAGCGGTGTGCTGAGCAGAGGGCCCTTCTGCTCAGACAGAGAAGGGCACCGACCCTGATCCCAGGGGCCCCCGCCCGCCGGGAGACGATTACTTCCGGGGAACGCAGGAGAGACTGGGGCTTAGGCCTTCACAAAATGATAAATTTTCTTGTGACTTTATTATTATAAGAGGCCTAGATTCCAGGGAGAGAAGAATAAGAAATTCCTGTTATTTTTTTTGTCAAATGCCCCCCTATGTATAATGTCGCACCCACATTTTGTGTGCACTATACATGAGATGATTATATCCATTATTATACCCATGGTATGTAATCAGTACACCCATCCTTATTTTTCCCTCAGAAATCTGGGCACAGAAAGTGCCCATTATATGTGGCAACATACGGTACCTACCACTTGCCAGCACTTAAGCACCAGCACTTAAGCCTTAAGTTGAATTAATCCACACAACAGCTCTGTGAAGTAGGTACCATGATCCCCTCTGCCACGAGGAAGTTAAATGACTCGTGGTAGTTCCCCAGCTAAAAGGAAGAGGAGTCAGGATTGAAACCCAAGTCTCCCTACTCCTCCTCTTTACTTTACTAACAGCAAATAAAGGTTCAAACGAGTTTTTAAATGAGCAGCTACTACCCTTAGCCACAAGGGGAGGGGTAGAGAAATACACTTGAAGAGGAGAATATACTTTTACCTTAAGTTCTACTCCTAATGACCAAAAGGCTCTCCACAGCCCAGTTCTAGCTGGTATTCCTAGGAGAAAGCTTAACAAAAAGCCTCATTCTGTGAGCGCTTTGCCTCCCTGAGCCTCCACGGTCCACAGCAACCGGCCGTGAGCTTTACATGGTGGTGAGTTTTTCTGCTTTCCCCTCCAAACAGGGAGTATGGCTTCCCTGCTGTCCAATGCCCTTTTCTAGTGTCCAGAAAATGCCACCTTGCCCTCTTTATTCACTGTCTTTTCTAGAGAAGTTCTCCAGCGCTGGACGCGCAGCATTTGTCTAAGCCGCCCAAACAAGAATGCACGACTTCCATGACCATCTGCCGTGTGGTTTGGGGTCTTCCTGATAATAGCAGGTCGGAGCACCCTCATCTGGTTTGCCCTTATTAAACTGTGGAGGTCACTTCTCTGCCAGGGACTGTCATCGGGGAGCCCTGGTTTCTTTTCCACAAGTGGGTCTCTTCCAGAGCCTTTTGCGACTATGGCTCATTTCTCTAGGTTTCACATGGCAGGCGTCTGAACAGAATTAAAAGCACAAGCACGTGCAAAAATAATCCACTTCCCAAGATAGTAAATGCTGAGAAGTTCTATATTAGAACTCGCTGTGAGTGCTGACTGGCTGGGGCGTGATTAACCTAATAGGCTTAAAGTTCCACTTGCCATCCACATCTGTCAGGAGGGAGAAAACATGGGCCCCGGATCCGTGAGCCTGGGGTCCTTTACCTTTGCGCTGCTGCTCACTCACTGCAGAGGGTCCGAAGTCAGAGCGGCAGAGGACGCGAGCACCGCCACCCCTACACAGCGGGGCCCGGGAAGCAAGAAAGCTCATGCCACGCACAGGACACAGCACCATGGACTTCAAAGGGTTCTGGCCTGGAAATGCCTGGAGGGACTAGTAAGACCGCCTTTTGCTGCTCTTTTAAATACAGTTCTGTGGAAATTATGAAGGTCGCGGGTGGGAGATGACTACGGGCTGACACCATGGGGTGTGTACCTTCCCACAGTGACATTGCTAACAGCGTGGCTAAGAGTAGCATCCAGTTTTTTAAAAAGCCCAAAGCAATTCTGCCAGGGGGAAGTCAGGGGGACAGGGAAAGATGTTCCGTCCCTTCGCTGGCTCAAAGCCCCACCTGCTATGACTCTAGGGGCAACTTGTCCCAGGGACAAAGGCCAACTGAGGTGCAGCCGGGTCCCGGATGGACCCAAACCATGGCTGAAGATTCCACTGCAGGCAAAAAGAAAGATCTGGAAGGACTGATCTCAGAAACCAAAACTTCCCCATCCCAGCTGAACAAATCACAAAGCCACATGGCTAAGGACATTCCATTCAAGACACAGAGCTCCCACGAGTCGCAAGGGGCAGGCTTTTCTGAAGAAGAAAAAGCAGAAAGTGTTACGCATGAGACTTCCTTATGGGAGAGGGAGCCAAAATGCCACAGGTCAGGGCAGCAGGGTCTTTGTTGCCAGACCACCCTCCTTGCTCAGGGTTCCGAAGGCAAAGTGGACTTTCCTGAGCCCCTGGTGACGGCCCACCAGCACGCTTACACCTATCTGCACTCCTGCCTCTCCAAGTACGAAGCAGTTCTGAGCCTCACCCATCGGGCCACACAGACCCAGGAGCTGCTGCAGCCCATGGTGAGCCTCCTGCTGCTGTGCTTCGAGGAGGCCAACCAGCTCTTGGGGGAGATCTCCAAGGATGGAGAAGTGCTCCTCCGGGAAGTTAGGGAGGATCTGGCTTGGCCATTGAAGAAAGGGGAGTCCCGGGAGCAGCCAGATCTCCTGCCACAGCTTCTGCAGTACACAGTCAGCAGGCTGCAGGCGCTCAGCGGCACGGTGGCCTCGCTCACCAGTGGCTTCCTGGAGGGCTCCAGCAGCTACCTGCAAGCCGCTGCAAGCCACTTGGGAAACACACTGAGTGCAAAGAGGGGTGTGGATGCGCACCTCCTGCAGGCTCTGGAGCAGCTGGAGAGCTTGGCGAGCGGCCACAGTGACCCTGGGGTACAGGGTCTACCCTTGTGCTCTGAGGACAGCGGCATTGGTGGGGACAGTGAGTCTGTGCACCTGGTGGACAAGCTGGGCAAGCAAGCCAGCTGGGACTTAACGCCGGAGACTGCAGACTGGAAGCCGGGGACTTCACCCCCAGTACAGGCCAAGCTGTTGGGACATACCTCGCAGCAAAGCCCAGTGTGGATGGGTTCGGACAGACCCCAGGACTGCCCACTCTCAAGGCCTCTTGTGGCAAAGCTTCAGCCAGCAGCAGAGGGTGGAGCAGGGAGTCTAGGCCCCTCCTGCTCAGGCCCAGAAAATGCTGCCTTCAGGCCTCTGGGGGTAGGCAAAAGCAATTCCTGTGAGTCTTCTGGGGCCAGGATCTCTGTGGAAGCACACCTTTCTACAGGCTCCGGGTTGATGGGTGCTCCACCCTCCAGTGAAGAGGAAGGCAGGAGCACAGAGGAGGAGGAAGACGATTTCCATCCGAGACCACGGTCTTCTCCTCCTGGCCCATTTCAGCCATACCCCAGGGGGCTTAGGAGCCTCCACGCCCAGGAAATGATTCTGAAGATGAAGGAAGCAATCAGTGAAAGGATCAAGTTTGTCCCTGTGTCCGCTGGGCACCAGGATTGGGCTGAGGAGGAGGAGAGGACAGTGGTCCCACCAAGACCTAGCACAGTCAGTGGCAGCCGGAGAGCCCCTGTGAGGCAGAGGAGATCCCAGTCAGAGGGGTGTCTTAAGAGCCACATGGAGGAGCCCACCCTCCAGGAGCTGCAGCGGGTCCAGAGAGACCTCAGCCAGAGGCTGGAGGCATTCTACTCCCTTGGCACCCGATGGCAGGAGCTGAGCAGGGAGCAGGCTCTGCAGCCCAGAGCAGCTTCTCTGAAGCCCGACAGCCACCGCAGGGCTGCCCCAAGCAGCCCCATCAGCAAGCTGAAGGCATCTTTGACCAAGAATTTCAGCATTTTGCCAAGTCAGGACAAGAGCATTTTGCAGAAATGCAGTCCCCGTCCTGAGGGGGAAAGGCCCTGGCAGAGGGAAGCTGAGGGGTTTGCAAATGCCGCCCCATCAGGACAGAGGGCCAGGGAGGCTCCCAGGGCTGAGGACTGGGATGTCAGGGGCCACCCCCCCAGAACATCAGTCAAGAAACTCATTGAAACTTTCAATTCCAGTGAGAATCTGCAGACACTGGGGGAGTCTAAAAACTCTGGGCCGAGCCCCTGCCTCAAGAAGTGGGGGGTCCCCATCATGCCCCCCAGATTTCCCATTTACAGGGGGCTTGCCCCTTTGTATTCAAAGCCCCGAATTTCTCCTGTGGTACGCCGAGGGTGTCTCAGTGGGGGCCCAGGCTGCAGGCCCGCAGCCCCTGCCTTTCCCCCTCTGCAGAGAGTGTCCATGAGTGAGGAGCTCCACAGTGAAACAGAGGGGGAGGACCCAGAGCACCTCCCTCCACCACCTCTGGAAATCCTGATGGACAAATCATTCACTGCTCTGGAGCCCCTCGAAAGCAGCAAACCAGCAGGGAGCTCTCCCGAAGGGACCCATGTGCCAGGGCCGGCAGAGGCTGGCCCTGCCGGGAGAACATGGATGTCCCCAAAGCTAAGAGCCTCCGTGAGCCCCACCGACCTGTTGCCCAGCAGGAGCACTGCCACCCCCACCGGCCCCTGCAGCGCAGGGCCAGGGAGCAGCGAGAGCGGCTGGAGTCCTGGAAAGCTGGTCTTGGACCTCAACCATCCCCCAGCGATGAGCCCAAACCCAGAGGAGGAGGCCAATGAGGCTCAGAGCCAGGCACATGTGGCCAGACCTGCAAGCCTCTCCAGGCAGCCCCAGAGGGCAGGCACCAGGCACCACCCCAGCCACATCACTGGGCAGCACAGGGCCTTGGAACCCAGCCTGCCCAGACCAACTCGGGGGCCACATTCTTCTGAGGCCCCAAGGAAGGGCCAAGAGAGAAGCTTCCCACTGGTCAGGAAGGCCTCTCCTACGAGGGCACCCAGAGCAGACAAGAGGCACCGGAGCCTGCCCTCCTCTCACAGACCTGCTCAGCCAAGCGTCCCCTCTGTGCATGGGTCCCCCAGCCCAACAGTCAGCCCTCTGGCGAGCCCCAGGGCACTGAGCCCCCCAACGGTTATGAAAGGGGCATCCCCACCACCCCAGCACAACCTGCCCAGCCCTCCCGCTGAGAGCTCACTTGCTCAGCACAAGATCCCCAACCCCCCTACCCAGCACACAGAAGCAAGTTCCCCCGTCTCTGGCCCCTCCCCATCCCCTCCGTGGTCCCCCACACAGGGCCAAAAGGAAGCAAGAGATTCTGAAAATAGTTGGGCAGCCACATCCAAAGCATCTCGGAACACACAGGCCCTATTCTGCCCAGCCACCTCCTCTCTGTTTGAAGCCAAATCTCCATTCTCAACAGCCCACCCAGTCACCCCATTACTGCCACCTGAAGCTGGGGGTCCTCAGGGGCCCCCCACAGGATGCTGGAGAGGCAGCTCAGGGCCACGACCGAGGTGGGGCTCACAGCGGGAAATGGCTCTGTGTGCCCTCAACCCTCAGCCCTTCATCAGACGGACAGCTTCTGACCGCCAGCCGGGCGTCCGCCTTCACCTGCCTGTCCCAGGTGCCACCAGCAACGCTCGTGAACCCCAGCTTGGCCAGAGCAGGTAAGCAGAGTATCCGGGGCCACCGCCTTCAGGTACTGGAACAGAGCCAATGGGCCCTTAGGATCATCTGGGTCAGTAGCTTTCACACTGTCCTCCAAGAGAGGCACTTAGAAAAAAGGGTCTAGGAATGTCCAGGCTCCCCCCACCAGCCCCCCAAAACTCTGAGCAATTGTGCTTTCATTTGTCACTCATTTCAGGGTCTTGAGATTTTAGTTGAAAAGAGGTTCTACTAGATTAAAAGTCTAAAATAATCGAGTCCACCCAGCCCCACGCAGGCCTTTCTTTAATGGGCAGGGGGCGGGGGACTGAGATGAAGCGACTTGGCCTCCTGGTGGAGTCACTGTCACTCTGCCCAGAACCAGCAGCCTATTGCCATCATTCTGTCATCTGCATCTAGGTGGGAGGTTCTCAAACATGCGGTCCCGGAACCCCTCTAGACTCTTAAAAATTGCTGAGAACCCAAGAGCCTCTGTGTGTGTGGGCTGGGCCCGTCACTTTTCACTGTGTTAGAAATTGAAATGAAGAAATATCAGAAATGTTTATTAATTAAATTCTGAAAACAAACATGACCCCATTATATGTTAGCATGAATAATATATTCTTATGAGAGTTAGCTATATTTTCCACAACAAAATAATTCAGTGAGGCGTGGCACTGCCTTACATTTTTGCAAATCTCCTGAGCTCGAGGCTTCACAGAAAGACGGCTAGATTCTCAGATCCAGTTCTGCAGTCAGTCTGCTGTGATATCACACATCATGCTGACAGGAAAACTCCACTCCACACTCGTGGAAGAATGAGTGAAAAAGGCAAATAATGTCTTAGTGTTACTATTGAAATAGTTTTGACCTCATAAACCCCCTTACCAAGTGTCTCGGGGACACCCTGGGGACATGCCTTGAGAACGGCTGGTCCTGGAGACATGTAATGTAAATGTTTAGCCTCCAATGCCCCCCAAAGACCTGCCCTCACTTCTCTTCCAATCCAGCCTCATCTCCACGCCCCCCTACAGAAGTCTGGAGAGTAGGAACAAGGCTCTTCATTAGCACTGAGCACCAGCACTCAGGAGAAGGGTTGCCATCCTAGCCCAGAGCTGAATGAGTTTGTTTGTTTTTTCATTGAATGATTTTGAGAGAGAGACATCGATCTGTTTTTGCACTTATTTATGCATTCATTGGTGGCTTCTGGTATGTGCCCTGACCAGGGACTGGACCCTCAGCCTTGGTACATTGGGTTGATGCTCTAACCAACTGAGCTACCCGGCCAGGGCCTGGCATGGGCCAGGAGTCAGAGTATAGCCTTCCAGAGCGTTGAACAGACTGGATGCTCAAATGGCGGTTTTGCAGACTATATGGAGAAATGTGTCTTTTTCAGACCTGTGGCATGGCGGGGAAAATGTAAATCTGAGGCCTATTAGAGATGAGCTCTTATCAATGTGTCTGGATAACGGATCAGACACAGCTCAACCAGCACCAGTCCTTGCTGTCTTCTCATTGCCCATGAGTGTGTAAATCAGCAGTTAACTTCTGCCACGGTGGTACATGGTAGAGACTTCACCATCTGTCAAGACATAAATGGTAATTTCTTATTTTTTTTTACAAAGCACTCAGCAGTCAATTTTAAATAAAGATATTATCTAGGGAAAGTTGTGCATTATTATAGTTATATAAACTTCCCCAGCCACTTGAAAGAAATGAAGTATTGATTATATTTGCAAGAATCTTAATGCAACATTGCTCTTTTCTTAAATCTAAAACGAGCTTCCGACAGCACAGCGCCTTTCATCTGAGAAATTCCATAAATGCTAATGCATTCTTCCTCACACTAGCCACTCATTCAGTGACTGGATTTCTACAATGGCACCCTTCAGGAGAAAAACTGGAAAAAACAAGGACAATAAAATGGCATTAATTAAAAATACTAACATTTTAAAACACTGGGAGCAATGATAAAACAACATAAAATTGTTCAAGAAGACAATGATGCCCTTGTCCCAGATTTTCCTCGGAAAAGGGCAGCCCGCACGGTTGTTTTATGTCCTGAGTCTCAGTACTTGGAGACATTGGGGTGGAGGGCGCAGTGCTTGTAGCTGGAAAGAGCGAGGAGGTTCATAAACAGGCACCTTCCCAGGCCACGTGGAAGGCCTCACAATGGCTCACACCCACCCCCCTGTCTCCTGGTAAGACCACACCTCTGAGCTGTTCCCAGCTGTGCAGCTGCACCGGGTGTGAGGGGAAAGTGCTTGTTCCCCAGGCCCCGCCCTCGCTCAGCCCCAGGAAGTTGGCATCTGGAGCAGAAGCACGCTGGCTACAAGAACGCTGAGTGTTCTCCACTGTGTGGAGGACAAGCATTTGTTGTCCCGCCCTCCTGCCTGAGGGAAACCATACCAGGAAACAGATTGTGCGACAAGCCAACCAGCCTGTGCCAGAGAGGCAGAAACTGCTCAGATCCGGCTGCTTCCCCCAGCGGGACTTGCAGGGACAGACACAACCACACCTGTGAGATCTTGCCGCCTAGGCAGGCTCGCAGGGTGGACCAGCCCGAGGCTGGTGTTGACCCCTTTCAGGTCATCCTGTACCGGGCGCCAGCCCCTCTCGTAGAAAAATGCTGACATTCATATCTTCCCTATCTTGGGGCTCAGGGGCTTGGGAAGAGTCCCTGGAGGCATACCCAGGCACCTCAGTTACTGCGCTCCAGCTGTCATTCATGTGTTGAATCCCCCGGTGGCGGTGCCGGTCCCTTGGTCTCTGCATACTGGGGCACTGTGAACATCCAAGAAGGGTCCAGATGTTTTCCCCTAAAGGCGGTGCTCTTGGTCTTTGCCAGGACTGGACCCTCTAGGCAAGGTCTCTCTGCAGAAACCCCTGTCCCCACCCCTTTCCTGGGTCAGGCTTCCTGGGCAGCCTGCCTAACAGAGCTCATGGGATAGTCAAGAGCGTGCTGTGACAGGCAGAGAGAAGGGTGTTCCACTCTGTGCATGTGGGGAGCTGGGTCTGATCCTGGCCGCAAGGTGACTGATCAAGAGGCTCTGACCCTCAGGCGGTGCGACAGGGTGGTCCCAAGCATTCCAGGTGTGACTTCCTATTCATGCCACAAAGCAGCACCAGACTGACAGCTGGCCATTTCCTGAGCACTTGCCACATGCTAGTTAACGTTCTAAGAGCTTTACACGCTTCACCCAATATTGATACCTTTGAGCACCCTGGGAGGTGGGCACTACTATTACCTTCACTTTACAAAGAAGAGAATTGAAGAGATTAATCAACATGCTACAGGTCCCACAGCTAGTCCGCGGAAGAGCTGGGACTTCAGCCCAGATAGCCAGCCTCCAGCCTCCATGCAGTAATTGTGAGGCCGGCCTGTCCGCACACGGCCCGTGTGGCTTTCTGAGCTGGCACCCTCCTGGCCCAAGTCTGCTCCATGCTTGTGACTACCCTCCATTCTGCATTCCCAGCACACACTGGGCGTCCTTCCCCACTCACACCCCCCTCACCGCAGCACTCAGCAGCCGGGAGAGTCTGTTCTAGCCATAGCCAGCCCTGTTTACTCCAGTCAGGAAGACGGTGGCAGCTGAGCAAAGCAGGGTGGGTTTGGGGTGGAGGGCTGGCTGTTATTATTGGTATTGTTTGGTTTTTTTCTTAATTGATTTTAGGGGGAGAGAGAGCAAGACATAGATTTGTTGTTCCACTTATTTATGCATTCATTGGTGGCTTCTTGTATGTGCCCTGACCGGGGATCGAACCCGCAACCTTGGCGTGTTGAGACAATGCTCCAACCAACTAAGCCACCCAGCCAGGGCATGGGTGTTGTTTTTACTTCAACTAAGCTGGGCCTAGCCCTTTACTAAGTTAGAAACACTTCAAAAACAAACACAAAATAGAAGCCCCTCCCAGAGCTCCTGAGGGAGTGGCTCTGTTGGGAGCAGCAGGAGCCTGGGCGAGAGGGAGAACAGGCCCCAGCCTGTCTGTCGCAACGCCCCAGAGCCCGGCTTCCACGCTGCCCTGCCCGGCTTCAGTGGACCAGCACGAGGACAGCGCCAGCTGGGCAGGCCTGATACAGAGAGGCGGAGGCCAGGCACCAGGGCTCCACCAGGCCTGGGGGAGGGGCAGACAGGGAGGGCCGGAGAGGTAGAATGGAGGGCAGGGGCAGGGGCAGGAGCCGGAGGAGCAACAGAGGACTCTGTGATCTGCACCTGTCCTTTCTCTTGGCAGCGGCAGTGAGGAGAGCCCCAAGAAGGACACAGAGCCGTGGAGCAGCCCCTGTGCCCCAGAACTGAAGGGCGGCGGCAGGGCCGTGTCGCCCCCGGAACTCTGCGTGCTGGGCCACAGGCTGCACTGGGACACCCGTGCCGGCCGCACCCAGGAAAAGCCCCAGCAGAAGGAAGTGGCCTGACCAGCAAAGCATGGCCGCCAAGTGTCAGGCTGCCCCCCAGATGGCGGGCCAGCCACACTCCTCCTAAGGTGTCCTGGAAAGGCCTGGAAGGTGCACTGCCCAGCAGGTCTGCTGAACTGTAAACAGCCACTGTTTTGGGTCCCAGCTCCTGGTTTGCCTTGGGGTCCGAAAGTTAACTATGACTTTGAATCCCACGATGGCACTCTTAATCCTTCAAGTACTGGCCTTAATTTAGAGGAAACGTGAGTTTCTCACATGCTTGATGGGCCAGGAGTTTTACCTGCGTCATTCCCCTGAAATCACTTCATCCCCACCACAGTACAGGAGGTAGATAGCATTCTCCTGGTTTCAAGGGTAAGGGAACCAAAGCGCTCCCCACCCAGTGACTTGTGTGAGGTCACACTGCAAACATTTGAACAGGTGTAGGGGCATAGAATCTATTGTCTTCCATCACGTCTCCTTGCCCTTGAACATCCCATCACTCCATCTGCCTAAAACATATTGTTGTGCGAACAGTGGGAACGTTTTGTCTTTTTACATTTAAATACTGGCAAAGCACGCAAATCCCCAAGATGAGCTTTCTTAGAAATTGGTTGCTCTGTGATGAGAGCCCACCCACTTTCCTGCTTCTCCTCCTTCCGCAGCTGAGCACCACAGCCCAAAAGGCAAAGTTCCCAGCCCACTCAGGCAGGCACGTCGCCACTCAAGCTAAGTGCATCTCACATGCTCTGCCCTACGCATCCACATGCCTTTCAGACTGAGTGGGCACAACCAAGCCTCCCAAATAAGGCAGCCTATTCTCCAAGTGCCTTGGGGGCTGGGGCTCAGAGGGGTGTGTGGGTAAGTCCCCTTGTACACGCGCCATCTCCCCCAGAGGCTTCTCAGCCACCTTTATCTGAGTCACCTGCAGAACTTCTGCTGGAGTTGAAATTGAAGTGAAGAACGGTCGTTTGTGCCAAAAAATTGCTTCGGCCAGTAAGCTAGATATTTGCTGCCGATCTGCAAGTTTTCCATTGGAGGCTGTGGAGCGCTTTCTATTTAGAAAAGAATTTGCAGTAATCGGGTGATTCAATGGGTTGTCACAAGAAAAGAATGCTCGCTCGTGGGCTAGAGCTAAGAGGCAGCCCTCCAGATCTGCTACAAAGCTGATTTTTTTTCAGTTTGGGAAAATTATAGACATCAGGTCCTTTTTTGTTGAAATAGGTCCTGACTCAAGAGCACGTTAAACTGGGTCCTGGGGCCTAAGCGGCCTCCTCCGGGGTAGGCCTGAGTCCAAGGGAATGAATCCCACCTCAATGTGTCCAGTTATTAAAGTAGGGGTGACAGGGATCAACTCTTCAAAGGCACCCAAGGAAGAGTGACTGAACTACCAGGAGGGGCCACGACTGACCCGCGCTGGGAAATGTGTGCGTACACCCGCTGCGTGCTCCGTTCGCTTGGAGCCACACTAATCCGCAGAGCAGAGCTTGGGCGGCAGCAGGGCTGGTTCTGGGGCCCAGCCACACCCAGGAGCGTGTGGGTGGGCCCTGGGAACCGCCTGGGCTGCAGGAAATGGGAGGCAGTCCAGCTGCCCAGGCAGGGCGGGGCTGAGGTAATTGTGTGAGAACATCTGGTTCAGGAAACCTGCTTGGTACAGAGCTGGGCAGCCTATCCACACGGTTAGGCCTGCAGCGTGGGCAGCGGGGCGGGGCTGGGGGCTGGGCAGGCTGGGCACGCAGGAAGCAAGCAGTGGGGAGCCAGCCTTGGGCTAGAGTTTAGGGGTGGGATTCCTGGAGGTCCGAGGGAACGAAGCAGAGCCCCAGCTGCAGGGAGACTGGACAGGGCCAGGGTCGACAAGACTGGGACACGACCCAGAGGAATAACCACAGGGACAATAAAAACTCTAGTGACTAGAACCAGGATAGAAGTGGGAGCCAGATCCACACACAGCTGAAGTGAGTCTCTGTCCAGCCCAGGCCCCCCGGAATGGGCCTCGTCTTAGAGGTTGGGGCTGGCTGGAGTGCGCAGGTGGGGGCTGAGTGCGCCCGGCTGCAGCAACGGGTGCTGCCGATGGGCAGCTGGGAGCCGGGCAGCGCATTCCATCACAGAGGGATCCGTGTCAGACAAACACCCCGGGAGAATCTGGGGTGAGCCACTGCTGGCCTCCCTGAGTGTGCCTGGTGGGACGCTCTCTGCGGTGAAGAGCTGCCCCACCCCCAAGCTGGATGGGTCAGCAGCGGCCAACACCCACCCTCCGGAGCTGCAGGCTGGATGCCTGCCATCGGCCGGAGGCAGTTCACGCCTCCTCATCCCTCCGCATCGCTGAGCACCTACCTGAGCCAGGACAGTGCTGGGCTCTGCCATGTATCCCCACGTGTAGTGTAGCAAGAGGTTCCAGGAGCCCGCAGGCTCAGGCAACAGGGATGACAAGCTCCTGTGGACATCCTGTTGCCAAAGGACCTAAAGGCTTCAGGAATCCCAAATCAGCTTCCCTGGGGCAGATAGGGAGGGGTTGCGAAGGCTAAGGAGCTGGGAGGCAGTAAAGGTCAAAGGTGAAGCAGGGCCAAGCGGACCTTAAGCTGATGAGTCCAAGCTGTGCTTTTTTGGCCACCATCCTAACGACCAGATTTAGCCCAAATTATTTGCAAATTAGGCTCTGTACAAAAGAAATTAAATTTACTGCCATGGACCACTTGTGTGGCATTAGCTCAATTTCAGGCCTTCTGGAGACCTGGCCTTTCTTTTATCCAACACTTGTGTTGGGGAGCACACTGCTGGTGGCCATGGGGACAAGCCCAATTCCACAGCTTCTCAGGTGGGTCACTCTTACCCTCCCCTCAAGAACCTCATCCTTGCTCAGCCCAATCTGCTTCCGTACTCAAGGGAGAAGGAAGGTCAGGTTTTTTGCTTTGTTTTGTCTCTTTAAATGAATTAAACCATGGACCCAACCCATGGAGGACTGAGGGCCTCAGCTTTTTCTCCACAGGGTTAGAAACCAAGGAGGAATATGGGGTAGGGAGCCCACCACAGGAGATCCACTTAAAGGGTACATAAAACACCCATATTTTTCTTTGGGCCAACTCCCCTGGGGGCAGACCTCCCTGCCTTCTTCCTCCACACCCACGAGGACCCCCAACTGCACAGAGGGAGGGGCTCAGCCAGCTCTTCCTCCAACACTTCAGCCACTTAGCAAAGAGCTCAGCCCCAGGGGGAAACACGATTCTCCAGTTTCATCAAAAGGATTCATGAAGGGAAAAAGCAACTATAATATTCTGGCGGAACAGTGATAGCTTTTCTCGAGTATGAACACAACCTCGAAGCTGAACTGTAACTTCCGTCCCGGCATGGGTCTGAGCGGCTGTTTACTATCAACAGCATCTTTTTTCCTTCCCCACGTCACATACCCAGTTCAGCGCCAACATAATCCATGTGGAGAGAGAGCGCAGAGCAGACAGACCGAAGGACGTTTCTTCCACTGTGAATAGTGTCTTGCCCATGTTTGACAAGACTTGCCTCATAAACCCAATAACGGGAATGAGAGGGATTTGAGACAAATATCCTTTTTTTTTCTTCTAAAATAAACCTGTGATTTGCATGTATCCAGGAGCCAGGGCAGTGAATTGTCTCAACATGTTTGTCTATTGATCATCCGGTTCACGGTTTCCAGCCTGCCAACACCCACCCCTTCTTCCCAAGGCAAGGTTTTCAAAGAGAACCTATTTCTTAAGCAGCTCCACCACTAAGTCAGCGTTCTGAGCCCGTGTTAACAGAACATGTCCGACCGCGCTGTGCATTACTCCCTGCGCCCGCCTGCAGCTGAAGTGAAGCTCCGTCAATCCATCCGGACGGTTTGATGAACTGTCGATAAAGACGCGTGACCCACACAGGGGAGCGAACAGCTAATTCGCTCAGCACTCTAGTTTTATGAAGGACCCTGGGCACTGCTGGCCTGATGACCCTCGTGGACTTCACAAAGTGGCTTGGCTGATAGTCTGCGGGCCCCGCGTCAGGTGACTGTAGAATTCGACAGACCTGGCAGCCCAGGTTTGGAACGCTGTGACTCCACCCACCCTGACGTCCAGCGCACGCCCCAGCCATCTGTATCCGCTGGCGTGCCGGCACTAGCGGGTCTCAGGGGGTGCCCCCAGACAAACCGGATGGGCCTACACTGGAGGGGGAAGAGAGAAACAAGGAGGAGGGGACAGAAGGAGGAGTGCGGTGAATGGGACCGTCACCCTCGGGAGCCAGGGCTGACCACACTCCTCACGGCTGGAACAAGGACACCTTCATCACCCCACTCGGGGACCCGGCTTCTTTCCCAAACCATCTTTCGAGCCCCCTTGGGGATCCGAACTCATAGTCTCTCTGCCGTTGTTGTTTGTAATGTGCATCTCCGGCACTTTAAGATGGTGATCGAGACAAGAACCCGGTGCCGGCTTCCCCTCCTTCTAGATCTGCACGTCGATCGTTGCGGACGCGAGAGAAAGCCATGAAACTCAGATGGCGTTGACGTCCATCCCTGAAGGGTGGAAAGACTCTAAAACATTTTGCTTCCACTCACAACTACATTACGTCAAGTATACCAAACGGGGGAAAAAACAAACAAACAAATTAAGCTTTAGAAGCCCTCGTTCATTCCCATACTGAGTCGTGGGTGATCTGCCAGTCAGACAGAGGAGATGACCTTAGTGCCTTCCGAACAGCAGGTTTTACTGGGACGAGGCTGCAGTTAATAATCGCAGCTTCACTCTGTGGCAACGCTGCTTTTTCAAAATACAATTTTCTACATTATTTTATTAGATCAGTTAAAAATCCTACGCTATGAAAAAGCAAGTGTTTTTCAACACCATTTACAAATTAAAACAGTAAGGCAAGAAAGGTCACATGTCCTGCTCCCAGGACAAGGTGCCAGCTACTGGGAGGACAGGTCCCCTAGCCCCGGGGTGTCCAACCTTCTGGCGTCTCTGAGCCACACTGGAAGAAGAGTTGTCTTGGGTGACACATTAAATACATTGTGACACGTAATCACAAAAACTTCTCAGGATGTTTTAAGTAAACTGACGACTTCGTGGCGGGCCGCATTCACGGCCATCCTGGGCCGCATGCAGCCCGCGGGCCGCTAGCCCCTGGCCAGTCGGGGCTCTAACACCTACGGCAGCCCGCCCGCAGCCTTCCTGGGAAGACGTTCTCAGTTTTCTGCAACATTTACAAAGAGGATATTATTTTTCACATCCAGCCCAAGCCCAGCTGTCCTTTCAGCCATGCCTATGAAACCAGTTTGCGAGGAAGCTCACAACATAATAGCCAAGAGAATTTTAAAAAACAATAATTCCCTTTACACACTTCAACCACTCCCCATCCCTCCCACACATATAAAATGTTTTTAAGAAAAAAAGTAAAGCCTTTTCCAAAAATATCTTTGTTTCTCATCGCCATGGACCCCAAAGTGGGCTTGCCGGTGAGACCCCCGCAGGAGCAGATGGCACAGGACACAGGGCTGACACCTCCCGCCAGGCCCCAAGGTGGTAAAGCCCGGCGGACGAGACAGAAGGAGACACAGACCCTGGGAGACAGATCGCCTCCACAAAAATTGTCTATCTATTTTATTTTCTTTTTTCTCCTTTGGAAGGAGACAGAATTGCCTGTGTTTATAACTACTGGTGACTTTTTAAAGCTGTTGTTTAGTTAACAGCTTCTGACATCAGCCCAGGAGGGGCGGATAACTTTCTGGATATAAAAATTATCAAGGAGAACCCAAGGACACACTAATAACAGCTGTCAACCCACACAGAGGCGATTATAAAGCCATGATTAAAACGAAACAAAACCATCTTCACTGAAATACCAGGCGACAGGATACGGAGAATCCATAACAAGTCTCAGAAATGGTAAGGACCAGCCCGGGACCCCTGCCTGTCCCTGCCTCGGAAACACCCGCGCATGAGGAACCTCTGTGCATGGTGAGGCTGCTCTGGCTACAGCCCGGCAGGGATGGGCGGGGCGCACGCCCCTCCTGCAGCCTGCCTGAACTCCGGAACCACCCGGCCGCTTCATAACTGGCAGACTCCCGTGCACATTGCTCCAGGGACGGATCTACAGCTCAGACTAGGAATCTGGATTTGTAACCAGCACCCCTATCCCAGTCTCCCCACCTCCTCCCCAAGCAACTATTCTCACCCACCACACTGGGGACACACTGGCTCAGGGACACTGGCTCCCAATGGGGGCAGCCCGGGAACCTAACTGCCACTGAGAACACCAAGACTGTGGCGGAGGCTCTTGACCTTGAGGGTAGGAATGGCTGAGGGTGCTGATTCACGAGGTCCGCAGTGTGACCCAGGGCTGGGCTGCTGTTGTCAACAGCGCACTGTGCCTGCACCTTCCCATCCGAACAGCCTCCCGTCACAGTTCACCTGCGCCCCACTCCCCTTCCCCACCATAAAGCTTTTCTGCTCCGCTGCCTGCCTGTGGGTCTCTGCCAATATACAACTGTCCTCGGCCGACTCCTCTGCTGGGTACCACAAGCTCAGAATGAAGGCTTGGCTTTCCCATTTGGCTGCTCTTCATTTATCTCCACAAGTCCTATCTTGTCCAAATGTCCACAGCATGCTCTGGTGACCAGCGCAGACCAAGGCAACACTTCCTGCCCTCAAGTTTTATGGGTGAAACTCTGGGGCAAGACTAACTTCAGGAGACCATGAGGTTTCAACCAGTCCCCTCAAAGGGCTCAGACTGACACCGTTTAAGGAGGTAAATATCCCGGAAGCACTTTGAAGTGACACAGCCCTGAGTACAGATCTGAGGTCCAGCCACTTCCTAGCTGTGTCTTAGGGCCTGGCCCCCGTAATGCAGTCCCCACCAGACCAACAGCATCAACGTCACCTGGGGCTTCTTGGAAATGCCAAAGCTTGCACCCCACAAGAGACCTGCTGAATCAGAATCTGCACTTTCACAAGACGCCCAGGCACTGGCGGAGGTCACTGAGCAAGCATCTGAGGCCCAGCGGCTTCCTCCCCAGGAAATGGGGAAAACAGCATCCTCCTTGTGAGCAGCCCAGAAGGGTGACAGACTGGGAACATTGCAGACCCCCCTGCTGAGAGGCTGGCTCCTCCTCTCATCTCTCCCTCCTGGGGCTCTGTTTTCCTCCCTCTGTTGCCAGGAGAACAGATCGTCCTCTTTACCCTCATCATTTCTCCCTTTCTGTCCCTAATAGCAGCTATAGTAAAGGAAAATGCTGTCAGCGAGAACGTGCTGTGCGACCCTCCAAACCATTCTGCCCCCAGCTGGGGAGGGGAGAGAGGGCACCTGCCTGGACAATAGCTTCCAGATTTCACAGCTGAGGGTGGCTATGAGGGGCATGCCAAGTAAGGAGCCGAGGATGGCAACTGAGAGATGACAAGCCCCAGCTCCAAGGGCAGCAGAAACCACAAGAACCTGATCCTAGTTGCTCCCAAAGCTATGACTCCCGCCATACACACACAGAAAAGTAATGGCCTTCCAGGGTTTCCTGGGCTCTTGGCCTATGCTAAGTACTTTAAAAGCATCATCTCAGTAATTATCACAACAGTCCAGGGAAGACGGGCACTGCAGTCATCTTCTCCCCTATCCCCCGTCACACACGCGGGTGCACACACAGGATTGATCAGGACAGGCCCGAGGGGTTGACAAGTGGGTCCAAGGCCACACACCAGCGAGCCACAGTGTCTGGGCTTGAGTGCAGCCTCTCCCATCCCAGTATCTGGCCTTAGTCTCTACCCCCAATGGCAGGACACCATACGGCTGCTGGGTGAGCGCAGCTGGCAGGACAGAAGTCTGGAGAGCCAAAGCCATTGCCACTTTCCTATATCTTCAATTTTACTGTGGTTTCAGAATTTGACCACCCATTGGAATCACCTGGAGAGAACGAAAATAATAGTAATAATAATAATAATGGTAATAGAAAGATGGAGAAGGGGGAAGAGAAACAAAGGAAGGCAAGGGAAGGGGAGGGAAGGGAGGAGAGGAGAGAAGAGAGGGGAATGAAAGGGGAGGGGAGGGGAGGGGAGGGGAGGGGAGACAACACCAGACAGCTATCTGGGCTCTCTCCTCAAACCAGTTGAGTCAAAGCCCCCAGGGATGGGGCCCGGAATCAGTACTGTTTTAAATCTCACCAGATGATTCTGAAGCACAGAAGGAAGGAAATGAACCAGAGAAGAGAAAACAAGACAAGAGATAGACCTTAAGGAAAGTTTTCTAAAATCTCAGAAATTCAGTTGATGAGAAAGGAAGTCCTAATCAGTTAGGTGTTCTCAAACCAAGTCTTTGGTCCTTGATTCTTACACTGGAGAGAATGAGGGTTTAGGGGAGAGAGACAGAGAGAGGTTTTCTGGAGGCTGTATTCCCACCCCAAAGAGCATCTTAGGTAAGTAGAGTTTCTGGCCACACACACTACCAAGCAAAGAATGGTGGCTCAGCTCAAACTCACCCCGGCTCCCAGGCCCGTTCTTAGTCCCCGGAACTGGCCTCCGTTAGGCCCAGTCTTGCCGGCACGCACTGCCAGGTTACTTATGCCCTGACCTGGCCAGACCCCCCAGCCTGTCACCCACAGCCCAGGGTGCCTGGGACCAGATTAAAACCTGAAATAGGGAAGGAAAACAGAACTAGGCAACGATGTATTCTTTGCTTTTCAGCTGTTTTAAACACCTCCACCATGGGGGTGAGTACAGAGCCCAGGGGACAGGGAGCTTCCAGTTTGAAAACGGACTTGGAAGATAGGACAGGAACGCAGGGAGAGAGGACAATGACACAGAGTTTAATTTCAGCCTTCCAAATCCCTGCCAGACATCCCTGGGCTCCTGCAGTTCTAAAAAGGCCCTGAAATGTTCTGATACGTTCTAGAATCTTGACAAGCAGAAAGTTCAATCTCCTGACCAAACCCCAAAAGTTCGCTCAGACTTACAGCAAACAAAACTAACCAAATTGTGTAAAACTTAGCAAACATTGGAAATCAGCCTCTTGAGCATCTTCACGGCTCCCTGTCTAGCAGGCCCTTAACCTGGTTCAGACCGAATCCACAAAGAGCAAGGGGGCAGCCAGGAAGCAGCAGCTGCTGGGTCACAGTCAGGTGAGAAGTGCTCACGCTGGGGCTAGAATTACCCAAAGTCACACTTAAGCTGCCTCTTAAAACCCAAATCCCAGGATAGCTGTGTGGTGCCCAGGCTCACCCCCGGGGCATCTGGGGGAGGGGGTGGCCTAGTTGCACCTGGCAACGTGGGCAACATGGAAAAGTGGCCTCCTCTGTCTGGGGCACCTACGGGGTTTGGAAATGCAGGGATGAGTCAGCTCCAGGCTTCCCGGCCTGCTCTGGGCTAACTCCCCAGAAGAGGCCAGGACAGTGGTGCTGTGCTCTGGGGAAGTGACAGTGGAGAGAGAACTTCCTGTTCTTGGGAGGGGTGTGGGCGGGGGTGGAGCCCTCAGTGCTTCACCCCCGGGGTTTTGCCCCAGCGTGTTGCTGTGGGCCCAGGCTCCTCGGCTGGGACTGGGACGCAATCCATCAGCCTTTACTTTACCCATGTGTTGGAGGTAATGACCTGCCCTCTAATTCTTCCTGGCCACGCCAGGGTCAAGGCAGAGCCCTGGGCAAGGCAGGACCACTCCTACTGTGTCCAGGGCCCCGGCCCCGGCTGCCCCCCTCTCACTGCCAGGGCGCCACTTCTCTGGCTGCCCCATCAGTGGGCAGCACCTCCTCTCAGCTCCCTCGTGTCCTGGCCCAACTGCAGTCACCTGTGCGATTTCAGAGCTTCCGCAGGACATCTGCATGCCATGGAGAGCTGTGTGCTCCCACGGGTGCCTTCCGTTGTGGCGCTTCAAGTGCAAATATCATCCGGTCCTCCTCAGAACTAGCCTGAGGTCAGAAGGCTTTGTGGTAGGCGTTCACACAGACAGGAATAGAGCGAGGATGGAGGGCCAGGCACGGAAGGTCACCAGGGCAGAAAGCCCCGGGTGCCTAGCAATGGGCAAAACTGAGGAAACAAGGACCTCGCCCCCAGGGTAACCGTTCCTCCCCTAGCGTATCTCTGGTCAGGAGGTTTAGACCCCCTGACCTTTCACATCACTGGCTATGTGGTTCAGACCCTCCCCTGACCTTTCCTCCCTAAAGGGTAACATCTAGGCCTCAGCTGTGTTTCAGCTCCAGGCCCAGAAAAGCAGCAAAACTGGGCGGGTGATGCCAGGACCAGCTGCATCGACCAATGACCACCACCACCACCCACCCGCGCCGACCAATCAGCAGAGACCACGACCCTGAAAGAGCACACCTGGAAAACTGATGCATCTTCTGAAACCCTCCCCTGACACCTCCCTTACAATTCCCACATGCAAGAGAGAAATAAAACCCCTCAAGACAAAGGATCCTGGGCTTCTTCTCCCTCTGGGGAGCATGCCCTTGCCTTTCTCTTCCCCCTCATCTTCCCCTGCAGGCACATCTCCTAAACTTTAAGAGACCCCTGGAGACTTGCAAACAGGGAAGCAAGGGGCGGCAGCAGCTCATCCCGGGCTAACCCCTGACCCTGTCTCAAGGCCCCCTTTTCTCTGACTTCCCAGTGAGCTAACGCAGCCCCCAGGCTCACTTCTCTCCTGGAACATTTCTAGAGAACCAAAGCAGCCCAGCGTGGGCTCTCCTGTTGCTTCTATTCTAAGGCCTTCCTGGTTTCACTGCCCCAGCTTCCATAAACATACCCTGAGTCACCAGGACTCATGTTGTGACATCTTTCCCACATGAAGTCAAGAACCCACACACCACTGGCTGGCCCTGGGCAGACCTGCTCAGGGCCAAGTCCCCAGTCCGGTAATGGCTTTCAGTAGCACAGATGCCACACTCCCCTTGCCTTTTCATACGCTGGATAGATCTCATCAGAAGGTTTGCATAGGGCCAGTCAACACTGCACAGGGGACTAAGGCAGAAGCGCAATGCCCCCAGAGTTGTTCGTGACACTCGCCTCAAGTCAGGCCAATGGCAAATGGCCTGGCCCAGAATGACTAACTCAGGGTCCCCAGGCTTGGGGGGTGGGAGTTGCAGCCGCTCAAAGTGGGGAGCTTTACCCGAAACATGGCCTGCACCATGCGAGTCCGTGCTATGCTTGTTCTCCCCAAGTCGTGGTCTCAGTATGGCCTATGGCTGCTTTTGCTGGGATTAAAGGAGTGGAAGACAAGAACCTTGGAAAAATAAGTCACTCTTTTATTTCTACTTCAAAATATATTATATACATCTGGAACTCTAAGGAAAAGTAGATCTGGAGATGAGGCCAATACAAAAATAAAATAAGATAAAAAATAATGATTGTGCATTTCAGATCTGTCTCTAATCCAGCGGAAAGGGGCGTGGGCGGCCAGAGGTCTCGCTGCCGGGCGCCATCGCTCTGTCGGCCACCTGGGGCTGCCTCACCGGGATCCCGAGTCTAAGAGTCCCTGGAGCGCTCTGAGGACTGGCTTCGGCTGGCCGGCGGCCACGTCCTGCAGCCGGGGGCCCATGTGCTCCTGGAGGCGCCGTGACAGCCGGCACACCGCCGTGCGGACACTCCCACCGTGTCCAGGCAGGACACCGCTCCCCGTCGTGTTGTTCAGGAAGTACCAGAGGACTGGGAGGACGTGGCGCTCCACGGCCTGGGGCTTTCGGGGGTACACCGAGGCCACCAGCACTGCCATGCAGAAAGAAAGAGGAAGAGTTACTTGAGTCAGGCACTCTCTTCCTGTCTCACTGCTGTCGGTGGGACACCAACTCTGTCCCCAAAGGGCAGGCCCAGTACCTGGGTCTCGTGACCTGTTAGGGGGCCCACAAACATGTTTTAATTTCTTTTAAAATCAGAAGAAAATATGAAGATGTGCAGCCTGGTTTATGTTTGTGTTTATGGCAACTGATCACAAAATACAGTTTTTAATATTTTTGTAAGGGAGGAAGGGGGTAGGCAAAGGGAAAGCGCTCGGGGCCCAGGACAGACGCGTTGAGCCCTTCCCAGCGGCCCAGCGGAGGGGAGGGGCAGACACAGCCGGACGGCAACCCTGCCTCTGCCATTCACCAGCTGCGGGAGCTGGAGAAAGCCGCCCAACGTTTCTGGGCCTGTTCCCTAATCTGTAAAGATCATAATCCTGAACCAAACGCTGTGATTGTTAGAAATTAGATAATAAAAGTCCATGAAGTACCTAAGTAGGTAGACAGGTGACAAAGAGTAGCTAGCACTGGTATTGCTTAAATCCATATTAACACCGATGAGCCTTCACGCAAAGACAGAGAAAACTTGTCCTGGAGAGAGAAGCCAACACTCTTTCCAAAGACATTCTGGGAAATAAAACGGCCAGCAGGGCAGACCAGCAGGGCCTTCCCAGCGTCTGGAGGCCAAACCTCACCGTAGACCAGCAGCAGTTCCGGAGGCCTGAACGGTGAGCCCGTTCACCCTCACAGCGTCCCGGGAAGCAGCACGCTGGTGCATTCGCAGAGAAGGAGACCAAGACTCAGGGTTCAGAGCTGGCCCAGTGCCACGCAGCTGATCAGGGCACAGTGGAGGCCAGAGGCCAGGCCTGCCTTGACTGCACAGTGCATGCTCTTTCCACCCCTCGTGCCCCTCAGCTTCTACAGGTTCTGCATTTCGGAGGCTGATCTGGAGTTTTATTGTCAATGAAACCGCCAATTTGTCCTTCTTCATCAGCTTAACATCACCCCATCCCCCAGATTATCCTCCAGAAGGAGTCCCATGGGCCTCCCGACTTCAGAGCCGGCCTGGGACGATGGGGAACCAGGGATGACCTGGGTCCCCTCAGCTCTGCCTGCCTCGCTTGCAGGGCCATTTCCCGTGGACTGTGGACACTGACTTTCAGGCCATGCACTGTGGGGCTCCTGGGGTCCCCCAGTGTCGCAGAGCCCCCCGAAGTAAAGGTGATGATCCTCATTCCTGAGAAAGACAGGGATGCGCCCAGTGCGTTCCCCAGCCGTGTCAGGCTTCACTAGGAAAGCCTCCCAGAGGGGCGGAGCCTCGAGCAGCTTCATAAAGTGGGGCGAGTGTTTGGAACAGGCTGAGAAGGGAGGGCACAGTTAACAGGAAAGCCACCCAGTCAGCTGCAAGGGTCGGGGAGCAAGGGGGAGATCTGAGGGGGGCAACGCAAGGAAACCAAAAGAAAGTGCTCCTGGTTAGCTACCTGCTCTGAACACCTGTAACTCAGAGGTTTCCTGATTCTCCGCCTGCAAATGAACTTTCCCAAGAACCAGGCCCAGGCAGGGCTCCCTGCTTCCACCAAAGGGTGAGGGGCACATGTGCCCCCCATAGAGCTCCCTTCCCTGTCCTGCCCCAGTGGCCACACTGGAACCCTCTGCCTCCCACAGTGGGGCATCAGCCCTGCCCACCTGAGTTCCACATCCCCCGAGACAGGCAGGGGGAGGTCGCCTGGCTGATGGGTGGGTCTCTCAGGCTGGCAGACACTGGCAGCGGCCCTTCTGGGCATTGTGGTGAGGAAGAAAACCCATTAAATTTAAGCTTAAAAGGCAGCTGAAGTAATTAGCAAAAGATTTACTACTGGTAAGCCGTGCTATTGCCGTGCTATTATTAGTCTGGACCTTGTGTCAGTTGAAATTTTTTCTGTGTTCCTGGCTGACTCCTAGTTAACAGAAGAGCTACACAGAAACAAACTCTTGCTTTTAGAGGCTCTTGGAAATAGGTGGAAAATACATACAGTAAGTAGACACGCAATCTAAAGTGAGGTACCCGCCCACCTCTGGGCCTCATAAAGGACCTACAGAAGCACAGGTAGGCTTTCCCCCAGAAAATACTGATTTTGAGCAACAGACAGGGTTCCTTGTCTGGTACCCGGGGTGGCCTCAGTTATGCGGCCCCTTTCTCCCCCCAGCGCACCCACGACGTGGTGCAGTGGCTGCATCGTGGCCCCAGCTTTGCCTCACTTGCCTCACCTGCTTGGGGAAGGTCCAGCACCTGGATGGGCGGTGAGGGGCCACTCCAAGGTCACTGGGAGAACCGAACCAGGACAAGCAGCAAGGCCAGGAGCAAGAGAAGGGGCAATGGAGGAGCTGGGATGATGCCCCCGGTCAGGCAGCAGGTGCTGGGCACCCCGAGGGCCCAGTGCTGTGGGTGCTGGCTGGGCCAGCACCCTGGGGCATGTGCTCTTCAGAGGCACACGGAACCAGGCAGGAGGGCTGGGGAGGAGGGAGGCAGAGGCAGTGATGCCAGAACCAAGTGGGCATCGCCCAGGGGGAGGCAGAAGGGTGGAGAAGGGCTCTGCAGGCCGGGAGCCACACGTGGGCAGGCCGAGGTGTGAGCATGGGAGGCCGGCCTCTCTGAGGAGGAGCATGCAGGCACCTAGGAGGCACAGGCTGAGGCGGCCCGGGGGCAGGTGGCAGAGCACGGAGGTTGAGGGCTTGGCTCTGCAGCCAGGTTCCCGGGGACGAAGACTGGATCACTTGCCCAGGGACCTTGGGCACTTAACCTTTCTGAGCTCCATTTTCCTTATTTCTACTAAAGGAGTAATCATGGAACCCACACCATCCTTCTGGGGTTGTTGGGAGGAATCTGATCCAGGACCCATAATGGGGGGCTGGGGAAGGGGGCAGAGTCTCGAGGGCCAGGCAGAAACAGGGGCTGTGGGCCACTCCAGGGAGCCCCTCAGACTGCTGGGGAGCCATGAAGGCTTCAAGCAGGGGGACGGCACGATCCATCTGCAGTTTAGGGGCCTCCTCCTTCCTAGACGGGACCTTCCTGGATGGGCCTTCCTAGATGGGGCAGGAGGCTTTCGGCAGGCAAGACAGATGATAAAGCCAGTGTGAGTAACCTGCCCTTAGGGCAGAGTTGGCAGGTGGCAAATGGGTCTGTCCCCCCTAACTGTATCCTTTCCATGCTGCCATCTCAAGGACCTCGGCAGAAGGTTTCAGCGCTGGAATGAAACCCCTCGAGGCTAGTGCTGCCAACTCGAAGCCGATGTGAGCTCAGAGCCAGCTTTCCTCGGCTGAAGCTTGAACAGGACAGAGCGGGTCCAGGCTGAGGCCCTGTCTGCGAGTAACACCACCCGGGCACCTGGCAGAGGGCTCGAGTGGGGCTGAAACCCAGCCCAGGCTCCGCCTGCCAGGCCGCACTGCAGAAGAGGCAGCTTTGTCGAACTGTCACAACAGTGCTGCTGCTGACCGAGCTGTGGACCCACAGGCGGTGTCTGCCCCGGAGCGGGAGGGCCAGGTGCCATAGGCAGCAGTGGCAGAGAGGAAGAAAGGCATCGGGTTTCTTAGGAACCATTTTGGTTTTGTACAAACCTGCTTTGTTTGGAACAAAACCAAAGATCGTCTTCTGGCAATGTGGGGATTATCTTTGGAAACCAGACTGTGAAAACTTTTCAGTGGTCTGGAACTACTGGCAGGAGGAGAGAATAGAGGGGGCCCCGGAGGTGGGGGCCGGCAGGGGCGGGGCAACGCGGCGAGGGGCGCTCACCTGACAGGCGGTCTGTGACGTCCAGCACAGCGCGGCCACTCAGGAAACGCACCCGCCCGGCAAACATGGGCAGGAGGCAAAGGTTGTCTGAAAGAGACAGAGTGTCCGCGGCGTGACGCTGGGGCCGCACAATGGCGCCAGCTCAGCGCCAGGCTCCCACAGTGCCTGTGTGGGGAGAAGGCCTTTGGGGAGCGGGATCAGTTTCCCAGCTCACGGCGGGGCCACTTTAAAAAGCGAAGGTGCAGGGGTTGTGTGGGGAAGAGTGATGTAGCTGGGAGGCCCCAAACAGGCCTCATTTCCTCCCACAGACCTCCTTCAGCTGGTGGGTGCTCCCTGGAAACTGCTGTGGGCTGTGGGGGCAAGAGGGCACAGAGGTGGAGACAGAGATAGAGAGACAGACAGACAGACAGATAATAGATTGATAGATAGATGATACTCGACTGAGGATAGGTAGACGATTGACTGAGAGAAAACTGACAGATGATAAATAGATAATTGATAGATGATTGATGACAGATGCTAGATGATAGGTGACAGATGGATGATAGAGACAGACAGATGGACCTAGATGTGGGTACATAGATATAGTTTTAGGGGAAACTGAGGCACTGAGCTGTGGTCACACCAAAGGGTAGATAGATATAGATGATAGATAGATGATTGATAGATTGGTAGACTATCGTTTTGACTGTCATGGTCAAAATGCATTTCTCAGGGCTGCGGCTGTGGAGTCTGGGAGGTGAGGGGCGTCACCAAAGCCACCCCAGCAAGTGCATCCTGGGATTCCCAGGAGCTGAGCCTCTCAAGGCCGGATTTCTGTTTGCAGGGGACAGCAATCAGGGGCCCGCCTGAGGGATCTTTTCCGGTGAGCTGCACCCTTGCTGAGCTCCTGAGAGTCTCAGCCTCCCCATGGCTGTGCCATCAAACTTTCTTTCCCACTGGGCAACCATTCTAGCTAAGAGCTAATTCTGCCTCCCTTGCTCTCTCCCTGAGACCTGTAAGGTTTACAGAGGAGAAAACATTCATCTCTGCTGCTTACAGAAGCTCCGTCCAGAAGAGAAGAGCCTTGAAAATAATTTGTGCTGGGAGATAAGAGAGATACCAGCCTCTAGAATATTGCAGTTTGCAAGAAGTGGTCTCTGGGTGTCCTGGTAAAGCGGTAATTGTATAAAAATGGGTTTTTATATTATCACCTGCACTATTGTGTGCCAGAGCTTCTATTCCTCCCCCCACCCCACCCCCATCATCAGCCAGGAGCTCACCTCTGAAGACAAGGACTTCTCCCCCCAGAGCAGGAAAGAAGTAAAGACTTGGGGAACACTCAAAAAGGCACATGCAGCAGACATCTGTGCCACGCCATGTTCCCACAGTGCCTGGCACACAACAGGTGCTCAATAAATGCTTGCAGAGTACAGGCCTCTCTTCCTCTGGCTACTTTTAGAGGGAAGCGTGCTCACCTTCCCAGGCAGACCCAGGTTTCCTGAGTGGCAGGAAAGCCTAGAGGATGAGGGTGTGGGCCCGGAGCTCAGGGTTTGCCCGGGTTTGGATCCTGGCCCTTCCATGTTTTACCGTGTAATGTTGGACGAGTCAGTTATCCTCCCCAAGCCTCAGTTTACCCATCTATAAAATGGGGATAATACTACCTTCCTCATAGAACAGCTGTGAGGATTACATGAGTTAACATAATAACATTACATGAGTGACTGGAGCATACAATTACCTTGTGCGTATCAGCTATTATTATTGCTATGACTACTGTTACCCTAAAATGCTCCGAAAGCCCAGCAAACTTCATGGTGGAGAGATCAATTAAGAGGCCAGAATCTAACTTTTGCAGCCTTCAAATCCAGGCTCCGTTGGCCTAGCCCCGGGGGTTCAGAGGCTCTGCTTCTGCACCACAGGGAAGCCATGGCGGGTCTCGGCGCTGCCCACACCAACGGGCAGGCAGAGCCGCGCAATGCGGAGCACAGCCACGGGCTGGGAGGCCAGACGCCCTGCCTCCCCGGGCCTCGCCTCCCTGTCTGCACTGGGGCACTGGAGTCCAGGGGCCTGGCACCGCCCCGTTCAGCCGGCCCCTGAGGCTGCAGGGCCACATCCTCCTCCGGCTCCTGGGAGACCAGAGTGGAGCTTTGGAGAAAGTGTAGAAAACATGGTAGCATGTGGACGCCAGCAGCAAAGAAACTGGAATCAAACTGGACTCCTGACAACAAGCTTAAGATACCGTATGATCTCACCCATCAGTGGGACCTAATCAACAAAACAAACAAGCGAGCAAAATAGAACCAGAGACATGGAGATAAAGAACAAACTGACAGTAACCAGAGGGAAGGGAGGGGGATAACAGAGGCAAGGAGAGGAAAGGTCATCAAAGAACAGAAAGGACCCGTGGACAAAGCCAAAGGGCGTAGGATTGAGGGTGAGAGGTGGGGGGGCGGGTATGGGGGTGGGGGGAAGTGGTGGCAGGAAAAATGAAAACAACTGTACTTGAACAACAATAAAAAAATTTAAAAAAACAATAAGCTTAAGAGTTATGATGTGACAATGCGGTGAGCTGGGTGAGTTATGATGTCACACAGCTGAATGCTCTGTGGCCACCAAAACGAGGTCTGTTCATCACAAGAAGAAACTGGGAGTGATCCCCCTAAACGGAAAATGTAAGCTATGGCGTTGGCAGTGACGGAGCCGTGAAAAGCGGCCCAAGTGTGTAATTGTACGTGAACTCTTGTGCTTTGCCTCTAAAAAAAGTCAGGATGCAAATTCAGATGTCTAATATAATCACAGCCCTGTGTACAGGCAGGCACTGCAAACACCTACAACGAAAATGCCAAACTGTGCTGATATAATAATGGTTTGTTTTGGGAGTTGGGACTGTGAGGGTTTTTTTCCCTCCAGCTGCTTTGCATTTTTTATTTTCTCAATAATTAATAAGTATACTTTTACAGTGGTTGGGAAGTACCCTTCCTATTTTTAAATGATCTAGAAAGACTGCATAATAGCCCGGGAAACGGGGTAGTGCTGAACGAGAGACGCGAAGTCCACACTGCACTCACACCTGATGTCTAACTGGGAAACCTGTGTGCATGTGGACCAGAGACAAACGACAGGAGAGGCGTTTGCAAGCAGCTGGTGCATTCGAGGGGTACACCGTGGATGAATCTGTAAATTCCGTTAACATATAATGCTGGTCATATGATTTATATAATGTAATAAGCTTAACGTCAAAGAGAAGAATAGCCCAAGTAGATCGGAAGTCACCCGTCTCTGAGCTTATCCTCTGTCCCCAGCCCTGGCCAGGGGCTGTGACGAATTAAGAGGATGGTGGGCGCTCGGAAGCCTGCGTGCGGAGGTCCGACCCGGAGCAGGCAAGCTGCCAGCATCTGGTGTTTCCGCCGGTGGAGCTTCTGTGACTCGCCCACTCATGGAGCCCAAAGAGCCAGCCAGTCAGCTCATGAACTGCCTGGACACCGGGACGAATGCCCCGAAAACCAGAAGGTCTCAGTGCTGAATAGAGAAGGTGCCACTCCGGCCTCACCCCTGGAGAGGTGCCAAGGCAGGCAGGGACAAAGGGCAGAGGTCAGGGAGCAAGGTGCCCAACACATCTCCTTCCTTACTATTCCCCCAAAAGGGGACATGGGCAGAAATACCCCCTGCCCTGTCAACCAACATACCACCTGTCCCTAAAAAAAACCCAAAATCTAGAAGAAATGTGATAGCTGATGAGTTGACTTTATTTCTGACTTCCAGAATGAAGAGGGATCTTAAGAAGTCACCTGAGAAACCAGCCTCCCAGTTTGGCTGTGCCATCTGGACTTTGTGCCAGAAGACGGTCTAGCCTGGCTCTGCTCTTGACCCCCCTGACCCCCACAGAGCAGGAAACGGCACAGCATGTTGAGCTGTTGCTCTGTGACTTTTCACATTTAAGTATTTCATAGCATTTCACAGATTCTCTGCAGCTTGGAGCCCGGGATCTCTGGCGGGGCATGGCAGAGCAGGCTTGGGAGAAAGCTCCCTCTGCTCAGAGGACTCCAAGCCACTTCCAGGAGGGGCTGCAGGGTGCCCAGGGTCCCCCAGGAACCACTAGGACCACCAGGCTCAGCCTGGGTGACATGGGAAGGCAGACTTACACCCCCTTCTTTTCCATCCCACTTATCTCATTTCTACTTCTACCACCCGATCCCCTGGGACAGTGGGAAGGTTAGTTACTCGCATCCATTTCACCCCCTACAGACCAGGTTTAGAGCATTCCAGACATGACAACCACTCCTGCAAAGAGTTTGCGTCTACCATTGGCACACCCTGGCAGTGGTGAATTCTCCTTGTTGGCAACTTAAATCCCTTCAGTTCTGACCTACGTGGATATAGAAATGGGCTCATCACTTCACAGTGAAGAATGTCTCCAAAACCACCCTGACTGGTGTGGCTCAGTGGATTGAGCACCAGCCTGTAAATTGAAAGGTTGCTGGTTCAATTCCCAGTCAGGGCACATGCCTGGGTTGTGGGCCAGGTCCCCAGCTGGGGATGCGTGAGAAGCAACCGATCGATGTATCTCTCCTGCACTCATGCTTCTCTCCCTCTTTTCTCCTCCCTTCCACTTCTCTAAAAATAAATAAATAAAATCTTTAAAAAGAAGAAGAGGAAGAGGAGGAGGAAGATGAAGAAGAACAAGAAGAGCAAGAACAAGAACAAGGCCAGCCCAATGGCAAAAACGGAAAGGAAAATACCTGGCAGGGAAGAGTTAAAAGCTCCTCTCCCCAGACAAAGGTGCTTATCCTCTCCAAATAGCTAAACCCTGTTCTGCTTGGTGTAGGTTTTCCCAGTAAATCCAGGTCCTGCGGTGATTTACCAAGAGCCTTGGTTATTGGCAACAGCAATCTCACTTACCCACAGCAGCACTAAGAACAAGCCATAATTTAGAGCTGGATTTATATTGTTTGTTCTACAGCAACAAACCCAGCAAATCATAAATTCCCTCTGAGATGAAGAGAGGAAATTGACAATATTTATGAACTCGAGAGGCGGAGGAGGACCTGGCCAGGCTTTTGATTTGTGACTGAAACTTCTCCTGGAGGCTCCAGCCAAGGACGCGGTGCTGTCCCAGTCCCAGGGAGCTGGGATCAGGCCAAGGTGTAGGGATGAGGTGGTGGGGGAGGTGGGGGTGCCAGGCCAGGTTCTAGCCTCCACATGGGGGTGCTGTGTAGGTGCCAAAGACGGGACATTGTTCTGTGCTCACCAGGACGCGCAGCAAGCCACGAGGCAAACAAAGACGGTCCTCAGACCAGAAGCTTTCTTGCATCGAGGCAAGACTGGTTTGCAAAACCTCCTGGTTCTACTGGTTGGGACATAATTCTACTCATGAACTACATTCTCACATGTACTGGGGGTTGTGAACGTGCACTTCAGCCTGTGTACTCGATATACTAAATATTACCGTAAAGAACCAAGATGTGATACCGCAAAGCCCATAGGGAACTGGGGAGTTCTCCCCTTTCCTGATGTCTCTCCCATAGTTCCCTCCTGTTTTTCTTTTCATTCCTCCCTCACCCCACTCTAATTTCACTCCCCACCCCTCACACCAAATCCCTCCCACCCGAAGCTCTGGCCCCAAACAATTCTCCTAAAAGGCAACTCTCATCCACTTCACACTCAGAAAGCCAATGGAACCCCAGCCTGACTCCTGTGCCAAACACTCAAGGTGGCCCGCCACCCAGGCCCACCCCTATCTGTCAGCTTTGTCCTCTCCAACAGGCTTGTCCTGTGGTCTCACCGGCATCCTGCCTGGTCCCCATACAGCCACGTGCACTGCTACCACCTCTACAACTAAGAAAACTGTGGACAACTCTTCCCAGCTCCTTCCTGGCAACCCTGACCTGTCCTCCTGCAATACCCTGCGGGTGCTGTGTGACCTTGGGCGAGTCATTTACATCACCTGTACTAAAGGAGGCAAGACCACCTCATCCCCACATCTCTGCTTCCCATCATCTATGACACACAGGTGGATGTGACATGGAAAAGTTGCCAACCAAGAACCTCAGAGGCCCTGGGCTGCCCACGCAGCCCTACACAGCCTCCAGGAAAACACCGAACCAGTGCCTCGCACCACTCTGTGGATTCCCAAGCAGGAGAGGTGGGTCCAGCCCAGGGCGGCACTGGGAGGGGGCCAGCTGCCCAGCAGAGCCAAGCAGGGGCCCCGGCAGGAGGCTCACCCAGACTCTCAATCATGGCATCCAGTGCAGTCACAGCGGCAGCATAAATCCCCGCGTTTTTGGAGTTGAGGTTGTCTGCGACGGCGATGAAGATGGAGAGCAGCATGGGATGTAAGCTCCCTCTGAGGAGGGGGATCATCTTGGCGAGGGACTCCAGCGCCCACTGGTTCACTTTCTTGTTGGAATCCTGAAGCCTTGGGGTGAAAGCATCAAAGACCTATTGAGGGAACAGAAGCCAAGAGCCCGTGGGAACCCAGGCTGGGCAGGAGTCCCGCAGCCCAGCCAACCACCCTCAGCAGGGCTCGTCCTGCATCCGGACAGGGGTCATGCAACCTGTGCCAGAGCATTCTCGATGATAAAGAGTGCGCCTCCTCAAAGAGGCGTGGGGAGGGGGCACAGAGGGGAGAACGACCGTATACTGAGCACTCGTTGTGTGCCAAGTTTGAGAGCATCTTGTTAGGTACTCTGTCAGCACTCTCCCTTCCCTGGAATGATCTTACAGCCCGTGAGGCAGGTGTTCTCATCCTCACTTTACCATTAAAAACAAAACAAAAACGGAGGCCGAAAGAGGTTAAACCACTTGCCCAGATCACACAGCTCGTAAGAAACGTGAATGGAAACCCAGGTCTGCTGACTTCATGCCTGTGTCTTAACCACTCTGCACTGTAGCTTGCCTGTCGGCAGCCTTGCCCCTGCAAGAAGCATCTGTCCTGGTTTCCAGCCTGTGAAAGGGCCATGCCTGCTCCTAACCCATCCTGGCCCCGTGGCCTGGCCAGCTCTGTGCTCTGCCCCAAAACATCATGCACATACTAGACCAGCAGTGGCCCTCGGCCACAGCGTCCTTCACTTCTTCCCTCCTCTAGAAATCTTGTAGATTTCTAGATCTACAAGAAAGGCAGGAGACACCCAGGACACCTCCAAGCAGTTCCAAGGTGCCTGGTAGGAGACAGTGCCCTCGCCCCTTCAGCCACGTCCAAGTAGTCTTAGAGTGTTACCATGGCAACTGGATAGCAAATGCTTGCTGGGCTCCCTTTCCCCTGAAGGGTCTGGCACAATGTCTCACCCTGTTCAGAGTTTTCCAAATTGAAGTGGCACCCGTGGGGAGAGACGGGTGGCAGGGCAGGAGTGGGGTGGAGCTCACCTGGACCAGGTTGGCAGTGATGAGCTCTGGCCTGGCCTTGCAGTGCTCAAGGAGCTGCCCCACGCCTTCCCTCCGGGACTGGTAGTCCTTGGCCTCCAGCAGCCGCGTCAGCTCTCGCAGCTGCTCCACCATCTCTGAGCCACCCCGCTTGGAAAAGCGCGGTCCCGCCAGCCTCGGGCCATTGGAGCTGAGCCTAAGAGAAAGGGACCTCTGACCTGGGCAGCCCAGGGCATGGACACACGTCTTACCCCATGCCCCCTCCCACAAACAGGTGGGGCTAGGGAACTCTGAAAGTGCCTTTCCCTCGGGGGACAATATGGTTTATGAAACCCCAGGGGACAGAGCTTTCTCTTCCTGCCTTTCTTTCTCTTTTCAGAAGGCAAGTGAAGCTTAGAGTGAGGGGCTGGGAACCCACAAAAGGGTAACTGGGGTGCATTTCATCCAGGAATGGGGGAAGATCTTGCCAGGTGCCTGAATCCTGACCCCTGGTTGTTGAGGCCTTGCTCACGGTCCTCCAGTAACTAGGGAAATGGTCAGAAGCCCTGTGGTCTTAGGATGGGATCACATGCGCACGGTAGCCTGGGCCAGTTCTAGCCAGCACGAGAGCGGTCCCACCCCAGCTCAGAGCCTGCATTGTTGAGCTCGTACCCTACACCCCAGCCCCACCCCACAGAGCCCAGCATCATTCACTCTGTCACTCATTCCCACACTCCCCACTCTGCCTGCTGAGTGCCAGCACCGTGCTGGGCACTGAGGACAAGGCAGTGAGAGAGACGGCCTTTGCCCGAAGGGCTCACAGACAGAACAGCTAAGTCAGTGGTCTGGGGACTGAAGAATGGAGATGACCTGTCCACCTAGAGGACACAGGGGCACAGAGTATCAAAGAGAGCTTTTGGGAGAGGGTGGCAGGTGACTGAATCTTGTGGCATCTTGGAGAAGAAATAGGCATGTTCTAGGTACAGACGGCCCGGTATAAGGCAAAGAACCAGCAGAAGCAAATGCACAGTAAGGAGAGAATGTGGAGGGGCCATGCCCATGGCCGCTTGGTCTGGTGGGGAGAAGCGTGGGAGAGAGCAGGAAGTTACTCCTGCAGAGGTGGGCGGGGCTTCCCTGGGCCCCTGCTAAGGAATTCAGATGTGGTCCTCCGGGAGTTTATGTTTTAGGCATAGGAGTGACCTTTAGTTTCCTGCTTGGTTCCTAACTCCTCCTAGCAGCCACCCTCCAGCGTCTCAGCCCATTCCTTGTCATCTGCCTCCGTCCCAACTCTGCCTCTGAGCTAGTCCCAGGCCAACTGCTTTTCTGGCGAGAGGATCTGCTGAGCCAAGTGAACAGAGAAACGCTGAGTTCCCACAGGTAGCCTGAGGGATGACACATCCCACCAATACTGGTGGGACGGCACCCCCTCGGCCAGGAGTGTCAGAACACACTTCCACCAACACAGGCTCTGAGCCCAGGACGTGGTCTCCCCGGGGTCTGGGTGGGGGAACACATCCTATAAATCCTTCCACTAGTGCTGCAGACCCAGCTGGGTCTCGGCTGTAGCCCAGGTCCGCCCCCCGCCCAGAGCCACTCCAGGCCGCCCTCAGCAACAGTGTCAGCCGTGGAGCTCCAGAGAGACAAGAGTGGGTGGCCGTACCCGTCCTCACCAGGCAGCCCGTTCTCACACACCGCCAGGCTCCTCGACACCTTGAGGCCTCTGGCAGATGGCAGTTCATCGCTATCTTCTAGGCCCTTGAAAAATACACACGGAGCTTGGACCAGAAGGGGTAGCCTCTGGGGCCCTGCCAGACAGTCCAGCCTGGACCACAAACCCTCCCACCTGGGAGGGCCTCCGAGGGCGCAGGGAGTCAGTCTGGTGCGGTCAAGCCCCGCCCCCCCCCCCTGTCATTGCACAGATGAGGATGTGGAGGCCCAGGGAGCCTCAAGGCACACAGGCAGTGAGAGGCAGAACCAGGCTGAGCAAGGGGCAAGGGAGTCACATGACCTCCGCCAGCGGGAGTCAGGGGTGACGTCAAAGCCTCTGGCGTGCAGTGCCCGCCCCCTGACGGCAGGAGGCTGCCGGCTCAGCGCTGGTCCCCACCCACGACCCACTCCCACCCACCATCTCACCCGCTGTTTAATGGCCGCCATGACCTTCCGCAAGTCGTGGGACGGGAGGGACTGCTTCAGAAATGCATCAAACTTCGTGTTCGACATCAAGGTATTCACCATCCTCCGGCCATAAAACCTGCCACAGGGAGAAGAGCGGGATGAAGACGCAGCCGCAGAAATGCGTCATAAACGTGCTGCACACGTGGCATAATTTTCTAATTACAGTGAGAGTTTTTAATGCTCCTTCTAATTATGACAAGAATCTACCCAAACTAGATTCACAAAAAGTTGAACACCACTCACACTCCCACTACCAAGGGGAAAACCACTAGCACGTTTTTACATGTTTTCTTATCATCTTTTCCCCATGCGTATACATTTAGTTAATATCAGAATGCATATTCAACTTGTGTCTAGCTTTTCTGCT
Source organism: Trachops cirrhosus (assembly GCA_028533065.1). NCBI lineage: Eukaryota > Metazoa > Chordata > Mammalia > Chiroptera > Phyllostomidae > Trachops > Trachops cirrhosus. The sequence continues at coordinate 133,394,075 of CM052543.1, forward strand.
TTATCACTAACCATCTTCCCATGTCACCCTTTTCAGTGGGTACATAACATTCCATTGGATGGCCGTGCCAAAAATGTACATAATTTGTGTGTGTGTGTGAGACACTTAGAAGTCTGAGGAAGGGTGCAAGTAGGGCAAAATAAAAGGGAGTGGTAAATTCTACCTGGTGAATGGTGGTAGATGGGAAAGGGAATCAAGGAGGGCTTCATGGAAGAGGTGACCCTTGGATTGGGACTCAAAACATGAGTAGGAGTTCACAAGTGGGACAGGATTGGGAGGTAAATTGGAGGAGGGAGACGGTCTAGGGTCCACACGACAGCCTGACACATCAGCAGGTGTGTACCTGCAAAAAGGCAGGCAGGGACTGGCCTCAGGGACAGAGTAGGCTGGAGAAGAAGGAGGACCAGTGTAAGCCTGGGGCAATGTTCACTGCCTTCAGTGACGCTGCCTTGTGTGCGGAGACAGCGCTTCCACCTGCCCCCTCAGGGACAGACGGTAACGTCACTCGTGGGTAGGGTTCTTCTTTAGGTCAGGTAAAGTACTTGGTGGTGTCTTTGCAAGAAAATGTGGAATTTTGGTCATTCCTTGGATAACAAATGTTTGCATTAACATCTAATTTATACCCTGTCACTCTGTTTCCATGCCTTTTCTCATAGGCAATAACTTTTTATTTCAATGCTGAGTAATGGTGTAATATTTCTAAGACATTTTAAACAGCAATTAATGTCAATTCCTCACAGAGCATCCAGGGTGACGTATTAAAATAAATATGAAAAGCTAACAAGTAAAGAAAGGCTCGCAGTGTAGTTTCTACAGTGAAATTTTAATTCAAAGGTTTATACCAAGAGCGTTGGCGAATGTGCAGATAGTAAAACCTAAGCCATAACTGCTCCCTGGGCAATAACGGTGACTTGCTTCTGGCTGTAAGATACTAAAATGAGGGGAGGAAACGTGTGTCTTAGAATCAATGAAGTATGCAATTCCCCACTCTGCATCTTAGATGACTCGGTAAATAACAGTGACGTTTAACAATAGAAGGAACACAGCTGAAGAAGCAGACTTGGGAGAAGACACTGAGTTCACTTCGGGACACTTGGCACTGAAGATGGCAGGTGGACGTCCTGGTGACGGGTCCTCAGAGAGACGGAGGTGTGGGACTGAGAGGGTGTGGGACTGAGAGGGTGTGGGCTGGAGCCACAGGCTGGGAAGCATGGGAGTTTGCTGGGGTGGGAGCCACCGGAAGTGAAGACACGATTCGGGGAAGGTTGCAAGAGGGGGACAAGGACTAAAGACACTCCTGTGGCCACCCGCCTTCAGAGGGCAGGTAGGGGGGAGAAACGGCCCCAGGGGGACAACGAGAACTAGGGATGACTCCAGTGCCATGGAAACGAGAAGCATAGGTTCCAGGAAGGAAAATGACGTGTGGTCAACACCGTCCAGTGTAAAAGAAAGGTCAGAGCAGAGAGGGGGGTTGGACCTGGAGACACTGGACTTCGACTTCCACCCCCCACTGACAATGAAAACTAACCGACCAATATCGCGCATTTCAGTAGTGGCAAAACCCCTCACCCAGTTGTTCCGTTTACGAACCTAAACACCATCTTTGCTCCCTCTTTGAAGGCCTCCCCACCCACCTCCTGTGGGATCTGCCTTCAAAATACACCCAGATTCACCCTCCTCTCTCTGCAGCCCGCCTTCAGCACCTCTTGCACAATGGGGTGGCCATCAATCATCCTGGTGTCCCTCCTGCATCCTGCCCCGCCTCCTGTCAACCCTCCAATGAGCAGCCAGAGAAGTTTGTTGTTGTTTTTTTTGTCACCTTTTTTTTTTCACTTTTTTTGTTGTTGTTTTGTGGGGGGAAGTTTTGTTTGTTTTTGATGGGCTTTTGTTTTGTTTTGTTTTGTTTCATTTTGTTTTGGTAAAAGGCTAGCAAGCATATAAAGAAACGCTCAAACGAGGAGTGGGGAAACAAAGAACTCCGAAACAGGAGCCCGCACGGTCACCCACCAGATCAGTGACAGGCAGAGAGCCCGGCACGGCACTGGGCCCTGCAGGAGGGAGCCGCTTGCAGGAGGGGGGCACGTCTTGTGTTTTCCTCTATATCCCCTAGCTGTATCTAAAATTATCATAATTATTTATTCATTTACTGCTCATCTACCCCACTAGGAGGTAAATTCCAACAGAGCAGAGGCCTAGTTTTGCTTATGCACTGTCATATTCACAAGAACGAAAAGGGTGCTCCTTACATATCTCCTGAAAAAAGCTGCCTTTACAGAGAATGGCGCTGAGGCGGGACAGGACAAGGGCGGCGTGGTCACGGTGGCCGCAGGGAGAAGGGAAGGCGGAACATGAGGGTGAGGAGTGCTGGCCATCCCCTGGGCAGGCCTGGCAGTCATGATGGGGACACGTGGGCCGGCAGTAAGGAAAGGACACAGGTCTGTCCTTCCAACCGTCCGTCCACATGACTGGGGGAGGCTGCTGGCGATATCCGCCCGGCCCGGCCGGGCCAGCAGGCCCCAGCTCCCTGGCCCCGCGTTACCTGGTGTCCTGGTTGGAGTCCTGCGCCAGTCTCACCAGGTTGTGCACCAGCATGTCCGTACTGTCCCTGCTGCCCGAGAGAAGCTTCTCGGCGCCTATCTGCTCCAGGACGGCCGAGAGGTGCTCGGCGGTGCATTTCCGGACTAAGGGGTTCCTGTGGCTGAATGAAACAACCACCACAGTCAAGGGCTCGGTCAAGGAGTAGGGCGCGGGGTCCCCAGCCTGGCACACCTGGACCTACTACTGTGCGTCCACGTTGCACGCTGAGATGGGCCCCAAACTCTGTCCCCTATGGGCTAAGGGCAGTCTTTGAGGAAAGAGCAGAGCCTTCCCGACAATGGAACTCAGAATGATGACAGCCACGGTGGGACAGGGAAGAAAAGTGAAGCCACCCGGCGTTCCCCAGACACACCTGTGCCCACCACTCTCTGCGCCTTCCTGAGCTCGCAGTCTGCCTTCTCATAAATGCCCATTCCCATCTTTTCTTCTACCCAGTCGGCATCTCCTCTGCCTTCCCTACCCCCAGGCGGACCTAGATGCTCCCTGGGGTAGCACCACCCCCGTCCCCTGGGAAGCTCAGGTGCAGCCCTGTGGCTCCCCAGTGGGGCCAGAGCTCTGGGGAGAGGACAACTCGTCTCCCTCCCAGTCGAATCCCCAGCGCCCACCGGTGCCTGGCACATGCTGACGCACAGTAGGAGCTTACTGTTGAGCTGAAGAAGTGGGAGAGGAGAAGGGTCAGGAGGCTGATGGGCAACTTGGCAGTCCTAACAGCAGGAGCCTCAGATCTTACGAGAGAACTCCATCAGGATGTCGCCTCTTTCTTTTTCATCTTTATCAAGCAGGGTCTCTGCATCCACAGTCCATGTGGCGCCACTAGCCCCTCCCTCGCCCCTACCAGGTCCTTCCCTCTGCCAAGGAGCACTCCCGGCTCTCCCTAGCCAGTGTGGGGCAGGCACCAGCACCCTTAGTGTGTGAATCAGCACCTGCCTTTGAGAGGGTCCCAGGGAACTCAGGGCTCCCCTGAGGACACCTGACCCCGGTTCCCGCAACACCAATCAATCATCTCAGGTGGCAGTGAGGGCACCCTCAGTGCCGGGCACCCTGCTGAGCACCTTCAACCATCGCCTCCTCAACTCCACAAGCTGCTGCTCTCCTCATGGTGCAGGTGCGGGAGCTGAGGCAATGGGAGGAACCCAGGACGAAGTACAATTCATTTCCCTGAGTTACAGCAGCCACAGTAGGCAGGTGATACACGTTAGGTGGGGGCAGGCCCTGCTCCAAGTGCTCTCTCCTGAATCAATTGCTTTACTCCTCACAAGTTTATTACTATTCCCATTTTACAGATGAGAGAACGGAGGCGCAGGGAAGTTAAATAACCAGGACGTGACCCAGGCAACATGGCTCCGAGCCCCGAGCCCTTCTCACAGGCCAGGGCCCAGGGGCCTGCTGACGGCTCCCCACACCCCGGGACACTCTGAGCAGCTTCCCGGGAGTGAGAAGCGTCTGACCCGCTTGTGGTTGACAGTGTTCTACTGTCTGGGAGAAAGGGCTTGAGAAATGCTCTAGCTTTTTACCTATGGGGAAAGCAAACCTGGCAAGAGCAGTCACTGGCCACCCTCTCCTACCCAGCAGAAGACTGAGAGCACCCACTAAAGAATGACATTGTGTGCGTTGCTCTGCTGACGGCCCGGGCTTGATCAGAAACGTCCCTCCCCACGCAGGCAGGCCCGTCCCTGGGGATGTTACCATGGCCACGATGAGCTCCTCAGTTCTGAACAGAACAAAGCTCTCCCTTTCCAGGCAGGACCTCAGGGCTGCCCTGAGCTCATCCCATCACCTGGCTTGAGAGAGGTGGGGCAGAAGCCCGCCAGGAGTTGCCCCAGCTAAATGGGTGACGCACTTGCTCCATCCCCTCCCTCCTCTCCCATCCCAGGGCTGCCGCCCTCCCCTCCCCTCCCTGGACCGCCCTCACCCCTCACACAACTGGCTGCCACGTACTAGATGCCCGCTGAGGTGAGGGCCACCAGGGATCGCGCGGGGGTCACATGCTCCACCATGGCGCCCAGGGACCGGTTGGCCGCTCTCTGGATGAACTCGCTGGCATTCCCCATCTTCTGCAGCAGGCAGCCAGCAATCTCTTCAGCCTCCTGGTCCATATTCTTCTTCAAGGCCCGGAAGAGGTCTCCCAGGGTGCTGATGGCCAAGCGGGACACCTTGGAGCGGAGGTTGGTGACCTTGGAGAGAGACAGGAGAGGAACCTTCCAGCACTGCTGGACTGGTCGGGGGCTCCAGAACAGGGCCCCTCGCCACCCCCTCCCACCCCCTCCCCCTCACCCCAGGCCCAGGCCTGGCCAGGCTGGAAAGAAAGCCCTGCAGCAGCTCTGGGCAAAATAGTTCCACTTTTTTAAATATTGCTATTGTTATCACCATAATTACTAATTCCATCATCATCTGAAATTTGTACAACGGTCTTCAAAGCTCTTTTACAAATAATGTTCAATTCGATCTGCACAAGGCCCTCATTGGAACAACCTGTTTCCAGGGGGGTGGGGGGCCTCCATCTGTGATGAGGGGCATCTTATTGCCCATCTGGGCCCAGGCCAGGCCCAGCCCCCTGGGAGAAAGGGCCTGGGAAATGCTACAGCCGCCCTGAAGCTGGAGATCTGGCCCAGAACACTCCACCCTCCTCTGGCATTCTGAGCACAGGGGACAATGCAGGGCAGTGACACAGAGGTAAGGAAACCCCGACCTCAGTTTTCCAACCTGAGAAATGGGTGGCTACCTCCCACCTCCGTGGCTGAGGGCTGAGAAATAAGTGGGGGTGCTCCTGTTCCAAGGAGTCATGGGCCCCTCGGTGGCCGTTATGTGACCCACTTCGGACCTCAGCCCCAGGGAAGGGGGCTGGCTGGGGGCGGGCAGGGTGCACAGTACACAGGCGGTCTGTGAGGCCTCACCTCCCCAGTCACGGCCAAGGACACTTCGTGCAGCCTCCCAGCGAGCACCTCTGAGTGACAGGCTGCCAGGCGCTGGATGCTCACCAGGCCCTTCTCCTTCACGTGCCTGAGAAGCAAGTCCAGGCCCCATCACAGACAGGTGGGGAGGGGAGGAGCCCTGCCCCTCCGCAAGCCAGGGGCACCCGCACAGCCTCCCTCTTCCCACAGAGCAGGGTGGGAGTCGGTGGCCCCCAAGCCAGGGTGGCCTGGTGTAACGCCCAGGCGGAAACCTTAGCAGTCCAGTAAAAGCCATTTTAGGGGGCCTCTGGCTCAGCCTCCCCTATAAGAGAAGCCCACCCCCAGGCCCTGGGAGCACACCCAACACAAGCCGCCAGGGCCTTCAAGAGAAGGTACTGGAACATTAGGACTGGAGACAGGGAGGGCTTCCTGGAAATGTTCTGGACCCCAAGCCCTGGCTCTGCTCCCGACTCGAACCGTGTGTCCCCCACCGCAGTGGCAGGGACACGGGGGGCAGACCGAACGTGATGTGGGGAAACAAAGGGCTGTGACCTTTCTGAGGAAGGTCACCCCTAGAGAAGTGTGGAGCCACGTGTCTACTGGCCACGCCTGACACCCACCAGTGTGCCACAGTGCAGTGCACTGTGTCTATCACAGGGCAGACACAGGAGGCT
>CM052543.1:133400737-133610260 GCA_028533065.1 Trachops cirrhosus
CCCCCACTGCACATGCTTGTTAGCAGCTTCTCCGTCAGGCCCTCAGCCCCTCACATCCCTGGGGATACCACACAGGCAAGGCTGACTCAGTCCTCAGTGGCACTGGATGTCTGGAGGGGGGACAATAGTAACCAGCAATGACAGTGTAGGGGCTGGGAGCCCCCTGGGGCAGGACCCCTGAGCTGAGAGTCAAACAACAGGAGGGGAGACTCAGCTAAGTGCAGGCTCCTTCAAGAAGCCCTGCGTGTCCTCTGCGCTCCCACAGCATCCAGGACCCCCTCCGTCTTGGATTCTGCCCTCCTTGCCTCTCCCCACCTGGCCCTGTGGCGTCCTTCCTCATCACTGTAGTGCCTGAGCCCAGTGGCCACTCAAATGTTTGCAAACTGAACTGAGGGTCCTCCCCCTTCGTGACTCAGCCCCTCCCACGCACACCCCCGGACCACGCAAGGGGCCCTGACCCACCACCCCGAGAATCCTCCTTGAAGGTGAAAACCCAGCACACCCCCCCAAGGTGCAAGCTCCCTACACCAGGAGTCAGGGGTCTGGGCTCCCAGCCTGTGTCTGTCCCCTGCGCGCCCTTGGGGAAATAAGTTAACCTCTGTGAGCCACCGTTCCCAGACCAGTGAAACAAGAGCACTGAACAGGACCAGGGGTTCTTACAGTCACATCTTCATTCTATTTCTAGACTTCCAGAGTTTTCTGAAGCCTTCAGCACCTCCCACCTCCCTACAACAAACTAGTGCCCCCGGACCTGGGGACCTGGGCACGACCAGGTGAAGCAGTTGTTTCGCTCTGATGTGCCGCAGCCCCAGGGCGCTCTGCCCTGAGCTCAGTGAGCCCTTCCTTCCCTGAACCAACCCCAGCATCCGGGGTCCCCTGCTCTCCCCCCACGTGGGCACCTGGCCTCTGCGCCAGCCTCTCCAGGGAACAGCGGCTCTTCACCTCACCAGCACCCACTCCATCAGGGCAGGACCCGTTGACCCCTCACTCTCCAGGGGAAACTGAGGCTCACACAGCCGGCTCCCAGAGTCAGCGCCAGGCCTGGAACCCATCTCCTGATGCCGAGCCGGCCACACAGTTCCCACTGTCCTATCTTGTCATCTGAGGAAATGGGGACACACAGCACCCCCCCGAGGGTCCCACCTCATGTCTTCTGCCTATCCTCATTCTCCCACCACAGAAGGGCGTGGCCCCTCAGCCAGCCCACCAGCTCAGAGAGGAGACAGAGCTCTGGCCACCTCCCCAGAACATTCCCAGCCCCTCCCCAGGCCAGGGAGCCCTCAGACAGAGAGCCGAGCTGAGCCTGTGTTAGCCCATGGAGAGCCGGGCTGTGCTGGGATGCCTGGCCCTCCACTCCCCACTCCCCGCCCCGCCCACTGCACTGGCTTCATCTCCCCGACAGAGCCAGGCCCCCAGGAGAGTCTGGGAAGACCCTGACCCACGGCCTCTGCTGATGCCTCTCACCTGGGGGCGCAGCATCACGGTTGCCCATGCCCTGTGTGGAGAAGGTGCCTGGGGGGCTGTCCAGAGGCCGCAGCTACTTTCTGGCCGTGAGTACAGCTCTCAAGGGCCCCAACCTGCAGACATCCAGGGACTGCTGGTGGGGAGGGGCAGAGAGAAGTCAGCTCGCAGGTAACAAGTGCTTTTTAAGCCCTTCCCAGAGCGCCTGTCAGGAACTAAATAAAGCATTCTATAGTAAAACCTGCCACTGGGCCAGAGGACAGTTCTTTTCTGACATTTGGTCTCTCTGAACACTTCAAAATTTCCAACTGCCAAGGCCACGTGCCTGTGGGCAGACGCCTTCAGGAAGAGTGTCGAGGAGACCCACACACCTGGCTTTGACGCAGGGGCCTTGGGGCCGCAGGGACGGAGGAATCTGTCAGCGGGGCCGAGGCTTCGTTTCTCCGTCAGTTTCTGTTTTCTGCAGAAACCGTTACTCCGCCAGATGCCCGGGGAAGCCCATGATGAACATGGACCTGTGCGACCCTGATCATCGCCCGGGTACCTGGTGGCACCCCCAGCACCCAGCTCTCTAGCTTTCTTTCAGGCCGTGCCCGTCTCCACCCGCCCGAAGTTCTCGGTCCTCATTCTCACCTCGCTGCCAAGCCAACCCGGACCCCTCCGAGCCTCCTCCCAGCCTCCCTTACACCTCTGGGGCCAGCCATCAGCTCTCCCCTTCAACCCAACTTCACTCTCCACGTGACAAGGGTCTCACGCAGACTCTGTGCAATTTCATAAATGTCATAAATGCTTTGCAGAGATGATGGTGAGCACTTTTCCCCTGACAGGTAGGGAGATGGGTGGCCAGGGCCGATCAGTGATAAAATCAGGGGTAAAGGCCACATCTACACCTAAAGGCCACCAATTTCTACTCGAGGGTAGCTCCCCTCTGGGGACAGGGCAGGACGCAGTGCCAACTCCCTTTGGCTGAGCTAGAAATCCCAACTCAGGAGTTGAGAGAACCTGCCCTCTGGCTGGGAACCCGCCCCGCGCAGGCCCCAGGGGACGGAGCAGCTCCTGGCAACGCTTCTGGCCAAACAGAGGCACAGCCCGGCCCTGTTCCTGGTATCCTTGCTTAGGACTTCCAGCCGCTCGGGTTCTCGGTCTACAGAGAGTTTTCCTCGCAATGAGGGTGGGGGGTGGGGGAGACACAGCTCCCTGCCTGCTGACCACGGAGAGAAGGAGTTGGCCGCACAGTAGTGACGAGCAGCCAGCAAGGGCTCTTCTCCCAAGCAAGGTGGAGAAGATTCTCCTCTGCAGGTTCCAACGCCCCGCCCCTCACCCCAGGGGGCTGGGAAAGAGACGGGAGACGGGTAAGGCAGCTGCCTGCTTCTGGCAGAGGCCAGCAGGAATGTTCCCGAAGAGGACAGACCTTCCACAGCAGAATTTAAGCAAATGAGCTGCAGGCCCGGCTCTCGGGGCGGACTTTCTATGCAAATTACACATAGACATCGATATTTAGCTACAGCTCTTGTTCACAGCCTCGGCTACAGCTCAGAATTGCCTGGGGACTGATTAAAATGACAAATTCCAGGGCCCAGCCTCAGGCTCCTATTGAATTAGTCTTCTAGGGAGCAGGCCACAGCGGTCTGCTTGTTTTTTTTTTCCCTTAACTCCTACGTGATCTTGATGTTCAAAGAGGACAGAGAGCTCCTGGGTGGCATAGTTCAGATTCATGGCATAATATGGTCCCAGCCCTATTTCTCACCTTCCGCCGTCAAAGTGGCTATTTCTGCCTTAGTTTCCCCAATGGGACCACTCTCCAGAAGGCTAAAGAAAAGGGTGGAGCTGCCTGAGAGTACAGAGAACACGAGCTTCAGTGGCCCCTTCAATGGCAAAGGGCCTTCCGAACAAGATTGTCCCCCACCCCGCCCAGCACAAACTTCTCCGCAGGCAGACTGCCCACCAGCCAAGAGCCCGCACCACCCCATGCCCTGAAGGACACCAGCGGTACAGGAAGGAAACCTGGGTCCCCTCCACAGCCTGCCAGGGCCACCCAGCAGGCAGAGCCACGTGTGGGCCTGCCCCTGCCCGGGTCCATGCCTTTGACCTCTCAGCCCGCGAGGGCTGAAGTGCAGGATCTCCTGGGCACCTGCCCAAGGGGGGGAGGAGGCTACAGCTGCGTGCGGACAGACCACCGTCTCCGATGTCTCACGTGAGAGAACCTCCCAGGAAACGACTCAGGCCCAGGCCCTGGTTGGAACGGAAAGGTCTGTGTCCAAACTATAAAAACTAGAATCAGAAATTCCAGCCCACAGGTGGACAAAGCCCTGGGGTTTAGTGCGGACAGCACCTAATGCCTGAGCCCCAAGACACAGTTTACTAAGCCCCCATTTGCACTCAGCACCCTTCTGGGCACCCAGGAGCGGATGTGCCCTATTGGAAGAGCCAGGCGCTGACCAAAAGGGCTAAGAGCACGGGGTCTGGGGACCAGGGTTCTGTCCTCACTCCCCGATGCTCTGGATTGCCCGAGCTGGGCGGGCCCTCCACCCTCGGCCTCAGTTTTCCAGCTCAGGGAATGGGGCAGCCAGAAGTAACTGAATGCTGTCCACTCCTTCCACTAAAGCGATGGCTACAGAGGTCCCATGGTGACCAAGTACCACAGGAATGAAGAAAGGTGACAGAAGGGACTCAGGTTTCAAGTGGAAAGGAAACGAAAACCAGGACTGGCCCAGTCAAGGATGTCAGCCCCAAGGACAAAATCCCGCCCACCCCAGTGCCTTGCAGGGCCCATAGGGAGCAGGGCCCTGCGTCACCAGGTCGCTGGCAGGGATGCCCTGAGAGACCAGGCCTCGGACAGGAGGGCGAAGGCAGGGCTCCGAGGAGGGAGGAAGGCTCAGGGCCCGGAGGGCAGGAGGAGAAAGGCCCCGGTCCTGAGACGCAGCTCCACCTGCCCCCCAACCCCGCCCCTGGGCTGCCGCCCCCACAGCTTCTCTTCATGTGGGGGCGACGCTGCCCACCTCTCCCGCAGAAACTGCTGAGCGACATGGGCTCCAGAAAGTCAGGGTTCTCCTCCGTCAGACGTGCCCGGTGGAAACCACAGTGCCCGCACCAAGGTGAGCAGAGAAAAGGAGGAGGGGAAGCGAGCAGAACTAAGACACCACCTAGTTTCTGAATCTAAAATATGCCCGCCATGGAAATGCCCTCTGGAGAGAGGCTCAGACCCAGGCGCCCTCCCATCCCACACGCCCGGCTCCTGAGTGGCCCCCCGGGACTCCTAGAACTTTGGCTTTGGGGTCGGACGGCTGGGTCGGACACCTGCCCCTGCCCTTCTTGGATCAACTTGGGAAATTTATGTAATTCCTCTTTGGTTTCTTCATCTGGAAAAAAAAAGAGCCCTAATAAAGGACAACTGTTAGGGTTACATAAAGCCATGTATGAAAATTATTTAGGACCATCGCTGGCACAGAGAAGTTGCTCCTCCATCCCCCTCACACACATGCTCACACTCGCCTGCAAGCCCCGGTCCCCAGATGGCGAGCCACACCCCGGGAGTCAGCGCCATCCATGAGCAGATCCAGCCGCGAGAGTGCGCCCACAGCAAGGACAGCAGGGAGCAGGGAGCCCGGGGCCTGGGTGCCGGGAAAGCCAAGCGAGTACAGAGTGACCAGAAGCACCAGCTCAGCAGAGAGGGTGGGTGGGGTAAGGACTGGGAAGGGCCCATTGAATGTGACCACTAGGGGATCATCCAGAAGGTTAGTGAGAGCAATTTCCATGCCCGGGAGGACCCAGAGGTCACAGAAAGTTGCTGTTGACAGAGTGTGGAAGGTCAGGAAGCAGAGACAGCGAGTGTGGACCACTCTGGAAATGCCGGATGAGAAACGGAGGAGAGATTGGGTGGTAGCTGGAGAGGAATGAGGGGTGGATGAAGTTTGTGTTATTTGCATGTTTGTTCTGTGTGTGTGTGTGTGTGTGTGTGTTTAAGGATAGGAATTACTAGAGCATGTTCACTGGAGGAGAGAAGAGCCAGGAGAAGGGAAAGGTTGCAGATGTGGAAGGAGAGAGGTGCACTGATGGAGCAGGAATCCCATAGCTAATGGGTGGGGCGGAGCAAAGGGCGCAGGCGCAGGCGCAGGCAGGGGGTTGCCTGGCGGGGGAGGGCACCAGTCCTCAGGCATGGAGAGGAGGGCCGCCTGGGTGGGGGGTCCAGAGGGAGCGGGCAGGGAGGCGACAAAGGCCAGGCTGGAAGGCTGTGATATTGTCCGTGAGGCAGGAGGCAAGACTGCTGGGCTCAGATCAGTGAAGTTCAGAACAAGGTGCATTCTGACCCCAGGAAAAAAGACGGTTCTGTTCCTTTTCCCACCCGGTCCCAGCCTTGTGCCTCTATTTTTGTCAGCCTGGGGCAGGCCTGATTTCCTCCCTTCTTCCTCTCAAACCCAGGAGACTCGTACCCATCCCACCGAACGCTCTGTAGGGGGCATCCCCAGGGCCCCCACTCAGCCTCCTGGCTCCAGCCCTGGCCGGCACAGGGTGCTTGCCTGGGCCCAAGGCCAGCCCTGGAAACACACCCACGGTGGCTGCTGCCACCATCTCCCCTGCCCCATAGCCAACGGAATCAGATGGGGGGGCGGGCAGACCCCCTGAGAGCACTCTGCCCTCCAGAGAGCGTGAGGCACAGGCCAGCTCGTGGCCCCGGAGAATTTAAAGGAACGGAGCCCAAGGGCCAACACACTGCCCACACACAGCGCCCCTCAACAACTGTGTGGCATGAATGCACGGAGAAATCGAGATCAAACCACACCTCTGCAGACTGTCTTGTAGAGAAGAAGCTAAGTGAGGGGAACGAACATTTCTTAGTTCCGCGGTGCTGTGTGCCAGGCGCTGGGCTAGGCGCTGCCAACAGTATGCCACTGAAATGCCTCAAGGCAGAGAGTGTTGCCCTCATCTTATGCATAAGAAGATTAAGGCTCAGAGAGGTTAAGTAACTAGGTCAAGGCCACAGAGCTATTAAGTGGAAGCCTCCTGGCTGACGGCCTCTGTTCTCAGTGCTAAAACACATTATTTTAGAGTCTGTGCTTAGAAATCAACAGACTTGGATTAACAGCCATCGCCCGCTAGCCATGACTGCACACAGCTGACCTTCTCCGAGCACACAGCACATTACGAAACTCTCCCACGCCTTTATTTAACTGCAAAATGGAAATAATGTCTATGTCACAAAGCTCTTGAGAGTATTCAATGAAATATGAAGAGCATTTAATACTATGTTTGACCGATAGCAAGTACGCAATAATCAGTGGCTCTTAGTACTATTGTTTGTTTAATAACTATTTTGCCCTGTGTGTTCACACGTCCAAGGAGAGGGAAAATGTCCTGTCTGAAAGCCCTTGGGGAAGAAGCTCCAGAGGCCTGGCTGAGGCTGGGTGGCAGAACGGAGGAGCCACCCGGGGGGGCAGGATACTTCTCACCGGGTCCATTTCCTGGGGCGAGCAGATGTCAGCAGGCAGGCTGGGCCAGACTCGGGGGAGCAGGTCAGGTACCGCCTGCCTGGGGAGCGCTCCAAGGGATCTCTTTTCATCTTTAGTGCCCACATCTCATAACCCCCAGGACAGGGCGGATCTCAGGGTCCAGGGCTCGGAGCAGTGCTCCTCCGCTGTTTTTACGCCCAACTCGGCGGGGGCACGCGGCCTCCATTAGTAATGGCGCGGTGTGTGTTTGCGGGGGATGGGTGGGCTGGAGAGAGGAGGGAGGAGCCACATAGGCGTCGGGGTCTGTGCAGCCGCTGCACCCCCAGCCCGGGAATGTCGATGTGAGAATCACTGGTCTAGAAGACACGGGAGCCTATGGGTGAGAGAAGGTTCTGTTTACGCTGCGTTTCTCAGACAGTGAAGGCAGACCAGCGGGCTGCCCTGTTTGAACGTGCACGCTGGGCAGTGCACAAGAACATCATAATTCAAGGGGCACCCCCAAATGACAGTGCTTCAGGGGGTATGGGGTACATACGGGAGGCAACCAATCGACGTTTCTCTCCCTCTTGCTCCTTCCCTCTTTCTGTGAGGAAAGCTTCCTTCTCCAGCCTCCCCCCAAGGCCACCCAAAAAGGTCACTTCAGACCTGCAGGGCCCGGTCAGAGTCACGACAGCACGTTCCCCAGGACTAAGGATCTTGGGGACCTGGACACCATTGCATCAATCCTGCCCCCGATTGCTCAGCTGCTGGCCAGGGCTCGGAAGCCTGCTGCCCATGCAGAGGTTTCCACCATCACGGTCGGAGTTGCCCTGGACCTTGACCACAGTGCCGGAGTCCTGAGTAAGGAGCGGCGGTGCACTGCCCGGGAGCGCCTCCTGCTGGCTTGGCCCTCCGTGGACCCCGCCCGGTGGCCGGGGCTCCAGCCTTCCCGCTGCAGCCTGTGAGCGCTCACAGGTACCAGAGGCGGCTGGGCAGAAAGAAGACAGCTTTTCCCGTCAGAGTCTCAGCAAAGTCATTTGACCACGCCCAGCATTGACATGTCTGTCACCTCCAGGAGAGAGCTCTTGATACGTCTCCAATGGGCCCAGGAGAAACCTGGCTGACCTTGACCACGAGCTAGAATTGTTCATGTGCCTCTCCAGGGCATGTGCTAGGTTTTGCCTGGGAAGCTGAAATGGCTTCTGCAGAGGGTCATTTTTGTTTCTGTCCTGATTTTGTGGAAGGGAAATCCAAAGGCCAGGAAAAGATATGCGTAGAACTGATAACCAGAGATTTTGAAGCGAAGACAAAGTGGAAATCTCGGACTTCCAGACAGTTGTCCTGGAGCCCAGGTCCACACTCAAAGACCAATGACGAGAGATTGGTGTCCCAAGAAGAGGAACAGGAGGGTAGGCACAGTGGGGAAGGGAGGCAGAGAGGGGAAGGTCAGGAAACTGAGCACAACGAGGGGGCTGGGAGAAGAGACAGGGGAGAAGGCACACCCCAAAACAAAGGAAAAGCGGGAGGAGGAAAGGCGAGCACAGGCACCTGGCCTTGTGGTGATCAGGGAAACACAAACTAAGTCAGAATGAAACGCTACCGCCAGTCGTCAAAGACTGGCAAAGGTCCAGATTGCAGCCGATGCCAGGCGCCGATGACACGCGGAGAGAACAGCTCTCACGCACCGCTGGTGAACGCTAGGGGGCGCGGCCGCTAGGGAAAGCAGCCTGGCTTCACCGTGAAACGAGAGCTGTGCAAACCCTGCGCCCAGCAACTGCACCCCTGGGTCTCTCGCCCAGAGAAAACCTTGCACATGTGACCCAGGAAAGAAGGGTGAGAATGTTCGTAGCTGCTCTGTTGGTAACGGTCAAAAGCTAAAAATAGTCCCAATGCCCCACAGGAAAATGGAGAAATAAATCACGGTGCACACATGCCGTGGAATATTCCACAGCAGAGAAAACAAACTGCTGCCCTACTCAGCGCCGAAGAAGACCCCACAGAAGAATGTTCGGTGAGAGAAGCCAGACACGAGGACTCGGTCAAGTGCAACTCTGTTTACACAAAGTTCAAAGGAAGACGAGTGTCTATTTCTAGACCTGGGTGGCGGCAGCTACACAGACATTCACTGTATAAGCCTTCTTTAAACTGTGTGTTTTATGCGCTCCTCTGTCTGCAAACCGTTGAGTCTAAAGCACATAATAAACTTCCAAGCACCCATGCTGGTGAGCAGGGTCTGGTGCTTTTGGGGTGTCCCTGGAGGCGACAAGAGACCTTCACAAGGAAGTCTCTCCAGAGATCAGCTGGGAGTCTCCCCATTACTTGCTCCCACTACACTCTCCTTTCCTCAGATCTGCTAGGCCGGGGCTCCACGGGCTGAGACGGACCAGTGCTGGGAGCCGGCCAGCCTGGGGTTGGAAGGCTCCCGGGCCCCACTCTGCCAGGGTACGCCGGAGAGCCAGCTGCTCGGGGCCTGCCCAGCTCAGGAGCAGCCCAGTTGCTCAGACACCCCTGGGGCTGGACACCGCCACGCTCAGTGATGCACCAACAGAGCACAGCCCGTCCAGTCCCTTCAAGTCCCTGGAGGAAATACCAGGCCTGCAAGGTCCCCACCCAATGTGGGCCCTTGTCCCGAAGAAGGGGTTCATGAAACCCTTGTTTCAGAAGCCTGAAATCTGCCGTGGAAAGGAACACGATCATCTCTGAAAGATAACGGCACCGACAAAAGTAGCTTCCTTTTGGCACGGGGGCTACCACTCCAGTTGCCCTCCTTCCTATCTGCCCGCCTCATGAGCAGCCCCGAGGGAGGGTTGTTCAGCTCCCCCCTTACAGGTCAGGAAACTGAGGCTCAGAATGAGAAGAGCCTGAGAACACACAACCAGTAACAGGTGGGGCCCCTCCAAGGCCAGCGCTTTCCCCGGGCGCTCCAGGCCCCTGAGTGCAGAGCCTCCCTACTTCACGCCCCACCCCACCCCCAGCACTGGCACCGGCACCCTTGGCACCTCCAGGGAGCCCTGACTGGCCGGGGATCTGTGCTGTGTATGGTTTACCCCCAAATCAGAGAGCTCTGACAGAGGGCATGGCTGGGGTGGGGACAGCCTGGGCAGCCCCTCCTTCCTTGGCTCACAGGCTCAGAGCAGCAGTCCCACTTCCCCCACCAGAGCTGCTGCTGCATGGCCCAGAGAGAGGAAGGGACCTCCCCACGGTCACACAGCCTCCTTTTGCGGCATGAGGCCTCTCCTCCCAACGCACCCTGTGTCCTTGCTCCTGAACAGGCCCTTGACGCCCCTCCAAGGACTTCAGGTGCCCTGACCCACCTCCCATTCCCCTCCCCAACAAACAGCTTGGCGGACACATCACCTCTGACTGCTCCGTCCAGAAGCTAAACCACTGTCATCAGAGGAATCCAGGTTCCATGGTCTCTCTGCAGATGATACTGCTGGTGTATGCAGGGAGGCAAGGACAGGGTGGTCCCACGCCTGGCCTGTGCTGGCCTGGGCTCAGCCTCACAGCCCAGGTTAGGGGCCTCCTATCTGGGCAGGTGCTGGGGGCAGCCGCTGGCCCTGCTGCCGGAGCTCCAGCTCCCCGCCAGGCTCTCCTTGAATAAACAAGGCTGCATAGCAACCACTGCTCTGAAGGAGCCCACAGCTCCCTGCATGGGGAGAGAGGGAGCCAGGAGACCGCTCCCTTTGGCTTATTTCCTCTGGGGCTCACCCAGGCACTGGGTACTCCCAAGGGGGCAACCTGTCCTAGGGGGCCACCAGAGAGAGAGCCGGGCCCCACGGCACGGTGACGGAAGCAAGGGTGTGTTCAGCAGGCTTGGGGCAGCTGTTACCCCCTGGTTTGACTGCAGTTGGCCCCTGGGGCCAATTCCAGGATTGCTCTCAAGCTGCTTCTAGCAGCAGGCGGCAGGCGGTGCGAGCATCCAGGCCTTGGCAGCAGGCAGAGCTGGGTTTGAATCCTGATCTGGCTTCTTCCAGCTTGGTGCCCTCTGGCCGGTGCTTAGCCTTCCTCAGCCTCAGTTTCCTCATCTATAAAACGGGGATAACAATGGGGCTGGCTTGTCGGGCTGCTGTAAGGATTAATAGGGCTCGTGACAGGCTTGTGATTAAGTCTAGCCCACAGCAGGTGCTTCATCACTGCTAGCGCCTTCCCCCCAAACTGCTTAGATGGCAGAAAGCCTGTGGCCTCCTCCACCACCAGCTCCCTGATCACACGCAGCCTAGCAGCCCACATGTGCTTCGTCATGGAGCCTGGGCCCTTAGACGGATGTGCCTAGGCTGGCACGTGCCCCCTCACATGATACCTGATCCCACTCTTACCCATCCCCCTCCTAACCCTCATCACGCAAGGGGCACTGGGGGAGCCAGGGACCTCGCCAACTCCATGCAGTTTTGCAAAGAGCCACTTTCGCAAACACTCTACCACGTTTTCCGGACAGATCCCCCCATGCTCCTTGCAGAGGAATTGGCAGGCGTGTGAAGTGCAGAGCAGGGGAGCTGCTGGAGGCTATTCCCACAGGCAGGAGGCCTGGCCGACTGAGTCACACACGCCCCAGGCTTGCTGGCAGAACTCCGTCTCACCTCCCCAGTACTTTGCTGGGGTTCTCGCCTCTTTGAGATACCACGGAGGGCAGGCTTATGGGGGGCCTCCTCTGGGGCCCGGGAGGGAGCAGCTTTCCTTAACCAAGCTCCAGGAGGGGCCAAGGAAGGCAGCCAATGAGCAGCAGGAACAAGTTCCCAGGGCGGGCACTGGCCCGGAGCCAGAGCCCACAGGCACACTGGGCTCCACAGGGAGGCCTGTTCCACTCCACAGCCCCTCGGGGTCGGGGCGGAGGCGGGGGCAAGCTGGCAAGTTGAACTGAACTAAGGAACTCCCTCAAACCGGAAGGAGGTGCTTCCCCCAAGCCAGGAATGGTGGCAGCAAGGACCTAGAAGAGACTCCTTGTATTTTGCATTGCTCCCTCATGAGGTAGGTATGAAGACACCGGCGTTTACAGATGGGGAAACTGAGGCCTATAAAGGTAACCCCTGCCCAAGTTCCACAGCTTGTAAGGAAAAGCGAGTCATCAGTGGGAACCCCAGCCAGGGTGGGGACAAGGTGAGGTCTGCCTCGGTGCCCCTCACCTCCGCCTGGGGGGGCGGGTGTGCCTCTCCTCCCAAACCCCACTGACATCACAGCCCGAGAGTCAGAGCTTCTGGAATTCAGACCTGACAGTCACTCCCCAGCCAGACACCCCTCGTGGCTCCCAGTGTCCTTGGGATAATGGCCTCACTCAGCACTTCGGCCAGCAAGCCCCGCCAGCCTGGCCCCTGCTCTGTCCTTCAGTGCTGTCTCGTGTCACTCCCCTCAGCTGCACCCTGACCCTGCTGGACTGTCAGACACACAGCGGCCTGTGCCACACTCTGTGTCAGACGCTACAAATACAGAGGGGCCAGTCTGCCCTCAGGAGCTGAGCGATGGAGGGAAGATGGAGGGAAACCCCAGCAGGTGCGTTAATGCGCTTCCTGCACCACCTAGAATAGGGGAGGTGCAGTTTGCACAGCCCTTGAGAGTCCACCCAGCAGGGCCCAGGGGGAGTGGGGCTTCCACCCTGCCCACTGGCAATGGGAGTCTTTGGCTGGGGTGGTGTCAGCGGGGCCTGGTGAGGAATGGAACATCCATCTCCACCTGGACCTGTGGGCTATACCTAACTAGAGTGACTGCCTACCGAAAAGATTAAATAGGATTGGCCTGGCCGGTGTGGCTCAGTGGTTGAGTGCTGGCCTGCGAATCAAAGGGTTGCTGGTTCAACTCCCAGTCAAGGCACATGCCTGAATTGCAGGCCAGGTCCCCAGCAGGGGGCGCACAAGAGGCAACCACACATTGATGTTTCTCTCCCTCTCTTTCTCCCTCTCTTCCCCTCTCTAAAAAATAAATAAGTAAAGTCTTTTAAAAAAAGATTAAATAGGATCTAGAGTCTCACAACATAACACCAAATGTCCAGGATACAACTCAAAGTCACTTACCAAGAACAAGGAAAACCTCATCTGAAACAAGAAAAGACTGTCAGTGACGAAACATCCAGGTGACACAGGTGTTGGGATTAGGTAACAAGGGTTTTATAAAGGACTTTGATGAGCAATTATATACCTGCTTGAAATTCACACACACACACACAAAACAACAAGTCTCAGCAAAGAAATAGAAGATATAAAGAAGAACAACAGAAATTGTAAAACTGAAATAAACAACTCAATGTGAATATGACTCTGCCCGAGGAAAGAATGGTGAAGTGGGAGCTAGAGCAATAGAAACCACCCAATATAAATAACAGAGAGAAAATAGACCGAACAGAAATTAACAGAACCTCAGGGGCCAGCGGGACTATAACCAAAGACCAAACATTTGCAGTAGTGAGGTGAAGAGGAGAAAAAAATGCGGAACTAATACAGTATTCAGAGAAATAATGGCTGAAAACCTTCCAAATTTAGTAAAAGACAGTAATCTACAGATTCAAGAAGCTCAGCAAATAATACCAAATGAAATAAACCCAAAGAAATTCAGATCAGGACATATCTTAATCAAAGTTCAGAGAACTAAAGACAAAGAAAAAAAAACTTGAAAGAAAAACAAACCCGTCAACTCCGTACTCTGTACCCAGTAAAAGTACCCTTCAGGACCGAAGATGCGATCGAGACCCCCTCAGATGAAGGAAACTACGAGAACTTGCCATCATCTGACCTACCCTGAATGCGTGGCTCCAGCTAGCACTTCAGAAAGAAAGAAAATGATAGAAGCTTGAGACGCGTCAGGAATCAAGAAGGAACAGGAAAGAGCAAAACTATCCCCCTTCTCCCCGGAGCGGGGCAGGCGCATAGGGTGAGACAGTGTCACAAAAGCTTGACAGTCCCCGGGCACAGCTCACACGAGTGCACCCGTAGAGAGACAGAGGGAAGGAGCATATCGGAGTCGCTCTGAGTCAGGCAGCCCTCCAGCTCTGCTGCTGATGCCAGAGCTGGTGTGCTTATTACAACGGTGCTTCATTGTTTAAGACACTGTGAGGAGGGTTTTCTACTACTCGGAGAGGACAGCTTCCTAACTGACAAGGCAACTTACCGACACTTTCTATCAGTCCAAGACTCTTGTGCTGAGAAGACTAAAATGGAAAACCTTGACAAATCTTTCTTATTAGGGCAATACCTAATGCAGCCATGGGGATACAGATCATGTTTAGCATGGACAGACTAATCAAAGCAACTTTCCCCAACGCATGCGTTGCTTCCCTAGGAAATGGGAAAGCAGGTGAGGGCAGACTTGACCCTTCTGGACCAGAGACTGGGGCAGACACTGCTCTGGGCCCTGCAGGGAAGCACTCGGTCTGTCCAGATCTGCTTTTCCTCACCGCACTGTGGGAAGGACAGCCCATCCAGGAGGCAGAGAACGGGATGCTGAAGAGCCCTAGACCACATCGTGCAGGCAGCAGTGGAGCTCCAGAGAGAAAGGGCTCAGAGGGAAACGTGGGGGCTCCACTGAGCCTCTGTAGGGATAACAAGCCGCAATGGACTGGACCAGGCCACACAGCTCCGGGGGCCGGGACACTAATTCATGGGTGCACAGGGGACGAACTTCCTACACCCTAACAAATGGCTTCCCCAGGAGCCCGTGGACTCTCCATTCTCAGGGATGTTCAAGAACCCAGACAGCAACCTTTTGGGGTGTTTCATAGGGATCCAGGCTCCCCCTGACTCACCTCCCGCTCCCCAAATGCACTAAGATACTTTGTAGCTCAGGGATTCTGGGATACGGGGGAAATGGGACATTCAGTCCCCTGCATTTCAGGTGGATCCTATGTTCCATCCAACTATATTCTGGAATCAGGCTATTGGCCAGACCTGCCCCAGGACCAGCGGGAATCTCCAGCCCAGCCATTCCACGCCTCTGTTTTGTGGAACAAACGTGAATGCAAAAAAAAAAAAAATCTTTTCAAGAAAGTTTGGCAAACACAAGCTTAAATAATGCTGAACTAGTTTCTTAACTGTACATGTCTCAGGGTCCTTAATGCATGGTGGGGCCAAAGTAGTTTTACAGTTATGAGTATGTGAAACAGTTTATTCTCGGATTGTTATTTATTAATAACAGTATTAATAAATATTAATAATTATTAATATTACTGTATCACTTTCCACATGAACAACTGCACACCTACAGTTGCCCACCCTGTGTGTTCTGTGCACGGTCATATAAGGATTGGAGCACGAAGCAATTTCCAATCCATATGACCGTGGACCCCTTTGTTCATGAAACATTTCTTAGGGCCAGAGTTTTGAGGATCATGTGAGGAAAAAAGTGCTCTGACCTGTCTAGACGTTTCCGAGGCCACTCACTCAGCCCTGGAGCCCAACCGAAATAACACATTTAGAGTTCCATTCAAATCATATTTTACCTCTTGGGACCATCAAGACAAATGAGATCTCAAGAAAGGTGCCCAGATGAGTCCCAGTGTTCGTCCCCCTCCTCAGCTGCTACCAGAGCATCATTACTTCCCTCCAGAAAAGGCACTGGAAGAAGAAGACGAAAAACCCGTTGGAGAAAAAAAAATACCTTGAGAAGATATAAAAGCAGCTTCAGGGGTGAGGAGAGAGGGAACACGTCTTCCCACCATCAGGAATTTGATCGTGGATCTCCCCCAGCTGCTGCCGATCTCTCTAGAAATGATGAACCGCCACCAAATGCAGGCTTTCTCCAGCAATGTCAATGCCCCTGTGTCATGTGGCTGACAGACACTTACTTCCCAAGCTTTCACGTGTTACCTGAGGAGCCGGGCTTCAGGGGAGTTTTCCAAGGTGTGAAGTCACAGCCCTGGCTCTGCAGCCCCCAGGCCTGGGGGTCCCCAGCACCTCCAGCGCTCAGCCAGGGCTCCCCGGGAGGGAAAAGGAGGGGACACAGGAGACACACACCCGCTTTCTGAAGAGACGGGCCAGGGCCGGGAAGGGAAGTCGGACCAGGTGGTCTCCGGGCGCTGGCTCTGTTCGATGCAAATGGAAAGAAAACACTCCTGTTTCCCACTGCTCCCCTGGGTGACAGTTGCCATGGATATAAATCAATTTTTGGTGCCTGTCAGTTGCCCGTTGAATATAGAGAGGGTGCTCTTCCTGAATGACAATCAGAGACACACACGGGAGACGGAGACAGACAGCAAGCTGCGCTCTGCCAGAGGAGCGAACGCTTATCATCCCACTTTACAGATGAGGAAACTGAGGGTCAGAGAGGCCACCCAGCCAGTGGGGATGGGCCAGGGTTACCACACAGCTTGTCCATAGTTCTCCTGTACTGTCAGGACTTCCGGGGTCCAGACCCAGCTCTGTCCTTGCAGCCTCAGGCAAACCTCTGAGGTTTGCCTCTGCTTTCATTTTCTCATGTCTCAAAAGGGAATAAAAATATTTTCCCTGTTTATGTTCTAGGATTGTTATAAGAATCATGTCAAAGGTCATCCAAAGTTAGGAAAAAGAAACAAAAGGAAATTAACATTCATTAATCACCTGCTATGTCCCGGAGCAGTTACACTGCTACTTACAATGGCTTATCGCTAGTTCTGCAAGATAAGGAACCCAAGGGGAAAGCCTTAGGTCAAAACCTCATAGTCTGGAAGCCCAGGAGTCTAGACTTGAACAGAGGTTTATCTGGTTCCAAAACTTTTGCTAAAATTTTTGTTTAATACCATGATGTCATGGGTACAAAAAGAACCCATTAGCCTTAATAACCCAAGTCCCCTTGGGACTCGAATCTTCTGGAATCCTCACTTGCTGCACCCATATGAGCACATCCTGCCTTATTGGCCTCAGAAAGGCTGCAGCTTTCAGTGTCTGCGCTTGGGAAAGGCGCCCACCCCAACCCCAGACGCCCTGCCCCTGAATCCTCCATTGCACCCGCTGCTCTGTGCCACATCCTGCCACGCAGGCACATGCCCAACACTATCACCTTTGAGGG
This sequence comes from Trachops cirrhosus, assembly GCA_028533065.1. NCBI lineage: Eukaryota > Metazoa > Chordata > Mammalia > Chiroptera > Phyllostomidae > Trachops > Trachops cirrhosus. The sequence goes on from CM052543.1 coordinate 133,417,591, forward strand.
GGGCTAGAACCAGACCTGAAGATCGCCTGGCCAATCCCAACCCCAGAGGTGGCCCAGGGGGCAAACCTTGCCAAGTTCCCGAGGCCCAGCGGGGATCCTCCTGAAACCTCTCTGTGTACAGAGTGTCCCCACACTTCATCGTTTGTCATTGTTCCTGTACACAGCGATGGCACATTCTTCTGGTGAGACCAAAGAGCAAATATTCTGTGTCCGCCTCAGGCTGGTCTTCCCGGAGCTCACAGGGCTTCCAGGAGAGGGCCTCATCCACCCCGGAGGCAGGTGAGCGAGCTGGGGGCCCTCTGGGACACTAGACCAAAGCAGAGGCAACGGCTCTCTAAGGGCCCTGGGGGGTGCTCCCCCCAGAAGCACATCGTGCATGCATGCTTTCCTTAGGGTGGGCCTGGGTCGGAGGAGGAAGACAAAGGCATACGAGGTCTGTCCAGGAAAAGTCCAGCCATGGTCAATATAACAAGAACGGTTTGCGAGACACCAATGTAACCTGGCAGCCAAGGAGAGTGGACTGGAACGTGCATATGTGAACAATGACGACTTCACTGTTCTAGTCAGTGGGGGCGGTAGACGCTGTTAAGTGAGCATGTGTACTGTGTGGCCATAGCATTCAAAATGAGTGAGTAGAGCAATGAGTCTGCATCAAATTTTGCATTAAGTCTGGACATTCCTTGGCAGAAGCTATTTGGATGATTCAGAAGGCTTTCAGGGACAATGCAGTGAGTGCAGCCACATAAAAGTGTGGCACAAGTGCTTCTGATGGTCAAGAGTATGTGGAAAGTTCTCCATGTTCTGGAAGGCCTGCAACAAGCAGAATGTCGACACCTGAGAATGTTGAACGTGCACAGGCTGCAATCGACAAAGATCAGTGACTGACAGTGCGAGAACTAGAAGCTGATCCAGGGATTCCAAAAACTACTGTGTCCGAGATTTTGACTCAGGATCTGCGCATGAAACGTGTCGTGGCAAAATTTGTTTTGCAGCTTCTGCTACCAAAGCAGAAGGAATATTGTGCCGCAGTTGCTAGTGACTTGACTCAAACTGCAACCAATGAACCAGATTTCCTCAAGAAGGTCATAGCTTGAGATGAATTGTGGGTCTACAGCTATGACCCAGAGACGAAGGCCTAGTCGTCCCAATGGAAGTCGCCTGGTTCTCCACATCCAGAGAAGGCGCAGCAAAGTCACAGTAAGGTCAAGACCATGTTAACTGTGTTTTTTATTGGAAAGGTGTTGTCCATCATGACTATGCCCCTCCAGGACAAACAATTAATAAGGAAGACTACCTCACTGTTCTTCATCGACTGAGAAATGCAATACAACAAAAAGGGCCACAGCTATGGGCAACTGGTGATTGGCAGCTTCATCATGACAACACTCCCACTCATGCATCATGTCTCATGCAGAGTTTTTTTGGCAAAACATCAAATCACCCAGGTGACTCAGTCCCCCTAGAGCCCAGATTTGGCGCCCTGTGACTTCTAGCTTTTCCCAAAACTAAAATCACCTTTGAAAGGGAAAAGATTTCAGACCATCAATGAGATTCAGGAAAACACAATGGGGCAGCTAATGGCAAACCCAACAAAGGATTTTACAGTGTTTTTAACAGTGGAAGAGATGCTGGGAGAACTGTGTGAGGCCCAAGGTGCCTACTGGGAACTGAGGTGTCATTGTCCTGTGTACAATGTCTCCTGTATCTTGTATCTTCTTCAATGAATGTCTCTACTTTTTATGTGTGTATTTTAGCAAAGTGGCTTGTTTCTTTTTTAAAATTATATTTTATTGATTATGCTATTACAGTTGTCACTATTTTTCTCCCTTTGCCCCCATCTACTCAGCATCCCTCACTCCCTCCAGAGATCCCTCCTTTGTTCATAATCCATGGGTGATGCATGTAAGTTTTTTGGCAACTCCATTTCCTATACTTGCTCTCAACATCCCGCTGTCTATTCTGTAACTACCAATTTGTACTTCTTAATTCCCTCATCTCTCCACACATTCATTCCCTCATACCCTCCTCCCATCTGGCAACTATCAAAATGCTCTCCATATCCATGACTCTGTCTCTGTTCTTGTTTACTTGGTTTGTTTTTTAGATTCAATTGTTGATAGATATGTATTTTTTTGCCATTGTATTGTTCATTTTCTTACGTAAGTCCCTTTAACATTTCATATAATAATGGTTTGGTGATGATGAACTCCTTTAGTTTTTTCTTGCCTGGGAAATTCTTTATCTGCCCTCTGATTGTAAATGATATCTTTGCTGGGTAGAGCAATCTTGGCTGTAGGACCCTGCTTTTCATGATTTTGAATATTTCTTGCCAATCCCTTCTAGCCTGCAAAGTTTCTTTTGAGAAATCAGCTGGAAGTCTTATGGGAATTCCCCTGTAGGTAACTGACCACTTTTCTCTTGCTGCTTTTAAGATTCTCTCTTTCTCTTTAACCTTTGATATTATAATTACAATGTATCTTGGAGTGGGCCTCTTTGTATCCATCTTGTTTGGGATTCTCTGTGCTTCCTGGACTTGCATGTCTATTTTTTCCACCAAATTAGGGAAGTTTTCTTTCATTATTTTTTCAAATAGCTTTCTAATTTCTTGCTCTTTCTCTTCTCTTTCTGGTAGCCCTACAATGTGAATGTTGGACCTGTTGAAGTTGTTCCAGAGGCTGCTTATACTATCCTCATGTTTTTAGATTCTTTTTTCTTCTTATTGTTCTGATTACTTGTTTTTGATTCCTTATGTTCCAAACCATTGATTTGATTCTCAGCTTTATCCACTCTACTGTTGTTTCCCTGTAAATTGTTCTTTCTTCAATGAGTGTATCGTTCATTTCTGACTAGATCTTTTTTATGCTGTTGAGGTCCTCCCTAAGTTCCTTGAGTATCCTTATAACCAGTGTTTTGAACTCTGCAGCCTCTAATAGATTGTTTATCTCCATTTTGTTTAGTTCTTTTTCTGGAGTTTTGATCTGTTCTTTCATTTGGACCCTGTTTCTTTTTCTCCTGATTTTCGCAACCTCCCTGCATTTTTTTCTATGTATTAGGTAGAGCTGCTATGACTCCCTGTCTTGGGAGCATGGCCTAATGTAGTAGGTGTCCTGTAGGGGCCAGTGGCACAGCCTCCCCTATCACCCAAGCTGGGTACTTAAGGTGCGCTCTTCATGGGGGATGAGTACACCCACCTCTTGTAGTTGAGCTTGATTATTGTTGGCAAACCAATGGGAGGGATTAACCCAGGCCAATCAGCTGCAAGGACTGGCTGTGACCACTGACCACCAACCTCCACATCCATGGAGGATCAGCTGTGCAGGCTCACTGCCCATGGTGGTGCTCTAACGTGGCCTATAGCAGTCCCCTGGGTGCACTGACCCTGGGGTTTCCCAGGTGGTGCAGTCCAAGGTCAGCCCTCACCTGTGTTTTGCCCAGGGCTACCCTGCCTGATCTATAAAGCTATCTCATGTGGCTGCTACTTGTACTGGGCTTGGAGATTCCCAGGTGAAGCCAAGCTGTGAATGTAGGCTGGCTGCTGCTAGTGCTGGGCCTGGGACCACTTAGCAAAAGGTACGGGGGCAACTGGGTTATTGAGACTGACTTTCTTGTTTGAGAGGATTTAAGACGTTGTGAAGCATGAGCCAAACCAGCCATTCATATGGAAAAACAGCTTGGGTGGGCCCATACGTTGGTCTCTGGGGATCTCCGGGGCAGGGCAAACAGTGTTGGCCAGGTTGTGAGAGTCTCAGATATGGCACCAGCCTACTGGCCTTGTAGCTCTGTGTGGGGAGGGTTCAGAAAAGGGACATTGGCCTCTGCCCACCTTTCTGTCTGGGAGAAAGCTGTCCCCCAGCTCTGACCTTGATGCCAGACACTTCAGTTCCTCCCTGTGTGCCACTGGTGCTTCTCAAGCTGCTGCCCCAGTGCTGGAGCTCAGAGGGAGTGAGTCTGAGGAAGTCCCTGTGTATGTTCTTTAAGAAGAACTGCTTGGGACTCCAAGAGTTTCTTCCACTGACTCAATTCCCCCTACTTTCTGCATCCAGAAGTTGTGGGGACTTACAGAACCTGGGCTGGGGAACCTGGTGTGGACGTCCCCCTGACTTTTCATCCACCGCACGTGCATGTCAGACCAGCCCACTCCACACCTCTGCCCTTCCCACCAGTTTGAGTGGGTGTGGTTTCTTTAATTCCATAGTTTTCGGACTCCCATTCAACCTGATTTCTCATGGCTCTGAGTGATGGTTGTCCTATATTTTAGTTGTCATTTTGATGTGGTTGTGCGAGGAGGTGAGCGGTATTTACATGTGCCACCATCTTGACTGGAAGCTTCCCATTTGTTTCTTCTTAACTTTAATAGACCCAAAGTAATAAATAGTACAAACTGAAACAAATTTCTTAAAATCTGACACACCATAAAAAAGTTGTCTGTCTTTATCCACTCAAACAATGCATTTGGTGAACAAGCCTATTTTGGGCCTAACACTGCAATGTCAAATCTGCTTCTCTCTCTCTCTCTCTCTCTCTCTCTCTCTCTCTCTAACTTTGGGCCAAGCTGGAGGTGTAGGTAGATATGCTTTGCTTCCTCGCACAACCAAAAGAAGAAGAACAACAAATTTAAAAACAGGAAATAGCCACAACTGCCAGAGGTTGAACTGTATCGAAGTCTGACAACCAAGGACTTAAAGAAGAAATATTCATCCAGAACAGTAGGAGGAGTGGAGACAGACAGCTGTATGAAAGGATGCACGGCGAGGTGACGGACAAGGCCAGGTGAGGTAGCAGCTGGCATGCTGGGCAGCCCCACATTTATGTGTGGATAAGCCGGGAGGAACAACTGGGGAGCAAGATAGACCACACAACTCAGGGTTCCAGTGCAGGGACATGAAACCTCAAAACCTCTGGCTATAAAAACCTGTGGGAGTTGAGGAGGCAGAAGAAACACCCAGCCTCACAGGAGAGTTCGTTGGAGAGACCCACGGGGCCCTAGAATGTACACAAACCCACCCACCCAGGAGTCGGTACCAGAAGGGGACAATTTGCTTGTGGGTAGTGGGGGAAATGACTGAAAGCCAGCTGAGAGCTGAACAAGGAGCATTCTTCCCTCTGACCCCTCCCCCACATACAGCGACATGGGTTGCCCTGCCCCATTGAATACCTAGGGCTCACCCCTTACAACATAAAAGGTGCACTGAGACAAAGAAATATGGCCCAAATGAAAGAACAGATTAAAACTCCAGAAAAAGAACTAAGTGACGAGGAGATAGACAACCTATCTGCAGGATTCAAAACACTGGTAATCAGGATGCTCACAGAAGTGAGAGTTTGGTTGCAAAATGAAGGAAGAAATGAAGGCTATGCAAAGTGAAATAAAGAAAAATATACAGGGAACCAACAGTGAAGGGAAGGAAACCGGGACTCAGATCAATGATTTGGAACAGAATGAAGAAACAAGAAAAATGGAGAGAGGCACAGGAACCTCTGGGACAACTTTAAACATTCCAACATCTGAACCATAGGGTGCCAGAAGGAGAAGAGGAAGAACAAGAAATTGAAAACTTACTTGAACAAATAATGAAGAAAACTTTTCCAATCTGGTGAAGGAACTAGACATGCAAGTCCAGGAAGCTCAGAGAGTCCCAAAGAGATTGGACCCAAAGAGGACCACACCAAGATACATCATAATCAAATATCCAAGATTAAAGATAAGGAGAGAATCTTAAAAGCAGCACGAGAAAAGGAGACAGTTATCTACAAAGGAGTGCCCATAAGACTATCAGCTGATTTCTCAAAAGAAACCTTACAGGCAAGAAAGGGCTGGAAAGAAGTATTTGAAGTCATGGAAGGCAAGGACCTACATCCAAGATTGCTCTATCCAGCAAAGCTATCACTTAGAATGGGAGGGCTGATAAAGTGCTTCCCAGAGAAGGTCAAGTTAAAGGACTTCAACATCACCAAGCTCTTACTACATGAAATGTTAAAGGGACTTATCTAAGAAAAAGAAGATGGTTAAAAATATGAAGAGCAAAATGACAACAAACTCACAACTATCAACAACTGAACCTTAAAAACAAAAACAAAAGCTAAGCAAACTACTAGAATAGGAACAGAATCACAGAAATGGAGATCACATGGAGGGTTATCAGTGGGGCAGGGGAGAGGAAGAATGGGGGAAAAGGTACAGGGAACAAGAAGCATAAATAGTAGGTACAAAATAGACAGGGGAGGTTTAGAATATTATAGGAAATGGAGAAGCCAAAAACTTATAGGTATGACCCATGGACATGAACTAAGTGGGGGGATGAGGAATGCAGGTAGAAGGGAGGTACAGGGCAGAGGGGGAGAAAGGGTAGAAAAAAATGGGATGACTGTAATAGCATAATCAATAAAATATACTTAAAAAAAATGTTTTTCCCTGGCTGAGTAGTTCAGTTGGTTAGAGTATCATTCCAAAATGCCAAGGTTGCGGGTTTGATCCCCAGTCAGAGCACATACAAGAAGCAACCAATGGATGCATAAATAAGTGGAACAACAAATCAGTGTTTCTCTGTCTCTCTGAAATCAATAAAAAAATTGTTTTTAAATAGTGGTTTTCTTTTATACATGGAATTTCTCAAGTCCAGGGTACTGCAAATATTTCTGAAATGCAGCAGGCTGTCTTGTGAAACTCATAGGCTGTCATAATGCAGAGGAAAAATGGGTGCCATTTGTCCTGTGTTCTTGGGACTCGGCAGCTGTTATAAACCACCGTTGTGGTGGGGATAGTGTGGCCTTATTTTTGTATTTATAGACACATATGCACATAGAAAAGTCAGGAAGGATATATGTTAAACCATTATTTCTGTTTACTTGAGGGTGGAGGGGATTATGGATGATTTTTACTTCAGTTGGCATTTCAAGGTTTTCTACTTGAACACAGATTATTTATACTCATTTTTAAATTACTATAATAAAGACCATGTAGCCACATAAAAGAGATCAATAATCAAAAGTTAAATGAGACTTCTCCTTCTGACGTGATGACATAACATAGACCACATTTACCCTCCCACAATAAACAATTAGAAAACCACACAAAATATAGGAAACAATTATTTTCAGACTCTGGACAACAGGCAGTACTGTGAAACCAAAAAGGAAAAAAAATAAAGATGAAGTGAGGCCGTAGGAGCTCTAGCCTTCTGCTTGGAGACACACTCCAAACCCCAGAGCAGGGAAGGGGTTCCCCAATCCAGCTGTGTTGTGGAGACAGAGATTGGGGTTCACAGAAGCTGAGGCAGCTAGAAGTTGCAGAACAGAATTTTGGCCAAGAAAGAAGTAGATTAAAAAAAAAATAGCTCCAAAAATAATCTGCCCAGGAATGTGCCCTGGAGTCCTTCAGGAACACCAGGATGCCCATGTGGGGCTCCCAGCAGGTCAGACGAGGACCCGCCAAGAAACAGGCGCCGAACAGCTGCCTGAGGGGGCACAGCGCTCAGTTCCCACCAGCCGGGAAGCAGGGCCCTTGTGGAGAACCCAGGGCACCCGCGGGGGAGCTCGGTGAGGCCGTGACATGGTGATGCCTGGGTGAGACCCCAGGGCCGCCACTGAAGAAATAAAGGAGAGCGCGTAAGCCAACAGGGAAGATAAAGTGGAATTTTAAAAACATTCAACCAAAAGTTACAAAAATAGGGAGAGAAGGGGACAAAGAACAGATGAAACAAATGGAAAACAAATAGCAAAATGGCACACTTAATCCCAATCACACTGATCACTGCTTAAATACAAATGGCATCGACATTCTAATTAAAAGGCAGAGAGAGCCAGACTGGGTGAAAGTGAGACCCAGTGACACGAAATACACTTTAATATTAAAAACACAAATAAGTTAAAAGTATGAAAAAAGATAAATCATGAAAACAGTAAGTACAAGAAAACTGGAGTGGCGACATTCATATCAGATGAAGTAGGCATGAGGACAAGACATATTACCAGGTACAAAGAGGGGCATTTCACAGTGACAGACAGATCCATTCATCAAGAAGATAAAGCCATCTTAATCGTGTATGTACTCAACAGCAAAGCTTAATATTCATGCTGCAAAAACTAGCAGAACTGAAGAAAAAGACAGACAAATCCACATTTATAGTCGAAGCATTCTTCAATAGACCTCTTTCGATAGTTGATAGGGTAAGTAGACTGAAAAGGCGGAACACTATCAAACAACTTGACCTACGTGATATTTATAGAACACCCCCCCAACAATAGCAGATACATATTTTTTCAAGGGCATAAGAAACATTCACCCAGATATATCATACACTGGGCCACAAAAAAATATAAAGGATTAAGTCACATAGAGCATGTTCTCTTACTGTAACAGAATTAGAAATTAATAACAGAAAGATCTTTGGAAAATCCCCAAATATTTGGATATTAAAAATCAGGTTTCTAAATAATCCACGTGTCAAAGGAGAACTGACAAAAGAAAGAGAAATTAGGGAATGTTTGGTTCTGAATGAAAATTAAAACACAGCCTATGGTTTGTGGGGTGCAGCTAAAACCACGCCTAGAGGAGAAGCTTAGCTTCCACCACCGTGCAGAAACGACCCAAGTCCCCATCAGCAGAGGGATAACAACCTCAGCGCCGCCGTGCGGTGCAGTACCTCCCGGCAACGCCAAGAGTGAACTGTAGCTGCGTGCAATATCATCAATGAATCTCCATGACGGTAGGCTGAGTATCCTCCTCTGGAAACTCAGAATCGAAAGTGTATGCTTATATGACTTTATTTATATGAAACTCTTGGAAAGACATCCATTCCATAGTGACAGGAAGCTATCGGTGGCTGCCACCGACCTATGGCAAGGGTGGCTATTGGGGATTAACTGGGAAGACGCACCCGGGAACCTTGGGAGGGGGGGGAGGGGATTACCCTATGTCTACACTACGTCGTGGTTATACAGGTGTGAACACTTGAAAACTATTGCGTTTTATATTTGAAATATATATTTTTATTGGCTCTAAATTATACCTCAGTGAAGGACTTTTGTAATTAGCATCACTCACAGTGGGACAGCGTTTCACGGTCCTGCCCGCGATGTGCTGCAGTGTGAAGTTCAGCGGTACCTCGGGGCTCAGCGTGCCTTTGTTCCAGAACTCCTGACGGGCCCTGAACGCTGCAGCCCTTTCTCTTGCGGGGCAGCATTGTGACTCATACAAGTTCTGGCACGCGCGTCGAGTCCCAGCAAGCGCCGAGTGCTGAAACATCCTTTTCTTGTTAAAATGCAACAAGTACAGGGTCTGATGAGTTCTGAAGCCGAGGTGTGAGTGTGTATACATCATGGCCTCTGATGTCTTGCCCAAACTATTAAACCTGCACCGAACCAAGCCTTGAGATCTGTGCTGTTCCACAACACAGCCGCTAAGCTACATGTGGCTATTGACTGTCAACTACTTAATGAGAATGAAATAAAATTTAAAACTGCTTTACTCAGCCCCACTGGCTATATTTTAAGGGCTCGATGCCCACATGCGGCTAATGACTACCACACTGGGCATCACCGAGAACATTTCCACCATCACAGAATGTTCTGTTGCAGAGTACTGAAGTATAACATCCAGATTACAGAAAATACGGAGGATGGAGCAGTGAGTTAAACCCACAATAGGGAAACAGTCACCTCCAACATGCACTACACAGGTCAGGGTTGCAACCAGCAGCTGTGCTCAAGAAATTTGCACAAAGCAAGGCTGCCACCTAGTGGTTGTTTTTTATATTGACATTGCCCTTCTAACCTGAGAAAGTAACCAGGGCAATCTGGACAGGCCAGGTGAGGATGAGGGAACACGTAATGAGAGCCCTGGTTCTAATGTGCGCCCACTGAATTCAGCAAATCAGAGCAAGAGCAGTGAGCAACACACACGTGTGAACTAAACCCCACGCACAGGATGTCTGGTGAGGGAGAAAGTATTTGGGGTCACCTGAGAAAAATTTGCCATCCATTCATCGAAATTCATTTTGGGGTCTTAAAACTAGATAGTCTCGCCTTGGCTGGTGTGGCTCAGTGGACTGAGTACCCACCTACCAACCAAAGGGTCACGGGTTGATTCCTGGTCAGGGCACATGCCTGGGTTGCTGGCCAGGTCCCCAGTAGGGGGCGCACGAGAGGCCACCATACAGTGATGTTTCTCTCCCTTTCTCCCTCCCTTCCACTCTCCCTAAAAATAAATAAAATTGTAAAAAAAAAAAAAAAAGACTAGATAGTCTCCCACTCTAAACTGAATCAAGGACCTCAGTTGCAAGCTTTCTGAGCTGCAAGTTTCTAGAACGCATCTATTAGCCACTCACTTTCATTGGTCTTGCTTCCTATAAGGCCTGGGCTACGTCCTCACATCCTCAAATCTCCTGATTTCTTGGTGGGAATAGATCCATCTCTCCTCTCTCATGACTTCCACAGCACCTTCCTTGTGAAAGTAAATGGCACTTACTTCAGTCTACCTTGTATTCTAATTAGTTGCTTGACTGTATCTCCCTCCTCACTCCCATCCCTGTACATAAGCGCCATGACCCGATCCCAGGGACACTGCTGTGTGTCAGACGCAGTCAAGGGTGTGCCAAGCACTGAGGACTCGGCTGTGAGAGGAAAGGCCAAAATCTCCTTCCTGCTGAAGAGACTCCCACCTGTGCACCCCCAGTCCTTCCCCGACTCATTAAACTGGAGCCCTGACTTAACACACAAAACCGTAATGAGGCAAGAGCTTGCTAAATGCCATGCGTCTCATCTGCCTGCTGTGCCCAAGAGGGGATGTCCAACTACCCACTCGTATGGGAGCAACCGGATCACTCTTTCCAATGCGAATGCCCCAGCCTGAGGAGACAGGAGCAAGAGCCACCACTTCCCAATTAAAAAAAATCATATTATATTTCTATTAAGTGAGAAAAGTAAATGTTAATGTTACAATATGCCATGATGAAATCAATTCTCTTCATCTATTGGTTTATCTCAAGCCAAATCAAAATTCCTATTGGATCTATTTTTAACTCAGCGGCTTCCCCAGGGTCTTGTGTCAGTCGGGGGGGCCCCCAGCAATCTGTACCTTTACCAGCCGTCCAGCTGACCCCACGCAGCTTAAAAGAATGAGGTGGTTCTGTGCCTAACTTGGAAAGTCCTCCAAGATACAGCGGGTAATAAAAACAAGTTGGTGGAATTCTATATACAATACGACACCACTCCCGTGAGAAAAAAGTAGCTTGACTTATTTTCTGAGAGCACATCTGTGTGTATACAAACGCACAGAAAGATGTACAGAAATCCAAACTCTTCAAGTGACAGCGGCTCCCTCTGCATGTAACCATTGCAAGGAGGGAGGGGGGCAATCAGAGGGGGTGTGCAAAGTCAGCTTAGCCTTATAGGTAATAACGTTTTCATTCTTTTTTACAAGAATGCTTTTCTGTATTTACCTAATTAAAATTTACTTTTTGCTGAGGCAGCTAGATAATCCAATTCATAGACAGGAGAGTGGCGGTTGCCAGGGACTGGGGGCGATGAGGAAGGGGGAGTTAGCATTTAACGGGTACAGAGCTTCAGTTCCAAAGGAAAAGGAGATGGCAGTCATGGTCACACAACAGCGTGAATGTGCTTAATGCCACTGAACCGAAAGCTTGAAAACGGTTAGAATGGTTAAGTTTTTATTGTGTGTATGTCACCACAATTCAAAAAGTAAAGAACGTATTTTCAACATGCTCAAGCTGCCTGTGAGGCCGACCCCAGCCGTCACAGTGAACCCAGTTCTGGCAGGGAGATGCCCTCCCCACAGGAGCACACCGCAGAAGTCACCAGTGTGGTGTGACACTGCCCCGTACACGGGTGACCGCACATGGCAGACAGCGGAACCGAGACACAGCCATTCTCCCCAGGCTATGGGCAGTCGGAACAGGTGTAGCCTCCCAGCAGGTAACAGGTCACACGCAGACAAGGCACCTGCGGCATTTCATGGACCACTTGCAAGGGTGTGGGTAGAGTTCAGGAAACCAATGGCGGGGAGGGGAGTGGGAGGGTGTCTAGGGCAGACAAGAATAAAGAGCAACCTTCAAAGTGCAGTCACAAGCCCTGGCTGGGCAGTTTAGTGGTTAGAGTGTCATCCCAACGCACCAAGGTTGCCTGCGGGTTCCATCCCTGGTCGAGACACATACAAGAATTAACCAATGAATGCATGAGTAAGTGGAACAACAGATCAATGTCTCTCTCTTGCCCCCATCCTCTCTCTCTAAAATCAATAAATGAAATTTAAAAATTAAGTAAACTGGAGCCACAAAAGAGCAAAGGACGGCCGCTAGAGTTAAGGCACAGGCGGAGACACAGCTCCCCAGGGCAGTAGGTACTGACTCCCTTCCCACCCCCCAGCCTCCTGCCAGGACCACCATTGGCTGATCCCAACCAGAAGCCAGGCAGGGGAGCCCAGCTGGGCTGCCGCACGTGTAACACTCAACCTCCCAGTGCACGGAGCCGTGGAGGAGGGTGGAGACTGGACAGCGAGGCAGAGAACACCCCGCTTCCCCAGGAACCAGCAAGTGGCTGGATTACAGGACTGGAAGGCAGACAGAAGACAGGCAGGACCACGGCCGGAGATAAGGGACCACACAAAGGCCTAACGGTTCTTTCCCCACCTACCCGCAACCCTTCCTTCTGCACTGAGATTTTCTGAAGTTATCATGCATTTTGTTTATGCTGCCTCTAGTAAGTTTTTGTTTCTTACAACCAAAGCATCTTTATTTACTTAGTAATATGGAGGAATAAAAAGGCAAACACGTTATTTAGGAAAACATGTCAGAGGTATAAAGATTCCAACAACAGCAAGTTCAGACTACGGCTGAACTCGCACAAGAAGGGAGATGGGTGGACTGGATGGGAGGCAGTGAGACGCACCCACCGCGTGGCAAAGCGAGCGCAAGTCTGTGGGGTGGGCGAGGGCGTCTCTGCCCGTCCGGGCGGCTGCCACCCACCACCAGACTGGGCGGCTGAGACAACAAACACTTTTCTCGCAGTTCTGCAGGCTGAGGAGCCCCAGGTCGAGGTGCCGGCAGGCCCGGCCCCGGGGAGGACCTGCTTCCAGGCGTGCAGGTGGCGGTCCTACCGTTGCATCCTCACACCGTGGAGCAGAGAGACCAAGCACTGTCTCTTCTCAGAATGGCAATCATCCCATCAGGAGGGCTCCTCTCTCAGGACCTCACTACAGCCCAAAGGCCCCATCTTCGAACACCGCCACAGAGGGGACTAGGGTTTCAACGTAAGAACCGGGGGGCGGGACACAAATTCAGTCCACAGCGCACAGCGTCCAACGGTGTGGAGAAAACTGGGGGGGGGGCGGGGCGGGATGGGGGCGACCCTAAGTCGGAGCCTCACCCCGCTGACCACAGAACTCCTCAGGCATCACAGCTGCGGCGCTCCGTGTCGGACCCACAGGAACCCCTTCCCCCCACCCAGCGCCCCCGCGCCCAGGCCCTACCCACACGGTTACCATTGGTGACGTGCCGCGCACTGGTATCTTCCCTATCGACCGCCTTCTCTACTTGGAAAAAGGGGTTGCGACCCACTCGATTTCACAATCAATGCACTGACAAATCACAACCAGTTACTAGGGAGAGGTAAATTTTTAAAAAAATTTAAGATATAAAATGACTAGAAGAAAATATAAGGAGTATCTTCCAAGGGGAGTTTTTTAAGCTTAAAAACAAAAAATATATATAAAGAAAAATAGTATCATGGAAAAATGGGAAGGCAAATTGGGGGAAATATTTGCAGCATATTTTGGGCAAAAAAAATGAATATCGTTAATACCCAAAAAGCCTTTACAGGTAAGTAAGGTGATCCCTTTAAGCACAGACAAGGACGTGAACTTGCAATACTCTAAAGAAATACAGCGGCAAAGAAAAAAAGGGAGGGAACCAGGGTCCACGATGAACTGGAAAACAAGCACCACGTACGGGGCTTAAAATCTGGAGAATTTTGGCAAATCTCTTAAGTCTGGAAGAATATTCTTGTATTTCATTAAGCAACGTTACTTCCAGGAGTATCTCACAAGGATACGTGTAAAGAGAAAAAGTGTAAGAATGTTCACCGCAGCATTACTTAAACAGTGCAACCGGAGAACGTCTAGTTGAAGTGCAATGCGGGTGGAATGCCAATAGCCACAAGCACTGCTGTTTCCCAGAGGGTAATTATTGACATTATGTGACAAAGAATAAAACATGTGACTCCAATTTCCTAGGAAAGAGGTGTGTGCACTCATGCGAAGAGAAAATAATGAGACGGAGACACACCGAAACATTACAAATGGTTGGTTATCTTTGTTAACAGTTTTATGTTCCTTCTTTATGCTTTCTGGTATTTTCCAAAATTTACTCAGTGAACTTCTTTTCTTTTAAAACAATCTTTTAAAAACACATTAAAGAACAGGAGAAAAATTTAAGTGGTCACCTGTGGGAAAAGACGGTTTACCCGTAAGACTATGTAAATTTCTTAAAGGTGTCAGGGGCAAGAGGGGTTAGTTTCCCTTAAAAGCTGTGCCCCTCCCCCCTTCCCACGCTGGAAAAATGTCCACAGCCCCTCTGCCAGGGCCGCACTCTGGGGTTCACGATCCCGCACTGCCCCACGCAATTCTCACGGCACCCTTGTGGCAGACAGCTTCAGAGAGAAGGAGAAGGGGGAGGAGAAGAGGAGGAAGAGGAGGGAGGAGAGGAGGAGAAATTCAGTTGCTTCCCTGCTGCCGTGCTGCAGTGCTGCAGTGCGGCCCGGGACCAGAGCTTCTGACCCAAAACGCCGTCTGTCCACCAAGACCTGACTACAATCACGCTCACCCTCTCACTTCCTGGGCCCGATCCTGCCGCAAAAACCACCAATTAAGAGAACTTTTCCGGTTGCAGAACCACATACATGGACTTAATGCCACAGAACTGTACGCTTTAAAATGGCTAAGGGTACAGTATGTAGTTTACAACAATTTAAAAAAAGTGGGGGCAGACTTTGCTAGGTTGAGAATAATTAACAAGATCAAAGTTTGGCTGAAATAGCAAGTTTGTCTCATAGGCGTGACCGTCTTACTGTGGTGGCACCCATGGCAAGCTGCCCCCGAATCATCAGAATGCACCCTAACCAGCAGTCCTACGTGGGTGCCCGAGGCGACCCCGGACACCGACACCCCAACTGTGGTAACTGTCCTGCTAAAAGCAGAAGGGTCGGTATAAAGTGAAAGGGCACATTACTCTGTACCCGACACTCAGCTACGAGACCAGCCAATTCATTTCTTATTCCAATTTCACACTCTGGTTCAAAGACAATCTTCCAATTATGAAACTGGCTTACTGGGTAATCTTCTTGTGCAGAAAGACCTGTCACCACTCAATGTGAACACTGACCCACCCGAGGTGTATTAAAAATAAATACACCGTTTAAATTCCAATTTCTCCTGGAAGCCTGGCTAATGATTCCACTGTATGAACACTCCATCAACTCCAGAGACAAGGACGAAATTAAGTTTCTGAACCTGTGAGGTTTCAGCCCACTTTCTGAACTTCGTGACCGCACGGGCCGGCTAAGGCGGCTGCCATGCTGTCTCTTGGCTTCGGTGGCTGCTTTTGCCAGGCAACCACACCCCTTCCCTTCGCTGCAACTAGAAAAAGGTAAACAACAGGGCCAAGGGCAAGTCCATGACAAACTGTCTCCACACCTATTTCCGTTAGGAAATCCTTTATAACTTCAGCATCCAGAAAGTACGCTTCCTCCCCGTGTGCGCCGTTATCACCTAGAAAAAAATATGCCAGGCTTTTTAAAGTAGTGATTTTCAACTTTTGGATTTTTCATTTCATATTCATCTCACTGTCCTTCTCAGAACTGACTGCATATTAAAAATTACACACACAGACCTGACTGGTGTAGCTCCATGGACTGAGCGCGGGCTGTGAACCAGAGGGTGGCCAGTTCGATTCCCAGTCAGGGCACATGCCTGGGTCGCGGGCCTGGTCCTCCGTATGGGGGCGCTCGAGAGACAACCGCACACTGATATTTTTCTCCCTCCTTCTCTTCCCGTCTCTCTAAATATGAATAAAAGTCCTAAAAATAATAAATAAAAGTCACGCACACGTACGTGAAAACCCACCACAGCCCTGACGAGCAGCCCCGCTCCCTCACACCAGCCGGCCGGCCCTGTACAGACGGGCCAGCGCGGCCACGCACGCGTCCCTGGTGTCCGACCCGAATGACGCCTGCCGTCCGTTCACGCTGCTGCGGCCTCTCGTGCAGCCAGTCCGGGAACCAGCACAGTGACAGCTCAGGAGGGGCCGTGCCGAGGTGCCACCAAGGCGAACACCGCCACACTAGATTAATAAAAGGAAACGGGTGCCTTGCCTTCAAACAAACGATCATATGAAGGGCATTTTGGAAACCACTGAAGCCTGGGAGGATTTATCTCAATTACAGCTGAAAGGCGCCCCCGCTTCTTGAGGGACGCTCGAATTCAGACTCACTTCCTCCCACCTCTCCTCACGTGCCCCTCGGGGTCTCTCTGCTCTCACGCCGTCGCTGGAGCTCCAGGCCCGGGAGCTCATCCTACGCACACTCAGCCCCTCGGGGAGCTCGCCCAGGCCTGTGTTCACTCCACTTACGGCAACACCAACCCTCCGCCCCCATCCCGAACTCTCCCCCCACGTCGACCGGGCACGTGCCTGCATTCCTGATACACACAACTCCACACGTGCAAACCCAACTCCCGACCTCCCCTCCCCACCCCACCCACCCACCCACAGCAGCATGCAGGTGCTCCAGCAGAAGACTTGGGAGTCATATACCTACTTCCTTCTTCTCACGCCTCACAGAAATCCCACGAGCTCTAAATCCAAAACAATCCCAGAAACCGATTCTCACCAATTCTGTTACAACCACCCCGGTCCAAGTCACCACCCTCCCTCACGTTCTCCCTTTCTCACTCCGCCACCCTGGTCTCCTCTGTCCCAACACATCAGACCTGCCGGCCAGGGGGCCCTGCTCAGAACACACTTCCCCAGACAGCCACTGAGTGAACTTCCTCACCCCTCCCTAGTCCGCTCAGTCGTGTCCTCTCCGTAAGCCCTGTCCTGACCACGCACCGGTACTTCTGCATCCTCTGCTCCCAGCTCCTATCTCCTCGCCACACTTCCCCCGGCAACAGCCACGGCCTCCCAGCATTCCACATTAACCCTGCTTGCCCAGTGTACTGCTCACTGCCTCTCCCCCTGGTAGAGAGCGATCAGCTCGAGGCAGGTCTCTTCCTCTTTTACTCAGTGAAGTATGTGCCAAGCAACTGAACGGCCCGGCATGGAGCAGGCAGTAGGTGTTCCATAAATGAAATACGATGTTGCGAATCAACGCCCGCAGTGATGGTGACAGCCTCGCAGGTGACATCGACGTGCCCCCGTGCTCACCGTCAGGACCCCGTCCTGACGCTCGAACGCCTCCCTGCAGGAAGGCTTCCCACACCCCAAGCCTGACGTCTCCACACCTGCTCGCATCGAACATCCCAAAGCACAGAGAACGTGTTTTTACACACCCACCCCAGACACAACCGCCCATTCACAGTATTCTTGCCCAAGACATTCTCACCACCATCTAGTACGGAAACAATCAGGCAAATCCAGACTGCAAGACTTTCTTCGACACAGCCGAGTTTATGCCAACTCACGTAAATGCCGAAATCACGCGCGCACACACGCCACACACGGGAGTGTTCTGGGTAAACGAGCACGGACAACCACAGTGTGTGATCCTCAGTGTGATCACGGAGCTTACTTCTTCAAAATCAGGAGCTGGAAGGAGGTACCAATCTCACAAAAGACAACACCATACACACAACTCTGTCATCTAGATCAGGAGCGGAGGACAGTGGGGTACCTTGTAACAAACCTAGTTCAACGCTGGATTAACCTGAAACAGAAACAGTTAGCAAGCCATCACCGCAGGCCCAGTCCCTGACTCCAGGCAGGCCGGGCACGAAGTCCGGCTCACAAACCACCCAGCAGCAGCACGAGCTCGTGCGTCCCGCCAGGCCGCGGCCCCGGCCGCAGGACCCAGCCAAGCGGGGCTGCATCGGGAAACCACCCGAAGTTACAGCCTAGTTCTTGAGTCTGCTGCTTCCGTCCCAACTGCAGGTTACACAACGAGCATGGAAAGAATTTGCCTGTTCCTGCCAGGGGGGCAGGACTGCTTTTGTCTGTGCAACCCTCACACCACACGCCCACATGGGGCCACTGCCCTACACACACCACAAGACAAGCGATGGGTAAAGATGAATTATTTATTCACTTTACAAAGAGAATGGTATTAAATTCCCATAAACAGCTCCATTTATAGACAAATATAACTGTACATTTAAACAGCTGGCTCAAACGTTCCTTTCCCAGGATGCTCGTACAGCTCCAGCTCCGTTAGTCGAACACAGAAACTCTGTCCTGCCAACGATGGTCAGAAGCCCCCCAGGGACCACGGTTTTGGGTTTTACGTATTCACAGGTGGGAAAAAGAAAACCATCTCCCCAGACCTTCCTTACAAGTTGAGTTTCCATCCGCACATTTCCTAGACAGCACTAAACAAATACTGGCTTGTTCTTTAAAAAAAAATTACTGATAATTTGAAAAGGCTTTTGTAACACACCAAAATACTTATTTATACATACATAAAAAATCTTGAGTCGGATTTATTATTTTAAAGGTAAACAGACACCCTAACACTGCCAGAGTGGGTAATGAAAAGGAAGAAAAACATTAAATTACTGAATTATAAAAATATTTTCTTTGGAAAAAAACTCCAACAAGGTTATATCATTAATATCTAAAACCAAAGAGAAAAAAAATAAACAATTGTTCTTTGATCCATTAGTAATTTAAATAAAAATGAAAATATCTTCAAAAGCAGCTGTAACAGAAATTTTCAAAGTTGCAGGTAATGAGCACTTTTAAATCTAGACACTAATGATTCTTTACAGGTAACCTGCAGTCAAGAAAAATCCTTAATATGGCTAACTCTTTAGGTTTTAATTACCATAATTTTTTGTATTTTTAAAAAATATTTCACATGACAGCTTAAAAAATAAGTGGTCGTCCTCGGGAAGCACTCCAAATACCCCATCTGACTCAAATCAGATTACCACAGTTAACAGACCCGCTGGGGACGCGGGCGATTTCATTTTCAGTCACAATCATTTTTACTCATTTGCTTTTTCCCTTCATACTTTATGAAGATGTACCAAATAAAAACCCTTTCCACTAGTGCTGCTTCGCATCTGGGTCTGACGGAAGACGCCAACCTGAGAGAAGAGCCGACTCCTTCACGCAGGTCCAGTTCTCCAACCCCATCTGGGAGATGCCTCTGTCTTCACTGACGTCCATCTCAGTACGACCAAGTCACCCCAGGACATTACATTATAAAAATATACCATATATCGGACACTCATGTCAGTATATTGCAGAAAACGTGTCTATTTACTGTGTAAAGTTTATTAACATTCGAATGAACCTCGCTCTTATTTACACAGTTAAGTCCTGCTCGGCAGCGAGGTGGCCGGGGAGCCACCGTCGGGAATTTGGAAATGTGCAACGGGCCTCGGCCGCGGTCACAGAGACGGCCGCCCCCAGGACGCGGCAGCACTGGGCCACGTGAGCCAGACTGTGCGCGCCCCACTGGCCTGCTTTTCTGTCTTCACTCTTCTTCACTTTCATTTTCAGGATCTAAATCAGAATCTCCATTTAATTCCTTTTCACTTGCCACATCTCTGTCCTCACCATTTTCATCTTTTTCTTCTGAATCCTCATCTTCCTCTTCATTCTCTTCATCAACATCCTCATCCTTCTCACTTTCTTTCTCTTCCTCATCTTCATCCCAGTCATCCTGGTAGGAATATGAAGCAAGGAAAGCATTCATGAAGGCCTTGTTCTTACAGAGTAAGAGGCCTAAGAGATTTATGCCCCAGCAAACAAATTACTCACGTCAGAATCTTTATCTATTTCATCATCAGACTCCTCCTCAGAAGACTCTGTAAGGGGGGAAAATCCAGCCTTAGTTTGTGATCAAAGCAGAGGGCAAAGCCCTGAAAACCAGAAAGAATCAAATGCCTGCTTCACTCTCAGCAATACTATGTTGAACTATGATCCAGCTAAGAAGCAACATGAATGTTTTTATCAGCATAAACACATCATATTAGTCCATCAAGACTTCATTAAGCAAGACCAAGCACCCAAACCCTAACAAAATCCCATCTTAAGAAACACAGCGGAACCCTGACCGGCGAGGCTCAGGTGGCTGGCGTCGTCCCGCAGAGCGGAAGGTCACCGACTCAATCGAGGTCAGGGCACATGCCTGGGTTGCGGGTTTGGTGCCCGGACGGGGTACGGACGAGAGGCGACCAACTGATGTTTCTCTCCCTCGCTTTCTCCCTCCCTTTCCCCTCTAAAAGTAAGTAAAATCTTTAAAACGATTTTTTTTAAAAAACCCACACACAGAGACAAAGATGTGGAGACAATGGAACCCCGTACTACACGGACGGGAATGCAAACTGGTGTAGCCACTGTGGAAAACCGTATGGGGGTTCCTCAAGAAATTCACACCAGAACTGCCGTAGGATACAGCAACGCTACCGCTGAGTACACGGGAGAGGGAACAAACCGCAGCCTGCACCCCCTGTGCGCGGCCGCAGTCCTCGTGACAGCCGCACGTGGGAACCGCCTCAGTGTCCCTAACAAGCGCATGACTAAGAAAGTGCGGCGTGCACACGCAATGGAACAGCCATGAAAAACGGAAAAAAAGGAAGGAACCCTGCCATTTGAGACAGCGTGGATGAACCTCAAGGGCGCTACGCTAGCTGAAAGGGATAAATACCGTGTGATCTCACATGTGAAATCTAATAACCGAGCTCACGGTACAGAGAACAGAGCAGCAGTTCCCAGAGGTGGGCAGTGAAGGAACTGGATGAAGGTCAAAGGTTCAAACTTCTAATTATAAACAAACACTACACGTGTACAGCATGGTATGCTTTTATGTCCTTTGGTTATGTTTTATAATTCACAAAGGTTTTGTTTCACTTTTTAGATGTAGTCCCAGATACTCCATAGTTTTTGTTGTTGTTTTCTAAAGATTTTATTTATCTTTACATAGGGGAAGGAAGGGAGAAAAAGAGGGAGAGGAACATCAATGTGTGGTTGACTCTCACGTGGCCCCCACTGGGGACCTGGCCCGCAACCCAGGCATGTGCCCTGACTGGGAATCAAACCTGCGACCCTTTGGTTCACAGCCCGTGCTTAATCCACTGAGCTACACCAGCCAAGGCTAGGTACTCCATAGTTTTATGATTGCTATGAATGAGATCTTTTTTCCTAATACATATTCTGACTGTGACATACATTAGTAAACACATTATTTGGATATAATAATGCTATAGACCATTTCTACCTATCTTGGTATCCAGCAAACTGATTATTTACACACCTCTTTGATGATGGTGTATGTGACTCTGCTGTATTTCCTGTGGACAGGGATAATACCTGCAGAGTTCAGTGTTCTGGAAATTTATTTCTTCCACACGGTACTGGGTGGGACTTCCAGATGCAATAAAAGGTACATTTACTGTCTTGCTCCTGACTTTCTGAAAATGCTTCTAAACTTTGATATAGAGGAAATTCCTTCAAATTCCTAGATTGCTTATATTATCAAATAATGAGATACATTTGATTTTACTGAATTTGTTCTATTAAAATATATAGTCTTTCCTCTTAATCTAGTAATATGGTGGGTACTACATTAGATTTCTGGATGCTAAATCTTACAATCTTTAAATACTTCTACTTGGTAATGACTTAATTACTTAAGCACTTCTATAATCAATTTGCTACTTAGGATATTTAAAGGTTGATATAAAATGTTATTTTCTTCACTTTCTTTATCTGACTTGGAGTAACAAAATGCCTAAATTGTATACGGCAAAGACAACTTATTCCTTGAAAGATTTATAAAGTCCACATACAAAACCTCTGTATCTGGTACCTTGTGAAAAAGTTTTGATTAAGTCAATTTAATATTTTGGCTTATTCAAGGTTTCTATTATTTTAAAGTTAATTTTGGCCACTGATGTTTCCTAACAAATTGCCTACATCATCAGGTTTTTTAATGTATTGGCATAAAGTTCGTTCACTGTTCCACCTAAATCTCCTCCACACCTAGTGCCCTTTTTCGTCACTGTTACCGTGTCTGGCCTACTTCTGCTGCAGGCTCACCCATGTCATTAGAGAAGGGGGCCAACCCACGGTCTTGCTCAGTGATAGTTCTACAAAGGAGGGCAGCAGCACTGAGTCAATGTGGAAAACAATCCACCCTGCACCCCCGCGCTGTACCTTCTTCATACACCAGCTTTGCCTTCTGTTCAGGACAAGGCGTTCCCTTTGTTTTTTCTGAAGCTGTTACCTGAAAGATAATAAAATACAATTATGCCGTAGAGTGTAAGTTTACCTCAAGTGTCATAACCCAACCTTCTCCAGCAATGAACTGACCCTCAACCACCATCATGGACAAACTCAGCATAACATGGACCAAACACAGGGCAAAAACAAGACTCAAGTACAGTAAGGAAAGAAGTACTCTGTGCAAGGTGAAGACCTTTCAGCGCCCCCGCTGGTGTGGCTCAGTGGGCCGAGTGCCGGCCTGCGAACCAAAGGGTCACTGGCTCGATTCCCAGTCAGGGCACAGGCCTGGGGTGCAGGCCAGGTCCCCAGTAGGGGGCGTGTGAGAGGCAACCACACATTGATGTTTCTCTCCCACTTCCTCCCTCCCTTCCTCTCTAAAAATAAATAAAACCTTAAAAAAAAAGAAAACCTTTTGAAAAGGTGATCAAAATGTCTTCCTGTGCCAATTTTTTAAACTATTTAACTACCCTGTAACTTTTTGTTCACAGTACCACAATCATCCTATTAACAACTGAAGCATAATGAGAAACTGTGAGTAAAAGTTGAAATAGGCACAACTAAGTTTACTCACTGTCAAATACATGTCATTTCCAAGTCAGAGACTGGCTCATGGTTTAGCAATTCCTTAGTGAGACAGGGAGCTTTCAGTGCACCAAAGTCTTTGGTTTACTCACTTGTGTGATTAGAAGGATAAGCTTTCCATGAAGGTGGGAGAGTTTCTGAAAAGTTTTAACTCTGCTCTCCATTAACTGGTATAGTGTCCCCAGCTGGGGTACCAGGTCAGGCAACTATAGGAAAAAAAAATGGTTTGACACCATTATGACATGACACACGCAGTAAACACACAGACCACGCCCCGACGCGCCCGGGCACTGAGCCGCTGCTCTGCGAGCCCTTTGCTGGCACTGCCGGTGGCAGTGGCTGCTTGTGACACAGCCCGGCAGCATCTCAGATTTTCAGAGGCTTCCAAAGTCCTAACGGCAAAATATGACACAGTTTACAAAATAGTAATGCAAGATCGGAAAGAGAAACTGCAAGGCAGGACAGAGTAGGGTGAGACTTCTTTGTACTCATCACACTATTTCAGAGACAGTCCATGTTTAAGGGAGACAGGAAATAAAAAAACATCCCCACCACATAGCTCAGGGCTAAAGGGGGTTCCCTCTGAAACGTACTCCCTGATGGTACCCCACTATCTGCCGCAGCTGCTAGGCCCCAGGAAGCTAGAGGAAGCTTTCACAGCTTCCAGAGACCGCCAGGAGAGAGTGACCGAGTACAAAGCTGGCCGCATGGTATTTCAAACAGACTGTAATTAATCCTCTGAATCATGCTTAAGAAACTAAAGCAGTTAATTTTGTCTCTCCAGAGCTACAAATAAAGGGACCCCACGCCTTACCCTTAATTAGCCTGACTTGCCCTCCTGACGTTTTAGTATAAATAGAAGTATTTCATTCAAGTGTTAAACCTTAAATGGCAAACATATACAAAAATAAAATGAAGTTTAATGTAACTGCATTTCAATTACCATCATCTCCTTTTTACGTGTCCCTACTCGGACTACAAGCTCCGGGAAGACAAGGATCAGGGACTCGTACATTACCAAGCGCCCACGCCCAGACCGCCCCTGGCTTAGGAAAGGCACCTAACGGCGTCTGATCAGGAACGCAGAGCCACGGGACAGGTCGGAGGGCAAGGCTACTTGCTGAGGGGAGAACTGCTGAGGCTGCCAGTCCTCGGGAGACCAGACGCGTCTCCTCTGCTTTTTGAACGTTACACAACTCCTACTCCGGTAGTTGCGCCTTAGCAGTTGGTTCCACAAGGAATTCTACTACAAGCTCTCCCAAGGCCCTTCGCACTTCTAAGCAGGTGATTTAGACTCCAAAACGAATGTTGTCTGTTATCAGCCAGCGTCCCAAGACCTGGTGCTTCCAGTGATCACTGCAGCCCACCCCCACGCTACTCGGCCACTCTACGCATCTCTGCCTCCGATGCGCCCCGAGAGTCCTGACAGCAGGGACACTGCGTCCGTTCTGTTTCTGGTCTCTTTCCTCGCTCTAGCATTTTAAGAGGAATTCTCCGTGGACACACGAAGAACCAACTGCTCGCTGCAAAGCAGCTCACCCGGTAGTCTTCCCCGTTTCAAACCACTGAGGGCGGGAGGGGCCTGAGACAGAGAGCCAGGGCCCTGGCCGCAGGGGCTGGGTGGGAAGGGGCTGGGTGAGAAGGGGGTAAGAAAGAAGTGCTGCAGTTTGAAGAGTAACTGAAAACACACTTACACTACCCACTACACCCTTTTAAAAACCTGCTGCAGAGTGACAAATAATCCAAGAAAAGAAAATTTCTTCTCCTTTAAAACGTAACTGATTTAATGGCGCGGCAAAGAACCCAACTCCTATTCTGACAGGCAACATTCTTCCTTGAGTGGCCCTAAGACGCTGTGCCCCCTCCCCGCCACCTGCGCAGATTACCGAGAGCTGGGGGCAGCCCCAGCAAAAGGCCACGTGTCGAATGCTTAACTTCCGTCATCTAGTAACAAGCTACCTTTGTCCTCCTGGGACCAGGCAGGGCAGACATGGTAGCACATATACAAAACTTCTAAAATCAGCTACGTTTTTAAGAGGGAAGAGGAAAGACACATACAATATAAAGATACTTTCCTGAACAGGTTATGGATACAGAAAACCATCTGAAGGCTAATAGGTCAATATGTATCCACCTCCAAGTTCTCTATGAACATGTGGTTTTTAAACCCAGAAGACAAAAAGACCGACTAATAAAAGAAGACAACAGTGACATTACGACACTGCGGCTGGGGAGGAACAACACTTTCTGGAAGCAGCAGCTGGTGGCCGAAGGACAGAGGCAGAGAGGGTGGTTTTGGGAAGCCGTCAGTTTAGGGTCCTTATCAAAGTCGAACTATTCAGCAACTGTAGCGGAAAAGACTTACTGTGGATAGGTACGAGGCATGGACTGTCAGCACGCATTTCAGCCACTGGACCATTAAAACAGCACTGAAAAAAGGGAAAATAATCCAAGTAAACTAACGGACACCAATTCTAAATTAAGTACAACTGAGTTACAAAGTTAGGAAAACTCAGGCAAAGGGAAGATCTACAAATGGTGCTCTGAGAAAAACCCTACAACAAAGAAACCGCTGCGAATCTGATAGCTCTTACAGTCCTTCGTGACTATTTCAGATCTGTGTGATATACCAATCTCCTGGGGAGACAGGGGAGGTAAGACGGACTGGGAAACAGGACAAAATTCCCTTCCTTGAAAATGACTGGAGAACTGAACTCAGGCTTCAATCGTAACTCACTGCTGTCAGGGCCCTACCCCGGGCCCCACTGCCGCTACGTTTCACGTCCAGAACACCTGAGCCCCTCCTCTACTCATCGCCAGGTACAGACAGCAAGATCCCCGCACCAGCATTGAGACAAATGTAGACCAAAATGCGTGAGGCCTAATTAACACATTATTTAGCTTTTCTTTGTGGAACCTATCAGAAAATAACTTAGAAAGAAAAACTGCGTATTACAGAGACTGATAATACTATACTAAAGCTTAGGATCTCTGAAATAGCAACTTCCTGTTTAAATATTTAATCATCAGATTATTAACCAAAAAGACCCACAAAATTTAGTCTTCCATAACATATGGCCTTATGCTGCCTTAGCAGCTCCCTGAGGTCAGGCAAGTTCTAGAAGTGGCAATTTTACACCAAATTATTAAATAAGATGAATTCATTAAATGAGCTGTTAATAAAACTAAAAACCCCACACAGGAGTTTTCTAACAAAAAAAAATGAGATTTCAGGAATAAAGAATCTTGCAGCTGAAAATGTGGGGAGGACCATATCTGACACTTGAAAGAGCTTTTCAGTCAGAACTCGGGGCTCCCCACTGTACCAGTCCATGCCATCAGGCGTCGCTCTTCTTAACAATCACCTCTAAAATATTTACAACAGCAAAGCAATTAAGTCACCTACACAGCTTACCTATTAGGGTGTCCTTGCAATCTCTTTGTAAGCTGAGGGGGAGAAAAACAGAGTCAGCAACCGCACTTCGGGGAGAGCCCGCCCCCATGGACTCCGGTGACACGCACGCCCACAGAAACAAAGGCACATGGTGCCCGTGTCAGGAAACCAGCTCTCCTAAACGTCCTGATGCCGAAATGCTCAGCCAGTATAGCTGCATCTGGAGCTACACTCCCACAAGGAGAATCATTACCTGATAAAATCTAGGCTAGGATTTATACAAATGAATGCCAGAATGGGCAAGTCCACAGGGACAGAAAATAGGCTTGAGGATGCCAGAAACTAGGGGTAAGGGAGAAGCGGGAGTGACCAATGAATCTGTGATTTCTTTTCGGTGACAACTGTACAACCTGTGAATATACTAAAAAACACTGAACTATATATTTTTAAAAGATAAAGCTATGGGTTCTAAATTATATCTCAATAAAAATACACAGAAAAAATAGAGGTGAGGCAAACACTGTTTGAGCAGATCTAGTATCTATCATCCACTGTGAATACCCAGTTTGCTTGCATATTGCAAATCTGTTTCTCTAAATACCGGATCTAGTCTTAAACTCCCAGCATTAGAACCTTAAAATGAACCGAGTGCTCAGTTACCTCTTGCAATAATGGAATAACAGCATGCAGGGGCATCCTTAACACAGTCCTCCTTATTAGGTTTGAATTCCTAGTTTGAAGCACTTTCTGTGAGAAAATAAAAGTAGAAGCACACTCAGAAGCTAAGAACACTACAGAAAAATATAATAAAATAATTTTAAAACCTAAGCAATAAAATACCAACTTAATGTTAGCAAATAAAGGCTGGAGAAACTGAATGAATAATGTTATACTTTATGGCTACCAGGAAAAGTCCACTCTTTAGCTATCAGGACATTTACTTCGATAAACAGGTTTCTTCAGTACAAACTGGTAGTTACAGAACAGTCACTGGGATATAAGTACAACATGGGGAGTATAATAGCCAAAGAACAGATGTGCAGGACCCATGGACAGGGCCCACTGTGTGGGGATTGCATGAGGGAGTGGGGGT
The DNA here is from genome assembly GCA_028533065.1 of Trachops cirrhosus. Lineage (NCBI taxonomy): Eukaryota > Metazoa > Chordata > Mammalia > Chiroptera > Phyllostomidae > Trachops > Trachops cirrhosus. The sequence continues at coordinate 133,445,114 of CM052543.1, forward strand.
GTGGCTGGGTCGAGGGGGAACAAAGGGGGAAAACTTGGGACAACTATAAGATCATAACCAATAAAATATAATTTAAAAAATAAACAGGTTTCTTCTCTACAAACTCTAAACTTTCATGAACTTAATCTTTTTTATATGAAACAGAAAAGAACACCTCTGAACATTTAAATACAGATGAAAAACTTTGGGAACTTTGGGAAAATTTCCAAACCTTCATTTTATTAATTAAAGATGTATCCACAGAAGAGTGAGCAAAACATGCTAAAATCACACATGAAAAGCAACAAGCATTTTAAAGTTAAATGTCAAGTTCTTCACAATGAGAAGATCATATAATGAGTGCTTTGAGGGTGTATCAATTAGAGAAAGCCCGTCTCCACCACAGGGGAGAGAAAAGGAAACGGAACAGGTGCGTCCTGATCCTGGTTGGCCTTTCAAGTTCTCCAAACCCCAGCTGCCTCATCTCTAAGAGAGGGTGAGAAATAAGAGTCCTTCCAGGTCTCAAAATCTGACTTCCCCTTCCTCCTGAATACTTCTAAATACTTATTTTTCCAAAGGGTTTGCTCCTAGAGGAACCTCCCCAGTGGCTGTACATGCAGTTTGGTGGTGGTTGCTGCTATGAAGGTCACGGTCAGGAACTAAACAGCAGAAGTACCAAAGGACAAGACACAGAATGCTGTCATTTCAGAATTCCCTACGGATTTGATTTGCTTGTAATATCTTTACATCAAGCCCATCAGGCACTATTTAAAATCTATCACTGGCATAACTACACTGTTCCTTATGCAAAAGAAGTAAGCCTTTTTATACAGTACCTGGGAAACTCAGAAATGGACTGTCCTGATTTAACAGTCCCACTGCACCTAGTATTTTCATTTTCACATAATCAGAATACCAGACTCAAAGCAGAATATGCTGATCAGAACTTCAACAATAATTCAGGAAGTGCCTGATGATACTTAACATTCCTGAAATCACTGCCTTATCATAAAGTCATCACAAAATTCTAATAATGTGCAAGTTATGGGGAACATTCTGTCTGAGTAGCCTACAAATTATTTTCCAAGATGCAGCCTGTTTTCGTTAAGGTCCTCAGTTTCCACAGGCTGTTCACCAAACCAGCAGGCTTCACTGTCCTGAGCGGCCAGCTAGGGTCACAGCACTGCGCTTTCGAACCTGTTGCTGCACATTATACCAAACGCTTGGTGAAAAAACTGTTCAGGACTGAAGGTCTGAAAAATAAGTTTGTGAAATCGTCTAGTGCTCTAAATGTAACATGATCATAGAATTTGTTGTCCAAGGGATACTTCTGAGAAGGAAAGGACTTACTATGAATAGTTACAGCAAGGGAAGGGGTGGAAACCACAACTGCCACAGGGAAATGAGAGCATCATCTGTGGCCCGGCCGCAAGTTACTCCAGACTCGGGGCAGGGCGACTTTTAGCGAGCTCTCAGGCAGTTCTTATACCCACTAAAGACAGAGGTTCTATGATCAATTTTCAAATTTAAAACAAGCAAACATGATGTAGTATGCAAATGATGTGTTAGAGATGTGTGCACTTGAACCCTGTATGGTTTTATTAACCAATGTCACCCCAACAAATTTTTTAAAAATCTTCAAAAATAAATAAATAAAAATAAGTTATCCCAAACCAAGTAAAATTATAAAATGGATACAGGAGTTAGCATTACTTTCTGCCAAGAATGTATTTAAAGAAACAATTCTACAAACCACAGCCACAACTACCAAGAAGATAATATTGACAATGGGTTTCTTCTTTTATAATTTTATTGCGTTATAACTGATGCGTAATAAACAGTGCACATTTAAAGTGCACTATTTGGCCCTAGCTGGTGTGGCTCAGTGGACTGAGCCCCGGCCTGTAAATCACAAGTTCACTGGTTCGATTCCCAATGAGGGCACATGCCTGGCTTGCAGGGCCATGTCCCAGGTGGGGGGTGTGAGAGGCAACCATGTATTTCTCACACATTGATGTTTCTCCTTCTCTTTCTCCCTCCCTTTCCCTCCCGCTAAGAAAAAAAGTAAATAAATAAGACCTTTAAAAAATTATAATAAAAGGGGTATTATTTGTGCCAGACCCTGTATGATCACAAACTATTTTAAAAAGTAATTTTAACTTTTTAGACATGCTGGTTTCCTATCTCATTTTGCAAAATCACCTTAGATAAATATAAGATATTCCCATCTAAATCAAAATATAAATAAAAAATAAACTATTCATCGGTTACATATTAAAGCCACATCTTTACTAAGTGGTACTGTAATATCACTGAGTCGCTAAGAATAAATGCACTTAGCCACGTAAATTGCTATAAGCTGATCAGGCAGTGCTGAAATACAACTTTTTACACTTAAATTTTTTCTGCAGACCACTGTCAAACTCTGAAATTTAAGAAGACTTAAGTAACTTCATACAAGCAGTCACCAACTTACAAGCACAGCAATCCTAAATGCCTCCCTTTATACAAAATTTCTAGTACTTTTACCTCGAAACACTTCATAATGTAACCCCCAACCCTCCTGAATTTTTCCCCAAACCTCCTACCCATTGCCAAGGTTCCACCTCACCGGCCCCTCTCACGGCCAGGGGGAAATAAGTTTCTGGAATCCAGAGTAAAAACTCAGGAACGCATTTTCCTACAGAAAAAAATATAAATTGTGATCTAGAATGCTGAGTATTATAATTCGGGCACACTATGTTTAATAAGGCTTTTGTGAACTAAAGCCTAAGAACCTAGTAACAATTCTGAACAATATTTCTATGAGAAAATGCATTCCAGGTTCAAAATAATTTCATAGAATCCCTTTGTAGGTTAGTGACTGTCTGTATAATGCCACCAAATGATATATATTTGACTAAACTTACAAAATATTAATTCAAATGGCTACGTAACATGACTATTCACTCTGAAGGTGCTGTGGCAATCATTTCTAAGAAAAATTAACCATCTTAGTGCGTTTAAAAACTGCTATAATACTTACATTTAGCATTTCGAGATCATTACTTTCTAAACCCTGTGCCAGAAGAACAGGAAAGCTGTTTGTCTGTGGAAGGTCATCCTTTTCTTTCTTGGACTCTATGTCCAGTGCTCCCAGGCGTTCTTCGATGCTAACCTGCAGAAGAGAGATACCCTGTTAACGTCAACCCGACAAGGCCTAAGCAGTTCGGTCAGATTACTTTGTGCTTATGTCTCACGAGACAAAAATCACTGACTGATTCACACCTCAGCCCTGAAAAGCACAAGTACGCTCCTTCTCGTTCGGAGAGAATCTCTTTACCAGAAAGCCGACGTTGGAGACAAGTGTGATGTCTGCAATTCAAGTTTCCAGAGTCTAGTGAAAAAACCACTGGCCGGGAAGCCATGATTTAAAAATGTAACTCATAATGAAGATTCAAAAAAGGTAAGGCCCTGGTATCTGATCACTAACACGCAAGCGAAGACCTGTCGCACAGAAGCTCCCGCCCACAACTATTCCCCGCCATCGACCCGAGTGAGACCTGCAGAAACAGGCACTACTGAAAGAGCACGAAGGTAGGTATGTCTCCAAAACAACGTTTAAACTGTCTTCCTGTTCTTCTTTATCAACCAGTTCCAGATGGGTGATTTATTTTCTGTAAGACACTATACTACAACCAAGTTTCCTTGATTAGTATCTAAAATAAAGTGTTAAGAAGCATGATGAAATACACTATACAAACTTAATTGTATAAAACTGATCCCTTATAAAACCAAGTCTAACTAAATCAAAATATAATGTTCTAGGACTACCCAAAGCAAAAAGGGATGCTTTGGTGACACCTCCTGTTTGGGTTACCTTAACATACGAAAAACATAAACAAGGCAGGAGGGAATTAAAGGGTTGGATCTGAGCCACTGGTTAAAGAAAGCTAGCACACTATTTCTGAATACAGGTATCAAGTTACTGAGAAACAGTTTTTATGAACAGAAACCCGCCATTCAACAAAGCCATTTAAATCAGGTAAAGAAGCATAACAATTTTCTCCGATGATAAACCACTTAAAATGCTAGATTCCTTAGACAACAGTGGCACAGGTGAATGGAAGATGAAAAAGAGGACTCCACACAGACAAGCACAGCAACCAGAGGAGGGTTTGGGGAGCTGAGAAAAAATGAGGCTTATAAACACTTCAAGCAGCTCTATTAACAATCACTTTTAAAGACCAGCTGGCGCTAGTAACCCAGCCAGGGGTGCTCAGACAGCCAAGAGAAGAGGCATCACTGGAGCTCAGCAACATGCGAAACCCAATGACAATCATCACAGCAAGTCCCGGCTTATTCTGTTTGGTTATGTTATCCAGCCAACCTAACAACTGACCAAAACAGCTGGCTAGTTAGTAAGAGTGCTGCCTTCCCATTAACAGTGGCTCTGTAAACAAGCCACTTACTAACTTAGTGAGTCTTACAGAAAGGCCACAATCTGGAATTTCAGAACCTACACCGCTGGGATGACAGAGAGCAACAGCAGCAATCTAAGTCTCTGAAGTTTCGACTCCCAAGGAATCGCACATTTCACTCAAAAATGGTCAGGCGATTGTATTACCTCATTTTCCCCTAACTTTCTCTTGCTCTCTGCTTCCTTGGTTTGTGCAGGAACGGGCTTGACGGCTGCGTGATGGCCAGGTACCCCAGGCACCAGAACTTTCGCTTCGGAATTCATCACTGGTGTTCTCACCTGTTGACCAGGAATAGCAAGGGGGCGACAGGAAGTTATGCCTTGATCACCAAGGACGAAACCAACAGTTTTCAAAGGTTTTTCTACTTGACAGAAAACTTAATATAACTTACTTAACATGATATGAGTTAAAGATAAATTTTAACTGAATGTTGACAAATAAGCTTTTAACTTATAATCTCAAAGGTCATAGTTTTAAAAGCATTCATAACCACCTAAGGATAAAAACCAGAAAAAGCAAAACCTACAGATTACACACGAACACGCTGATCTGAAAATGTTAAAAGAGTAAAGCTGTGCATCCTACAACCACCGCCAGTCACTCATCTCTGCCAGAAATGCTCAGACAGCCAAGAGAAAGGTGTCATCTCTGAAACTCAGCCAGAAGCGAAACCATGTGGATGTCATCACAGCACGTCGTGGCTTTCCTCTCCTCATTCCACTGCCACGCAGGGACCTGCGTGCAGCTGCTACTCTATGCTCAAAATAAAGCCTCGTGATGATGCTCTTACATACAGTATTAAACTCCGGCCTCACCACGGGTTTAGGTCTTACCCCACCCTGCAAAACAGCATTCCTCTCAACTAAGTTAGGCTCCTTTAAGTATCGAGATTGAAAAAATAATTTTTTAATAAATTCGATACTGATGTTGACTCAATGATCGTGCATGGGGGGCAGGAAGAACTAAATCCAAGGTCTTCAACTTCTAGTCATCTGTCCACTTCCTCAACCAAGAGCACAGAAATGAATACTCAGAGGATATTAAAGAATCTAAACATAATGTTACATAACAATTCGATCCACCCAAATCTTTTTCTCCACTTCTGGTATGTAACACACTCACCTTTGTGATGGCTGTTTCCACTTTTGGAGCCCAGCAGTTTGAAATATCTCTTACCAAACACATATGAGATTCTTTGGAATTTAAAGCCTGAAAATTTTAAAGGGGGGAGAGGGGAGAGTGTGTCAAACACAGCAATTGGCAGTAAGAACAAAAACGCCTCCTCGTACATTTTTATAACACAGGAGAGCGTGAGAGGTGCCCACGCAGAACGGCGGGCGCTCAGACGGACGGCGCTGCGGGCACGGGCAACCCCGACGACGAGCACGCTCACCTCCCTCAGTCGCGAACTGCTCCCCTTTCTCACACATGCCGTTTTAAAAGATCAACAGATTTTCCAAACGTGACAGACATAAAAAACATCACTTCATCGCCCTGGCAAAGAACGACTCTGGGCTGAAACACGAGGGCCCAGCCCCAAAGTCCCCACTGCTACCCTTTCCCTGAGCGCGCCAGAGACGGCACTGCTGATGGACACAGTGCGCTGAGCGGCTCTCCGGACACGGCGCTAGGCAGCGGAAAGCCAAACGCAGCACAGTCCACACGTCCCCATGAACCCGCAAGGTCGCATGTGCTTCTCTGTGCCCACACAGTCAATCAGTGTCCAGAAGGATATGAAACAGACGGGACACAGTGGCTGCATCCAGAAAGGGTGCTCAGCAGGGTCCACTCATGGCAAGACAACTTATATTTACAACGTAACAATTTTCTCTTTTTTATCAAGCCAAGTCCATGTATTACATTTAATATTTTTAAAATTTTAATGTTTATTGATTTGAAAGAGAGATAAACATTGATTGGTTGCCTCCCATTTGCACCCCAACCAGAGATCGAACCCGCAACCTAGGTGAGTGCTGTGACTGGGACCTGAACCCCCTGAACTCCCAACCTTTGGGTGTACAGGACAAAGATCCAACCAACTGAGCCACAATGGGCTTTGAAAGGTATTTTTAAATAAACTCAGTAAGAGCTTTCTTGGGCAAGTCTCTCTGAAGAGGGCCTTACTGAATCGATACACTATAAATGCAAGCCCAAGAAATCACTTACTGGACACGCTCATAACTCACCCAAAGTCTCCGAAGAAACTATTGTAATAAAAAAAGTCAAATCACTGAACCGTCCATTTCATTTCCACTTAGAAAAGTCAATGGGTGCTATCACTAAGGGCTCTTTCATTAAGGTTTACCTTTCAGGTAGCTGGGCAAAATTCACCCGCATCTGTGCAGGTAACAGCAGCCACTAGGTACGTGTGGCTGCTGAGCACTTTAAAACGTGGCTAGTTCAGACTGCGATGTGCATGCAAGTGAAAAACACACACCAGGTACAGTGCTCGGTACACCTATAGAGAAGCGGGAATCAAACATCTCAAAGAATGTTTACACTGACCATGCATTTACATATTTTGGATATGCTGGTTTAAGTATATACATACAGTTCTCACAGATTAAAGTAAAACACCCGGCCAAGGGTTCTTCAGGGAAAACATGTGACTTCCAATAAGCAGGTCATGCTTATACTTTTCCATAAAAATCATTCTTTCCCACAGACATGCTGATACCGCTTTACGCCGGAGCAGCGTCTACGTACCACTCGCTCAATGGTGGGCTGAAACCAACTGCCATACACAAGCAACAAGGACATTTTGTCTGAACCAAAACCAGCCGCTAGAACAGGGATGGGTTTTGGTGTTGATTTCTTGCCTTTCCCAGGTGTTGATATCTGAATTGTGCAGTTTGAAGTCAAAGGCTTTTTGCAGTATCTAGAAGTAAATAATAATAGTAAGTAAGTAAATTAGAATATTTAAAATAGCATCTAATAGTAATTATTTGACGTTGGCATAAGATGTGACCCTCCCTCTGGCCTTCACACTACCATCAGGGGTGACCAGGGTCCCCACAGCACTAGTCTTCCTGGACTTCATCTGTCCCCGCCCCCGCCAACACTCAAGACCCCACCACCAGAATCTTCCCTCGGCCCATCTGCCCTTCTCTCCCACTGCATCCACTCCCACAGGAGGCCCGCACTCCCAACAGCTCTCCCACCACCCGAGCTTCAGTCCCAAACGGCTCCGTACATGCCCGAGTCGGTCCCAACTCTGATTGCTCCCAACCACTAAAAGGCTCACCATGGCTTCAGCAACAGAGTTCCAGGAGCAAAATTATCAGCAAAATATAACTGACAAAATTACAGCCTCCATGTCTTGTCTAAGAGCGCTCTTCACCTTGCGCTGGCTCGCTGCGGCCGCCCTCTCAGGTTGTAGCTATCTGCACCCCACCCCCCCACACCCTTTGTGCCCGGGGCCTAGCACATGATTTAACATGCTTCTTGTGCTTGTAATACTCTAAGACAGCCTCTCTCCCTCCTGCATCTCTAAAATCTTTGAAACTTGTCACCAGATACCAGCCACCTCCCTCTCCTGCTATCACCCAGCAACCTCTAGGCCACACCCCCGCATTTCTTAGAAAACTTTAGTGGCTCACTGTCATTCTTTCCAGCACTCCTCTGAGGAATTCCTGTCTTGGTGGTTTCCATATCCAGTGTGCAGGTCGAGGATCCTTCTCACACCCTGTCCTCTGGGTTCCTTAACCTTCTACCTCCAACAACAGTGTCCCTCACTCTGCCTCAGCCACTCACTGCTCACACCGCAGAATCTTACGTACGCCCTCTGTAATCTCAGTGGGAAGCACCCACTATCTGTCTTGCCAATTCACCCCTCCTAGCACCTGGACTCTGAAGCCCTCTCTCTCCAGGATTTTTGGCCTCTGCTTTGGCCTTTCCCCCTCTGGAGACATGAGACAGCATGACTTAAAACTTAATGGCTTAAAACTTCGGTGAAACCCCAACCATTCTCTGCATAAAATCCATCAACGGCTTACTACTGCCTAAGGAGAAATGCCCAAACCCTCACTATGGCCCACCAACTTCAGGGGCCTCAATTACACACTCTATGTACACGCAATTGTGTGGATAAAGGCATCATGTTATTAACAGTTACCGCTACAGAGTGGACTCGACAGAGGAAGACATGGATTTTTAATCATCTATGCATCCTGAATGCTTGAAAATGTGATATTGTTTTCACCAATAGTTTACATTTAAATAAATCACTACACTAGGACTGTAAAAGGAATGGTTATCTATCAACAGACAGTGAAAGGTGGAAACTATTTTAGAGTTTAGCAATCATGCACATGACTGAGTCTCAGACCACGTTTATGGTGTTCGGCACAGGTTGGCAAACTCTCCATGAAGAACCAGATAGTAAGTATTTTAGTTTTGGGGGCCACATATGGTCTCCTTTAGGTTCGGTCTCCAGCCCATGCTCGCTGACCCCGATCTATGACTGCTGTACTTCCCACCGGCAACATCCTCTCTGTCCACAATAACACCCACATGGCCATGCTGCACTGATCCACGTGTGTGACAAGGGGGAGCACTACCCGTGTTAGAAATTAAGCCTTCACCAAACGTTCACAAGCAAAACTCTATCACTAAACCATCTTCTTTTAAAATTTGTCGCTAGAACTACCAACATTTACTAAACATGCATCATAAACAGCCATTCTCCTAACCTCAAATATGAAGAAATAATCCATGAGCCAAAAACTTAAGTTCTTAGGGGGAATGTGTACAGTCATATGGATAAAGAATTAAGGATGCTTTCAAAACAATCTAACTGAAAATATAATGCAAAGAATATTGAGGTGAGAGTATAAGGTGAGAAGTCAGGAAAGGAAAATAAATTTCTGACTTAAAGGAGTCTTACTCCGCTCTGGCTGGTGTAGCTCAGTGGACTGAGCACGGGCCTGCGAACCAAAGGGTGGCAGTCAGGTTCCCAGTCAGGGCACAAGCCTGGGTTGTGAGCCAGGTCCCCAGGAGGGGGTGCACGAGAGGCAACCACACATTGATGTTCTCTCCCTCTTTCTCTTCCCCTTCCCCTCTCTCTAAAAATACATAAATAAAATCTTTAAAAAAAAAGTTCTTACCCATTTAATATGTGTTCAAAAAGATGAACTTGACCATCTCTGCAAACAACAGCTAACTTGACAGGCTAAAAAAAAATGTAACTGATTATTCTAACAGATAAATCTATTCTAATGGAAATTACTTCTATATAATATATTTATGAAACTTCAACTCTCCTTCCCATGCCTTCATTTAAATTACTTTATTGTTGTTCAAGTACAGTTGTCTGCATTTACTCCCCACCACTCCCCCCCAACACCAGCCATCCCTACCTCCCTCCCCTGATTCTACCTCCCCTTGGTTTTGTCCATGTGTCCTTTATAGTTGTTCCTGAAAATACTTCACTCCTTTAAATGACCAGACAGCAAAGATGTACAGCTGCTGCATTTAAATACAATTATTGTCTTCAAAATAACAATTCAAGTTGTTGTCGAGCTTATAAATAAGGAGTTTTTAGGCCAAGAAGAAAATACGGGCAAGGAGAATGCAGCCTGGAAGTCAGATGAGGGAAGTCACTACCAAGCGCACAGGCTGACAACAGGGAACTGGTGGGCCCCGCATGAAAGAGCCGTCGGGACTGCGGAAAATGCCACTGCACCCTGCCCCTTCCCTCAGGAGAGCTGACCACGGTGCCCTGGTGGTTACTTCAAAAATCTAAGAAGATTTTTGTTTTACTTCCTTCTTCCCCCACCAATGTCCCCTATTTCTTAAATCATTAAATCATCTAAAACAAACCCAAAAACAAATTCCCAAACATTGAGCCATTTACCTCTTCTTTGTTTTCTGATAAAGTCAAGTCAATATAGACAGGTTCATCGGTAACCGTGAAAGACATCACTGCATTCTTTTCTTTGTTTTCTGACCGGACCTGCCTAGATAACAAAACCAGTAATTAGACAGTAAAACATTTTAAAAAAGAGAGCAAACTCCTAAAAGGAGTCACAGCACTAAGTTCCCAATAGTTTTTCACCGTTTGAAAGCTAATAAGGTGACTAAGGATCAAAATAAGGAAACACTTGTATCCCTACCATTATCACATGGCTGCATGGGAAGAGAGAAAAGCATGAATGCATTTCTGGTAGATTACACCAGAGAAACATTCTCTATTTTTTCCATCCATCTATATGTCTACGTGATGGCTGCCAATATCATGTTGCCTTGATTTCTGCAGCTTAACAAGTTCTGAAATCAGGCAATATGAGTTCTCCAACATCTCCCTTCTTTTCAAAGCCCTTTGGCTATCTATGCCTTTGCATTTCCACTCAAACTTTAAAATCAGATTGTCAATTTCCTCAAGAGTCTACTGGGATTTTCACTAGGTTTGCATTAAATCTACAGGCTAACTTGAGAATTAACATTATAGCAATACTGAGAAAAAAAGAATCCAGACACACACATTTCTTAAAACAGAAACCACTTTTTCTTTTACAGAAGAAACTTTGTAGCCAGAGACCTCTCCATCTAGGGAGCCAAAGAGGTAAAGCATTTAAGATTGAAGCACTAGCCCTGGCTGGCATAGCTCAGTGGACTGAGCATGGGCTGCGAACCAAAGCATCGCAGGTTCAATTCCCAGTTAGGGCACATGCCTAGGTTGTGAGCCAGGTCCCCAGTGGGGACCACATGAGAGGCAACCACACATTGATGTTTCTCTCTCTCTCCTTCTCCTTCCTTTCCCCTCTCTAAAAATAAATAAATAAAATCTTAAAAAAAAAAAGATTGAAGTACCTTAGTAATGTCGGAAGACTCTGGTGGCAGATTTTAGCTTTCTGGCATTAATAATTTCTTATGTAAGTGTTAAACCCTCTAGAACTAAAAGGAATCATCCCAATAGCCATTCCTCAAGTACCAGACACAGAAAGGAAAACCAATGTAATCTGACTGAAGAGACATAATTCAGGTTCAGCTGATGGCTCGAAGGCAAAGTGACCCCGTGAACTCTCTCCACACCCAAGTACTTTAAGGAATACATATTTTGATGAGTCCCCTTATATCTGAGTATTATTTGGTATAAATTCACAGTAACTTTATATGGTCAAGAGAATGACCAATGCTCAAGTAATTGATTGCTAGGATGAGAGACTTACTTTTACTTTTTAAATCTCTTATTTAGCCCATGAACAGCAGGTTTTAAAAAAGTTAACTTCACCATCAGATGTCATAAAATCCAATAAATTTGTTATATTTCTTAAATTTAAAAACTTTTTGATTATCCTTTAATACAAAATTAATTTTTACTTTTAAAGATTTTATTTACTTACTTTTAGAAAGGGGAAGGGAGGGAGAAGGAGACAAACATGAATCGGTTACCTCTCACACGCCCCCAACTGGGGACCTGGCTCACAACCCAGGCGTGTGCCCGGACCAGGAATCTAAATAGCAAGCCTCCGGTTCTCAGGTGGGCATTCGATCCACTAACCCACACCCGCCAGGGCAATTTTTACTTTTAAAAGTAGTTTCAAAACCACAGTCAATTTAACATCCTCGGTAAGCTATCACTAAATACACATTACTGTAGTCACCCAAAGTCACCTATTTCAACAAAATCAAAGGTTTTCGGGGGGGGGGGGGGGGCGGCGTTAATTGGCCTGGTCATAAAAATATTCAGCCCATTATCTCTAAACAAGCATGGAGGTGGTTCTATTATGCAATGCTCTCAAATTTTTCTGATACAGATCTGTTTAAGGCAGGCTCAATTCTTCATTAGAAGTCAAGATAAATCCAACATTAAATACAATAAAAGCCAGTCTCATATTCATCATTTATATTAACCATGTAAGCTGTGACGGAGTCTTTCAAGACAAAGTTATCTTCCAAATCCAAAAGATTACGTACCAGACATTAAGTAACCGGTCATGTACTGCTCCAGATAAAAAATAAAGACCTGTGATACCATCAAAGGGTTGGCTCTCCTTAGGAGGTCTGACAGTAGTGAACATAAGTGAGGAAACCGGCGTTGCATGCCCTGTGAAGTGCTAAAAAAAAAGTTACATCACACTTAGGAGAGGATGGATACAAAACAGTAAAAAAAGTTCAGAGCCCGTATGTGCCATAAGCCATATATCATAAGTCTGAAATCAGAGCTCCAGACTAAAGGTAACAAATTCTAAACAACCAAGCTTATTTGTGGTATATTCTTCTTGCTTCTTAAAACCCCTTCGGAAAATAATGAAAATTAAGATTTTCTTTTTAAATGACTGTACCCCACCGTCTGTCTTTCTTCCATTTTTGAGTTAAAGATTCACTTTAATCCTATCCATTTTTAAAGGGTGATAGGGTGCTCAGACACAGCCAAGGAATTGTAGGTCTTCATTTTACTCTCAGTGAGTCGAAACCACAATTTTAAGGCATCATCACAGCACCAAAAATTCAGTAACCCCTGAGCACACTCAAATCTAGTACTAAATTTCCACAGTTAATTAAATACTGTAAGTGGACCAAATGTGGGGTGCAAGCTAGAAATCAAAATCACTAACATCACTTCATAGTAAAGGATTTTTCATTCCAGTTCCACTTATTTGTTCTGTTCATTTCTCCAATGCATGTGAAGTGGATATGTATAACCTATTTAATACTGAACACCAACAAACTGGATTTGGAGGCTTTGTCTATTAATTCCACTCTTCGATATGCTTGAAAACAAACAATCTGTGTTTTTGAAACAATATTCAATGGCTCAGACCCCTACATTTCTCCACGCTTACTCTAGATGACCACTACGCTTACAACTAATTTGATTCACTCACTCTGTAGACTTCTTTGGTCTCCAAAACCCATAGTTTGATTGTTCGACCAGCTGAAAGCAGCATCTTCCCATCTGGGCTGATACACAGGGAACTGACGCTGCTGTTGTCACCTTTCCATTTGCTACATTGGGAACAGAGACAAAAATACGTGAATAGGGAGAAAACTTTATTCAGAGCAAAATCATAGCAGAACTATGTAAGGTTCTATACCCGACTGCATTTCCTAAAAGCTTGTGACAGGTAACTAGCCTACCACTAAGGTAAAGCCTCCCTGACAGAGAGGTTCCCAAGAGGAGATGCAAGCTCTAGACCAGCGGTCCCCAACCTTTCTGGCACCAGCGACCGGTTTTGAGGAAGACAGTTTTTCCATGGCCCGCTAACAGTCCATGGCCCAGGGGTTGGGGACCCCTGATCTAAACAGGGAGTACTAAGGAAAGATTTTTAAACAACAGAAAGGATGAACATAGTATAAAAAAAAATGGAGAACACAAATTTCCAGGATAAACGGTCCCTCAAATGCCAATATAACTCAATGATTAAAGAAAAAACCTCAGGATATTGTGGAGTACTAAGGACAACCACCACTGACAGCTGTAAAACCAATGAGCCCATGCTTCAAAATCCTGAGGGAAAATTACTTCCAACCTAAGATTATGCATCCACGAATTATGAACCAACTGTGAGACTCGATTAAAGACTCTGGTGGACAAGTAAAATCTCAATAAATTCATCATCCATGCACCCTTTCTGAGAAAGCTACCCATTTGTATGCTTCACCAAAAACAGCAAACCAACAATGAAAAATGGAATTTAGGAAATAGAGGATACACCTCACAAAAGAACTTTCAAGATGATGGAGAAAGGAAATCCCAGGACAACTGCTTGTTTGGCAAGCTCTGAAAGAAGGTAGAAGTCCTCCAAGAAATAAATGTAACTGGAGGAAAGCCTCCAAGAAACAGTAAAACCGACGTGACTAAAAATAACTGAGAACTACACTGCTACAGGAGTGAGACGGAGGCGACAGGCATGTACAAAACTAAGCAATGAACAGTAAGTCCTCTGAACCAGCTCTTTCCCAGACATTCCAGCTATTGCTGACATCACTGTTCCCCAAAGCATTACTTTGGTTACTTTATTTCTAAGACACTGCCCTTCACTGGCTCTCTCCTGCTTACCGGATGGTTGTCTGTGGTTTCTATCTATGACACTTAAGGCTACCAGACTCTTAAGACACTTGCCCCATACCCTCTACCCTCATAATCCCCTAGTACATTCCTGCTCTACACTACTCAGGTCTAAGTAAATCTTCCACTTCCCGTTCTCATAGCCTTTGCTTGCCATTTCCCCACCTTCCTTTCCCTGCCCTCTTCTATCCAAATCTTACCTATCCTGGAAGGCCCAACAGAAATCCCTTCTCCTCCACCAGGCCTTCCAACAAGGCCCGACTCACTGACCAGTAATCACTTGCTACCTTACGACATCACTCGTGCCGTTCTCTTTTGTGCCAGTCTTTACCTGTGTCAAAATCTTCCAAGATTTAAAAGTTCCTTGAAAACAGTCCACATAGCCCAATTAGTGTCAACATTCCCCACCCTCGCCAATTGATCTGTGAAATTCTAATGCATTTCCAAACAGCAACCGAGGCATCCCCCCAACGCCACAGAACCATCAACACTACTCACCACTTTACTTTGCACGTCTGTGTATTCCATTCCACAATATGCTTATCATCTGAACAACTATACAAACAGCCATTGTCTTGATGCCACTGTATGCAATTCACTTTGTTGTCATGTCCACCATTCTATACATTAAAAATATATATATATTAAAAAAAACTCAACCAACATAATATGTACCCCGAAATTATCACTAAACAGTTAACTGCAATGCTAGGCTTTAACTTAATTTTAAAAAAAGAAAAACCTACATCTATCCATTTCTACCATCAAAAATGAGATAAATCAGCTTTAACTTCATCAAATATTAACTTCCCCTCCTCTGCTGGAAAAACATGCTTCTACATGCTAAGCTAGAGGCTACTACTCCTAAATGCTGCTTGCTTCTCACAGGAATGCCAGCACGACGCATGATACATGCTTCATGTACAGCAGCAACAAGTCTGTGACACTTGAATGAACTAGCGAGGTCAAATCCTGAAGCGTTTAAGGTCAACATTTAAGATAAAAATCATGTCCAGTCAAAAGTATCATTGAAAATCTTTTTTTTTTTTTTAAGATTTCACTTTCAAAGAGAGGGAAAGGGAGGGAGGAATAGGAGAGAAACGTTGATGTGTGAACATCGATCGGCTGCCTCGCTTGCCCCAACTGGGAACCTGGCCCACCACCCAGGCATGTTCCCCGACCAGGAGTCTAACCGGCAACCTTTCCATTCACAGGCCGACGCTCAATCCACTGAGCCACGTCAGCCATGGAAAAATCTTTTTTTTTTTTTAAGTGCCAAAAATCTCTCTCAATAAAGAAATCTGTTCAGGTAAACACTAAATGTTTCCTTGTGTGAGAAATCACTCTGTATTAAAGATGCTTTAAACATTCTCAGCATAGCAAGATGCTTACTCACCCAGAGGCACAAGATTCAAAATCAGGATAAAAAATTCCACCTATCAGGTATTTTTTGTTAGTGTTATTGCTGTTTTAATGAGAATATTCAATGGTGGCATTAAATACTACTGAAATACAGGTACCATCCTTCCATTGCTAATTACATACGAATTAGGAAAACTCTTCCGGAAAGTAATTGTATGCTATGTATGAGACACCATAACACTCAAAACCTCCGACTCATTAATTGCAGGAATCATGTAAGGAAAAAAAATGTATAAACAAATAAAAATCGGAAACCACCTTAATGGTCAGTAGGATTAAATCACCAAGGGACTATCCAATTTAGTGGTATTTTAGCCAGTCACTTAAAATGTTTATAACTAGTTCTGGACAAATGTGAAAACTGTTTATGTTGTAATATAATGGGAAATATCAGGATATTTCAAAATAGATGGACAGAACCCAAATGTACTTTTCAATATATGCACAAAGCAAAGAAACACACAATCTATTACACAGAAGATCTTTCAGTGACAGATTTAGGTATAAATTGTTTTCCCTTTTCAACATCATGTAGTTCCAAAATATCTATAGGTAGATGTCACTTAAAGCATTGTGTTATTTCTACTACAGAGAGCATTCCTGTACATAGTCAGGAGTGAGTGAACACCAACATGTATTGCAATAGATACTGTCTGAAGCAAAGTGTGTCAGTTGCTGTCTGGCAGAGTCAAACCCTCCCTCCTGTGCTCTGCAATGCTGGGGCTGGGATTCTGCAAACCACATTTCTGCTTCGCCCGTTGGGTGGCCAGCAAGCTCCACCAATAAGGGGTGCTGGCGGGAGACAAGGCTGGAGGGGGAACAGGGCACTTCTTCCTTCCTGCCCTCCTTCCTGCACCGCCCCACTGCTTCTTCATCCAGCAGTGGCCATGTTCTCAGCAGCAACTGAGTGCAGTTCTCCCGGCACCTGAGGACCAGTCTCCTCGCCTCCCCTCAGAGACACCAGCAGTCGGCCCGAATCCCCTCAGTTCTGGCCCCCAGGCCCACGGGGTCAACCCCTGCTCAAGACACGGCGACAGCAGCTCCTCTCACTTTCAGCAGTAATCCCAACCACCTCCTTCGGCCTCTAGCCCGAGGGATGGTGGGCTGCTTCCTCCAGTTCGCCGTGATGCTTAGAATTCACCTCACCCTTTATTATTCTCAATCTAGTCAACAATTTTTCATATTCTGATCAGTAATAAGAACTGTTACCTACCATAGCTATTATCCATTATCACTGTTCAGAATTTTGAATGCAGAAGGGGCAGAAAATGCCCCCATAATATAGATCCTATAGCATATCCTGAACAGTTTTGTTTTTATTTAATAAATCTCTAGTATACCAGTTTCCCTGACATATCTTTTTACATAAAATACGCACATACTTACTATTAATTTACTGTGTAGTTCTCCTTTTACTGTGCTGTATAATAAAACACTACCGACTGCTGTACCCAGAGCCAACAAGTCAATCTGGTTACTCGTTTCTACAGGTTCTGATTTCCTTTTTTTCCTCTGAGGACTTTCCTAAAAATAAAAGAAAAAAAGTTTATTTTATATTTCAAACACTGAAACATCACTAATGCATGAATGCAAATACCCAACAGCCCACAAATGAAATGTGATTGCTACTAAGAGGTACTTCCTTTAAAAAAAGGTAGGATTCCCTCTTTCTTACTACTTAGAGAAAGAAACACCCACTGCAGTAGAAGAGCTCATACTTCTCGTCCCCCATCTCCACCTCCGTGTACGGGAGGCGTCAAACGGGACGAGGCCTATGTATGCCCTTGGTACTCTGACAGGTCCAATGCTCCCTCCCAAGCACAGGGTGACAGGCCCGTGCTCAAGCAGCCAGACACTTCCCCCTGTCTCCCCCATCTTTTCTTTCATTCTCCCTTTGTTTTCAGGAAAAGGGACTGAAATGTTTTTATATTTAAAAAATGCATTTACTTCCGTTTGAGTCAAAACATAGCAGTAACTGATGGAGCAGAACAGAGCACACACTGGAGGAGTTGCTCCAGTGTCTAAGGCTCGTCCCCAAGTCCCGTGCTGCCTTGGTGATTCCAATGACTGAAGACGCACAAGTTTAAAGCTAGTGTCATGTGCTGCAGGGCTGTGATTCATTTCAAAAATGATAATAACAGCTCTTGTCTGTCCATCAAAAAGACAATGATCCTAGCTTCAGAGTACTATATCAGTTTAGTTTATAATTCTGAAACATTATTTCAAAACTTCTCTTCCAATGTTTATATTTTTTTAATTAGTATGCCAGCCTATATTTTAGCATCAACAAACTCCAACAAATCTGTTCATTTAGTGCAAAACAGACCAGTACTCCAGGTAAAAAAAACACATTCCCTCAGTAGTGCAAGATCTTTGCTGTACACCACAAAGTAGAGGTCCAGGATACATAAAAATCTGCTCAGCCCACCCCACCAATGGAAACTATGTTACCAGTACCTAAAGAGTATCAAGGAGTAGATTTGTAAAGCATTTCCCATTTTTTTTCCTTTAAGTTATCTTATGGAGATGGTACATTTGAAAATTTTGATTCACTGGACATACTTGACAACAACGATAAAAAAGATTTAACTAAAAATAGGGTAACATTCTACATACAGGGAAAAAAAAAACACATTTTGCAAGTCCTGAAAAATGTACCTACATTCATAAACCCAAGAGAAGTCACAATTAAAAGCCAAAGCATAAAACGACCTGATAATCTCAACGGTAACACTTAATTTACTTGAAGCACCAAAACTTCAGCACAAGCCTTGTCCTAGATCCCAGCTCCAGTTAAACGAAGTTCTAAAGCTGCCTCTAAGTGACCCCAGAAAACAAACGTGGTTTCTGCGTTAAGGCTATAAACACAAACACCTATTTTAGGCAAAGACAATGGGGGAAAGGACACCAACCTATTACTATCTCAACAGGAAACTCTGAAAGATTCTACAAGTTATTTCTTCTGGTTTGGGTTTTCCCCAAGTCAAATTACAGCGCTCCACACTGAGGCTCCAACATGTGACACGCGGCTGGTCCAAACGCGCACAGTGTGTTTTCTGCAGATCTGAATCTGCATTTCAAAGCAAAGCAATTTCAGAAATTAAAAATTAACATTTTCGAAGCCCTGGTTCCCCTACCAGCAAATCTCTGTATTTTGGGGAGAAACAAGCAGAGTAACAAGTGGGAGGAGTATCCACAGAATTTATGCCCAATTTTGAGGGTTACTGATTTAAACCTAAATAATAATCCAATTAATTAATCTCAAAGAACTACTGACTCATGTATGTTTTCTCAGATTTGATCTTTTTAAAAACAACTTCCCATTCGGCAGGACAAACATGTCCAAACACGTAACACATAAACTGGGCAAGCAGTTTAAATAACCAGTGTGCATTTTAGTGAACTCCTAGTATTTTAATTATTATCCCATCACGAAGTGTTTCTGAAACCAAGGGTGAAGCGGTGCAGTTGACTGCAGATTACGACAGACCTTCATTGGCACTTTCTATCTGAACCCATTCTTCCTGGGATCATAAACTCCAGTGACTCCCCAGAGAAAAGCAAATCAACATTAATTCTCCAGCATTCAAAAGCATCCACAATTTGCCTGCGACGCATCTTGTCCAGCCTTATTTTCAATCCCACCCTTACAATGCACACCCCCATCACAAATAAACTTTTCCATTTGCCTTTGCTTTTCACGGCACTTGGTGGGGCCTTTTCCTACCCACTTCAATTCTCATTTGGTTTAATGTATCAGAATTGTTTTTATTTCCTCACTGATATTTTAGACATATTTTGTTCCCTCTAATGTGCCTAGCATTAGTGGTATGTACATAAACTGTACAGGTAACTGTATAAAATAATGGAAAAGGAAGGCTAAGAATCTAGTTCATGTATCTACTTGCGACAGGAAAACGTGTGTTCCCGAAGGTACCAGGAGTGAAGACCCAACGAGATGATTTTAGACTAGTCGTTCTCAAAATGAAGGTACGACTGAGCTAAGCAGTACGTACCAATCAATACCTGTCTGAAGAAAGTGTGCCGGCACTTGACCCAGACGGCAGCAAAGAGGCTGAGTGGCACGGGTGCATAATTTATGAAAAGCAAGGCACAGTACGGCTGTGGTGAAAACAGAGAGAAAAAAGCACATCCAGGTAATGAGAAGTCTGAATGTGATCAATTAACCAGTGACTTTCGAGACTGAGATCCTGCAGTAAGAAAGTGTTTACAGAGAGAAAGAGTACATACTCATAACAACATATGTAGAGAAGTTTCACAAAAAAACCCTTTAACATGCAAAACACACTCTGATGTCTTATGCCGTCATGACCCACTAAATCTGTTTCACAATCCACCAATAAATCAAAACCTATTTTTGAAAAATACCAACCTCTAGACACTGAAAATAATGCTAAAGTTTCAAATTTCATTCTGCAATTAGTCTCCTATGCCATTTCTTGGCATTAGTCATTTACTCTGAGAAATGTTTCATGGATAACAATGAACAAAATGTGTGCACTTTATATATAACTGTATGCATTTATGTCAAAAACAACTCTAATACACCAGAACATCTATTTCTGCCTATGGGATCTAATCTGCAAACTTTACCATTTGAAGTTTAAACACCGAAGAGACCTTAAGACAGAGCCCTATACAAGAACACAACTGGACTGTGCTACCTCTCTGACAGACAGGAGCGGGGATGCTCGGCTCAGACTTTTCCCAGAAGCATCCTTAATGCCACTATGCTTGCCCTGCCCCGTGTTTGAAACGCCCTGTGCTTCATTCAGCAAGCTCTAAGCCGTGTGGATGCGCTTTGCAGTGACAGCAAAGCAGCACAAACACATGTACTGTGGTAGCCAATAGCAGACAAGGTCTGTTTCTTCAGGGCTCTACAGTAGGTAGGGAAGGAAAAGGAGAAAAGTTTGAGAGATTTAGGGGTGGGAATGGAATAGCAGAATCACTTGCTAGGTGCTCTGCCACTTACTGTGTGGCTTTGGTCTATCACAGAACATCTCAGCCTCAGTTTACCCACCTAAACTAAGGAACTCAAACAACAGCATCCATCCACAGTCCATCAGTCTGTCTCCCTGAACTTTTCTTGTCATCATTAGAGGTCCTCTTCACCCAGGCTCCGTCAACCAAATGAAAACGCTCAGCTATGCAGTATGGGTGAAACCCTCTACAAACTACTGTGGCATAAATGCAAAGTATTATAACCACTCTGTGACTGAGAATAAGACGCAGCAGTCTAATTTTTCTAAACATCTATGAACTAACTGCTTTAACTCCAGTTTAAGAAAAACAGCACCAACTCATTTTTCTCCACTGATTAACGTCACTAAACTTTGTCCTTGGGTGGTGAACCGCCAATCACTCGAACAGATAGATACTCTTACAAACTGATTTACATGGAGGAATGTAGCAGTAAATGACAAATGAGCCCACAGGGAACACCTGTTGGCTTGTTCAGTGACGACGACTAACACTCACTCCATGCCGGGCCACGCCACACCAGTCACAGCGTCTGGACTGCGGTGGGCACCACCACTTCATCGGTTATTAAGGCTTTGGTGAAGCCACTTAAACTTTCTTAGTTCTGATTCTCGGTCTTTACAAATGTAGTAATTTTAGGGCATGTCACAGAGTTGTGTGGCTAAAATGAGAATACAGGCAAAAGAATCAAACACCTACAAAAATTTTTTAATGTAACCCAATTCATTTTTCAATAAGGCCCCCAAAACTAAAGTGACATGCTCAGTGTGACAAAACCAAGTCTGAATTGAGCTGTGGTTGTGAAACCGAATCCAGGTATTTTTCTATTGTATCAGTGATATATTTAATCCAAAACTCTGACTTTTAACAGGACACTTAACACTAGACAGATGTTTTATTCCTGAGGCATACAATGTGACTGTCAAGTCAACAAAAAAACAGAGTGGGCAAAAAAATTTCTGCCAGCCTAATACTAACTATTTGTTGCAGATAATGGAAAACTGAGCTCTAAATACCTGAGATCTAGTCCAGGTTTAGTTTTTGGCTCTTTGCAAGTTACTTAGTGTCCCAGAGCCTCAGTTTCTCCTTCCCAAACAAAGCAGAAAGTTAGTCCTTACCTTGCAGGACTAACCAACCATACAAATACGAGATACTAATAATAACAAAAACTTGAAGCACTTACACATCAAGAACTATTCTAAATGGTTTCTGCACTACTAAATGTTAACCTTCATAACCACTCTAGGATGTGGGCACTATTATCCCCATGTTACAAATGGGAAACTAGAGCCAAATTAATACTAGGAAGCCAGGCCTGGATGCAAATCTAGACAGCATACTTAACTGCAGTTCCCACGTGCGTGTATGTTAGAACGATCGTAGTCGAGCGAGTCAAAAAGGAATGGCATCTTACCGGCGATGGCTCCCCAACGGTGAAAAGCCTTCCCTAATTCGGCAGTGTCCCATCTAAGACAAACTTCACCTACACTCTTATTTAAGTTAAAACTATTTCACTGTACTTCCACATCCTAACGCAAACTTCAGACTTGGGGGAAATGGGTTTATGAAGGAAAGTCGAGGCGATGTTAAAAATAAAAAAGCAAGACTGTTCAAACGGCTGAGACTGGAAACGAGCCTGGGAGAGTCAAGAGTTGAAAGCGTCTTGGACGTGAAAGACAGACAACACGTGGTGAGCCGGCACCCAAGGGTGGCGGAGCAAGCAAGCAAGAAAATAGACTTGTTGATTCCAACCACCCAAGGCATATCCGATGAGAAGGTAGTGAGCGTGTCTGCAGTGGAGCCCCAAAGCGGACGGACCTCTGTCAAAAGCCAGGGCTCAAAAGATCGCATTCCACTGAGCGAGGCCCGGCAGCCCCCGGAGGTGGAGAGGCCGCCGGGGCCTCGGCGAATATGGCGGCCCCGGCGACAGCGGGAAGAGGGGCGAAAACCACACAGAGCCCGCTAGGAGGGCTCCGGTCCACTGCCCGTCCGATCGGGCCGAGTCCTCAGTCACTGCGTCTGGACAGGCTGCGCACAGAACTGGCGGCGCGGGCCCACTACGCGCGGCCGCACTCAGTGCCTCCTCGCCGCGGGCCTCCGAGGGCCACGCGGGTAGCAAGGCCACACGCCGTCGGTCCCTGGGGGCGCAGAGGCCGAGCCCCGGCAGGAACCCACCTCCCGCCGTCCCGCTCGCTTTACCTTGGCCTGTAACCGCGCTGGCGCCCAGGCCAGGCAGGTGCAGGTACCGCTGAGGTGCGCGGAAGGCACGTACTCTTGGTGCAACCGGTTGTTAGCTGTCTCCCACACTCGCAGGTGACCGTCGGCAGACGCCAAAGCAAAGTAGGCCTGACTCTGCGGGGAGAAGGCGCAGGGGAGCCCCGCGGGAGACAGGGGGTCGGCAACTCGGCCGCCACCCGCCGCCATTGCTGCTCTGGCTCCGCGGCAGCCACGTGTTCGCACGTGCGCAGGCGCACGGGGCCGGGGCGGGGCCTGGAGGGAGGAAGTAGGGCGGAGGGACCTCAGAGAGCCCAGGGAGTGGCTGTTCGCAACGCCAGAGAACGTTGGGCAGGCCCAACCTGTGGACAGTGGCTTGCTGGGCCTAACGCTAACTTATACTGGGGAGAGAGGACCAGCGAAGGAACTTGACTGTGCATTGCAGGACAGGACCATTCTTTAGAAAGAAAGAGGTTTGGGTTTGTTTTTGAAACTGTATCTTTTCTGCCAACCTTATTTCCAGACTGTTTGAGAGTTTGTGGAAGAACAGCTTAGGACCACTCAGTGGTTCTTCCTACCCATCCAGTGGCCTGAGCAGTGGGGACGGCAGACTAGTGTTCAGTGGCAGGCTGGGCACTCCAGCCTTCGGTAGGAAACCGCTGATTAGACACAGAGGGCACCTGCACACCTTCAGACCAGTCTGCGACCTCAGGTTGAGCTGCAGTGAACTCAAAAGCCGGAGCAGTCCATGCGCCCTGAATTTCCTCCTCTTCCTTTTCAATCTCTTCAGCCTCTCTGTAGAAGTAAAACTTGGCCCTGACCAGCGTGGCTCAGTTGGTTGGGCATTGTCCTGAAAAGCGGAAGGTCACCGGTTGGAGTCCTGGTCAGGGCACATGCCTGGGTTGTGGGTTCGGTCCCCAGCCAGGGTGCATAAGACAGGCAACTGCTAGATGTTTCTCTCCCTCTCTATCTCTCTCCCTTTCCCTCTAAAAATAAACGAAATCCTTTTAAAAAGAAGAAGACGAAGTAAAGATTGGCCATGACCTTCCATGGGTATTCGTGGGAGATGGTGCCATGAATGCACAGTATTTCCCTGGCCAGCATCCACCACATCAGACCTACTGAGTGAGCCCCCTTGTTGTTGCCAGGGCGGGCAATGAACAGGTAGGGCAAAGGGGAGTCTGTGATACACAGATCAAGGGTAGGCAAGTTAACATAAGATGTCTCTTAACATAAGAAGCTGCTGGTCAGCCCTGGGATCAGTAACCACCAGTCATCTCAGCTCCCATCAGCTCTCAGATCCAGAAGGCTGCCTGGATCTGGTTAGTGAAGGTTATAGGGATAAGGCGTCCAGCAATAGGAGTGGCTACAGTGACAGCAGCAAACTAGCACAGCTCGCTGGTCAGTATTCCTGGACGATATGACACTGACATCAGCAGGGTTTTCAATGGCAACAATGGCACAAGCTGCCAGCAGAAGCTTCTTCCAGATTCCCTTCAGATATATGATGTAGATGCCAACACTTTTCCCTTTGTTGATGTCCTGTTCCATTCGGAAGTCAAGGTTGGTAGCACGTAAGTGGGTTCCTGCTGCAGGGAATTTGAGGATATCTTCCTTCATTTGCAGGATACCAAGGTCTCTGGACATTGTGAAATTTCCCTTTCAATTATGTGGGAACCGAGAGCAACACAGTATGGGCCCCTCTCAGGGTAGCACAGAAAGCTATTTCCTTTGTAATAACATGATTGAGCCCTGACTGGTGTGGCTCAGTGGACTGCGCACTGGCCTGCGAACTTAAAGGTTGCCAGTTCAGTTCCCAGTCAGGGCACATGCCTGAGTTGCAGGCCAGGTTCCCAGTTGGGGGTGTGTAAGAGGCAACTGATTGATGTCTCTCTCTCTCCTCTTTCCCTTCCTCTCTCTCTAAAAATAAATAGTCTTTTTAAAAAAATAACATGATTGAACAAAAATATGTTTAAAAAATATTCACTTATAACTGCACGACTATAACAATTATTTACATTTTTGCCCATCCACTTCCAGTCTGTAATTATGTATACACATAATAACAATTTATTTAATTGTAACAGTGTAAAACTAATGGCGGGAGTGCCTATTCCCTCTTAGTTCATCAAGATTTATCCCATGTTACTATATCAAATAGAAAAATTAATGTTTCCATAATATTTCACCAAATCTATACTTTCTGATTCAAGAAATGTCAAATGCTGTGCAGCCCACACAGAGCTTATAGCCCAGCAGGAAAGACAAAAAATACCACCCTCACAGCTATGGGGAGACTGAAGCTCTTACAGCTAGGAAGTGGCGTGATGAACAAGACACAGCCCTCTCCACAATCTCATCCTCTAACCTGGGAAATGGTGAAGAGTGACTTCCACACAGTGTGACACGTGCTATGATAGGTCTAAAGGCAGGATACACCAGGAGCACAGAGAGGCACTTTCCAGTCTTTTGTTAGCCACCATTCTAGTGGCAGCGTGAGGCTGATACCTGGACAACAAGGAAGTTACACATCACAGAGGGAACACGCATGTGCAGGGAGCTACAAGAGAAGATCTGTAGAACTGGAACTAGTGGTCTAGTTTGACTGGAGGGTTAAAAATGCCAGCCATCAGCCATAATGTCCTTTGACAGTCACTCTTTAATGTAATTGCTTGACTAAATGCCACCACATGACAGTGTCTTTCTGGCCTTATGTGATAATGTAAACAGAAGAGTTGATGATGCCTCATATTTTCAGAGAATAGTTTCAGAGTGCACGTTGACAGTGTCATAGCGAAGACAGAAGGAAAAGTATAGCTGGAAACAGAAAGGCACACACAGTGATCTTTTTTGAGAACTTAAATGCTCTAAAAGATCATGTCTAGGTCATTTCTGGTGGTGCGGAACCCAGTGGCCAACGGCCTACAGGACAACGTGCCCAAGTTTTATTGTGACCACTGCAATACACACCGCACCAGTGACTTTCCACCTGTGAGAAAAACACACTGCAGTGGCAGGAAACACACAGAGAATGTGAAAGACCACTGTCAGAAACAGATGGAGGGGCAGGCTCAGAGCCTGATGGACACAACAACTGCAGCACTTCAGCAAGGAGAGATACCTCCCACTCCGTTCTCTGCTCCTCCTCCTTCCTGCAGGGCCAATGATTCCGTCTCCCCCGAGTCTTCTGGGTCCTCCTCGCCCTGGTATGATGCCAGCACCCTGTATAGGGGGCCCTCCCATGATGCCAATGATGGGTTCTCCTCCTCCTGGGATGACGCCAGTGGGACCTGCTCCTGGATGAGGCCGCCTGTGGGAGGGCACATGCCCATGATGCCTGGGTACCCAGTGATGAGACCTCCTGCCCATCCCATGGTGGTGCCCACTCGGCCAGGAATGACTGGACCAGACAGATAAGGAGAGGGGAGCCTCTTTCTATCAGTTTTATGTTACTTGTTCTAGTCCACCAGGAGAGTGTGGTGCTGACTCTGGGTGTTTTCTAACAACGTGACAAGGAAAACTCACTCCCTCTTCCTATCAAAGAGAGAATAGTTTTGGAGGGGAGTAATGAGACAAAAAACATTTCATTTGTATTGTGAAATGTGAAAATAAAATTTTAAACTCTGTTAGCTAAAAAGAAAAAGACCATGACTAAATAATTTATATTTTCCAAAACATGTTAATGTGGTTAATGCACTTTTGAAATAAGCCACAACCACTCTTAGCAGAGTGCATAATCTCGGTGACTACCCTGTAATCCAATCCCTGCCGTGCTTTCTTCCACCTCCAGGCAATCTTCCTTACTTCCCCACCTTACTTTCAAATGAATAAGAAAAGCTGCCAAACTATTATTCTCTGGAGCATTTGAAATCTTGATCCCCAGCATATATCCCCAGTTTGGCTCAAATAAACTCTTATAAAATTTTTTAAAAATGTGTTAATGCATGTAAGACAAAATACTTATAACTTTGTGCCTGTTACTAAATGCCATTTAGTGTTTGCAGTTTATCTCAGAACTCAGACATGTACATTTATTCCCCATATTTTTTCAGTATACCTTCTCCTTCCAATTCCTACTCCTTCTGAAATAACAGTCAAGTACCATGCAATAGTATTTAAGATAAAAATGATTGTAAGGCTTAGGATTCAGAAGGTTCCAACTCAGACTCATATTTGGCAATGGTAATAAAAAGATTGGTTGTAAGAACTTTTCTTTAAAAAAAATTAAAACCAAAAGTGAGATGTGCATTTAGAGTGAGGGGGAGAGCAGTTTCTTTATTCGTTTTTAGGATTAAAATGGAGAAACCTGATGATGGAGTTTATGGTGGCTTATATTTTAGAAAGCAGAGATTAGAAAAGTATTATGTCTTCAAAAGTAATAACAAGACCTGTTTTATCAAATTTAAACTGAATCCACAGCCCTGTGAAGATATTTTGACTTTAACTCTGAATCAGTTGTACTGTTGCCAGGTCTTGGAGAAGGGATGTTAGGGTACCAAGAGTGTGGACTGCTGAGCCAGACTGCTCTGGAGGGGACCCCCTGTCACGTGACCTGTCAGTTATGCGCTGTTGCCCTATCACTGAATCTCCCTGGGTCAGTTTTCTTATGTGTAAAATGAGAAAACTTATTTCTAGCATAGAGTTATTGCAAAGTCGAATGAAATAAATACCTAACATGCCTGGTATTGCCAGACCCTCGGTAAATGTTTTCCAATTAAATTAATATTAAGTAAATAGGTCAGTGACAGTTAGTGTTAAATGAGCCTTTGGACTCCAAAGATAATCTTTTCCTCGTTTTGTTTTGTTTTTAGGAGTAAATTTATTTTTATTTAATTTTTTGGAAGGTGTCAAAACCTTTTAAAGAGATCCAATTAAAGCGAATCAGAAAATACAGTTAATGCTCTGAGCAGGGGTAAGAGGTTTAAACAACAAAAATGTCTCACAATTGTGGAGGCTAGAAGTCCAGCATCGAGGTGTGGACACGTTTGGCTTCTTCTGAGACCTCTTTCCTTGTCTTGCAGAATGGTGGTCTTCTGCCCATGTCCCCATGTCTTCTTCTAAGGGTAACAGTCATACTGGATTAATGCCCATTCCAATGATTTCATTTCAACTTAAGTACCTCGGTAAAAACTCTGTCTCCAAATACTGTCACATGTTGAGGTACATAGGGTTAGATTTCAGCACACGAATTTGCGGGGGAGGGGTGTGAAATTAAGCTTTTAACACGTCCTGCCAGCCGTTTTAGCAATGGTCTTTTGAGATGCTTCTAGTTTGGGGGAGGGTAAAATATTTAGCTAACTAATTGTTATATTTTAATTACTAAAACCAATTATGTGAAATAAGCACAAAGTGAACACTGCCACTATAATCTCTGAACCCGGGTCAAGCATGCAGGTGTCCAGAACGGAGTCCAAGGCACTTGGTAGGGCCCGGGAAGGAGCGTGGGTCAAGCGGGTGGCCCGTCCAACTGCCATCTGTCACACGCAACTCGGGACCAGTTTCATACATCTTGCGGGTGACCAAGAGACGTTCGTGTTCCCGAAAACCAGAGAACTAAACCTGGCGTAGGACTTCGGTTTATACAACAGAGCTTTCACAGACTTTGTCTCTCTTCAATGCCCCTGTCCTCAGGCGATGCTGGTGGAGACTCGCCAACGGTCATTATTTAGTCTGTCCACATTCCACATAAGGAGCTGGGCCCCGACGGGTTTGGGACACGATCCTGGCGCGTCACTCATCGAGGACTTCGCTGGTCGGGTCCCCAGCTCTGCCTCTCCGCCCCCTGCAAACGCAGGCGCAGTCACAGCGCTCTCCTCCCACAGGAGCCCCGACGTCCGCAGGCAGCAGCTTCAGCGCGACGCACCGCGAGAGACGGGGCCTGGCCCGGTCTTACGTCACTAGTCCGCGACGGCGCCTGCGCAAGTCAGCATGCTGTCAGCGGGCCGCCGCAGTCCAGTCCTTCTACAGCTGCGGTGCCTCCGTAGGCGGCCAGTGATCGCGACCTGCCCATTACTGCGTGGCCTTGGACAAGAGCCCTTCGAGAGAGTCCGGTCACTGTGTCTCAAGTCCTCTCAAAGAGAAGCGCGGGATGGAGAGGGGGAGCACAAAGCGACACCGAAGAAAGTCCCCAGCGCAGAGTCGCCTCCATCTCTCCCTCCGAGCGTCCGTGGCGTTGGGACCAGATGTCATTCGTCCCAGGAAAGCCTCAGACTGCCGACGCCTCGAGAGGAGTTACCCCCTCGAGAGCGCGAGGACTCGAGTGAAGACCAGGGCCAGGCCAGCCCCGCGCGCCGGGGATCCGGGACTCCCTCCCTATCGGCCCTGGTCGAAGAGCTTCCCGTCCCCTCTTCCTGGTCAGCTTCCAGAGAGGAGCCCTTTCGGGCTGGGGAACTGGTTTTAGCTGAGATTGGGAAGAGAGAAACACAATTTAAAAAGTTATTTAGGTTGCACAAGGCGGGACATTTAAACAGTAACTGGGGGGCAGTCCCGTTCAGCGACATCGTGGGGAAGTTCCCTGGCCAGATAGTAAGGAGTTCCTCTGGTAAGCACTTCATGCTGAAGAGGCCGGCATTGGAAGACTATGTATTGCAGATGAAGAGAGGTCCTGCCATAACGTATCCAAAGGTACGCGATGGAAGTTAGGTGCATATTGGTTCCAGAAAGCAAAACCGATGCACTACTACAGGCCCGATTCACGTACTCAAAGCAGAAGAGCACATCTCATAAGTTTCGGGTTTTTATTGTTCTCAGCCTTTGGGGGAAAAAATCCACGGATATGGCTTTTACGCTAATTTTAGGAAACAGCCAGATTTTAATTTTGACTTGGGAGTCTCAATTCTCTGATCTGTAAAGTGAAGAGAACGTCGACTACTTTATAGAGTGATGTGGACTCACTAGGCAAATAATAAGTACTTGTATTTCCTCCCCATAATTCATTTAAGTTTACAAGTTCAGCACCCGAGAGCATGCCGAATTCTTTTGGGAACATTTTTTTAGTACCATTATGGTGATATTTTAATCATTTAATTTAATAAGGCATGTTACTAGAGGTTTCTGTTACCAACAATGGATATATTACAATGCTTTACCTTTAGAAAAAAAGTTCTATATAAAAAAAGATAAAATTAAAACGATTATGTTTTTTTTTAAAGATTTTATTTATTTATTTGTAGAGAGAGGGTAATGGAGGGAAGCAAAGAGGGAGAGAAACATCGTGTGGTTGCCTCTCGCATGCAGCTGACTGGGGATCAAACCCACAACCCAGGAATGTGCCCTGACCGGGAAGGGACCAGCGACCTTCCCTTTGCTGTCCGGCACCCAGCCAACTGAGCCACACTGGTCAGGGCCCTGTCAGATTAATTTTCATAAAAAGCCATGTATATTATTACCTCAGTGACATGTCCCAGTTACTCACCAGGTCAAATTGAAATTTTTTAGCCTGGCATTTAAATCTCTCCTTCTCTCTCCTGAGATAGGCAAATTGTGTTTACCTCTGTTTTATTCAAAACTGTTTCTGCCTGTGGTTGTTTCCTTAAATTCAACACTCTGTCTTCAAACTAGGACAGTCTGCTGATTTCTCCTTTCTCTGAGCTCCTTTGGTACTTATTATCTGCAATTTCAATGTTATACTACTTTATTTGCTAATCGATTCTTGACTATCATATTTCATCAGGTAAAATACAAAGTCTTGCTAGCAGGGCCAAGGTTTAATCCTTTGTTTTCACTTTTTTCTTCTCCGAATCTAATGTAGTATTTGGTAAGAGTAGGTGCTTAGTACATATTTATTGGTTACTGTGTTTAAATCATAGGATATAAATATGATGCTGTTGATGATGGATATTCACCCAGGTGATACTGTTTTGGAAGCCGGCTCGGGTTCTGGTGGAATGAGTTTGTTTTTATCCAAAGCAGGTAAGAGATTGGTATAAATGAGCTGAATTTAGATAACAGAAAAGATTCAAGCTGTTCATAAGTTAAATAAATAAAGATGTTTTAGAAAATATTCACATAACTTTGGGATATAGAGAATTCTCTTTGAAACCAAATGTAAGCAAATAAATTTACATTTTGTACATTTTTCCAGTCACTCTCTTTCTAAACCTTCTGTTTTCTTTGATTTCTCTTACGCTCTTCATGCTTTTTTAATTCTTCTACTTTATTTATAAATAGAAAAAAATAAACTTTTTTTGGAGCATAACATAGCTACTGAAAAGTGCCCAGATTGTAAGTGTATATCTCAATGAAGTTTTAAAATATTTTATTTATTTATTTGTAGAGAGAGGAGAAGGGAGGGAAAAAGAGAGGGAGAAAAACATCAGTGTGTGAGAGAAACATCCATGAGTTGCCTCCCCAACCGGGGACCAGACCCACAACCCAGGCAGGTGCCCTATCAGGGAGCGAACCTACAACCTTTCACTTTGTGGGATGACACTCAACCAATTGAGCCACACCAGTCAGGGCTTAATGAATTTTTACAGAGTGGCCACCCTCATGGAGCTGTTACTCAGACCAAGACACGCTGCACCACAGAAGCCCCCTTTGTTTCCTCTCAGTCCTGTCCTCCCAGAGGTAACCACTATCCTGACTTTTATCAACATTAATTAGTTTCGCCAGTTTTAAACCTCAGACAAAAGGAATCACACAGTATGTACTCTTACATGTCTGGCTACTTTCATTCAACATTCTGTTTGTGAGATTCAGCCATTGCATGTAGCAGTGTTTCTTTCATTCTAGTTGCTACATAGTTCCTTCATTTTATAAATAAGTCACAATTTATTCATTCTGCTCTTGATGGCATTTAAGATGAATATTATGAATAGTGCCACTCTGAACATTCTGCTACTTGTCTTTTGGTGCACATACATACATATTTTTGTTAATAGTGCCAGATGAGTTCTCAGTGTGAAAGAACATAGAGAGCTGTCAGCTGCTGGGCTGGCATACTATCACAGGTAAAGAATTATTGTTGGTGTTCATAAATAGATCTATCATAATACAGAACTAAGTTAAAGCTAGATCATGAAGAATGTTCCTGTCTTTAAGAAAATCTGTATGAGCCCTGGCTGGTGTAGCTCGGTGGATTGAGCATGGGCCTGCGAACCAAAGGGTTACAGGTTCAGTTCCCAGTCAGGGCACATGCCTGGGTTGTGGGCCTGGTCCCCAGGAGGGGGCATGCAAGAGGCAACCACACATTGATGTTTCTTCAAACATAAATCTTTAAAAAAAAATAGAAATCTATATGAATTGTCAGTTGGTAAAAGTACTGCTTGAAGGGAACACCTGATCAAAAATCAAGAGGTATTTAGTAAACATATATGTATCTGATCATGTTCCCACCGCTTGATGTCTGGTTACTATTATCCTAGTTGATTATTGTTCCCTGTGACCACTTAATTCCTCTGAGTGTCAGGGTTGCTTTCTGGATGCCGGTGCAGTGTTCCCTTTCTCACTTATTAATAGATTCCTGAACAGTGACAGAACTCTATTTGGGTAGGGTTTTTTTTTTTTAAGATTTTATTTAGTTACTTTTAGACAGAGGGGAAGGGAGCGAGAAAGAGAGGGAGAGAAACATCAATGTGTGGTTGTCTCGCACACCCCCTACTGGGGACCTGGCCTGCAACCCAGGCATGTGCCCTGACTGGGAATCGAACCAGTGACCCTTTGGTTTGCAGGCCGGCGCTCAATTCACTGAGCCACACCAGCCAGGGCTCTATTTGGGTAGTTCTTTAAAAAATCATTTATGTTGTTTAATGCATTCTTTTTTTAACTAATAAACTGTTAAAGCAGTTATGTGCATGTATAGGTCAATTTTATAAAGATTATAGATAGAAATATGCTACATTATACTTGAACTATTTGAATTATTTTTTCACACCTATATAATAATACATTTTCACAATAAGTTTTTAACATTCTTTTATGAATACTATGAAGTCTCATAAATTATTTTTTTTAATTAAGTTGGATCACAAGGACAAGTCATAAGTTTTGAAATACGAAAAGACTTCCATGAACTGGCTAAGAAGAATTACAAACACTGGCGTGATTCATGGAAAATTAGTCATGTAGAAGAGTGGCCAGACAATGTAGAGTTCATTCACAAAGATATTTCAGGAGCAACTGAAGACATAAAATCTTTAACACTTGATGCGGTAAGTTTTCAAAAGTGGTTCCTATGATATTATCTAATACAGAGTACGAAGAAAACAAGGATCGCACTTTTTTTATATGGAAGAGGATCTTTCTTCATTATTTGCCCCATTGCTATATATCTGTCATGGGAGGAATTATTTTCCTTCAATATCGTGGTGGGATTTAGAGCAGAGAGACTTACTGAATCAGTTGCCAAAGTTGTTAATAAATATAGGGTAGTGACCAGGGAGGAGTAGTTGAGCATCATAAATTGACGCGGACTCTGTCCAGTGGGGTCCGTATGTTGTGGATGCAACAAATTCACACGGACTACCGAAATCCCATGGAAAAAGGGACAGCACAGCCACTCTCTCAAGAGGAGAGCATGATGACCCTTGCCTTGACAGGCTTTTATTGGCTTTCTAATAGCATACATCAAAGAAGGTTCTCATTCATTATGCTTAGGTTTGCTTTAGGTAATTACTTTTTACATATAACAAAGGAAAGGATGTTATTAATTCCTACAGATTAACAAGGAAAAAATGTTGCAAATGCAAGGGAAGGATAAGAGTAATTGGTCTGGTTACACTTCAGTCCTTGGGAGAATTAGCACAGACTTCAGGAAGTTACTTTAAAGATATGCAGTAAACTTTTGCTGCTTCAACTCAGGGTGAGGGAGTTTTAGCAAGAGCAAGTCTCGAAGCAGCCTAGTATAATGCAGGCCTGATTTCCCATGGGAGAGCCGATCTGTGGGTTTGGGGTTCTGTGTGCTGCCAGAAGCCTGTGGGCTTTCCAATAGGGCTGGGCTACATCTGCCATTGCCAGGCAGATCCGTTCCCTACAAGAAACCTCAGCATTTCTAGGATAAAGGAATAATAATTTGGAAGCAGCATTGGGAGCATGTGAGACCAGCACCTGACCTCATGTTGTGAGATTTGAGGGAATAAATCACCTCCATTTGAGAGGAAACAGGCCACAGGCATCTTTAGACAGTTAAAGTCATGATGAAGAAGATTCATTAATGATGTTGAGGATAGAAAGATTTATCATGGACAAATCTCCAGAAAGTGGAGTGGAGGAATTTGTGAAAAAGAGGACCAGTGGGAGGTTGAGTAAGGGGAGGAGCAGAGCAGTATGGAGATAACAGGAGAGATGACCAGAGGATGACTGTGAGCAGTGATGTGGGACATGGAGGTCTTAGTTGACTTCAAGGTTTTGGAATTCTAGTATAAATTGCTTTATCCTTGATGATGCCATTATCCATTTCATAGCCTGACATTACGGACTGAGGTCTAGGTAAGGAATCTTTGTTTTTCTTACTGGCTTTTGGAAGGTTGAATTATTTTAGGACCCCTATAAGGAAACCTAGGTGAGAAATGTCACAGAGGAGTGTGATAATTTTATCAGGACTGGTTCTTTATCAAAAACCTATAGTTTTAAAGATTTTATTTATTTAGTTTCAGAGAAAGGGGAAGGGAGGAAGAGAGAGGAGGGAAATGTCAATGTGTGAGAAATACATTGATCAGTTGCTTCTCACACACCCCCAACTGGGGACCTAGCCTGCAACCCAGGCATGTGCCCTGACTGGGAATTGAACTGGTGACCTTTCAGTTTGCAGGCTGGTGCTCAATCCAGAGCCACACCAGCCAGGGCCAAAAGCCTATAATTTTAGTAGCACAGCTTCCTGGACATAAAGACCACAGTTCTTTTTCTTTATCCTTGTTTGGCTTGCGTATTATAGCTTAATAAGGACAAAAAAAAAAAAAAAAACCCATCAAGTTAGGGGCATTATTTCATAGACTATGGGGAACTACTGCTGAGTTTTTAAGTAGGGGAATAGAATGTCCAAATTCCTGATTTAGATAATTCTGGTGTTAGAATGGAGGCTGTGAGTCTATACAGGAAGCTGTAATGCTGTAATGTTTCAATGGATCTGATGAGGTCCTGAACTAAGGCATTAGCAATAGATGCCTTGGAAAAATACTTAAGAGGTAGGTTTGTGGGACTGGGTAATTTTAACCCAAACAGAAGCACAAAACCCCACAGATTCTCAAAAGATAATTCAAGGTAAATAAAATGATGACTTTTAAGTTTCTGGTTTGAGTGACTGGCTGAATGGTTAATGTTAACCGAGAATAGAGCATTGAAAAAGGTTGGCAGGTTTCTTGGCTTTGGTCCTTGTCAGTAATACAGCGAAACTGTAGTCAAGAAACCTACGTAGGTCCATCACGTTGATCCAGTCATTGAGGTCTTTACTTGGATATCTAACAGAAAACTTAAAACTCATGTTCAAACCTAAATTCTTGATTATTTCTCCGTAAGCTCGATCCTCCCATAGTTTTCATCACTTTCCCTGTTAATAAATGACATCTCCATTCTGGCAGCTTCATTCTGACTACTACGTTTCTCTTCCATCTCATAGCGAGTCCCTATTTGGCTCTCAGCTTTTCAATATGTATACCCCTTCTCATCACATCCAGTGCTATTTGCTAGCGCAAGCCATCTCCATCCTTCCTTGCCCTCTCTCAGTCCTTTCTACAATAGTTTTGAAAAGTAAGTCATAATGCACATAATGCCACTAAATTATACTTAGAATGGCAATTTTTATTATGTTTACCATGGAAAGATTTTTTAAAAAGTCAGATTATATCATTCTTTAAAACCTTCCAGTGGCTTTTCCTCTTCCTGAGTAAAGCTAAAGCTCATAAAATTCTACAGAATCTGTCCCTCTCCCATTCCCACCATATCCCTACCATTTTAGAACTCGTCTCTTACAATTTTCCTCATTTTGCCTCCACTGCAGTGACAGTGGCCTTCTCAGACTCAACAGGTGTCTATCATACAGACTCAGAGCCTTTATATTTGCTGCTTTCTCCAACTGGAGCGCACTTTCCCCTTAAATTTCCGCAGGGCAAGCTTAATCATTTCTTCAGGTCGTTTCACTGACCAGCCTATGAATAACAATAGCTCTTTCCCTGCCCTGTCACTCTCTTCCTCATATTCTGCTTTATAATTCTGTAGGCCTTCATGACATTCATCACCCTCTGACTTGTGTATTTATTATTCAATGTCTGTCCCTTTATTAGGATACAAATTGCCATAGAACCAAACGATATGTAAGCTCCCATTATATTCTTACCACTTGGCAAAAAGCTTGGCACATGGAAGGCACTAGAATAATTAGTGATTTAATTAATAATGTTCCTTGATGCATTACACTATTTTTTAAAAAATACAAACAATAGAATAACTTATAATTTAGTAAATATATTGATGTGCCAACTACTCTTAGTTGTCTGGAATTATCTTTCAATAATAATAACTTTATTTTCTATTTTGACCATATTTCATTTTTTTTTTGGAAATTTCTATTTACTCATTGTATTCATTTGACATCTTTTGTGATTACAGCCCTGTATTCTGTAACTGAATGAAGAATAAATAAATAAAGGCACAGTCGTAAACCTACTTCTCCCCCCATATATAAGTATATGCACGTGTATAAAATATATCTAAAGGATTCCTGTATTACCAGTATCAGCCAGTTCGAGGAACGTCATTACAATCTTTGTGTAGTTAAGTACTGTGGGAAATTGTAGAATAATAAGTATGTCTTTTGGGGAGCAGTAAAATGAGTTAGTAGAACTATATTCTGAAAAATGAAATAATTTAACTAGGTATCAATTTACCATGATAAAAAAAGAAAACCTATGCTTTACTTAAACAGAACTCAGTCTGGTTCTCTTTTCCCTCCACAGGTAGCTTTGGATATGTTGAATCCTCAAGTTGCTTTGCCTGTTTTATATCCACATCTTAAACAGGGTGGTACATGTGCTGTATATCTAGCAAAGTGAGTGATGTGGCTATTACTTTTAATGTGATTTTAAACACTTTTCATTATGTAACTGAGTTAGATAATATATATTATGCTGTAAAACTTATGAAACGACATACGTCCCAATTCATTTATGTTGCTGATTAAATCATCCTTTACATAAATGACAATGTAACATGCATATTTTTATGGCAATTTAGAAAAAAAGTTTTAAAACTGTAATGTGAACAATAATGTTAAATTATGTTCTCTATTTTTTACTTAGTATTCTGTGAAATTGCTTATTATGTGCCCTCACTTGCATTTTTACTTTTTTCCCCTTCATTTAACAATAGCATTTAAATCTGGATAAGAGATATAATAAACTTAAAGTTGTTGTACTAGAAATTTAAAGTACATTTTTTACTTTTCTGAAAGCATCACACAGGTTATTGAACTTTTAGATGGAATTCGCATCTGTGAACTTGCTCTCTCGTGTGAAAAGATAAGTGAAGTCATTGTCAGAGACTGGTTGGTTTGCCTTGCAAAACAGAAAAGTGGGATTTTAGTTCAAAAAGTAGAACCTCAAATCAACGTGGATTTACAATTACATTCTCAAAAGAAAAGTAGAATCGAAGGAGAGATGTTTCAAGAGGATGACTATGGTGAGCTTTAATTTTATTTTATACAGGTGTTTGCAGTAATAAATGGAGACTAGGTATCTGAGTGTATTGACCAATAAATTATAAAAATATTTCTCAAGGATTTTTTGGTATCTAAACTGACGTGGTATTTACAGGGTTAAATTAAAACCATATGGGATCGAATAATGACTTTGCTTGCCTTTTGCAAAGCTCTGATACCTCTGAAGAACTTAGCTTCTTATAATATTTGTATTTTACTGTGACAAGGAGGTTGCCTTATGAAATACTGTGTGTGTGTATGCTAAAGAATTTTTACAATTTAAATTTGTGATTATTGCTGAAGGAAAAGAATTTCATAGGACCTGCTATGCAAATAACTAATATTTGCTATTTATACTGATAGAATTCTCTAAATTCAGGTCCTCGTTGTATGTACACATTATTCTTTTTTTTAAGATTTTATTTATTTACTCTTTAGAGAGGGGGAAAGGGAGGGAGAAAGAGAGGGAGAGAAACATCAGTGTGCAAGAGATTACATCAATTGGTTGCCTCTCACATGCCCCCAACTGGGGAACCTGGCCCACAACCCAGGCATGTGCCCTGACTGCAAATCAGACCTGCGACCTTTCGGTTCACAGGCAGGTGCTCAATGTACAGAGCCACACCAGCCAGGGCTGTACGTATTACTTAGGCTACAAACAAGCTTTTTCAAATATCCCTTGATTTATGATATGGATTTATCTGTTTGGTTATAAAATCATATATAAGTTTATCATGTAATCCTTGACAAGTTGTTTCTGTAAGGCAACTGGTATAGTAGCTCCAAAACAAGTTCTAAAAAGTTATGTGAAAGGAAAATTTACAGTAAAGTGACATTAATTTGTACTTTAACAGTTTTGAAATATTTGAATAAATTACGAAATATTTTATGTAGCTTACAGTATACATTTTGTTCTACAACAGAAGAATCACATTCTGATTTTCCATATGGATCATCTCCCTACATTGCTAGACCTATACACTGGCAAACTGGTCATACAGGTGAGTAATGTTTTCAGGCCATATTAAATGGTGTTTTCTTCTAATCATTGTAATGACCTCACTTTTTTCCCCTTAACTTAGCTTTTCTTGTCAAGTTGAGGAAGTTCAAACCACAACTTAACTGAGTACCTCAGATGACAGCAACTGATTTGAAGACAGAAAAGTATCAAAATATAACTTTATATTGCAAGTCATTACTTTCATAGATTGGTATTTTTAGCCATTACTATGATTTGTATAACTTTCACATACAATTTTGAAAAATAACAAAAGCTAAAGAAAGATGTGTAACATTTCAAAACTGCTTAAATGT
Source organism: Trachops cirrhosus (assembly GCA_028533065.1). Classification (NCBI taxonomy): domain Eukaryota; kingdom Metazoa; phylum Chordata; class Mammalia; order Chiroptera; family Phyllostomidae; genus Trachops; species Trachops cirrhosus. The sequence goes on from CM052543.1 coordinate 133,484,145, forward strand.
CCCATTTTGACACTTGTCTTGTAGTGAGACATATTGTCATTAATGATTCCAAGTTGGTTTAGTTGAGCCATCTCATTCTTCACTTCCTGTAAACCACTCCATAGATTTGTCTTTCTTCATGAAATAAGTTTTCTTTTCTTTGTTTGATTGATGGTCATTGGCTACTGAAATAAAATATGCATTTTAAGATAAATTTAATGTACCTGTATTTTAAATACATATTTTAATGGTTTGTATGTATCTTTAAAAATTACAAAGCACACTCTTTACTTCAGAATCAATAGGGAATTTTTACAGGTTCCATGATCATGTAAAAGGAGATAATTTTGAAAAGTCTGTTAGTGATAGCTATGAGTATTTTAAACTGGAGACAAAAACTGTTAAATCAGAAATTTCATAATAATACATAGTATACAACTATGAGGTGATTGGTAGTAATAATATTAAGGCAAGGAAAAGGGGCAGATGTAAAAAAAAAAAGATTGTGAAGGAAGAACCAGATAAGCTGGTAATTTATTGAATGTAGTGGGAGAGAAGCTATATATTTTAAAATTTTTATCCTCTATTCAGAAGCCCTTCCCCTTAATTCTCTGGGCAAAACTGGACTCAGTCAATGACCAGCTCATATACTTCCTCTGAAAAGTTTTCACCATATCTCTCACCTCACAGAATTAATTCTGGAATCTTTTGTGCTCCTAAATGTAGATCATATAATTAGCATTGCCCTTATCATATAATTTATAAGCCCTGATTATGTCTTCATTAAGTGTAAGGATTTTTAACCTGGATGACTAGAATAGTAGTGACAAAAATAAGAAAGTTCAGAGAAGGATTTATTTTTGAGGAAAAATTATTTGGTTTTAGATTATATAACAGAATGTCCCGTGCCTACCTATAAGACCCAGGACTAAGGTTTGGTACATTGCTTTTTTCCCTTGGCTTCACTCTAAAATCTGAGGAGTCCTTAGGTAATACATAATAATGTATATCCACACTTCAGATGGACTAGCCTAGGTGTCATAAGGCTTCAGACAGTATAAGGTGAAGAGAATCAGTGTACAGTTGATTCTTGAGCAGTATAGGTGGTTAGGGGTGTCAATCCCCCATGTGTTCGAAAATCTGTATAAAACTTTTGATTTCCTAAAAACGTAAGTACAGTTGGCCCTTTTTATCTGCAGGTTTCGTATCCACGATTCAACTGTTTTCAATCCAGGGTTAGGAATCAGTGGATGCGGAGGACCAGCTGTGCTAATTGTATACTGTTACTGGAAGCCTTACCAATAGCAAACAGTCAATTAACACATTTTATATATTACATGTATTATATACTGTATTATTAAAGTAAACTAGAGAAAAGAAAGTGTTAAGAAAACTTTAAGAAAATACATTTACTTTATTTGTTGAAAGAAAAAGCCCCATGCAAGTGGACCTGTGCAGTTCAAGCCTGTGTTAAGGGTCAGCTACTTTTATATAGTATAGAAACGTGCAGCCCTGGCCGGTATGGCTCACTTGGTTGGAGCATTGCTCAATTTCCAGTCAGGGCACATACGAGGGTGCAGTATGATCCCTGGTCCAGGTGCATTTGGGAGGCCACCAATCAAGGCTTCTCTCTGCCATCAGTGTTTCTCTCCCTTCCCCTCTCCCCTGCTCTCTAACTTTTTGGTGTCTCTGGGCCACACTAGAAGAAGAAGAGTTGTCTTGGGCCAAACATTAAATACATTGCTACACATAATCACAAAAAAAATCTCATAATGTTTTAAGTAAATTTATGAATTAATGTTGGGCCACATTCACAGCCATCCTGAGCCAGCTGGACACCCCTGCTAAAGGGAATGAAAAAATGTCCTCGGGTGAGAATTTAAAAAAAATGTGCAATGCATTCAACTAGAACTGGGTTCCCATCTTGCTGTTTTCGTTTTGATGTTGTTTTACTTGGCATCTGTGACTTTTGTTTTCTTCACTAGTAAAATGAGTGTCATAATGCTTCTTAAAGATTTTGGTGGGGCATAATCATATGCCTAGCACATGATTAGTGATTGTGATGTATCTAAATTTGTAAAGAATGCCTCATCTATCCCTCCCCCTACCCGCCTTGTCAAAATCAAAAATATTTTGCTCTTAATAAATGTCATACCCCTGACCAGGTAGCTCAGTTGGTTCGAGTATTGTCCTCATATGCCAAGGTTGTAGGTTCAGTTTCCATTCAGGGCACATACAAGAAGCAGCCAATGAATGCATAAATAAGTGTAATAACAAATCAATTGATCGATCTCTCTCTCTCTCCCCCTGCCACCCTCCCCCATTCCTCTCTCCCGAAAAATAATTAAAAATTTAAATGTCATAAACATGTTTATGTAAAGTTTGTTGTTTGAACATTTTGTTTTATTGAGAGAATTTTAAATGTAGAAAAACATGTTTTACCTGAAAAGTGAGAAGTTACTTGCTTGTGTTTGAAAGATGGAAGCATTGGTAACCATCTATTGCTAAGTTTTAGCATAAAAGCCTGGAGGAGAGCATCAGTTCTTTGTCTCTCCTGGAGCATGCTGAATTGAATTTTCTGCAACCAAAAACTGTTAGGTGATTCCAACCACCCTCACGTGGATGGGAGGAAGAAGATTTTGCTAGCAGAGGTCAGTATGAAGAATCAGCAGCTGCTGAGACAGTGAGACTGGCCACTGCTCCAGATAACATTGTGTTACCCTTAACTGCCCTCCCTTCTCTGCACTCCCTCCTCCCAAATAGTTTAGTCTCTTATTAAGCCTAATGAGGGAAAATGAGTATAAATGTTTAGGTATGCAAGTTGATTTATTTGTATTTCCTACCTTCTGTCATTCTGAAACAAAAGATCTTACATTTATTCTTGAATTAAACAGCTGACAAATAAATACTTGTTCCTTCCTGTACAGCAGGGGTCCCCAACCCTGGGACCTAGACTGGTACAGGTCCCCTGCCTATTAGGAACCTGCCAGGAGCAAAGCTAGCTTCCTGTCTATGCCTTGCCCCACCCCACTGTCCACAGCAGAAGGTGAGCAGGTGAGAGCCTGTGTTCTGCCTCCAGACCCTGCCCCCACCCTCACACTGTTGGAAACGTGGTCTTTGCCCTGGCTGTTGTGGCTATGTGGATTGAGTGCCGGCCTGTGAACCAAAAGGCCACCAGTTCAATTTCTGGTCAGGGCACATGTGGGTTATAGGTCAGGCCCCTTTGGTGGTATGTGAGAGGCAACCAATGGATGGTTTTTTTTGCACATCTGTTTCTCTCCCTCTTCTTCTCCCTCCCTCCCTCTCTCTCTATAATAAATGAAATCTTTAAAAAAAGTTTTTTAAAAAGAAAAGCTGTCTTCCAAGAAACCGGTCCCTGGTGCCAAAAAGGTTGGGGACTGCTGTTGTATAGGACCTGTATATCCTATCCCAGGGCTTCAGGGTTTTCATCAAGAAATGGAGTGAAAGCACAGCTCCATTTACAACTCCCCTTAGGCAAGTGCTCACCTATTATAAAGATCAAAGAGTGTAGGTAAAAGGAGTTGGGAGAGGTAGGAGGGAAGCTAAAAGGAAAATCTTTATTTATCCTATGGTAGACCCTGTTTATCTTCAAATAGGAGTGAGCTAATAAAAATTATATGTGGAGGTGTTGCAAGGGATAGAATACATGTTCCATCAGTCAAATCTGTGTAGTGATTACTATGGCCAGGAAATGGAACAATGACTGAGGCATGACCTCTGCCTTCTTCAAGAGTGTTAAGAGTCTACTTTCTCTTTAACTTAAAGCTTCAGTGGCCACTTTTAATCTCATGAGGATGTGGTAAAAATAAATAGGTGAAATTCTGAAATAAGGTGGGTCTCATAGAGTTAGAAAGAACCATAAAAAATCTGCAGTCTTATCTTCAGGGTGAAAATTTGGAAGAAAGGCTTTAGAAGACATGAAAAAGATCACTGTTAGTAAAATATTATTCTGGTTCTGTTTCAGAATGAAAAATGTCAGAGAAATACTATAGCTTTATAAACATAATTTAAATAAAAATTGTGGTGTGATTGAGCCCTGGCTGGTGTGGCTCAATGGATTGAGTGCCAGCCTGCGAATTCAAGGGTTGCTGGTTCAATTCCCAATCAAGACACGTGTCTGGGTTGTGCGTCAGGTCCCCAGTAGGGGGCATGCGAGAGGCAACAACACACTGATGTTTCCCTCTCTTTCTCCTTTCCTCCCACTCTGTCGAAAAATAAATAAATAAATAAATAAATAAATAAAATCTTTTTAGAAATTGTGTGATTGACTAAAAGTATTTCTACTTTGTATGATTATTTTCTAATATAAAATATTCTTCAATGCCTCTGTCTCTTAAACTCCAACAAAAATGAAGTATGCAAATAATTTCGTTATTTGTACCATGTCATGATTTAAAATCAGGTTTTAAAAAAGTAATGACATGGGGAAATGCTTTATGATAAGTGAAAAAAAAGTAGGCCTAGATATGGTATGGTTCTAATTTTTTTTAAATAGAAAAGTAGAAAAAGTGTATAGTATTCTAAAGCTATAATAATCAAAATGGTATTGTATTAGCATAAAACGGACACAGAGATTAGTGGAACAGAATAGAGAACCCAGAAATAAACCATCGTATCTATTGTCTGTGGGTCAATTAACTTATAACAAAGGAGCCAAGAATATGTGTACAATTGGGCAAGGATAATGGTGTTGGAAACACTGCAAAGAATGAAACTGGACCAGTATCTTACACCATGCACAAAAATCTGCTAGCAAAAGACTTAAATGTAAGGCCTGAAACCATAAAACTCGGAAGAAAACAGGAGGTAAACTCCTTGGTATAGGTCTTGGCAATGGTTTTTTGAATTTGACACCAAAAGCAAAGAAGCAAAAATAAACAGTGAGACATCAAACTAAAAAGCTTACAGCAAAGGAGATGTTCAACAAAGTGAAAAGACAACCTATAAAATGGGAAAAAAATACTTGCAAATTATACATTACATAAGGGATTAATATTCAAAATATATAAAGAACTCATACAACTCAACAGAAAAAAACCCTACCCAATTTAAAAATGGGCAGAGGAGATGAACATTTTTCAAAAGAAGAAATACAAATGGCTAACAGGTACATGAAAAGCTGTCCAACATAACTAATTATCAGGGAAATGCAAATCAAAACCACAGTGAGATATCTCACATTTGTTAGAATGGCTGTTGTCAAAAAGATAAGTACATGTTGGTGAGGATGTGGAGAAAAGGGAACCCTTATATGCTGTTGGTAGTAATGTAAATTGGCACAGACAATATGGAAAGCAGTATGGAGGCTCCTCAAAAAAGTGAAAATAGAACTACCATATGATCCAGAAATATCACTTCTGGGTACTTGTGTGAAGGAAACAAAATCACTATCTTGAGAAGACATTTGCACCCTCATGATTACTGTCACATTATGTACAATATTCAAGTGTGGTATATATATGCAATGGAATTATTCAGCCAAAAAAAAAAGGAGGAAATCCTGCCATTTTCAACAACACACATGGACCTTGAGGACATGATGCTAAGTGAAATAAGTTAGAGAAAGATAAATACTGTGTGATTTCACTTATATGTGAAATCAAAAAAAAAAACCCAAAAAACCGAACTCATAGATTCAAACTACCTATTGCTGGTTTCCAGAGGTGGGGGTTAGGGAAGCAGGCAAAATGCATGAAGGTGGCCAAAAGGTACAAACTTCCAGTTACAAGATAAATAAGGCCTGGGAACGTAATGCATAGCATGGTGAGTACAGTCAACAGTACTGTATTGGATACTTGGAAGTTGCTAAGAGAATAGATCTTCAAAGTTCTCATCACAAGAATTGTAACTATGTGGTGATGAATGTTAACTTATTGTGGTAATCATTTTGCAATATACACATACATCAAATCATGTTGTATGCCTAAAACTAAAACAATGTTGTATTTCAATTGTATCTTAATGTTTTAAAAGTATACAGAAAAAGAAGGGGCAAGATAAAGGGCCTCTGTGTTTCCTTTCCAACCTTATAGTACTATTAATTTTTTAAATAAAAAAAGGTATAGATAAGACAGAGAGTTCAGACCAAGATGGAGGCATAGATAGAAACACTTCACTTCCTTGCACAACCAAAAGAAGGAAACAACCAATTTAGAACAAAAAACAATCAGAACTGCCAGAAAACCAAACTGCATGGAAGTCCGACAACTAAGGAGTTAAAGGAGAAACATGCTTCCACTCTGGTAGGAGGGGTGGAGAGGACTTGCAGCAAGGCAGTGGAAGGGAGTTCCCACATTTGCTTGTGGATAAGCTGGGAGGAAAAACTGGGGCGCAAGACAAACCACACAACTGAGGGTCCCAGAATGGGGAAATAAAGCCTCAAAAACTCTGGCTGTAAAAACCTGTGGTGGTTGCAGCGGTGGGAGAAATTCCCAGCCTCACAGGAGAGTCTGTTGGGGAGGCCCACGGCATCCTAGAATGTACATAAGCGTACCCACCTGGAATCAGCACCTGAAAGGGCACAATCCACTTGTAGGAAGCAGGGGAAGTGACTGAAAGTGGGGTGAGAGCCAAGGAAGATAGGAAGCAGCATTGTTCCCTCTCTGATCCCTCCCCCACATACAGCACCACAACGCAGCATTGTGGATTACCAGCCCTGAGTAATACCTAAGGCTCTGCCCCTTACAACACAACAGGTATGTCAAGACAAGAAATATGGCCCAAAAGAAAGAACAGATCAAAATTCCAGAAAAAGAACTAAGTGATGATGAGACAGACAACCTATCCAATGCAGGGTTCAAAACACTGGTAATCAGGATGTTCACAGAAATGAGAGTTCAGTTGCAAAATGAAGGAAGAAATGAAAGCCATGCAAAGTGAAATAAAGAAAAATATACAGGGAACCAACAGTGAAGGGAAGGAAACTAGGACTCAAATCAATGACTTGAACCAGAAGGAAGAAATAAACATCCAACTGGAACAATGAAGAAACAAGAAAGAGTTCAGAAAAATGAGGAGAGGCTGAGGAACCTCCGGGACACCTTTAAACGTTCCAACATCCGAACCACAGGGTGCCAGAAGGAGAAGAGGAAGAACAAGAAATTGAAAACTTACTTGAACAAATCATGAAGGAAAACTTCTCCAATCTAGCGAAGGAACTAGACATGTAAGTCCAGGAAGCTCAGAGAGTCCCAAAGACATTGGACCCAAAGAGGAACACACCAAAATGCATCATAATCAAATTACCCAAGATTAAAGATAAGGAGAGAATCTTAAAAGCAGCACGAGAAAAGGAGACAGTTACTTACAAAGGAGTTCCCATAAGACTATCAGCTGATTTCTCAAAAGAAACCTTGCAGGCAAGAAAGGCCTGGAAAGAAGTATTTGAAGTCATGGAAGGCAAGGACCTACATCCAAGATGACTCTATGCAGCAAAGCTTTCATTTAGAATGGAAGGGCTGATAAAGTGCTTCCCAGAGAAGGTCAAGTTAAAGGAGTGCATCACCAAGCCCTTACTACATGAAATGTTAAAGGGACTTATCTAAGAAAAAGAAGATGGTTAAAAAAATGAAGAGCAAAATGACAACAAACTCACAACTATCAACAACTGAACCTAAAAAACAAAAACAAAAACTAAGCAAACTACTAGAATAGGAACAAAATCACAGAAATGGAGATCACATGGAGGGTTATTAGTGGGGCAGGGGAGAAGAAGAATGGGGGAAAAGGTACAGGGAATAAGAAGCATAAATAGTGGGTACAAAATAGACAGGGGGAGGTTAAGAATATTATAGGAAACAGGGAAGCCAAAGAATTTATATGTACCAACCCATGGACATGAAATAAGGGTGGGGGAATGCTGGAGTGTGGGGGTTGCAGGGTAGAGGGGGATATAAGGGAGAAAAATATTGGGACAACTGTAATAGCATAATCAATAAAATATATTTCACAAAATATAGGAGGAAACCAATAATTAATCACTGATAAAACTAGATGATTAAATTATAAGTGAATTTATTTTCTTCTTAAAATTTCTTTTGAATAAAATAAACATATTGACCCTGGCTGGGTAGTTTAGTTAGTTAGAGCTTCATCCCAATACACCAAGGTTGTAGGTTCAATCCCCAGGCAAGGCACATACAATATCAATCAATGAATGCACAAATGGAACAAATCAATGTTTCTCTTCTTTCTCTCCCTTTGTCTCCCCCTGCCTCTCAAATCAATAAACAAAAATTAAAGTAAAAAACATTTCAAATGCTCTTAAAATACTTACTACCTAAAATACTTGGGACCCATGGTAATTAAATTTCACTTTAACATAAATCACATTAAAAATCTTTTAGTTTAGGTAAGGTACCAACAAAAACAGTAACAAGACAAAAAGTAAAAGGGGAAAACTCTCAATACTGATTTAATTCACAGTGTTGCAGTATATGTTATGTTCCCCTGACTGTTAAGGACTGACTACAGGTCAATAACTAACTCGGCTTTATTAAAAACTTGCATAAATCTAATTCTGACATATCACTAAATCATACCTTGAGAATAGCTATAAGCTTGAGAAGGATCAACTATCATGCCCATTGAGAACGGGTTGTGTGATTCCTGAGAATGTTTTTCCATCACCTGTACTGTATCACTGGATGAAGATGATGACGAAGACAATCCCAGTCTAACATATCTTCCTTTTTTACCACAGAGTGAGCAATCTACCGGTGTGGCACTAGGTCCCCGGGGCAGTTGAACTTCATCTCTGTTGTAGTTTCTAACAGCTCCACTGTGATGCACAGAGCGTTCTCGCTGCCATATATAATGGGTTGGAGCAATGGCCATAACCTATAGTAGAAAGCTTTCTTTTAGAATTTTAATAAGTTTTTAGAATTTAGTAAAATTAAGCACAAAAACTATAACTTAAGGACAGCTATCTCTAAAACTAGATTTAAAAATCTAAATTACTGATGTTGAAAAAAAGCATCTCCAGATATGGCAGTATTTACCTATAAAGTGATTCATTGCTTGGATCCTTAAGACAATAGTTGAAAGTATTTAAATTATTGAAAATAGGAAATAGGGTTTTTAAATTCTGAATGCTTTAAGTTCATAAAAGACAATATAGTTATCCCAAAACAACTATTAACTTTGGAGTGCACTGAGCTGAAAATACATTTAATTGAAGTTTCCAACTATATATGTTAGGCTAATCTTAAAATGTTTGCAATTATGGCAAGGGATATAGAGAAAATACAGGTAAGTACTTAACCTTTCTGTTCCTTAGTTTCCTCATCTGTAACATGAAGAGAATGTGTCTATGTTAGAGGGTTGTTGAGAGGATTACATAAATTATTTATAAAGCACGTAAGACTCCTCACTACATGTCAGGCATTGTTGTCTAAGTTTTGTTAGATGAAACGCTGCCTTTACAGTCAGGATGGACGTAGTTTCTTATCCTGACTCCCATGTGCTAGCTTCAATGATACTGGGCAAGTTACTTACCCTTTCAGAGACTCAATTTCTTTATATCAGAAATGGAGATCCTATGTGCCTCATAGGATGAGGATTAGATAGGTGTAAAATCTGTATTACATCATAAAAAACTGACAATGTTAGCCAGTTAAGCCAAGCTAGGTATCTATATGCTGACCTCATGATGTCTAAAACTCCTAGGCAGAATGTTAGAATGTTACTTCTAAGCAAAAATGTTTAGTTGCAGTTATCAGTGACCCACAGTAAATGAAAACTGTAGAATCCAAGCATTGGACAGTGCCCTATTCATTGTCTAGACCAGTGATTTTCAAACTGTTTTGAGGAGCCCTGAGGTTTCACAGACTATTTGGGGGATTTTAAGAGAGTCTAAAGGAAACAGAGCAGGCAGGGAAGCTCAATTTGGGGGATTGTGTATAAATTTTTATTTGGAAAGAAAAACAGTTTTTGCTGTTAAAAAAATGAATACCTTGAAACCCCTAGATTAAGGCCAGTCCCCCAAGAAAGTGGGATTACTGTAGCCTTCCTGAGATAAATGACATAAAGAATGTTAGCTATGCTAATTTTTAAAAAGTATACTTTAGGATTGAATTTATTTTATAATCCACTTCTTTTAAATCCTTCAAAAAAGTTTTCAACCAAAGACATGTAATAAAGTTACACATATTTAAAAAGGTAGAAGTAAATAAAGGTGTTAACTCTATAAACATAACCTTTAACAATATAAAACTAGATTCAGAACTACCTAAGTGAGAAAGTGGAATACCAGAATTTCTTACTCCTTCTATATTTATCTACTATTTCTCCTCAACACTTCAATAGCTTTACTTACCACGTCTAAAGTGCCCTCTCCCCCTTTGCCTTAGTGTTACCTTTCCCTCAATGCTCAACCTAACTCCCACCTTTCTAAAAACTCCAGCTTTCAGATTGTTGTTTTATTGTTAATGCTGTATTAGGACTTTTAGCATATAAGTAAGTGTCTAGTACTCAGATGTATCTTTCTATGCACGTAACCTATCCTCCTGAAAGTCCCCTTTGTGCAGGAATAGTCTCTCATATGCCTCTCTATCGAATGCCCTCCACACAATATTATAGTGTCATTAAATATTTTAAATGACAGAAAAATTAAGAACCAGACACCACTGATATTATGAACCTTCAATAATATTATTTTTGTAGGAATCTTATAGCAAAGTCTAGTGAGAAAAACAGAGGGAAATATGAAGTAAAGGGTACAAAGTAGGCTTGGTAAACTGTTCATTCTGCAATAAACTAAGCAGCATAGTCTCTCCACATGCTAACTCAGCTAGAACAATGCATGTACATGTGCTTGTTTACTTTTAAATATATACTGTTATAATATAAACATTTTATATACAATTATAATGTTATTGTGATAACAGTGAATTAAAAACAATATTGTAGCAGGGCCAAGAGAGCAGGATTTTTGTCTTAATTCTATTAGCTCTATGACCTTAGGTAAATTACATAACTTTCTGGGCCTTATGGCCCAGACAACTTATGGTGTCTATTAGATGTTAGAAAACAGGTCACTTACAGTCATCAGTTTCTATAATTCTATGAAAGTGACTACTCTGAAGCATTGGTATTTGACCTACAAAAAAATGTTATTTTAGTTTTTCTTTATCTTATTCTTCTGTAATTTTTAGTGATTTTTTTGTGCCTTTGGTGGGTGTTTCTAAAATACAATATTTGGCCTTCTGGGCTTTTCTCTATGTATATCTACTTCTCTGTAACCTCAAGAGGTAGTATAGTGTAAGTCTTAACAGCACTGCAATTAGACTGCCTGGGTTTAAATAAAGCTATGCTGCTTTATTGATTGTGTGACCTTGGAGAGGTCACAGAGCCTCTTTATGCTTCGATTTCCTCACCTGGGATTACCTAGCTAGCTAAAAGAATCGTAGGTTAATACATGTGTAGCACTTGGAACAGTGCCTGGCAAGTGATCAAAAGTATTAATATTACTGTCACCTTGGATCTCTTCTCTACCATAAGCTTTAAACATCACTTGAATGTTATGACTCATTTTACTCATACCTATTGACAGTTCTCTTAATTATCCAACTATCACCTTAAATTTATATCTAATACCAAATTCTTTAACATCCTCATAAACCAGTTTGCATTATAGAACCCATCACTCTTTTTGTTATGTAGGTTTGAAACTCTAACAGCTCATCCCCCCATGCGCCATATATCCAACTGGTCACCAAATAATAACTCTGTAACATTGATTTTTCTTTGGCACTGGGTTTACACCTTGCTTCCTGACCTACAGCAAGTGTAGCACTCTCCAGCACCTCCCCTATATTGGGCCTCTCTGCATACTGTCATTGGATTGTTTTCTTCATAGTCGTGCTTATATCACATCACTGCTTTCTTTCTAAATTCCTAATCTGGAATCAAGTAATAGCTGACAGACAAATCAGCTATGATGATATCGTGCCAACTAGGCCAGAGCACATAACAAGAATAAACTTCCTCTTGATAAAACTGCTATTGGAGTCTAATTCTTTCTCATCAGATTGGCATTCTCCATATCTGTGAACCAATCTAGAAATTAAGCTACCACCAACCTAAATAAATTCCACCTCAGAGGAGCTGATGTCCAAAAAGATAAACTGGTTCTAAGAAGATAATATCAGAATAAGTAAGTTGAAATACTCTTTATTCTTTTTTGGAGACTCCCTACATACATTTTTCTTTTCTTTTTTTTTTTTTTAAGAGATTTTATTCATTTATTTTTAGAGAAAGGGGAAGTGAAAGAGAAAGAGAGGGAGAGAAACATCAATGTGTGGTTGTCTCTCAAATGCCCTCTACTGGGTTCATGGCCCACAACCCACACATGTGGCCTGTCTGGGAATCAAACTGGTTTCCTTTTGGTTCACAGGTGGGCACTCAGTCCACTGAGCCACACCAGCCAGGGCCCTACATACATTTTTCAATTTAATCATTCCTCATGTCTTTTCAAAAAAGGATTTGAGACAGTTTAAAAAAAAGAGCAAATGAAATTTTTTCATTTAATAGGACCCAAAAGGGAAAATATACCTAATTTGGGAAAGCAGACATGACAGTAATAAAGGGTAAGAGTTAATGTGATTAAGGATACAAGCTGGCTCTTAGTTTCTCTGCAGCGGTCGGGGTTTAAATAATAGGAGGCAAATTACAAAATTCACATTATCTCAAAGGAGAGAGTGAGTTCTTTTGACAGTGCACAATGGAAAGAGTACCAAATTTAAGTACTAGCTGGCCCTGCTACTTACTAACTGAATGACCACGGACAAGTCACAACCTTTCTATGTCAGTTTCTTCACCTGTAAAGTGGAGAATACTTATGCTGTTTAATTCCTGAGATAAAAGAACATAACAGAAGTAAATGCATTTTCTAAACCAGTCACTGAGAGGTGGAGGCTAGATATAAGAGAAAACAACATTGTGAAGTCCTTAGTTGTGAGGTCAAGTTCTGACTCTGACAATTAGTGTAAGATCTTGAGTAAATCTCAACCTTGTTGGTCCCCAGTTTCACCAGCTTTAATATGAGAATACCACAACCCTCACAGGCATTGTTGTGAGGGTATATGAAAATATTTATGAATTTATAAGTATAATGCAAATCTAGAGTACTATTGCAAACCAGTTAGTAGCTACTATCATAACAGTTTTACTGTACAATATGAAAAAAAGAATTGGCTTGGCAGTATGTCAGCACCAGGCTCTCAATAACAAATGCATAGAGTACTTAACTAAATTTCTAAGTGTGTCTTGCTACTTTAATGCAGCAAACTTCAGGGCAAGGATGATGTAATACTTCTTTATAATAAACACTGAACTTGATGTCTTAGTCATAAATTAGCTGTTGAATTGGATAAAATCTTACTAGGTAGTTGCCTTTACTATACATCAACATGATTCAATTCAAGTATATCTGGTTGGAAGAGAAAAAAAAAGCCTATTGGCCACGAGGGTAAGTGCTGAGTGAGCTCCATGAAAAAGAGTTTTAAAGTTTTCTTCTTTCATGCATAAACAGGTATGAAAAAGAATTGTATGCCTTAAGTCTCAATCATTCTGTCAGTCAGCAGTATTTACTGAGTATCTACTATATGCCAGGCACTGTTCTAGGCACTGGAGATATAATAAGGACAAAGACCCTGCTCTTTTGGAATTTATATACAAGTAAGGGAAATAGACATTAGCAAGATAAATAAGTAAAACAGAATATGTTATATGATGACTAAGTGCTATGAAGAAAAATAGGAAAAGGAATATATAATAATAGTGGGAGGTACTACTTGCTATTTTACTGGCTTTATTGAGATACTACTCAAATACCATACAATTTACCCATTTAAAAAGTAGTTTAATGGCCTGTGGTATACTCATAGTTGCACAACCATTACCACAGTCAATTTTAGAACATTTTTATCATTCCATAAAGGAAGCAGTCACATTCCATTCCTCCCTCCCTCAGCCACTGGCAATCACTAATCTACTTTCTATCTCTTTCAATTTGTCTATTCTGGACAGTTTATATAAACAAGAATCATACAATGTGTGGTCCTTTGTGACTGGCTTCTTTTACTTAGCATAACATTTTCATGTTTCATCCATGTTATAGCACGTTACTTCATTCCTTCTAATTGCCAAATAATATATCATTGTATGGATATATAAGTGTTTATCAATTCATTAGTTGTTGGATATCTGGATTGTTTCTGCTTTTGACTATTATAAATAATGCTTCTGTGAACATTTGTGTTCAAGTTTTTTATGGACACAGTTTTCATTTCTTAACCATGTAACTAGTAGTAGAATTGCTGGGTCACGTGGAACTCTGTGTTTAGCCTTTTGAGGAACTGCCAGACCGTTTTACAAAGCTACTACACCATTTTATGTTCCCAACAGAAGTGTATGAGGGTTTGAATTTCTCCACATTCTTACCAACACCTATAATTATCTGTCTTTTTATGATAGCCATCCTAGTGGATGTTAAGTAATACCTTCTTGTGGTTTTGATTTTGCATTTCTCTGATTGCTAATGATATTGAGCATCTGTTCATGCACTTTTTTTTTCCCATTTGTATATCTTCTTTGGCGAAATGCCTATTCAGATCCTTTGCACAGATAACCCCTTAAATAAAACCCCTTAAAATTAGGGGTTTTTTTATTATTGAGTTGTAAGAGCTCTTTATATTCTAGATATAAGTCCCTTATCAGATAGTTTGCAAAAATTTTCACCCATTTTGTGGGTTATCTTCACTTTCTTGATGTTGTCCTTTGAAAGACATTTTAAATTTTGATGATGTCCACTTTGTATTTTCTTTTCTTGCTTGTGCTTTTGGTATCATATCTAAGAAACCTAATCCAAGGTCATGAAAAATTGCCCCTATGTTTTAAGAGTTTTTAGTTCTTACATTTAGGTCTCTGATCCATTTTTAATTAGCTTTTACATATGATATAAAGTAGGGGTCCAACTGCATTCTTCTGCATGTGGATACCTAGTTGTCCCAGCACCATTTATTAAAAAGACTACTCTTTCCCTATTGAATTTTCTTGGTACCCTTGTCGAAATTCAACTGAACATAAATGTGAGGGTTTATTTTTGAACTCTTCTATGTATTCCATTGAGTGAGACACTATTCAATATAGGGTGGTAAGGAAACGTTTCTCTGAGGTTAACATTTAAGCAGAGTCCTGAGTGAAGTGAGGAAGTCAAATATACTAATATCTGGGGGAAACCATTCCAGATAATGGGAATGGCAAATACAAAGACCCTGAAGTGGGAGTGCCCTTGGTGTGTCTGAGAAACAGCAAGGAGGCCACTGTGGCTGGAGTGGAGTGAGCAGGATGAAGCTCAACCAACTGAGCCACACAGGTCAGGGCAGAGGCTGGATTTTTTTTTAAGATTTAAAAAAATTATTTTTAGAGAGACGAAGGTGGGAAAAAAGAGAGGAAGAGAAACATCAATGTGTGGCTGCCTCTGGAGTACCCCTTACTGAGGACCTGGCCCGCAACCTAAGCATGTGCCTTATCTGGGAATCAAACTAGTGACCCTTAAGTTTGCAGACTGGCACTCAATCCACTGAGCCACAGCAGCCAGGGCCAGTTATTTTTTTAAGATATGGATGCAAGGAAAAGAAAAGTCTAGGGTGACAGCTTTCTCGCCTGAACAACTAGAAGGCTGAGGTTACCATTTATTAGTATGTGGAAGATTGCAGGAGGAGCAGGTTTGGAAGTCTATTTGGGGAATCAAAATTCAATTTTTAGTATGTTAAGGTTGAGGTATCTACTAGATAATGAAATATGAATAGGAAATTTGATACGTAGATCTGAAATTAGTGGAGAGATCAGTTAGGACTCCATGCTGAATCCTTGAGAAACTAAACTTTTCTGTAAATCCCATTACACAACTGAATGTGTAATGAAACTTTATAGCTGCCTGAAACTTTTTAGTCTTTTACACATGCACCATTAAGTCACTCATTCTCTGGTTCTTTAATAGTCTGGTGGCAGCAACTGTGGTAAAGTTCCAGCTCCAATACTGTAAATTAAAGTTGTTGTAGTTTTAAAATACTGGTCATTACATCTTAGGAGCAGGTGAGCCACCTGCCATGAGGCGGGTGTTGTCTGTCCTGGCCTCTTGCTTCTAGTGCCCCTCCATTCTCTCAGCTGAATGTTCCATGGGGCTTGAAGTGTCCGCACTGAAACAACGTGAGTGCTCAAGTAAGGCCTTGCTCGCGCTGTCACATGCAAGGATGGCAACAGGTGCACAAATTACCCCTCTTGACAGGGAGAGATAGTGACAAAAAAATAACAATACAGGACTCTTTCCATGCCCTGTAGTTGGAATGAGTCATATAAACCCTTTAATTAAAGAGGATCCTTAAATTATGGGGGCATATACACTCAATTTTTTATATTTTTCTATTGAATTTAATCTTGTAAAGACTGGGCCTGCTGTAGTTTTCTAAGTTATCTCTGAATCCTTGCATTTTTCCCAACATTCAACAACCGTCCTAATTTAATCTACAAATATGCATACTTGCTATATATTTATCTCATTAATAAATATAATTAACATGATTAGTTCTGGGAAGAGTTTTGTGACACATCCCAAAGTTCTCCCTCAGGTTTGACATTAATCCATCATCTGTTTTGGTCTATAGTCTATTTAATGGATATGACTTCATTTAATTCTAGTATTATCTGGCTCACATTTACCAAACTTTTCTGCACTAGTACTGGCTTACAGTGATCACTACCATCATTTAATTTTCTACTCTATTACATTTTTTAGTTTGAAACATTAATTTTATTCTTTATTGAACACCAGATCATTAGATAAAATAATCAATCTTTTAATTTTTAGTGTCTTTCTACTTTATCTTAATAAAATCTGGCATCAAGGAAATTATGTGTTCTATATGAAAAAAGGAATGTTTTCTAAACATATTTAAATTTACATAAATTTTATATCATGCAATTCATATTTCAGTCTTAGGGACTTGAAATTTTGTATAATTTATTTAATGAAAATTATTATTCAACTCTAGTGATATTTTGAAATGTGCACATTATCCTTGTTCAATATACTGGTGTTCCTTTAGATAAGACAAACTAAACACTAAAATAAAAATACTACAGAAGTAGGCTGCTCTGAAAAACACAAATGGTATTTTTAAATTCTTGTGGTATAAAATTAAAACATCAACATCATAATACACAAGTCGTATTCATAGTAACCATCAAGTTAATGGTCTGCCCTTATACATACAAAAACTAAAATGTTCGAAGCACATTAAGAAATAAGACAAGGAAAATTATATGAACAGAAGACAGAGATTATATACATACATATTTTAAAATCTTACCTCCTCACAGCATCGCCTGCTTACAATAGCCCTATAGTCAATTCTATCCCAGAGTTGATCCCTTAACTTTAAGAAATTAGGGAACAATTTTCTCCAGTTTTTCCCTAAAGCCCACGGAAATATTTCATATTTGGTTTCTTCTTCATCTTCTTCTACTGTATTAGCCAGGTACCTAACAAAGAAGACCAACAACTCAAAAAAAAGAAATGGGTAAAGGACAGGAATTGGCAGTTCACAAAAAAAATGCAAATCACTATAAACATATTAAAAGATGTTCAACCTTACTCATAATTAAAGATACAATAGGTTGAAAACAGAGATACAGTGAATTTTCCTTAATGAGTTCTGAATACTTGTGTATTCCTATAAATCTTGAGCTTTGTTCTGGGATGCAGTTACTCGGAAACAGTCTGATCCTTTCAAGTCTTACTTTTATGATTTGTTAGGTAGATCTGGAGCAATATTCAGTCTGGGGCTAGTTATTCCCTACTAGTGAGGCAAGACCTTCCTGAATACTCTACTCAACAGCCTGTGAATTATGAGATTTTTTCAGTCTGGCTGGAACAGACACTGTTTCCAGCCCTGGGTAAATGTTAGGCACTGTTCCCTCTAATCCTTTCTTATGGTCTTTCGCCATGATCAGGTACTGTCATTATACACAAATGGAAACCAGTGTCCTGCCAAATGCTTGCGCTGAATCAGGCATACACAGAAGCAGGAAAACACAACCCATAATAAGGAGAACAATTAATTCATCAAACTGACACACATAGTAGAAGTAAAATACAAGAACATTAAAATGGTTGTAACTATTCCAGATGTTCAAAAAGATAAGAAGACACACTTCTAGAGATGAAAACTATGTGTACAATGAAAAATACACTCTGTGGAATTAACAGCCAATTAAATACTGCAGAAGAAAAGATTTGTGCATTGAAGACATAATAATATAAACTATCCAAAATTAAACATGCAGAGAAAAATAAACAAAAATAATAAACAGTATCAACGAGTCCCGAGACAACTTCAAGTACTTAATAAAGGTGAAACTGGAGTCCATAAAGAGGGCAGTGAACAGAAAAAAAATTTTTGAAGAAATAAATGGCTAAAAATTTTTGAAATTTGATGAACATCATAAACCCACAGAGAAGCTCCTTGAAGCCCAAAACACCAAGACACATCATAATTAAATTGCTCAAAATGAGTGATCAAGAGAAAATCTTAAAAGCAGTCAGGAAAAAAAAAGTAAATTGAATAACATAGAAAATAAATGAGAATGGAGCAGATTTCCCACTGGAAACATTTGCAAGCCCCCTTGATGACTTTCCAAGAAAAATGACCTTACAATAAAATTACAAATCACTTAAGGCATCATGATGAGAAACAGACACTGAAGTTTGAAGATATTGGAGTTAATAGATAAACACCGAAGAAAAGGAGGTCTTAAAAGCAGTCAGAAAGGAAGATAAATGATCGTAAGTGAAAGGTTTGAGATACAAAAAGGAATAGGAAGCAAAGATATAAATATGTGGGTAGATACAGGCAAATGTTGAATGTATAAAACAGTATTACTTTCTGGGCATCAGAGAGAACTATATAATTGCAAAACAAGAAAATGTAAGTCGGGAAAGGAGATGATTGGCGTTAAAATGCTTAAGGTTGTGTGATTAAAAATAACTAGGGTACCCTGGCTGGTGAGGCTCAGTGGACTGAGCACAGGCCTGCAAACTGGCCTGCGAACCAAGAGGTCACTGGTTCGATTCCTAGTCAGGGCACATGCCTGCGCTGCTGGACAGGTCCCCAGTTGGGAACATGTGAGAGGCAACCAATTGATGTATCTCTTGTACATTAATGTTTCTCTCCCTCTCTTTCTCCTTTCCTTCCTTTCTAAAATAAATAAATAAATAAATAAAATCTTTAAAAAATAACTAGGGTAATTGCTAAAAGAATAGATATAGACTGCATAGCATTTAAACAAGTAGAGGCAAAAAAGGTATCAGAAAATAAAAATTTAAAAATCTCAACAAAAAAATAGGTAAGAATGGAGTGGAAAGATGAAAGAGGTAAAAATGGGACACGTAGAAAGTATAGAACAAGATGGTAGAAAAAAAGTCAAATATATAAGCAACAATAGAATATTATTCTGCAATAAAAATGAACTATAGCTACACATACCATGTGCTCTTTTGTACATATTTCACATTAAAATTTTTTAAAGGTACAGAAGGACAGAGTACCCTTCTATTCATGTAATATGCATACTGGTTCATGTACTGAAAATTATTTCTAGACAGATACACATGAAACAATTGTCCTTGAGGAGGGAGGCCAAGGTCTTGAAACAAGAAGACTTACTCTTAATTGCATACCCTCTTATGTACTTTTTAAAACCATGTGCATATTCATATTTAGTTACATTAATTATAAAATGAGTATCTACATATTATTTATCCTTCCTTAAAATAACTGTACATATATTAATGCTACTTTATTATAAAGCACTTTATTGTTAAGCCCATTTAGTTACATGAGTCAAATCCTGTCCTCTGTAAAGTTACCTAAAGTAACTTCTTACTTTTAGTATCCCTGGTAGTTTTTTTTAAGATTTTATTTACTTGCTTTTAGAGAGAGGGGAAGGAAAAAGAGAGGGAGAGAAGCACCAATGTGTGACAGAAATGTTGACCAGTTGCCTCTCACACACCCCCAACTGGGGACCTGGCCCAAAATCCAAGCAAGTGCCCTGGCTAGGAATCAAACCAGTGACCTTTCAGTTTGCACGCCAGCGCTCAATCCATTGAGCCCCATCAGCCAGGGCTCCCTAATAGTTCTTAGTAAAGGGAAGATAGAATGGGAGATTGGTCCCTTTCATACTTACTAAGTGAAATGTGGAAATTCTATAATGTACTATGGTACATGATGTCTGGACATCATGATTCTACTCTAGATTAACAATTTTTCAGGTTCAGTGTGTTGAAATATCTGCATCATATACATATAAGTTCCCTTCCAATTTGAAATAGTTAAGATTTCCTTGGAGCAGAGTCTGGATTTTTTGCACAATAGTTAATTATGTTTATTCAAATAAAGAATTAAGAACGTCTTGTATGTTAGCAATACAAAAAAGGTAAGGATGCAAAACAGGTAAGATACATGCTCCTTGCCCTTAAAGAGCCTACAGTCAAGTCAAAGAGGCACTGAGTGTGAAACAAATAACTATAAAAGAGATAAGGAAGAATGATAATTGAGTTCAGTGTTAAAAGAATATATAGAAAGGAAAAGAACTTGAGTTAGAACTGTGACTAATTGAGAAAATATGGAGAACAACTATTGAGTCAGACTATACAAAAACAACTATATATAAAATAAAATTATAATTCATGTTATTTTTAATATGAAGCTTACAATACAACATGTAATACAACCTCACAGACTACCTCATAGTGTAAGGTGATACAGTGCTTTACTATAACTTTTTTTAAAAAGTCAAACAAATCCAATTTCAGGGATCTAGTAAGACTTAAACTAAAGCTTCTTTTGGTTTGTTGTTAATATTCAGATGAGAAAAAAACTACAAAATAGATACCACACCAACATACAAATACAATGCAATACTAAGAGACATGTAAACAGCACTATAGCTAGTGGTCAACGGCTGAATTCAGCCACTGGTAAGTCACACATGAATTTGTGCCCCAGCTCTGATGCTTACTAACCTGTGATCTTGGAAAGTGCTTAATCTAAGTCTTAATTTCCCTATCTGTAAAATGGGGATAATTAAAAAATGTATCTCATAGTGAAGATTAAATGAGCTTAGACAAACTTTTGTGGTGCCTTGCACATAATACTCAGTAATAACTAATACTGTTGTATTCCCTCAATTTAGGAGTCATCACCAAATTGTACATTGAATTTATTTTTCCCCATGCATGAGGAAATGTGTTTCCTGAATACATGCAGAGATCAAATCTTTTGAGTCTGAACTAAAGAGACTTTGAGCAAATAATTATCCTTTAGTTCTAACAGTTGTGGTATTCACCTTAAATATTTTTATATGTAGTTCTTTATTTAAGTACTTCAAATTATAGTCATACATTTCCAACTGCAGTACTATATCCAGGTTCTGGGTAGAACAGGTTTTGATACTGAGATACATATTTTTAATTTACATTGATTCTAGCAGAATTTTGACCTACAGATTGAAAAGCCATGTCATTAAGACCATTTAATAGATCACAAAACAAGTATAAACTGTCTAATACAAAGTCAGTGGAAGAACTGGAAAACAGTATGCCTTGGTCAAAGTACAATGTGTTAAATGAAACAGTAAGAGGACACTATAGATATCAGATATGAATAACTCCGCTGTTATAGACAGAAATCCACAATGAGTATGTCCAGAGCATTTTCTGCAAGGTGTTCAATGTAAAAGAGCAATGATGATAATGATTTTTATTATATATTAACTTGAAATTTCAAAGAAAACATCCTGGCTTAAAAAAGTCCAAAAGAGGAAAATTTGGGACAATTTATATGAAACACTCTGAAAAATATAAAAAGTACCATCAAATTCAAGTGGAATAATAATAATTCTTAGGCAGAAAGCAAAATAAAATCAGCAAAAAGAACATAAAATATTCTGTTAAAGTAAAAAATGTATAGCTTTTATAAAGGAAGGCCTATTCAAAGATATATATGAGGTTTAAAACATGCTGTTTTAAATAAATTATCATATATATTATAAAAAGCTACCACAAAAAATCACTTAGTAGAAAGCATACTTACAGAGCAATGAAGAAATTTATCCTCGTATGCTCATTTATAGTAAATTTAGCCCTCTTGAAATAAACAAAGGTCATAGCCAAAAGATACTACAGGGAAAAAATTAAAAGTTAATATTAATGTTTTGCTTTCATAAGTAAAACTACTTTAAAATAGTTACCTCTAAGAACAATGGGCTAAAACAATAAAGCATTATTTATTCTTATAGAATTACCTATTCGAGTTATTTTTTGGCTTCCTGTAATCCATGTGAACAGTAAGAAATAATTCATAATCATTTATCATGACTAAGATTATAACTAGAATGAACTCCTAAATTTTATTGCCAAGATTTTTATAACCAAAACCCATTTTTTCCTATCTTAAATTTCAAACCTATAGAGAAGTTGAAATAATCATAAAATAAATAAATGTACATCCTACACCTAGATTCACCAATTGTTAATATGTTGCCACATTGGCTTGATGTATGTGTATATACAATTTTCCCCCTGAATTCTTTTAGTTACAAACATTCATATTCACTTTTTAACATAATTTTTAAAAACATAATTCAAAAAAATTAGGATAACATGGCTTTATTTTCATTGAAGAAAAGTGCTTTAAATTCATTATTAAAAAGACACATATCTAGCCTGGTATTTACACACTATGCCAGGTTCTGGCTGTTAACTTAAAAACAAATTATAATACTGATGTTTCAGATTCTCTCTCATAAAATGCCTATTCATCCTACCTTCACAGGATTGGCCATAAAAAAAATTCCAAGTTTTTAATGTAATTTTCTGTAGAGGACTCTTGAAATAGTGTTAAAATACAGTGCTCCTGGTTAGTTAGTTTAAAAGCACCACCCCCTGCTGTCCAACAACTTTCATTACTGTAATGCCTTAAAATCATAAAGTTTAAAACACCACATGAACTAGATATTTGATATTAAGGCAGTACCATTAATTTTTAAAGTGTTGGTAACATTGTGATGATGTTTAATAAGATACCATGTTTTAGAGATACAACTTAAACACTTAAGGGATAAGAGACTAGGATGCCTGGGATTTGCTTTTGGGGAAATGATTGGGAGAAACCAGAATAGTCAAAGACCCTGGCCAGGTGGCTCAGTTGGCTGGAATGCCAGCCTGAAGACCAAGAGGATGTGGGTTCAATTCCCTGTCAGAGCACATACCGAGGTTGGGGGTCCAATCCCCGGTTGGGGCCTGCACCACGGCCGGCAACCGATCAATGTTTCTGTCTGCCTCTCTCTTTCCCTGTCCTTACCTCTCTCTCTAAAATCAAAAAACATATCCTCCAGTAAGGATTAAAAAAAAAAAAAAAGGATGGCCAATACTTAATTGTTACAGTGGGATAGGCACACAGAAGGTCTTTGTTCTCATCTCTACCCTAAGTTATGTATGGTTGAAATTTTCCAAACTTAAAAAAGATTCCCCAATTTTATCTCTGTTATCTTAAACCTGAAATTTAAAAAAGTTCATACCAGTATTAATTTAGTGGGTGTTTAATCATAAGCTAGTCTTCCATTCATTCCCTTTTTTATCAGTTGGCACATGAAGTGTGATGTGATGCCAAATTTCCTGATATGATTGCCTGGTCTAAGATGGCATTTACAAAGTTGAAATTGTAACTGTTCAGCTAAATCTTTAGAGTATAGAAACATCACAATCCCTAATATGCAAGTTAGCATAATTTTTTTATGAAACACTGGTTCCTAAATACACAACATGATAAGCTAATTTTGCTCTACAAGATTTGTGGGATTTGTTTTATCTAAGTTACTTACAAACTATTAAAATGTGTAACAGATTTCATTAGTGGAATGAATCTCAGAATATTCTTTCTCTACAGCCTGAAAAATGGTAATAATTCTGGTCAAAACATATTAAGTCTATACTGTTTCTTGTTTTCAATCAAACAGATATAGTTGTAAGGTCTTTTAAATCTAATCAGTAATATTCTACAATTCCTTGAAATAGAGAATTAACCTATAGTATATGCTAATTTCAAAAAATTAATGTGTAAGGATTCCACTTTGAAGGAGCAGTGCAAGGTAGTTCTTTTCCTAAACTTAATAAGAAGTTCTTATAAGATTTCATTACAGTTCTGATGGTCTAATAATATAAAAATGCTGTTATTGTTACTAAATTTACCTTGTCTGCAATTTTACAGCAGCAGTCCATCCACAAGAAATCTTGAATCAAATCATCATCTACAACAAAAGATAGATAAGACTTGTCCTTGTCCTTTAAAAATAGAATGTTTCCTTTTAAAGAATTTCTACATAAGGAGATTATACATAATGCTTAGAAACAAACAAAAATGGCTGGACCAGTGTTGTTTGAGGTGTAGTTTTCAGTCCTTTGGTTTATCTACCATTGCAAGCACTATTCAAAAAATTATTGCTTTATTATTCAGTTTACCATCTGAGTTTTCTTAATATAGTATAGCTCAGATGGGATCAGGAATGGTAGAAGTGTTTGATGTATTGAATATCCCAATAGCTCTTTGAGAAAGATGTCTTGCGTACTAGATTCGCTATTCATTACTTTCCAAAATCAATCTTTAACATATGGAAATGGAATCTGAGAGAATTTAGTCTTTACAAAATAATGACTTAATGAATACTCTGTTTTTTGAATGTTTTATTTTTTCTAAATATTTTATCCTTTCTTGTTTTAGGTCCCAGGCTATTTTTAGATTTGGATTCTTCTCTCTTC
Organism: Trachops cirrhosus; assembly: GCA_028533065.1. Lineage (NCBI taxonomy): Eukaryota > Metazoa > Chordata > Mammalia > Chiroptera > Phyllostomidae > Trachops > Trachops cirrhosus. The sequence goes on from CM052543.1 coordinate 133,509,022, forward strand.
CTATTTATCTCTGTCCAATTATATATTATCTAATACACATGAAAATGTCCATATAAAGAAGATTCATAATTCATTATTTATAATTAAAATTTAATTTTGAAGCAACTGAGTATTATGACAAAAAGATCAACAAGAAAAATACTATTAAAAGAAAATAACATCTAAAAAGGTCAAACACACTTATTTCAATTTTATAATCCCAAAATATATGGGTAGTTGTAGAATATAATCTGAGAAAATTTGCTTTTTTCATTTTTCCCTTTCATTTTAAGTAACAAAACATAACTTTTTTATATTAATTTTTATATCCTAGAGATATTGATATAGTCAAATACATGAAAAGTTCCAAGAATAAATACTGATTTTCAGAGAATAATTAATTTCTGCCTTGTTAATTCCTCTTCTATTTCTTAAATTACCTAAAGTGGTATAGGCAGGAATATTCTCTTATTTCTCAAGATTAGTTATGAATAATAAAGTTTGTGGGTAATAATTTTATTCTACTTTAAATGGAGAGGCAAACTTGTAACAGCATTATAGATCCTGACTGGGAATATCCTTATAAGTTCAACATTTTTCTACTTACATTATTTATATTTTTTCTTCTTACCTCATTTTCTTTTCTTTAAATTGTAACCAGCTTGCCCTTATTGTTTTAAAGTTTCTGTCCTCTAAGTAGGGGAAATACACTTGTTCTCAAGTGTCTCCTTGTATACCCATCTGCCTTTCTCTACAAACAAGGAAGCTTGTTACCTTGATCTACAGACTGAGATCTACTTGGCTTTATTCCTATAAGGATTTACCAGAATCTGTCTATCTTACCCTTTATCCTGTCTACCTTACTACCTTACCTCAAAACAAACAAACAAACAAAAAAACCTCTTTTTCTTGGTCAGTAAAAATACTATAAAGAAGTTTCTTTTTGGTGATTAAAAAAAAATGTTATCATCAGAGTAGCATTCACTATGCCATAGTCTGAACAAATTCAAACTGATTTTTACTATATGAGCATGATAATAAAGCATAGTTAATTTTTAACAATATTGCCCAGATATAATAATGAAACTTCTCTAGGTTGACTAACCTTCCCAGTTTGCTCAGTTATAGCAGTGAAAGTCTTGGGAAGCCCTCAAACTCTGTCAGTTGGCTTGGCTGAGAGTTTATACAGTATTTTACTTTAGGTCAATGAAAACTCATGCTATGAATTTGAACTGCCCAGAATTTACATTTGACACTTGGATTTAGGTAGTCAAGAAGTGAGATGAATCTGAATTTCTAATCCAAAAGAATCAAAACAAACAAAACCCAACATTTAAAAAGACTAATTAAAACAAAAATAGATTTGGTTGGAAATGAGAAATCTGACAGAAAATAACAGCATCCTCTTTTATTATGAAAACAATAAAGTAAATCTTTACAGTCTCTCATTTTAAAGTACTCTCTAATTACCATTATTTCAATATTTTAAACCTACCAAATAATTTAAAGAAAGCAGTCATTTCCTGACGCTGTATAACCAGACAGGGTCCTTTGGGGCGTTTAGACTTGTTGCTATTCTGCACATTTTTTTCAGATGCTGGCCTACTATCTTTAAAAATAGGACGCTTCAGATTAATAGGTTTTTTAGGCTGATGTGATCTACTTGACCCAGATTTTACATGAACTGTAACAGTAGGTGGTGTCTCACAATACAGCTGATTATGCCTCATTTTGGTTTCCCAAGATTCCTGTAAAAGTAAAACATACAATTACTTATCACACTTTTATTTCTATATAAAAACAACTAACCTAATGACACCACCAGAGGCAGTCCTGGGAAATGTTATTGAACTTGCTACTAAAATGTTGTGACAGTGACTCACATGAGAAAGTGCTTTTAGAATTCAGTGCTAAGAAATGCTAAGCTTTCTTTGGGTAACTGATATACCTCCTCTTCCCAAGAAATAAGATCCTATATCCCATTTTGACTACTAAGGAACTCAAAACCAAATCTGAAAGTTAATTATAGAAGCTATGCTGAGTTTATAATCTATTTGTGGTAGTCTTTTTTCCTGTTTAATTTTTTATTCTGCTTGTATTGACATACCTTTTATCATAGTGTTGTCATGTGCCACCTCAAATTTTTGTTCTTACATACTTTTTATCGTTTTTTTATATGCCACCTCAATTTTTTAATAGATCAAGGCAAACTATTTACATAAGTTAATTATAATCAATTTCAAGTATTATATTAAAAAGCAACCCCCCCACACACACAAAAACATATTTTCTTACTGGTAATTCCTTGATATGTTACAAAGTTCACTTATTCAATAGCATTTATTGGTATTTACTGAAAAGTTAAAAGCAATTCTAACGAAGAGATATATAGTATATGTATTTTGAGGGATTCTCATAAGCCGATCACTTTAATATTTAAACTTGGATGTATGAGCATGCTATTGAGTGGCAGATTATAAGTGTACATGAATGTACATTGCTATAATCTAATAAAATTTGAAACAAAGTTAATCCATTTATCTTTAACAATATACATAATCACTACCATGTGTGCTCATAAGGCAAAATCCTTCAATGAGTTTTTTACATGGACTCCACCAACATGAAAAAAAGTCATCCCAGAATTCATACTTGAATAGAATGTCTGGCGGGCGTGGGGGTTGTTTTTTGGCGGTGGTGGAAGAGTAAGTAGACACAGCTAATCTGCAGGCATCCGAACAGTTTTTTCTCTCTGCATGTCATGTAAGGAGTGTCGTGGTGGTGTGTCACAGAACCATACAATGGAAGCAGCAGTGTGGGGATCCGTCTGCCTAAGTGACAAAAATCTAATAGCAACATCCCCTGGCATCTCAGGACCGGCAGGTAAGCCTCCCCTGCAGCCTTACACTGAACTCTTAATCTGTGCCAGTCAGTACGCTAAAAGTTTTACGGGCGTTATCTCATTTAATTCTCAAAACATCTCTATAAGGTGGTTGTTATTTTATTCGTAATTTCTAGATTAGAAGCTTGAGGCTTAGAGAAGTTAAGGCAGTTGCCCCTTACCACATAATCAGTGAGGGATAGAGCCAGAACTTGAATCCAGGACTGGCACCACAGCCCCACATTCTGTAATCACTAAAGAACCGTTCTGAAGATTAAGTGAAATCTTGTGTAAAACACAGGACACGCGGTAAGCAGTCCAGTATTACTTACTGTCACTTTGCCAGAAAAACATATATAAACACAGCTATCACATGACGCTTCCTAAAAATTTAACTCGGGCATTTGCAGTGTAATAGTGCGCACAATAAATTATGACTTAGTGGATAAACAAGCCGTTGCTGCAGAGAAGAAAGATGGACTTCTCACCTTTGTGCTAAATTAAAACATCTCTTAACAAAGAATCCTTATTGAAACTATAGCACTTTTCTCCGTTATAACGAGAGTCTAATTGTTGAAAAACAATGCAGCAAATTTAGGCAAAACATTCTGGCAGAGTCGCTGGCGTTGCCAGGGCCATTATCATATCTCCACAATCTTCACCTTTAGACGTTCCCCCTAACTCACGTAAAAGCCACAGAACACGAGCAAGCGGCCCCAGCCAAGCGCCGGAAGCTCAGCGCGCTGGTGGAATCTCAGCGAGGCCCGTCCCATCAGAAGCCCCGCCCACCCCGGAACTCGCGGTAACACGCACGCCGCGACGTGGCGGGACACGCGGGAAAGAGACCGAGCGGGAAGGGAGGAGGGACCGGCTGGAAACGAGCGGCAGCCACGGGGAGGACGAGGGCCGCGTCGCAGAGACGGGGTCGCGGGCGGGCGGGCTGGCGGCTGCGGGCGAGAACAGCCCCGACTCGAAGCCGGACTCCGTCCCCGTAGCTCCGCGCCCCCGCGCTGCTTCACTTCTGGGACAGGTTCCTCCCTTAGGTCGCCCAGACACTAAAGGCCTTTGTTTCCGTTTTTGAAAAACCTGGCGCGCGGTAAGCACTCAATAAAAACGGCCTACGATTGGGCAGGCTTCACTGCACGTGTTTCGGTGGGGTTGAGGAAAGGCGGGAGGGTGCGAATACTGCCTGACGCGGTGCCGGGCGCTCCCCGAAACGCGACACGGAGCAGCACCGGCACTGTGTCTGCTTTACGGAGGGGCGCCTTTCAGCAAAATGCGACAGGTAACCCAGCTGCACCTCGACCAGGACACAGGATTTAAACGAAGAAACACAGCACTTTAAAGTGTGCTATGTAGAGTGTGAACAGACAGGATCCAGCGTTAACGTGGCGCCGCACGTTAGTTAGTCTGCGTCCCACTGGAAGCCAGGCGGCCTCCAGCGGCGCTGCAGACGGAAGGAGCGCGTCCCGCCGAGGCTGAGACCCGAGCGAGAGGCGGGAAACGGTCAGCCAGGGTCAGCTCGGCGTTCCGGGCGGGCGCCCCCGGGAACAGGTGCGTTCCACCGCCGGCGAGCGCGGGGCGGGCCGTACTCGCCGCGCCGCCCGCCCCCGAGGGCCCCGGCGCGCGGGCGCCGTCGTCGGGGCCGCGAACGAGGGGCCCCGCGGAGCCGAACTCCGGGCCGCGTGAGGGAGGCCGCGGCGGGGCAGCCGCTCCCCGTCCCCTCCCGGCCCCCGCCTGCCCAGCAGCCCGCACCCCCCGCTCCCCTGCTCGGCCGCGGGAGCGCGGCGCCCGGCGACCCCATAGACCGGCCGCGGATGGGGCCGCCCCGCGCCTAGCCGGGGCCCACCGCCGCCAGCCGCCCGCGTCCGACCTACGCGCCCCCACGCTCCACCCGGCTGGGGCCGCCGCTGCTTGGAAGGGTGTGTCCTCGTCCCTGCGAAGCCACCAGAGGGGACTCACGGGCCGTAGTCTGTAAGGAAGGGGCAGAGTCACCGCCACATCTTCACACCCGGTGGACGGAGGCGTTGGTTGGGTGTGAGAGGGAATGAAGGGACCGGCCACCACCGACCCGGGAGTCCCCGGGAACGCTCGGGACTAAGGTACCTGCGAAAACCTGGGGCTGGCGACAGGGGCCGGGCGGGCGGTCAGCCTCCCCCAGACACCCCAGGGCCTCAAACGGTAGCTCGCAGGTCGCTCCACAGCTGCACGCACTGCTCGGAGACCTCCCGCCAAAGGAGCGCGAGGCCAGCGCGGGCCAATCAGCTCACAGAGAACGCCGCCGGGGGCGGGGCCGGCCGGGGGCTGCGCGCGCCGCAGTCAGCCGACCTACCGTTATCCTGACCGGCCGGGAAAACGCCGAGACGGTCGGTGATCTCCGCAGGCAGGAGTCCCAATTTAACCCCTTTCCCTTGGGCACAAAGTCAGGCGTGTACCGGAGCCATCTGTCTTCCCCTCAGCTTGATGGAGTGGCCCTGCTATGTTAAAATAATTATGCGAACAGACCACTTAAATGAATAAAAGGTGTGAATACCAAGGCTCCCTGATAAGGGGTAACACTTCCCATTCTGTTCAATGTGTTCTAAGTTGTAAATTCTTCTACAGGAGTCGTCCTGGCCTCATCTTAAGCCTTGGCCAGGTGCCTAGGATGTAGTACGTGCTTAATGTTTGTTGAAGGAATACAAAGATCCTCCACAGCTTTGTAATTTGTCCCGTTTCATTCTTCGGTTCTACCTAATGGGTAACCTGCCCGCCCCTGCCCCTACCACCCTGGGCTCTTTTAATGTCGCTACAGTCTTGCTAGATATTTCTTCTGACCGCATGATATTCCAGAGTGGGTGATCAAGTTGAACAGATCAAAATTGCTACACTGTATCTAAGTGTCACTTGTTGAATAAACATTGTAGAGTGCAATGGTAAAACTGCAGGTGTATTATTTCTAAGCGGGTGCCACCGGTCGAGTCCCGCTGACCCGCGTCTTCTCAGGTGTGGTTTGTTTCGGGGAAGGATCCACAAGGGCGAGAGGAGTGGACTGGGCCAGGGCGGCAAGAAAGGAGTAAGCTTGACCATGTTCCTTCTCTCAACACGTTTTTAGCAGAAATATGTTAAAGAAAAAAAAGCTGAATTCAAAAGTTATGGTTGCCAAGGAGACACAATGTACCTGACCTTAAGAATGAAGATGTATTTCATTTCCTTGGCTGATAACACTTTTGACACTTTTACATTCTTAAGGGACACATGCCAAGATGTTCCTCCTGTCTTCCCCACCTCAGACACTTTTTTTTTTTGAAAAGCATATAAATCCTTTGAACACTTCCAATGAGCCACTGTTTAAGCTTTAAAATTTTTCTTCCTGGTATTTAATTCCACATTTTGCAAAACAGTCTTGCTGGTCATGAATAAAATTTGTCCCTGGGCAAAATTAAAACAATGAATATTAAAGCTTCAAATGCAAGGGGTCTACTGTAGTCAATTCTTTTCATTCCAAAACAGAAATTGATGCTATCACATTATCTGGTGAGGTTTAATGAATTTGAATGTCATGACATTTGGATTACAGATACATTTAAATATAGAAAATTATTAAAAATCAGAGAGGAAGGACGCTATAAATTAGTGGCACTAAAATTATAGGGTATTTTTCTCCTAAGAAATTAAGTTTTATTTATTTCAAGTAGCAGTGTTACCAAGTAATATTTTTAATAATATATAAATAGAAGCTATTAAAGTGGTTTAAAGACTGCTTGAATAATATTTAAACAGGGTGAATTTCCATCCTTTAAAATTTAGTGACCAATATTTATTTAATTAGTAACTATGCTCTCATAATCAGTACTAACCTGGATATATTATTACAGACCTCCAGTAAGTAGGATCAAAATTAATGTGGTTTTATTAATACTGAGATTTATAAAAGACTACCCTGTTTTCTGCCAAAGGCTTATTTTCTGGGCCTGCTTCACTATGACTACTAAAAGTACATCTAAAATTGTACTAGACACTGCTCAACTTACACTCCAGTTAAGATATTTAAAATCACGTAAGATAAAAGCCTACCATATACAGTACATGAACACCTTCAGAAAAGGATCAATTCAATATACATCAGACACTAAAATCTATTTGAATAAAATATATCTAAATGTCTCACTGTAAAGGAAAAAAGGGGGGAGGGTAAAATAACCAGTCAGGCTTCATATCAATTAGACAACTTTTACTAAATGAGAAAACTACATTTAAAATGTGCTTTAAAACAAAATGGAATTAGAAAAAAAAAAAGCATTTGAAAGAACGCTGCACTGTGCTGAAAATCAAATCTCTTGCAGAAATACAATACACCAATTCATAAAATGTAAGTTAACAGAGTTCTCAATTTAACATTTTTAAAGACAATATCAAGGTCAAGAATTTCACAACTATGGTAGCACACATAGAAGGGCATTATAAATATGATGTCCATCCCTATGAAGCTTACAAATTTGACAACGCTCAATAAAAGCTTTTAGAATCACATCCAAAAGTATTGCATCGAAAAATCACAAATCTGTGTTCTCTAAGTTCTCCTTATAAAACCTTTATGTTCACTTTTGTATTCTTGCCATTTGTTAATACTAACCCTTAAAAAAAAAGAGAACAGGAAAAGAAATACTGCAAAAAACCCTTGATCATGTACAGAAATTATTGCTACTATAGTTCACTACAAAGCTATACAATATGAACTTTGATCATGAAAAATCAGAATAAAAGTCTTTAGTGACATAAGCCTTACAATCGTATACAACATTCACATGGCAATATTAGACAGTTAAGCACCCAATACTCATAGTTGACAGAATGTCCCACTGACCAGCATTCATTTAAATACGTCCTTCGTACAGAGTGAGGGAAAAAGAAATAGTGTCAGCTTTCTAAGGCTTGTCAAAAAAGGATTCTGTTTTGTGGATCTAAAAACAAAAAACAACAGTAACGACAACAACAAAAACCGAAAAAACAAAGATGATGCAGGTGAGAGTGTTACCAGAAAGTTAAGCATGCCAAAAGGTGTTTCGTGCAAATTAAAACCTAAAACCAAGGTACCACATAATCACATTACCAACTAGCTGGGTAATACTATATGAGCCTTATCTTAAATGAAATGCTACTGCACAATAGAGAATCAATAAGTTAGAAATTAGAGTGCACAAAACCAAATCTGTGGCAATTTCTGAATGAAGCAAAATATTCATTATCAGCCTCAAAGTTTACCCAAACAGTTTGATTAATCACTGGATTGGACAGTTTGCATACTTTTAAAATGTCAATCTATAAACTTCCTTTTTACAATAATGAGGCATAAATTTTCCTAGCTAAGATCAAACAGATACATAAGTAAATAAGCAAGAAAAAAATAATAGTTGGTGAACGTCTTTAAAGCTCATCCCACATTTCACTTTTAAAAATGTTTAGGGAAAAAAGTTTAAAATATTTGCGGTTACTCTAGCAAAAACAAACAAAACAAAACAAGCCCAAAATAATTAAACAACCAAGCAACATTAAAACCACATTACACGGAAGGATCATCATGCTTTCATCTGGTTTGACTATCACATCTAGTTTAATTGGGATGCTTTTCAACTTTAAAAACTGTGATAGGTGAAGATGTATCTTTAATGGGTAATTTTGAATTTGGACTTAACTTTGTTGAATATTTTAACAGAGTATACTTATTACAATACAGTGTAGCACATCTTTCTATTAGAAAAAATTTAAGATCCTTTACCCGTCTCCTTAAGTTAAAGGTGTGACATCATAAAGGGTGTCAAATGGCTGGATGGTTTTACAGTGCACACTTATATATTATGAAGTATGTCCTTAACAAATCTGATGGTTTCTTCACACAGCTCCTTTCTTCACCTTTTCTTCGGTGGATTGGCTGTTCGAGGTGGAGTGACGGGACGTCCTGAATTCAGTCCACCATACTGGTACTTAGCTTTCTTTTCTGATGGTTTCAATATCTTAAAGTAAACAATTTATTAACAGTGTTATTCTTTAAAGTGCAATATGCTTAAGAAAATATCGTTACAACAGTTTTTTTAATAAATGGTACAAATTATAAAAGTGTAATAAAAATAGAGAAAAAACAGCAAAGTTCCATAAACATTTCTCATTTTAAAGAGTGCAAACATTCAAATATCTAAGTGTTGCTATTATTTGTCATTCCATTGATAAGTTAGTAACAAAATGCTCAAATACACAAATCCTATCAACTAACCAATCCTTGGATTTAAGCAAAATAAATAAATAAACCCATGTTTACATGGGTGGGGAAAAATTCTAGCTTTAAGGGTCAAAAAGACCTAGGCTCTCACCATAATTCTGCCCTTATTTAGAGGGTAACTAGTCACAAACTCTTCAGACCTTAATTTTTTATGTGTAAGCATCTTTTTGCTCTAAAAAAAAACAGCTTTATTTGAGGAGCATTTGAGATCTTGCTCCCCAGCATGTATCATCAGTTTGGCTCAAATAAACTCAAAAAATTCTCCAAATCCACCCCCACAAAAACAAACAAAAAAACCAAAACAACCCCAGCTTTATTTTTACATATAATGAAGTTCATATATTTAAAATGTCAATGATGTTTAGTATATATATTTACAAAGTTGTACAACCACCGCTATAATCTAATTTTAGAAAATTTCTGTCATGCCAAAAAGAAACCTTGCTCCCATCCCCATTTCCACTTTCCACTCCCCTAACCCCCTTTAATTCTAAGCAACCACTAATCGACTTTATCTACTGACTTTTCTGGCTCGTTCATATAAATGAAACCATACAAGGGTATTTTGTGATGGGCTTTTTTGTTTTTAAGGTTCATGCATGTTGTAGCACATATCAGTACTTTTAATTGCCAAATATGCCATTTTATGGACATTCCACATTTTGTTTATTCATTCTTTAGCCTATGGGCATTTGGGTTGTTTCCACCTTTTGGCTATTACACATAATGTTCATATGAACATGCATATACGTGTAATTGAGTACCTATTTTTAATTATTTTGGGTATATACCAGCAACTGGATTGGAAGCGTTGGGTCATACAGAAACTCTGTTTAACTGTTTTCCAAAGCAGCTGCAGCATTTTACATTTCTGCCACTAACGTCGTTCCTACTATAGATATATGAAGGTTCCAATTTCTTCACATCCTCACCAATACCTGTTACTATTTTTTAAAAATCATCTTTATTCTGGTAGGTGTAAAAGAAAGCTTAACCTAATTAAAGATAGAAAATTTCTGTACTTACATAAAAATAAGTATAAAAGATGTATGAAGTATTTCTTAGAACCATTCAGAACATCATAGCACCTCACTGAAAAAAAAAATCAACTCCACTATGCCTCCGATTGAAAGATAACGCCTGGTTACTATCCTTAATGAGAAGTCATTTACCACTCAATTATATTAGTTGTTACAAATAGTGTAATATAAAGAGAAAGAGAGATGGTCTATATTTAAAAAGAGAGAGTGTGCTGCATGTCACGGATATGAAACAACCTTTGCAAAAACGAAGTACTGAAGTTGTTTTGGGCTGTGAACAAGAATATTAAGTAGAACATTAAAGCTAAAGTTCATCTTTTAAAAAAGTAATTGTTTCTATACTTATAAATGGGTACTTTAAGGTTATCTAGAAAGTTTTTTCTTAAATAAATATTCTACGTTATTTTAATCTGAGTTTATAATTCTTTCTCAATGTCTGTCCCACCTATTCATCTTGTAAAACAAAATCTAAATAATTTATTGAATTCACATTCTTTTGGCAGGCAAACCATTATTCAAGGAGTCATAAAGGAATTTAACAATTTTAAAACCTGCATTAAGAATGACTGGTATAAGCTGACGACTATTCTGTTGAGACCCTCCCTTAAGACCTCCCCTAAATTCCCCAGTCTTTAACACCCTCACACCACATACATGGCTCAGTACATGTGCCCAGCCTTTCTCATCTCCTCTCCTTTGCCCGCAGGCACCTTACCTTTGCCTTTCTCTCTCCTAAGCTCCAAGGGCCCTTCTTCAGCCTCTGTAACTTGCTTCCTGAGCCTACTCAGCACAGCTGGCTCACTTCTACTATCTCAGTAACTTTCTAAATAAACTTTCTCTTATAATTTGGGGGGGAGTGGGGGGGTGGGGTGGCAAAGAATGACCTGTATAACTTAGGTTCCCTAAATCTCTAATATCTGATACAAAAATAGAAATCTCTAATGAGTCTATGCTGAGAATCATTTCTTAATAAAATTGATTTTCTTTACTCAAGAACACAAACCTAAAAGAAAATTCCTTCTGACAATAGTTTTGATTTCTAGTTGTTATATATTTGTATTATACCTGAAATGAACACATCAAAGTTTCATCCACACTCATCATTCCACCAGCATTATCAAATTCACCACAGTAATTTGGGGCTGAAAATAGGGTTACCAATTGTCGTTTAGCAAAAAATTCGTATCCATCTTCCACCACCTGTCAAACGAAATGTAAAAGAAAAAAACATGTTTATAGGTCATTCTCAACTATCTGTACCCACCAAGATTAATGTAACAAAAACCTAAAAAAACAAACCCTGTTTGTTTTGGAAGCTTGATTTTTATTCTTAAACTTGCGTTAGAATATTATATTTAGTGTGCCTTTTCTATAATGGTACGGATTTAGCTTAAATGAAATCGTAATAAATTTATGATTATTAAGAAGTTTAGAAATCGTATCATTTCCAAGGCTCTTCATATGCTAATGTATATAAGTGTCTACAGAGAGCCAGGACACTAGGTACTTCTAGGTACTTCTTAGATGACATTATAATCCAACTACAGAATCCTTAATTCAGTGACCAATAATCAGACAATGAAAAACAGATTATAGCAAGGACTATTTTTTACTGCTTCACTCTTACATATGTATTATGTAGCTACACATTGAAAACTCTACTAAATTGAACTTAATTTACACAAATCATGCTAAAAAATAGCTTTATAAAATTTTTATATGTAATTCTTCTTTAATGATTAAATGTAATTTCTATAATCTATTGTCAATTCCTGAGTGAGTTAAACAACTGTTTCTCAGCTCTACAGTTTGAGGGATAGCCAGTGATACGTAAACATTTTATATTTGTATATGGTAGGCAAGAATACTTTTTGAAGTTTTTTAGGTATCCTTCCATTAAGCAAAAATTATCCTACAGTACTTGCTAAGATAAGAGAGTACCTCCAGAATCATTTTTATTTTTAAATAATCCCTACCTTAGTATCAGATACATGTTCTTGTTGTAATTATCTCATGGTAGAATTTAGGTATTAACCTTTTCTGATAAGACCTTGGCCACCTTATCTACTTCAGGCTCCGCATGGTACTTGGCACTTAGTACATCCTTTTAGTTCTTAGTTTCCTTGTTCACTTGTTCACTCAATCACTCATTTACTGAAAGAACATGTTTTTTTTTCAGGAACTATTTGGAGTTTGTGTTATTCCTCATCACAGGTCTCTTAATTCTAGAGATATGGACTGTGCATTGATTTGGTATGATTTCAAATCCACTTGTTTATAACAAAAATAAAAGTTTTTAAGAGTACAGTTGCTTTGATGTAAGAGTGAAGGAAGTTGTGTCAGGATGCCATGCCACTACCTCATCTGTTGTCACCGATAAGCACTCAGGAGCTCAGCTGCTGAGGGATGCTGCTGGGGGCTTATCAAAAACACATGTGAAGAAGCAACTATGGCAAGGGGACATTTCAACTATAAATACCCAGAGTTTGTGAAGACCATTGAGAGTTTCTAGAGACTCTGCTGACTTAAATGGCTCCCTTAGGACCTCTAGGGCAGTAGCTCCTCCCCTGGTAAAGGCTTACCAGCAGGGCAGAAAGCGTGCAGCAACCCCCACAAAGATCATCAGATCATCTTACCTGTCAGCACCGGCTCCACTGTTGCCTAGCAACAAGGTACTTTTACATCTTAGCTCTCCTTGGCTAAACCATCTCTCCTAAACCTGAGCTGGAATGTGAGTACCAACCAACTCCTATATAAAGGTACACTTCAATTTAATTAGGACTTTATTCCTTTTTCCCCCTTGCCTGGTATAAAAGTGTGAGTAATCCATTGTTGCTTTGCAATATGTTATTTCTTTATTGGTTTATTCAGAGACATAATCTTCTATACTACTAGCTTGTGAAATTATTATAATTCCTGCAGTGAATCTGTGTTAAACAACTGACAAAGATAACCTTGGTCAGAGCATAATTTGCCATCCGAAACTAAACAATATATTTGAAACTAAGTAGAATAGGATTTTTGAAGGAATCTGGAAAAAGACCACACACACTAAGGTACTTCAGTAACCTGACTCATTAAAAATCATGTTTTTTGAAAAGACCAGTGAATGGAATATATCTCTGGGGTATAAAGCCCCAGAGAAAAGTACTGTGGAACAATATATACTCAATAAATTTTGCTGTAACAAGAAAACAAAGAAGCTTTAAAAATATACTTACAGATTTCAAATACTTTTAGTACACTTTCAAAAAGAGCCACAAAAGGTTTTTAAAAATGCCTCTGAATGTACTTCATACAAGTTATGTTTTAGAGAACATGAGGACTTGGTATATTAAATTGTTAAAATAAGCTTTTGTTAATTTAATTATTTTACTCAACAAACACTAAAATGCATCCTATAATATGCCAGTAAGTTTATAAGGCAGTGGATATTGAAAGGTCAACAAGTCACAATCCCCTTCTCAAAATGTGTACACTTTAGCCCTGACCAGTGCAGTTCCAGCTGGCTGACCATCGTGGCACAAAGAGAAAGGTTGCTGGTTCGACTCCTGGTTAGGGCACGTGCTTGGGTTTCGGGCCTGGTCCCTAGCTGGGAGCATCTGAGAGACAACCAATCGATATTTCTCCCCCTCTCTTTCGCCCTCCCTTCACCTCTCTCTAAAAATAAATAAAATCTTTTTTTTTTACAGTGTACAACTTAGTGGTGGAGAACAAAACAAACCAACCTAAATTGTATATGCATTTTATAACAAAAATTCAAACATATGCAAAAGTAGAGAGTTAATCAAACTCTCATTTACTAAACTACCCTGATTTAACAATCATCGGCATTTTGTTACATTTCCTTAATTTATCCCCCTTTTTTCTCTGATGTATTTTAAAGCAAACCCTGGCCTCATCGTCTTACCGCTGCACACCTGAGTATGCATTTCGGATATGGACATCCTTTTTACGTAACAGTAATGACATATCATCGCAGCTAAAACAATGAACAACTACTGGATATCTAGGTACCCTGCCTATAATCCAATTTCCCCAACTTTCTCAAAAATGTCTTTTTACAGTAAGTATGGTTTGTTATTATCAACATCCTCACAATTCATTTGATTACTATCTATATTTAAACATCATATGAAAATGGGATCGAGTATTTCTAGAAAGCTTCAGACAAGCACCAAAAACTTTGCTAGAATTGCACTATACTACAAAAATATATCCCTTTGAAACATTTTATCATAGAGGGTGAGAAAGGATTAACAATCATTATCTTTTTAATTGTGAGAACAAGGTAGAGGCTTCACCTCTCAGTTTCCTCAAAAGTAAAAGGAGTGAACTTGGGTTAAGTTAATGAATAGTAAAATATCCAAAAGTTTTGTTTTTCATACCTGATGCGCTCGACAAATCAAATCTAAATCGTGACGATTCAGAAATTTACTGACTACATCAGCTCCAAAGGTGAAGGAAACACCACGATCATTCTCTCCCCAGCCTTGCACATCCTTATCTGGGTCAGACCACAGCAAATCACAGAGCAAACCTTTAAAGGATAAAAACAGCAATAAATAAAACAAAATAAAGTTTATAAAATAAAGTGTATCTTTATCACATTTCTCCTCCTGTCCTCTTACCCTTTAATAAACAATAACAATCTCTTCTCCCCTGCTATCCTAGTTTATCAAACTTAGCCATTCTTTTTTAATTATTTTTAAAGGTTTTATTTATTTAATTTTTAGAAGGGGAGGATAGGAGAAAGAGAGGGAGAGAAACATCAATATGTGGTTGCCTCTCACACACCCCCAACTGGGGACCTGACCTGCAACCCAGGCATGTGCTCTGACTGGGAATCGAACCAGCTCCCTCTTGGTCTGCAGGTTGGTACCTCAATCCACTGAGACACACCAGTCAGGGCTATTTATTATTCTTTTTAATCCTCACTTAAGGACATTTTTTCATTGTTTTGAGAGAGAGAGAGAGGGGAAAGAGGAGAGAGAAACATTGATCGGTTACCGCTTGTACACACCCCAACCAAGGATCAAACCCACAACCTGGGTATGTGCCCCAACTGGGAACTGAACCTGTGACCCTTTGGTCTATAAGGCAACACTCCAACCAACTAAGCCACACTGGCTATGGCAAACTAAGCCATTCTTTGTTAAAGCATCATACAAGTATGACCTTCCCTGGCTTCTTAAGTAAGTATTTTCCAGCCCTTTCCACATATAGGAAATATGTGTATGGCACACCCTAAGCACACAATATATGGAAAAGACTGTTTCCATCTTTTGTATGTAGTTTCTCCATATGGATAATCAAATGACCCAGCAGCATTTCCTGAATAGTCAGTCCATCCTTTCCTTACAGAGCTACCTAAAACTGTCTATCTCTGGGTATCATAGTCTACTCCATCAATCTATTTTATTTATCCTTGAGCCAACAACACATTAGAGTTTTAAATAAATCTGGGGGGCTAGTATCTCCACTTAATGTTTTTTTCTTCAGGACTGTCTCGGTTACTTTCAGTCCATTGTTCTTCCACATATAAACTTCTGAACCAGTATGTCTTAAGTCCACAAACCCAATGGAGATTTTACTGGAATTGCATTTATCTGTAGATCAGTTGAGGGAAGAAAACATATTTGACCAAGACATAAAGGATTTAAAATATAAACAGATCCAATCCTCGGCATTAGTAATGTTTTAAGCTTAAAAAAAAAAAAAGGTCTAAACTAAAAATGCTTATCTGGGTATCTTTATCATATACCACAATAGTGCAAACCTTAGGAGGGACTCAGACCACCTTGGAAATGAAAAGTGAGAAGAACAGTAAATGAATTCTGAGGAATTAAACATTTAATAAGTAAACAGAGGAGGGGGAATGACTAAAAAATACTGAGAAAACATGGTCAAAACAAGAATGAGAATACTAAGAGATCTCCTAGTAGGGGTAAGAATTATCTAGAAGTAGCAAACAGGTTGCAAATACAATAAACAAGTGGAATAAGCTGAAAACCAAAAAAATGGGCCACTTATAATCAGATCGTCAGATGTTTAATTAAAGCAGTTTTGTGATGGTCGAAGGAGAGTGGGTCAAAGTCAGACTACAGCGAGGGGATGGACGTTGAGATGTAATATTAAGCACTTTTCTAAGAACTATGGTGCTAACGGCAGGAGAAATCAGTGCTAAGCTTTTGGGGGGGGCAATAATTCATAAACTTCATAATATAGCTTATCAAGAAAGGAGATTTTCATTTTGAGTCACAATATAGTTTATCTTAATAGGAGAATTACCTTGAAAAACTGGTTGCAATGTACTCTTAATTTCTATCATTTCCTAAGCTTCTGCTATGTCATTTTAAGAAATATACCAGCAAGGTGATATCGCTAGGGACAGTCTCAATTTACAAGCTCTTTATGATTTCTAAAAAAATCACAAGTTGATTCTTTAAGAAAAACACACACACACAGCCCCAGTGCTCTAACTGCACATACTTTCTATCCAGTCTGCAGTAGGCAGGAGGCCAAGACATCAGTCTACACTGTAATGTGACAATAAAAGTAGAATGTAGTTGCTTTTGGAATTATCCGTCCTGAATGCATACAAAATCACCTAATGGCAGCCACAACAGTGTGGCATTCTTCAACCTTACTGGAATCATCAAGATAACAATCTCAAAGCTCAATGTGTTATAATTCGATTCCTAGTAAACAATATCACAATATTAGGCTATTGTTTTAAAAACATTAGTTAGCCCTGACCTGTGTGGCTCAGTGGGTTGGGTGTCGCCCCGCAAAGCAAAAGGTCCCAGTTTGATTCAGTCGGGGCACATGCCTGGGTTGCTGCCCAGGTCCCCAGTTGGGGACATGTGAGAGGCAGCCAATTGATGTTTCACAAATCTATGCTTCTCTCCCTCTCTTTCTCCCTCCCTTCCCCTAAAAATAAATAAATAAAATCTTTAAAAAATAAAAATTTTGTTAATTTCTAAGTTCAATTTCTGTAGATTACACAGCTTAAAATGACCATCTGAACATCTCAGAAACTTGCCATTAAAATACAAAGAGAAACCCAAACTTGACATGTCACCCTTAAAACTGATTTATAGCTGAAACATACCATTAACAGCAACTCTGAAAATGTTAACAACTTAAAATATATTTTTACTGTATCTTACTTAAAAAGCATTAATTTTTTTTTAAATCCTCACCCAAGTACTTTTTTTTATTGCTTTTAGAAAAAGAAGAAAGGGGGAAGGAATAGGAGGGGATGAGGGGAGAGAAGGGAGGATGGGGAGAGGGACATATATATACATATATATACACATATATATACATATACACACACACACACATATATATAAACAGAGAGAGATAGAGGTGTGTGTATCAATGTGAGGAAGAAACATCAATTGCTTGCCTTTTGCATGTCTCCTGACAAGAGGTGTGGGGTGGGGGAGAATCAAACCAGCAACCTAGGTATGTGCCCTGACTGAGGATTGAACCCACAGCCTTCAGTCCATGGGACGATGCTCCAAACCAACTGACCCACACTGGCCAGGGTTAAAAAACAGCATTTTAAAATAAATGCCCTATTATTTAAATACTAGTTTCTGGCCCTGACTGATGTGGCTCGGCGAACTGAGCTTGTCCCTGCAAACCAAAATGTCACCAGTTCGATTCCTGGTCAGGGCACACACCTGGGTTACGAGCTGGGTTCCCAGTTGGGGGCATACAAGAGGCAACCAATGGATATTTCTCTCCCTTTCTCCTTCCCTTCCCCTTTCTCTAAAAATAAATAAATAAAATCCTTTAAAAAATACAAACAAACAAATGGATAAATACTAGTTTCTGTTAGGTTTAGTCTAATATATTCTATAATTACAATCAAAATCTGGTAAAATGTATGTTTTCTTTTTAAACTCAACACAGATGAGTTGGGTTGCTTACACAAGTTATGAGGCAACTTATTACAATATGTAATGTCAGTGGTTTACTGACCAGAGATCTATACAACCATTTATAATGGTTGGTGTGTAGTTGTAAGTAGCATTTTGAGTGATATTATTAGGCTTTCAGAACACTGAGTAAAACAATCCAATCACCCTTGAAAACAAGCAACCAAATCCATGCTTTTAACAATCTACTTTAAAAGTTTAGGCATGTTTTTCTCAGGCACTGGTCCATGAATATTTTTAATGCTCATCTTTCTATAGAATTTTTAGATTTTTAAAATTATTGTTCATGCTGTTACAGTTGTTCCAGTTTTCCCCCCTTCACCCCCTTTGCCCAGCCCACCCCCCCACTAGAATTTTTGGATCTTAAGAGCACGGGATATAAACTTAGTAACCAACCAGCCCAACCATATTTGATGAATAATCAAAATTACCAATAAACAACCCTCTTATCAGTAAGCTGAAAGACCTTCGTTTTTTAAATATATATGATGATGTTTCTATTACATAATAGGATTTCTGGACCCTATGACACTCTAGACAATTCTCATTTTAAAGACACTCAAGCCGGCTGAGAACTGATTAACACAATACATAATGGGTGGAACTGATTATACAAATAATGGGACAATTAACCCCATGTAAATTCGTTTTAAAAGTCTAGTAGAAACTGAGGGGAAAAGGCAGTTTTGTTTATGTTAATGCTTTTAATAACATGATATTGTGATATAATAAAATTATATTTGGTCTTTGTTCCCATTCCCAGCACAGAGTTCCTAAAACTCCTGGAATTTCTTCAAGTAATTAGAAGCGTCTTCTGTTATTCATAAGGAGTTTCTTTCATCACATCTGAGTTTATACTAAAGAAGTAACCCAGGGGCCTGTAGGTAGCTTCAGGATGGGGGCTAGTCAACAAAAAGACCAAATATCTGATTAGAAGGTTGAGACTTACAGCCCTCCTACCCTGTCCCCATCACCTGTGGGAAGGGGTGGCTGGAAACTGAGATAAAAACTCTTGAATAACTAGATTTGGGGAGTCTGTAGGTTGGTGAACACACTGACACCAAATGGTGTGGAAGCTGTTCGTCACCCAAGCCCCTCTCTATACCTTGTGCTATGCATCCCCCTCCATTGGCTGTTTGAGTTGTATCCTGTATGGGTAACTGGTAAATGAAGTAAATTATCTGAGGAGGTTGTTGTGAGAACCCCCAAACTTGTAGTCAGCCAGGCAGAAGTACGGGACTCCTAGGGACCCCATTTGAGGCTGGCCTCTGAAGTTGGGGCAGTCTTGTGGAATGGAGGCCTTGAAGCTATCAGGTTAGTGTCAGAATTGAATTGTTAGACACTCACTTGGTGTTGGGGAATTGGGTTAGTGTGGAAACATCACACACAATTAGGGTCAGAAAAATGCCACATAGAAATGTACTGATGTTTTAAGCAAAAGCTGAACTGTGAAACAGAACAACATAACTGCACCCAATTCACAGGTCTCTGTGGTATGTTATTATATGAGTATCATGATGGATACACGCCTACACTGGTGCTCAAAAATAAGTAATTACCATTTAAAGGCCAATATTAAAGTTAGGGCAAGTGGCAACTGTGCCCAGGCATTTATTTGTAAAATTACATTTCATTCATCTGTTAATCAACACAGCAATTTATCCTCAATTGGAACATATCTGCTTTTGTTTTGACTAACTTGTAAGAGTTATTCTAAATGTCTGAATAGTCAATTTTCATAATTTTTCACATAAAATTTTCACAATATTCATAAAATTCAGCCCACATATCTAGAACTTCCTGCCTCAAGAGTGTTAAGAGGTCCAAAAATTTCAACATAAATTATTCAGAAAAAAAAAAACAACAGAAAACTACCAGATAACTTAAAAGGTTAACTGTATCCTCAGCTAAGAAAAAAAATTTTAGTTTAAAAACTGTTGACTAATTTTTAGAAGTCTTTGAAGAACATAACCAATGTTGATATGAATGAGGGCATTTAGAAAGATAGGAGGGTAAGAGAAATCAATACCAAGATCTTTTGTGATAAATTATTTTGACAACCACACTGTGGTTATAGATACACATTAAAATCCTATACTTTGGGAAATAACAGAAAGTGAAATATTCTGTTACTGCAAGTAATCTATCTGTAGCTTATTGACTATAAAAAAAGTTCTATTATTTATTATGTAAAACCAATCCTACTTCCATTAAATATAATTAAATTCAAATATGCCAGCACTTTACATAAAACAATTAAGCCAACTTCTCTATATACGTCACCTGTATCAGGGACATCAGTGGGTCTCATAATTCTCCGAATCTGCTCCATAGACTGCAGGTCTGGTGACAGTCCTAGAAATAAAAACACGAGCCATAGTACCAACGTCTAAAAAGTTTTCAATTAAATAAAAAAACATTTACTCAAAGTAGACTCACTATGTGAAACTAAAGATATTTAAAGTTTCCTTTTAGTATATTAAGTTATTAGATACAATCCCACTTTGATATAACAGAACATTATAATTAGGCTCTCTCCACTCTTCCCTATCAGGGAATGAAATTCCCTTTCATTTTGAAAGATATCCTATAGAAAGAAATCCTGCCACTTTCCAACCATTCCCTGTCTTTCATTGGGACATACTCAACTCCATTATTTCCTACCACTTTGCCACTTATCACCTATTCTTAAACATGCTTACTTCCAGTTTAAGTGCCTCACTAAGTCCCATTATACCTTCCTATAATCCACTCCAACATGCTCATTCTCTTCAACAAAGTTCAGCTGTTGCTCAGAATGAGAGACAAGAAAAAGCACACAAAAATACTTTGTAATCTTTCAAGCAGTACACAGGCAACAGCCAGTATTTCTCTTTGGTGGACAATCTAAGCATCATCACAAAGAATGAAACTAAATGTTCATATTCCGTACTGCTTGCTACATTTCTATTCTTAGCTATACTAATATGCAAGAGCTACAATTTCTTAAATGATTAGCATGTACTGTAAAATGTTTCAATTAGTATGGTGAATTATGTACTATTAGAGAATAAACCATTTATTATCTCAGGCTTAGAAATGTGCATCTATCTTTTTAGCGTTTTTCCACTTAATTTCTCCTACATATTGATGGAAAATGAATTTTCTTACAGAATTTAATTAAATTACTTCCTTGTATAAAAACCCAATATGGCTATCAAACCATTCAATAAACTCCTTTGTTCAATATTCAAATCTCTATAATCTAATCCCATCATTCCCCAACATGTACTTGACATTCTAGTGAGGTCCGTCTTCACACATTTCTTGAACATAAAAAAAGACTGTCTTACAGTGGAACCTTGGTTCTTGAATTTAATTCGTTCCAGAAGGCAGTTGGAGAAGTAATTTGTTCAAAACCTAATGTTTTCCCATTAGACATTCAGTACCAGTACGAAAGGGCTGTCAGGTCGAGAACCAAACTGTTCGAGGTGGGAGACGCTGGACAACCAAGGGTGGCCTGTCTGTCCTTTCCACCTCTCCAAAGTCCATTCATCCTCCAAATCCAGGCCTCCGGAAACATTCACCCAACAATTCTCTCCCTTTCTTGACTCCTCACAATTACTGTCTCCATACAAGTACTCTGACATAATTAAATTCATTTCATTACTCAGTATCTATTTTGAAAGTATACATTTTATCAATAGGTTTTTAAATTCCTTAAAGATGGCCAGATCACACAGTGGCTACATATTTTCATGTCATCTAGCCAAGTGCTAGAAACATGTTAGTTTTTCAGATAAATTTTCACATATTTAAGCTTATTTAACAAGTTTTACAGAATAACTTATTCTACCAAAAATTATTTTTAGGACTAAAGCAGACATATTTATTACATAAAGCCTAGAACTCTTGCCATGTTGGAATATTAAATTATGTGTTTGGATTCTGATGAAACATTTAACAGAGGCAGGAAAAACAAGTAATTCTCTTTTTCTAGATAGTAGAGGCATTTTCCTGTTAAAAGGAAGGCATTTTTTCAAACAGAACTATGGTAATACTCCTCATATGTGAAACTCTTTATAAAGACAAATACTAAATTTTAATTTTAATCATGTATAAATAATAACAAATTTCTAGGTAGAAGAGATGTTAGCTGTGTTTAAATCAGTTTTAATCATTTGAATTTTCACAAAAGCAATGCTTTGTTTTCCGGTAACATCTTAAATGTTATAGATTTTTTCTAAATAACAGAAGAAGAGTAAGAAAAACCCATGAGGCTAATTTACTAGTCTACCTCCATGACAACAGAAGATCTTCTCATCCACAATGGCAGCTATAGGCAGACAGTTGAAACAATCAGTGAAGGTCTTCCACAATTTAATATTAAATCTTCGTTTGCCTATAAAAAGAGCAAGCAAATAGAATAAATAAATCTAAAACCGTTCTCATCAGATATCTCGCAGCCACAGGATTATGATGGATTACTCTACCACATTTAAGGACAGAAAAAGCAAAAAATTGTTTCTAAAGGAAAATTCAGAGCTAAAAAGCAATCAATTCAATTTGAAAATCATTGCAACTGATTCCAAATTGTAATTAACCAAATCTAGCAAAAACAATAGACCAACCCAAATCTAACAGGGTAATTCAGTAACAACACGAGGAAGCAGCACCACACAAGAACAAACCAGTGATTTATTACTGATGAAAACAAGTACAACAAAATAAGGATACCTCAGAATTCTGAGTATCTTCATCTCTCTGGGTTTATAGGCAAAAACTAAAATCCTAATAATAAACTTGAACCTTTAAAATAATTTCAGAATGTCTCAATATTTCTTTGACAAAGAGCCAGCAGTAAGAGTCTCTGTCATATCACAAGAATGCTGAGAGCTAAAACTTTAATGGACACTAGAAAACCAGATGCTATTGGGTATTTCACTGTGTAAACTAATTACAAAAGGGCCTTTTGGCTGAATAAGCCATAGTCAACCTGAAAGAACAAGACTAAAGAGAGCCCCAAGAACCAACTTAATTAGTAATGTTTCTCAGCTTTAAGTTCCTCTTACACAAAAAGCTCTCTTCTTGGGCTTATGCTTATTGGTTCATATTTTCAAAAAACTGTGAAGTGAAGGAACCCTTTTGAAATAGCAAATTATTAGGGAATTTCTCCATTAATAAAAAGAAGGTTTTTATTTTTACTTACATTCATCATAGAATCCATAAATGCGATTGATGCTAGCACACTCATGGTTTCCTCGTAAGAGAAAGAAGTTCTCTGGATATTTGATTTTATAAGCCAGTAGTAAACAAATGGTTTCCAAAGACTGCTTTCCTCTGTCCACATAATCTCCTAAGAAAAGGTAGTTGGCTTCTGGTGGAAAACCTCCATATTCAAATAATCGCAGTAAATCTGTATACTGTCCATGAATATCTCCTAAAAATAGAAAAAGTCAACTTTAGAATATTTGATTACTGTGGTTAAACCACATTCTATGAAATGATTCCTCATGTTTATTCTCTTACATAATCTTCCCCCCTTGAATCTGAGCTATAGGTAGTGACTTGCTTCTAACAGAGAGTACAGCAAAAGTGAGAGGGGCTGTCACATCTGAGATTAGGTTACAAAAGACTGTGACTTCCATCTGCTTGTGCTTTCTTGCCTTCTCTCACTCTTAATGATGCACAAGCACACGTGGCAAAGAACTAAAGGAGGCCTCTGGCCAACAGCTCATTAGGAACGGAGACCCTAAGTCCATCAGCCCCTAAGGAACAGCTGAGCCTTGAGATGACCACAGCCCCAGATGACACCCTGATTGTAGTCTTATGAGAGCCCTAGAACCAGAGGACCCAACTAAGCTGGGCCCAAATTCCTGATGCACAAAAACTGTGATGATAAATTAATGTTGTGCTTTTAAGCCACGAAGTTTTAGGGTAATTTGTTATACAATAATACAGAACTAATACTGTTAATCTTAT
Organism: Trachops cirrhosus; assembly: GCA_028533065.1. NCBI lineage: Eukaryota > Metazoa > Chordata > Mammalia > Chiroptera > Phyllostomidae > Trachops > Trachops cirrhosus. The sequence continues at coordinate 133,533,091 of CM052543.1, forward strand.
CATCTGATGGTTTAATTTAGGTCATTTTGTTATACCAAATAGCAAAATAAACAGCAAGAACTTAGAAGTATTTAGTATAAATAACTTCTATTACTTTCTAATTCTTTCTAAATTAAAGCATTTTAAAAAGAGCCTTGCAGAGAATTTGAATCATGTCAATTTTTTAAAAAATAAACAACCCAATTTATTTTTATTTTTAAACTTATTTTAATCCTCACCCAAGGAAGTTTTTACTGATGAGAGAGAGAGAGAGAGAGAGAGAGAGAGAGAGAGAGAGAGAGAGAGAGAAACATCAGTGTGAGAGAGAAGCATCTGTCATTTGCCTCCCTTCCGTGCCCTGACCGGGAATAGAACCTATAATGTTTTGGTGCACCGGATGCTGCTACAACCAAGTCACCAGGCCAGGGCTGAATCATTTTAATTTTAAGATAAGTTTTAAGCAACTACATTTGCTTCACTGGAAATCATAAAAAGGATAAATCATTTCCACAAAATTCCAAACTCTAACTTTTACTTAATGGTGATACTATAAGCTAATTAATTTTTTAACAAACATTTACTTAACCTATTTGATAGGCTCTGAACAAAGAAGCAACCAAACACTGGACTTAATAAACCACATGAAGAAAGAGGAAAAGGAGCACATTAAGCACTGCAGATCACTAAGAAATATGCAGAATAAAATTTGCATATAGCAAATAATCCTTGATTGGGCAAAAACAGATGGTTAAGTCCATAAAAGCTTAATCATAAACACTAACAGCTGCTACCAAGAAAAACTGTGTTATTAAACCAAAGGCCAAGATATCATTTAGACCACGTCTACTGTTATATGAACTATGGAAGAATGTAGTCACTCCACTTCAGTTTTTGCTTTTGGCCAAAAGCCATTATAAAACTTAAAAGAACAAACTGTAAAGTTACATAATTTTCAAAATAAACCAAAACAATCATAACAAAGCTAGAATAGCATGAATATTACTATACTGACCCCCAAAATTCTGTACCTGTTTTTTCTAACCAGTGTACTAACATGCCCTTTTCTCCATTTTACACACCAGTTATCAAGTTTTGACTTTTTTTTCAATCTGATTAGCATTCAGGATTTGTTTGTAAACTGCATTTCCCTGATTACTAGTAAGACTGAGACTCTTACCATTTATTCACCATCTGAATCTCTTCTAAGATCTGCTTCTTTTATTTTTTGACTGTATTGTCTTTATTTATAAAAACTATACAATGTGAACAGCGACCTTTTCATCTATTGTATACATAGCAAAAATTTTACCTATTTTTGTCACTTCATGAAAGTTTCAATTTTTATAGATTTTTAGAAGATAAAACTTATCAATCTTTTATACGAAAATTGTAAAATGTTTTCTTAGAGTATCTTCAATGTAAATATGAGAGGAAAACTGGGATTCAAAAGAGACTGTTTCCAACTTTTACCAATTTACATACCACAAATCTTCAGCGGTGCTTCCAATTCCAGAAGAATAGGCTGGCTGAGAAAGATCTCCCGAGACTTGATACATAAGCCCCGAACTTCTGCTTCAGTCATCTGCACAATCTTTCCTGGACGACATCCTCGTACTGATAATGAATAAAATGATCAGTTTTCTAAAATGTACCCATAAAATAATAATCATTAAAAAAGACTCATGCCCATACTTTGAAGTTCAGAACACACAGGCAGCAAACTACCAGATACACTGGTGTGTGGCTAACAGTAAGATTATGCTATCTTAGATCTGAGTGTCTATTTAGATAGATCTTTGGCTCCCATCTCCATCGGTGCCAGTTCTTGACGATGCTGGGTAAGGCCCCTACCATGGAAACGCAGTCGTCCTCTGCACTCCAGGGAGGGGCCTCACAGCCGAAGAGACCTAAGAGGTTTCAGGGACAGTATCTCTGAGTGTCCAGCCTACTCTCTGCAAAGTCTGCATTTAAGTAGTAAAGGGCCAAAATAGCATTAGTAAGAAGGTGTGGCTCCGAAGAAAGGAAGATTATGAAAAGTAGCTGACAGTAAATGATGTAGCTTCACACCCTTCCTTGGAATATCAACAGCAGTCCCAAGATTTTTAGCAACTACCACTTCTATTTTCTGATCAAAATGAAACAAATTTTAAAAGATACTCGATATTTAATGAATTTTAATGCATTATTATGATTATAATAGGGCATTATATTAAAAATTCTATAGATGGAGAAAAGCATTTTTCATATGAATAAGCAAATAAAATCCATGTACTAGTATGGTTCCCAATAACTTCTGGAATAGAATGGGGAAACACGGTACATGGGGAGTTCCTTATTTGCCCTATTGAACCGAGTTGTAATCATTTCCTCTCCTTACCTTCTCCACTCACTTTACACACACACACACACACACACACACACACACACAACCTCTAAATGTACTGCTAGCTCCCATTCAATCATAACTGAAAATACATTTAAACGAAGAAAACTGTATCTCCATACAGTGGAATAGAGACTATATCTCTATATACCCCAACTATTTCCCCTTTACAATGAAGTCCACACATTTTTTGCTTTAAGTTTCTATGATTCTTTTGTCAGGGCAAGAGAGGCTGAAAAGAAAAAAAAAAAGCCATTGGCAAAAGCCAATCCGTGTATATTTTCCATTAATATAGTAATATATGAGTAACAAAGAGGAGAAAGAGACAAATGTTTAAATGTGCTTTGGCAAATATGAGTTAGTAAGACCATCCCTGAAATTCAAAACAGTGATCAGCGGAACTACTTTTATAATGGGAATTTAGCTTAATTAGCTCTCAAACATCAATTAAATACTTCCCATGGACATCTGAATTTTTCTAAGACCAACAAAAGACATCACCTTTGTACCTTCCATTAAATATGTAGAATACCAGCTTAGATTCAATGCCCTGTGATAAGAACAATTCTTAATCTTGGCATTAAAAGTTTTAACTGTGGGAAATGATGGTGAAAAATACAGTTTTACAATCATGACAAAACATGTCTGTTTTAAGTTAAGGAAAAAATGCATTCTCCTTGAAAGAATAAAGATCTCTGGTTGCATTCAAATGACCAATTCACTTCGTAGATTTCCATTAAGGTTGAGACTAGTGTGGGGTCACTTGGACATGTCAACTTAAGGTGTCTAAATTACAGTGATGAATAGTTTATATCATATTTGCTTTATTTTCTCTGTAAGTTATGTGTCTATTTAATTTTGACCCCACAAGTGAGCAATTTAGGTTATACTAAGGTGCGTTTTGACCTAACATTTTTATAGAGCTAAAAATGCCGCAACTATGTAAGTCATGCCAATCCACGGAAACTATAAATTTGCCAAAACAAAAATGTACCACATAAAACATCTTAAGTTTCTGATTCTGAAATGCATGTTTTCCCCCAATTAGTATCTCTGAAGGTGGGATATACTTTTGCAATCAAAAATTTCTTACAATTGGCAGTAGCTCCCCCACTGCAGTGGTTTGTAAGTGTATTTCATAATCAATCACATCTAGGAGTTGATTAAATGCAGTTAAAGAGGCTAAATGTTCTTCAGAAGATTAAGCCTTTGATAAATGACCACATTTTAAGAACAAATTAGCTGAATGTTAGGGAGAGTAGGGTAGATAGATGGCTCAGAGCAATCCCAGCTATCTTTCCATTCAGAAGTAATGCTCCCTTGTATACAGGAATTCCTCCTCGTCTGCTGGGAAGTGTTACCTCTCTTTTAATTTTTTGTAAGAAACTGTGTAAAACTGATGAAAGGTCTTCTTTAAATATTTAGGTCAACAGTGAAACCATCTGGGCCTAGAATGTTCTTTTTGAGAAGTTGTTCTAGTACAAATTCATTTTAACACATATAATAAGACTATTCATATTTTCTATACCTTGTATCATTTTGCCAAGATGAGTTTCTAAATTATCAAATTTATTAGCATTATTTATAATATCTTACTATCCGAAAACATATATACGTGTGTGTGTGTGTGTGTGTGTGTGTAACTTATGCCTAATGGTAATTACCAACCATTTGAGAATGGACTGCATACTTCACGGTCCTTTACTCAGTACATCAGTATAGCCCTGACTGGTGTGGCTCTGTGGGTTGGGCATCATGCTGCAAACCTGACGGTTGCTGGACTGATTCCCAGTCAGGGCACCTCCTTGGGTTGCGGGCCAGGTCCCCTGCTGGGGGCATGCAAAAGGCAACCTACTGATGTTTCTCTCACATACTGAGGTTTCTCTCCCTCTCCTTCTCCCTCCCTTCCCCTCTCTAAAATTAAATAAACAAAATCTTTAAAATATACATCTGTATATATTTTGTAAGAATATCCTCTTATATAATCCTAGTACTGATACAAGTTATCAAATTCAGGGAACTTAATTTAATGTTGATACAAATCTAAGAATAAACTACATTCTTAGTTTATTTATGCCCTTTACAGCATTTTCTTCCCTTCTACAGAATTCAATTCAGGATTACACCATTGCATTTATTTGTTCCATCTCTAGTCTCCCCTTTAATATGATGTCTCCTGTATCTATCTTCGGTGTTTTCTATTTTTTATATTATCAGTCTTTCTAGGGATTTATCAATTTTTTTAATTTTTCAGTATCACTTTTATGAAACATACATTTGCTTTTTGATTTCAGCTTTTTTAAAAAAAGATTTTATTTATTTATTTTTAGAGAGGGGAAGGGAGAAACATAGAAAGGGAGAGAAATATCACTGTGTGGTTGCCTCTCAAGCACAACCTGGCCTGCAACTCAGGCATGTGCCCTGAGTGGGAATTGAACCAGCAACCCTTTGGTTCACAGGCCAGTATTCAATCCAATAAGCCACACCAGCCTGGGCTCAGCTCTTATTTTTATATTTTCCTTCTATTTAGATTATAATTTGCTTATTCTTCTATTATCTTGAAATAGAAGCTTAATGTTCAGCCTCTCTTTTTTTCTAATGCATGCACTGAAGCTCTACATATCACTGTTTTTAGTTGCAGCTGCACAAGTTTTGACATGTGTTTTCATTATTTGGGTCAACATGTTATAATTTTCATTGCTATTTCTTCTTTAGCCAATAAGATATGTAAAGTACACTGTTTAATTTCTAAATATTTGAGGATTTTTCTAGTTATCTGCTACTGATTTCTACCTTACCATCACTTAAGTCAGAGAACATTATCTGAGATCTCATTTCTTTCATATTTACTGAGATTTGCTTTCTTACATATAGTGTATGGCAGACTTTAATAAGCATTCCATACATATTTTAAAAGCACGTACAGCTGACCCCTGAACACAGGTTTGAACTGCTCAGGCCTACTCATACGCTGTTCTCCCCCACCCCCGGAATTAATGCCTCTACTATTTTTAATCTACAGTTGAGAGTCCACAGATGCGGAGGGCTGACTATACATACACATCAATTTATGCCACTTTATACAGCCGACTTGAGCATTTGTGAATTTTGGTATCTGCAGGCGGTCCTAGACCCAATCCCCCGTGGGTAGAGAGGGCAGTTAAATTTGAGAAGAGTCAAAAGCTATACATGAATTTTTGACTGCACCCCAACCCCCATATCGTTCAAGAGTCAACTGTATGTCCTGTAGTTGTTGGGCACAGCGTTCTGTGTGTGTCAATTAGGTCAAGTTGATCGTGTTCTTTAAGTCTTTTGTTTGTTCTATTAGTTACTAAGAAAAGTGCATTAATCTCCTCTGGTTGTGGCTCTATTTTAACTTTTTGGTTCTATCAACTTTTTTTGTGGTTTAGACTTATATTATTAAATACCTAAAAAATTCAAGATAATTGTATCTTCCTGTTAAACTTTATTCTCTTAATATTATGCAATTCCCTTCTTTATCTCTAATGATACTTTTTGTCTTATACTCTTTTTCTGACATTAATATATAGCCAACTCAGGTTTCTTTCAGTTAATGTACATGTGATATATTTTTGCCATTCTCTTACTTACTCATCTGTGCCCTTAAAATTAAATGTCCCTTGTAAACAGTATACAGGTTTAGGTCTTCTGAGTGTTTGTTCTTTTTACATTTATTATAATTACTGACAGTTGAGTTGAAGTCTACCACCCTGTCCTTTGTTTTGTCTCATTTGTTCTTTATTTCTCTTCTTGCATTTTTTTAAAAGATTTTTATTTATTTATCTTCAGAGGGGAAGGGAAGGAGAGAGGGAGAGAAACATCAATGTATGGTTGCTTCCTGTGCATTCCCTGCTGGGAACTGGCCTGCAACCCAGGCATGTGCCCTGACTAGGAATCGAACCGTGATCTCTTGGTTCACAGGCCTGCACTTAACCCACTAAGCTACACCAGCCAGGGCTCTTCTTGCATTTCTTTAGATCAATGCAATTACTTTTTATTATTCCATTTTCTCCCCTATTAGCTTTTTAGTTATATATTCTTTTTCTTTTGGTTGTTACTGTAGAGATAACAAATAACTTTTTGACTGATTTATCATCTCCAGCCTTTTGTTCTACAGCCTTCATATAGTATTGCTTCCACATATTTTAAACCCACAAGCAGTAATTATTTTGAAGAGAATTTATATTTACATGCATTAACCCTCATTGTTGTTCATTTCCTTCTGCAGTTCTGTGCTTTTATTTGGGATCATTTTCTTTCAACATGAACTTCCCTTAGCATTTTCCAGTGATGTCTATTATAAATAAATAAATAATTTCCTTTAAGTTTAGTTTGTCTTGTGAAAGATCTTCACAAGTGAAAGATATCTTCACTTGTGAAAGATATGTATGCTCCCTGGATTTAGAATCTGAGGTTAGCATTCTTCTTTTTCCCCCTAGCACTTTAAGAGCTCATCCTAGTGATATTTGGCCTCTGTAGTTTCAAGTAATGTATCAACCACTCCTAAGGGATAATGATCTCATTCTTCTGATAGCTTTTAAGATTTGCTTTTTCTTTGATTTTTAGCAGTTAAATCTATGATGGGTCTCACTATGGCTTTATTTGTATTTGTCCTGCTTGGAATTCACAGAGCTTCTTTAATCTGTGTTTTGGTATCTTCCTCAGTTTTGGAAAATTCTTAATCATTACTTTTTCTACCCCACGGCTCTCCTTCTGGGACTCGCTCTGTCCATGTTAAACCTTTCCACTGTCTTGTAATTTCTTCTTGTATTCCACCTTCTTGTTTTCCTCTCTCAGCACTGCATAATTACCGAAGTTTACATGTTAATGTATTTTTTTAGTTGTAGTGTTTCTAGGTCTGATACAAATTTTCATCTTTTCTTCTTTATTCTGAGTACATCAAATCAGTTATTTTAAAGTCTCTGTGTGAAAACTCTAATATCCAAATTATCTGTGGATTTGTCCCCCTGGCCCCCACTTAGTTTTTGGTCAATTAATCCTGTTAGTATGTCCTGGGTAAAATATTTGATTATGGATGAAAAACTGTAGAAGCTCTAAACAGTATCTTCCTCCACAGTTGCTCCCTTTTAGCAGCAGAGTGCCAATGACGCCCACATTTTTTCAGGGTTATTCAAATCTATTTCAATTTTGCCTTCAATCTTAGGGAGTGGCCATGAGATCTCAATGGAAAACTCAGGGTGTAATACGGCCCCTCTGACTTGGCAGACAGAGTCTGAACGTGAACTTTTGCTTCTCTGGTACTGGGGAGATGGTGGAGTCTTTGTTCAGATCTTTAGCTTCCCAGCTACTGTTTTCTTAGAATCTTCTACTCCACACATATACCTTAGAAGTCAATTACTGACTTTAGGGGGACCTGACTGCAGATTTTAAAGTCAGAATCTATGTGAATTTTGCCTCTTTTGGATTTAAATTTCAACTGTTTTATTTTAATGGCCCCAGACTTTCACCTCTGTTCTATGTGAGTTAAGACTATGACTTTATGCTTGGGGTCCATTCCCCTATGCTCCCAGGAAAAAAGCCAGAGTGACTGGTGAGCTCAATGGTGCTTCCTGTCCCTCAAAGATCAAAACCTCAAACATTTCCTGTGTTGGACACTCCTCAGCAACTGTTGGGTACACACCATAAACTCAGATTACCTAAAGAATTTAGAGGAATACTTTGCCAAGTACTAGACACTGTGGATCCCAACCCTGTATTTTACCTGAAAGAATCAGTCACAAAACTTTGGTAAAGGCACCAAGGTCTCCTGATTCCTGATAAGTTACTTTTTCTGCACTATCATATTTACATCAGAAAAGGGAGAAAACACTAAAGCCTGAGGGTCAGATTTGGCCCCATATTGTGTGTGGTTTTTTTTTAAATCCTCACCCAAGGATATGTTTTTACCTATTTTAGAGAAAGAGAGAGATACCAACGTTGAGAGCAAAACCTTGATCAGTAGCCTCCTGTACGAGCACCCTGACTGGGGATCGAACCTGCAACTTTTTGGGCATGCTTAAGGCCCAATGCCTGTTTTTGCACAACTTGTAAGTGTTTCCACATTTTTTTAAATAGTTGGGGGAAAAAAGACCAATACTTTGTGACATAAAAATTATAACAAAGACCACATGGGGCGTTCTCATTGCTTGGCACTTCTTCCCAGTGTACTATAAATTGCAGAGATGCAGTTATAACTCAACAGTGTCTTGAGTGCCATGCTTATTGCTGTACCACATTTGATTTTATTTTTATTACCAGTGCATATTCTCCATGTCAAGGCAATAAAAGTGGGATGTGAACGTTGTGCTTTTAAGGCACAGCAGAGTGTGGATTACTGTTATTGAATTAGGTGGCTAGGCATTGTAGTTGTGACATTATAGCTATGTTAAAGGAATATACATTCATCACAACATTCCCAATTCAAAGGAAAGTGAGTTAAGAAAAATTTTAAAAATGTAAATGGAATCTCACCACAGCAGAATTTCTTCACAAAAATAAAAAAGGCTGCAATCAAAGTATGTTTTCAACTGGTTCATATCTTTTCAAGTGAGGAAAACCATTTACTAATGGCAAATTAATCAAATCATGTTTGACTGGAAAAGCCAAATAAATATGTCTTCTTGAAGACAATAATCTTGCTTAAGACTATTAGACCTTCTGTAAAAAACAGTTGAGGGCATTGGAAGCTACATCAATAATCAGTTAAAAAGACAAAACAAATGATTTTGAGTGGTTTTCCTAGGCTCTTTTGAGTTCACAGGTATTACCATTAGTTGTTGCTTTTTGAGGAGATAATAGTGAATTTGAAGTGTATAGGAGAGACTTCGCCTCTATAAATAGCTGGTGTAGAACAATACAGGTTAAGACTATTTTCAAAGAAGCTGTGGGAAAAAAAATACCAATGGTGATAAAAATACATGGAGCAGAAAAAGACCTAGTTGGACAGTTTTACAGAGCTTGTGGAAATTTAGGTGTTTGAAGTCTATGCAGCAATTACTCATCAGAAAAACACTGTAATCAGTTATGTATTATTGAAGTGGTATCAAGGGTGAAGTTCATTAGCTCTCATGAACTTAAGCACTTTCAGTTCCATGAGTCTTTGTCAAAACATAAAAGCTGACTATCCTGACTTGCCCTACCACACAGCAGTTTCGATGGCTTAGTAGTGATAAAGTTTTATTGTGATTTTTTTTTTTTTGAGCTTAGGGCTAATACTGAAATTTTTCTTATAGAGCAGAATCACCTTCAATCACTACTATCAAACACTGAGTAGTTTTATAAATTAGATTTTGCTGCAAACTCAGTAATGTTTCTTAATGATTCCTAAAATTATAAAGCAAAAAAAAAAACCTTGACTGAAACATGCTGTGATTAAGTCATTTTGACAACTAATGTTGCTTGAATCACAAGCAAATGTCAAGTTACTTTACACACTTCTAGTGCTGTCAAAGTTAAAACAAGTGAGATCTTCATTCCCTCACTGATTTGCATGAGATGTTTTCTAAACTCAAGCCACAGTTCTAACAGCATTCTTCAGACATCACTGCTGGCGCAAAATACATCAAAAGCTATTTTAATTGCGCAGATGAGAAGCTTTGGCCTAACCCTCTCCTGGAATTGACTGATCTGCAATGTAATGACATGCTAGAAGGCAGATATCAAGAGAAGGCTAATAGAATTCTATGAATGCCTCCCAAGTGATGACTAAACCACTTAACTAAAGTCATATGCTTTTGGATAGGTATCAGTATTTGGCAGTACCTGTGTTAAAAGACATCTTCCAAGATAAAATGCGTCCACAGGTGAACACTTGTGATTGATTCTGACATAGAACAGCAACTGAACCTCAATTAAATGAAATGTTATCTCCCTCCCAAAGAATCTCCCTCTTTTCAGGATTACAAAAAAAAATTGTACTCAATCGTTATATTTCAAATTTTGAATTCATGTGAAAACTTTTTCAATGCAGGTTTGTCTTTTAAATTACAAATGGTATGTGCTGTATATATGTGTGTTTTGTGTATACTAAATTTTGTCTTTCAATAAGCACCTGCTCTTTCTTCTATTAAGTTCTTATTAATACCTGCCTTCTCTCAAACAGAAAGGATGCCAAGAAAAAAAGAACTAATTCCACTATCACACCTGTCCCATGAAATCTTAGTAATTAATCCTCATTAACCTTTAATACTTTAATTTCAGTTTGGTCTACCCCACCTCTACCCTAATAAAGATTAATCAACAACAAAGTTCACTAAATCCAGGTTTCCTACATTTCCTAAAATTTTCTGTACAATAAAGTATCAATTGCAACATACATGCTGTGGCAAAAGTAGGTTTACAGTTGTTTGTATGGAAAATAATACAGTAATTAATAATAATGAGAATAACCTATAACCAAGATTACTCCATGCAGCAAAACTATCATTTAGAATTGAAGAACATATAAAGAGCTTCCCAGACAAGAAAAAGCTGTAAGGATTTCATCACCACCAAACTAGTATTACATGAAATGTCAGAGGGTCTTAAGAAAAAGGAAGAAAAAGATTAAAAAAATATTAGGGGAAGGAGGTGGGAGGGACTGAATGAAAGGAGGGGAAGGGACTAGCCAAAATATGCATAACCCATGAAGACAAACTGTGCGCTGACTGCCAGAGAGTAGGGGGGTGTGGCAGGGGAGGGGGGGGTGGGTGGAGGTGGTCAAAGAGGGGAAATGGGGACATTTGTAATAGCGTCAATAATAAAAATAAAGGAAAAAACAAAATATGAATAAAATGGTAATAAATAGATATCTGTAAGCAACTGAATTTTTAAAAAGAAAAACAAAAAAATAATACAAGAATAAACTATTTCGTGTACTCACACAAGTTTAAACCTACTTTTGCCCCAGCCTGTATTTTGCACATAAGTCTCCCTTTAAGCCACGAAAAGGAGTAAATTTATAATTTTTACAATTGGCTACAATGTGGAATTTTAGTTTTAAGTGAAAGAATTAGGCAGGTGCCATAATTTCAATTTACTTTAAGTCTGATAGGAAAAACTAATGTGGTTTCAGAGCCTACACATGGCCTTCAGGAGCCCTGTAGAACACCAACCAAGGTCTATGATATTGTACATGTACGTGAACATATGTATTTTTCTGAGGAGACCCATGGCTTTCAGGAATTCTCAAAGGGGTCTATGAATCACCTTCAAAAAATCATCCCAGGGGCACAGGTAAATGGATACTGAGAAAATGTGAAGTAACGTATAGGCGAGGGCTAGACAATTCAGGGGTAGAGGAAGGAGTGCCGGAGCCCTGCGGTTCCCAGAGTGGGATTCTTCTTTCACCGTGTGGACACCTGCATGGTGTAAAAGCAATGGCTGGTAAAACTGCCGGCACCTCAGCACACACTTAGCACCGAGCCAGGGGTGCCCAACATGGTGTGGTTGTAGCCATGCACTGACAGTGAAACACACAGAAGCCACTGTCATTAAGAATGCCTTTGATGAAGCAGTAATTAATCTCCACCATGGAGTATACATTTTTTAATATTCTTCTGTATGGTGAAATAGAAAGCACCCATAAAGCATTTCTGCGGCATGCCAAAGTACAATGGCTGTCTCCTAGAAAAGCACTCATGCGACTGTCTAAGTTCCAAGCTGATCTAGTCACTTTTGGTTTTTTTATAAAACATCTTTTTTTACTAGAAAGCACAACTGACAAACTATGGTTATTCACACTTAGATATTTAACAGATACTCTTGAAACGAAAAGTGCCTGTCATTTCAACAAAAATTGACAGCATTTTTGTTGCTAATGATTCAACCTTCAAGTGAAATTTAAAATTTTGGAAACCTTGTATCCAGCACCATGAATGTGACAGTTTCTCCACACTTAAGGACTCTTAATACTTTACTGCAATATTAACAAATGGGATTTTTTGATGTTGTGTAAGGTATGTTAACATTTGAACATCAGCACAACTCAGTATTAACCAGTACTCTCTAAATGACCAGTGCATGTTACAAAGTCATGTGTAAGATCCATTTAAAGTGCAAGATAGAGCAATGAATTTTAATGTAAGAAAACAAAAAAATCATTAGTATTTTATATTCCACATTATAGTTAGCTATTAAGAAACTACCACTTGTTGATTTTTTGGTATAATATTAAAGAACACCCACAATTATATAATAGATGTCCTTAAACCTCTTTTGCAATGGAAAGTAACTTTGATTTCTCTAAATCTTGAACATGGGGGATAGTATTAGGGGAAAAGTAAAAATAGTGTTAGGTAAGTACGCAAAGCCAAGAAAATGTTTTGGTCACCTTTTATTGACTGGATGGGAATTCAGGGATATTCTGATTAACATTCTGGGGATAAAATTCCTTTATAATGAAGTAGTGTTTCAAAACCTCCAAATTATATAGTGTCAGCACAAATGAAGACCCAAAGGCAATGTTCCCACTAGATTATGCACATGATATAAATACTTCTCTCCTTGTCTTTGTACAAATGCAGGTAAATTTGGGAAGGGAGAGCCCCGAGGCCAGTGATTTTCAGGAAAGTTATATATACTCTCATAAAATCACAATGTGAATAGTGCAGAGGTGGGATAAAGGACAACTGTCACTGTCCTTTTACTACTGCGTCTATTGTATGATAAGTACTCACCCAGACCAGAAACTGAACTCCTCTATCAAACTAAAAAGACTGGCTATTGATCATTTATACTTATTTACGTTCAGAATTAGTTTCTGCACTTTAGTCTTCTATTCCTAATTGTGGAATAAAGATGTTATTTCCATTAAAGCATTTTCATTTATCCAACAGATGCAAAGTCTTGGTTCCATGGTATATTTTAGAGAACAAGGTATAAAAACAATTACATTTCACCCACTAATAACCAAGACTTCAAAAACAGTCCAGTTCAGTCTTGGGGGGAGCGGATGGAGGGTGCACAAAAAGAACTGTGCCAGGGATCTCCTTCTCCTGTCTTCTCTGATCCTCTACTTTCCAGGAAGAAGCGTTGAAATGGCTATTTACAGCAGCTAGAGGAGCAGTGATCACTGCCTGAGGGTATAAATTTGTATCCTCACAAAATTAATCCTAGAAGATTGGACTGGGACTCCCTGTTCTCCCCACCACACTGCTGCGAAGCCTACTGACATTTACAAACCATTTCTCCTCACATCCGTATATCACAAGACTTCCAGGATAACCTGTTTCAGAAACACTTATTTTAGTTATTATTTCGGAATATCTTGACATTCTTATGAACTTACATTATTTTACATGTATTAAAGTTGTTTAAGAATGCCTGCCTTTGGAATGGATACTCTTTCAGAGATGTGAGAGAAAAAAACCTACCAGATACAATTTACTATCCTCTTCACTAATTCGAAATCTTAATATAATCCTGTCTCTAGACTCAAATGTAAATAGATTTCAAAATCCCAATGAATCCTAATCTTGGATTTAGATAGTTACCAGAAAGCTCTAGCTCTCCCATTTAAGGAAACAGAAACACTTCTAGGCTAGTTCTTTAAACTGTCAAACTTTCCCTCACCTACAGGAACTAATAAGAAAACAAACCTAATTTTTGAATCAGTTTTTAAAAATGGGGCATCTTATGCCTCCTCTAGCCTCTCATCCAAGAATAAGGCAAAGAAGAAAGTGGCTCTCAGCTGATCTCCCCTGCTCCCCAACCTGCCCTTTTCTAACAGCCCTGGCTTTGGACCTGTACACTTTCCCAACAGAAACTGAGGCTGCGAGGACCAACCTAGCACTTCCTTCAAACAGCCCAACCTTTAGACTGCAGGGTCATAACTAAAGAATTTAATCAGAAAAAAAGGCCTTTAAATAGTCTGGCAGTTCCTCAAAAGGTTAAACATGGAGTTACCATATGATGCAGCAATCCCACTCCCAGTTTACATTTATCTTTACATGCACACACACACACACATTCAAGGGAACTGAAAATATGCCCACAGGAGAACTTGTACACAAACATTCATAGCAGTATTTCCGACAATAGCCAAAAAAAGAAACAACTCAAATGATGAATGATATGTTATTTTTATATTATTCCGCCATAAAGGAAATGAAATACTGACATATGCTCCAACATGAGTAAACTTTAAAAACATTAAAAGAAGTCAATCACAAAAGGCCACATATTATACGATTTCATTTACATCAAATGTCAAGAATAGGCAAAATCCAGACAGAAAATCGACTTAGTGGCTGCCCAGTGCAGGGGAGGAGGGAAGCTGCAATGAAGAAGCGAGAGCTGGCCAATGGGAACAGAGTTGTGTTTCAGGGTGGAGTTGAGAAAACATTCTAAAGGTGACTGTGCTGATAGTTGTACAACTCTGAACACACTAAAAACCACTGAATTATACAATTCAAATAGGTTAACTATATGTTACATGAATTATATCTAAATAAAACTTACTTAAAAGGGGGGACTTTAATGTTGTTTCATTAATACATTTTTCAAATGCATTCTTTTATTAACCTTCAAAAGGACATATAAGAGGAAAATTTCCCATTTGCTTAGTCTGTCGGTCTAAGTACATTTCAATAGAACATGATCCGTAAGAAAGGAAAGGGAGCTGTATAGGAAATGATCACAGCAATTTCACAAATTCAGACATTTGACAGGTTGAGACAAAGTGAAAAGTGGATTTGAAAACAAAACAAGAACACTCATAGCCCAAGATTTTCATAAAGCTATTAGTGGGCCAAAAATATAAATACAATCATATTCTGCCACAGAAGTGTATACAGTGCTAATATTCTACGATTCATGTTGTAATATTCAAGCTTAACTTTGTGGTCAAGTCAAAGAAAAAAACTTTAAGAAATTTTCTATCATATAGTAAGTAGCTTTTGAACTATTTCTTAAGACATTTTCAATGACAAGGAGAAATGTTCATGATGTAATACTTGGAAAATTAACCCATAAAGCTATAAAAATAATATTCTAATAGTATAAAGTATGTGGACAAAAATATACCAAAATTTTAAAAAGACTTGTCTCTGCATTGTGGGATTAGAGGAGGACTTGCGCTCCCATTTATACTTTTGTTTCAATAATTTTCTACAAGAAAATAAAATACTTTTATAATCAGGGAAAAAAGCAAACCCCACAACAGTTTTACACACATATGATATATACACAATATATGACATATATAATCAGGAATCTGATATATATAACAGACACATGTTAATTATTGTTAACTGGTACAGCCCAGTTTTTAAACGTTTGGATCAAGTCTGTGCTGGGAACAGACCTAGTACTATCTTAGCTGGTGGGAAGTAGCCTTCCATACTTAACCGCTTCCCAAAACATCAGATTCTACTCATCCCATTTCACCTCCTCCAAAATAAACTCAACATCTATATAGTTTGAATAAAGTCCCCCAGGTGATTGTGCCATACTTCCACTGCCACCCTAAATCTTTTTGGAACTAATGATATCAAAGATTTCTCAGTATCTGCATAGGAACTAGCTGCAATTTAAATGATCAGTCAAAAGCACTGCATTAAGCCACAAGAATGTGGTAGCAGGGTCACTATTGGGGGTACAGTGGCTTATACTTCTAAGTAAAATTTAACCCAAGAAAATATAACTGAAGAAATATGCACCATCCAAACAATAAGTCAGTACATTATTTTGCACTGAAGAAAATTTAAAAATTGTTCTAGGCACTTTGTAAATATGATATCAATGATACATCCACCCAGAAAGAAAAATACAAAGCAAAATTCAAAATATAGTTTACTAAAATATAGTTTACTAAAAGTTTTATAGTTCATTTGCAATTTAATATAATAAAAAAGAAAAAAGAATCAAGAATATTACGGAACTCTAAACAGCATTTTAAAAGAAGATCGAGCCCTGCTGATTCCCCACCCCCTACCCATGTAGAGAAATTGTGCCAAATTTAACTTGTATGTTAATGTAATTTTTAAAAAACAAACAAACAGTAGCTATTCTGCTGGGCAGCTTTTACAAAATACCATCACTTAAATTTGAGTTAAATTTAACTAGAAAGTGACTTCACTGAAAAAAAAAAGTACAAATTTTTTTATTCAAACACTTAAAAATAATTACTGATTAAAAATCCAAGTCTGTTTTGGGTGTCATTAAATGGGTCTAGATTTTGGAAGGGGAGAGGAGGGGCCTGGAGAATTTAAGAACCTTGGGAGGCACCGTCAAACTAAACATATATTCTCTAGATTAAGAAGCAAGTAACTGAACTCTTTACTGATAGGTGTGTTGAACGTAAGAAAAGAGAGCAGCCTAAAAAAGCCCCCAAATCACTTATTTATATTGGGAGCTCCTTGAGTGAACAGCCTGTGTCTTGTTTTTGGATTCCCTGTGACTGGCCCAAGGCAGGTCCATAAATGTTCGCTAAATGTTCGCTAATTTAAAAGGGGAAAATGTCTGGACTAGAACTCTCACCAATACAAGGAAAAATGATCGGCTAAAACCAGAACCAAACATTTCATTTGAATTCACAAAACAAATGGAAACACTCACGCCTTCTATTTCTCACACCATATCTTTTTCCCCACTAGTAAAGATTCTTATGTATCTATAATCATAAAAAGGTGCATTTGACTTAAAAGGCTCCAGATCAAATACTTTAAAACACATAAGCCTACTGTATTTTATGCCTATAAAAGAAATACATACATGGAAAACAAAAGCGAAGAAATTGAGATACAAACATCAGATTTTAAAAATATTTAAATTTATAAGCCAACTTTAAAAGTATTAAAACCGTTGTAGTCCTAATCTTCCCCCAAAGTTAACAAGATATTAAATTTTTAGAATAGCTATATTTCTCTCTTGTAACAACATAATTACCAAATACAATTTCTTTCAAAGCAAATGTCTCAAACACTGAGCAAGATTTTCACATCTGCCTGCGTCCACAAAGTCTTAGGCAGCGAACACTAACTGCAGGCACCAGGGGGCCTCCCAGGAATAACTTAGTAGTAAAGAAAAAGGTAAATAAGAGTTCCTGGTAAAACTTCGCTTCTTACTCAGTCTCAGATGGCTGGAAGGCTTTCACATCTGGAGCAAATATACTGCACTTTGTTACACAACGGGTACACAGAACTGAGGAGATACCGACAATGGCTTAGAAAAAGAAACTAGCGCCCCCACCCCCCCACCCCCGCCGCCCATACAACCTCTGATGCTTTTCCAAATAAGTACATATTGCTTTACTGTATCTATAACCTTCAGGGAATTTGAAAACAAGAGTTGCCACATATGAAATTTCCGACGGTTTCTGGGAGAAAGGACTCAATTTTTTTTAAGGCTTAATTTTTTCCCTACACATCCACAAAGCAGTGATGACGCAAATTTTAGGGTAAAGCGATTCACTGGGAGAAGACCGCGATTAACTCTGAATAATATCCTGGCCTCCCCATGTCCTCACTTTCCCTCAATACCTCACCCCAAAATAAAACTGTTCAAATAAAAACTGAAGGGTCTGCAAACTTCAAAAGCTGTGGGGACTTGTAAATACCTTTTAAAACACAAGTGGCCGCACAATAGTCCTTCCCTAAGTTTGTACAGATACTGATCCTGTTCAAACCTGTTAAATCCTCAAACCCGAAAGCTAATACCTTCAGCAAACGTGTCTGCATATTCCATTTTTCTTGCGTGCATTTTCAACTCCATCAGACACTTTTTACTGTTTTTTTTTAAACCAAAATAATAAATGGGAGGTACTCGAGTCCCGTGGTAACCCTCTCCTGGAAGAGTTGGCCATACAGCATCACATAAAACAGCAGAACAGAGCAGATCAGACCTTCGTCTACAGAAGGTGTTTTTAAAAAATCTTTCTCGGAACTAGAATCGGAGGCAGCCAAGGGCAATGCACAAAGAGAACGAGAGAAGAAATGCACCTTCCACAGACATTCAAGGCGGAGGAGCACGCATCCTGACACCCTCCTTGGGAACGGTCACCCAGCACCCCTGGACTCCTCGTACCCCTAGGCTCGCGCGTCGCCGTGTTGGTCCCCAAAGGTCCGCAGGGACACTACCCAACGGGCCTCGCCCGGCAGCCTGCGTCGACAGCCCCTCTGGCCATGCCTCATCCCCGGCCGTGTTCTCGGAGGCCGCTCCCCCCCAACCCCGGTCAATCGGCCTCTTCGCCCCTCCGCGGCGGCCGCCTCGGGGCGGGAAAGCCGGTTCCTCCGGTTTCCGCAGCAGAAGGGGACTGGGGACTTGGCGAGGCGCCCCCTCCCTGCGGCCGGCCGAGCCCCGCACTCACCCTCCAGCAGTCGGGTGATGAGACTGTCCACGTTCAGCTCCCCGTCCGCCATCTTGTCGGCACCAGACGCTCCTTCCCGGCAGCCGGAACAAGGGCTTCTCGGCGGCGGAGGCTGCGGCGACCGCTCGGCGTTCCCTCACCTGCAAGTCACGCGGCGTTTCGCCCCGGTTCCAGCTCCCCCTTTTCCCGGGCCCTCCCCCCACCCCCTCCCCACCAAGTAGTGGAGCGCGCGCACTCGGAGGCACACACAATAAATAAATAAATAAGCAAGCAAGCGGAGCCCCTACGAACAGGGCCGCGTCAGACCCCGCCACCACCTCGTTCTCCTCCTCGGCACCGCCCAACTCCGCAAAGCTCACCAGCGCCGCCGACGGCCCCACCCGCAGAGCCGCTCACTCCACACCGCGCAGCCCCGCCACCGCGCCACGCAGCCCGGCGCAGGCGCACGGCGCTCTCCTCCGCGAACGCCTTTCACCGCCCCTGCCTCCGCGCAATCGCACTGGACCTGGTTCTCCCGCCGGCACCAAGGCCACCGGCGCCACCGCCTTCGCGCGGTCGCGTCGCTGCCCTGGCCGCTTCCACTGCGCCGAATCGCAGTGGAGGCTCCCGGGGTTGGCTGCGCGTAGGTAGCGCCGGCCTTCCCGCTTCCCAGCTGCTAGGCCCTAGCGCTCCGCAGATGCAGTTGTTGTGCCCTTCCCGCCTCGCTTTTCTTTTCTTGGCTTCTTTCCCGGACTTTGCAAGCAATCCTTCATGTTTCCGTTAATCGGGAAATGCGGACTGTATTACACATGTTTGAGGCAGCAGCGCAGAGGCAGTTCCAGTATAAGGTTCAACAGTAGGTGGGCACCAGAGAGAAGCCTCGCTTGGCGGATGCTGACACTGAGTAGGCTCTTGGCCTGAGTGTGAGCAGTGGCCTGTGGGCAGAGTGGAGGCCAGCAGTTAAGGAAGGCCGCAGCTTGGAAGGAGAGACCGGAGAAGGCTGCCAATGGTGTAGGAGTCATTGGTTGGACCAGGCACGGTGGAGGGCTGCAGCTCTGTAACACCCAAGCCTGGAGACTAGCAGACTTTGGAGTGGGGAACTCAGGTAGTAGTTCTGATTACATGAAGGAAACTGCCTCCCATTCTTTTTGGACAAGTGGACATGATCCCTTAGAAAAGGGGTCAGACTAAGGTCCCTGCTCCTTGTTAGACCAGGATTGTTAATCCGACAAACCGAAGGGCAAACTATTAGCTGGGACTCCCAACCCAGCGGGGTTTAAGAGAATGGTGTGCTGGAGCCAGCTTACACTGGCTCATAGAGCCAACTGTTAAAGTTTCAGGAATTTTGCAAACCAATTGTTAAACAGAGCTATTATTTAAAAATTAAATTATATAGACTTACAAGTAAATTATACAGTATTAAAAACAAAGCTAATGATTACTTAAAATTTATCACATCCTATTTATGTTGCTACATTTTATTATTATATATAGTCTAGAGGTTGTTTACATCTGCTGTATCTGTGTGATGGAAATACCACATAATGATACGCTGCTGTGTATCTTTTTTCAACTCCATGTTTAGTGACATCATATTGAACATGGTGGGAGTTTTTACAACAAGGAAATTGGCGAATGCTACCAATCTGTTGCTTTTTCCATAGGAGAGCTGGTTGTTAAATATTTACCAGCACTCCACCGGGCTTAGGGAGACTTGGGTCATGTATGTCAAATCCTTGGTTAATTCCAGAAATGTCTGTGAAGGAAAATTGCACTTCCTGATTGAAGGGGTTTCAGGAATCATGATTTGGGGTCTTAATAAAATCATGATCTTGTTTGTACTTACTAACAGGGAATGCCTGGGCCAGATCAGTGCCCTTCAGATAAAGGCAGAGCAGTACTCAGAGGAGCCCAACCATCACTGTACTGAAACAACCCTATGGAGTGTCCTCAGAGAAGGCACTCTGCAACACAGTGAATAGCAGCCTCATTTCTTTTAGTAAACATTGCACAGACTTTCATAGGGATATTTTATATCCTCTCAATATTGGCCAATGGCCAATATAGTGGGAAAGTGAGTAGGTTTAGATAGCAAAATGTGGAGGTTGTGATAGTGATACACAACTCTTTGCCTTGACCAATCCATGATAGCTTATAGATGAATGAATGGATATTTATCAGGCTGTCTTTCCGTAAATATGATTCCTGTTAATCAAGTCTTTAATAAGTCTTAAGTGGCAGTCAGTTCTAAGTTTTACTAGCTATACCTTGAAGGCAGCCATTCTGTATATCAAATGTCTTCAGCTTTTGTACCCAGCTCAATTCTAGGATGTTGAGAAACCAGACAAGGACACGTGCATCAGTAGGAGTCCACCCCTCTCCATACAGAGCCAGGCCTAGGAGGTACACCTGGGCAGGGCCAAGATTTTTCCTTAAGACTTGACTTTGGTTTCATTTCAATACACGTATTAGAGAATAATTGAGCACCAAAATTACCAGCTAAGTCATAAGGTGATTTCTCAGTTATTGTAGTCCAAAGAAGTTATAAAGACAGGTATTACCAAAAGCCTCTTCCCCTACCCTTGGCCAATACACAGCACCCTCCCCTGCACCTCCAGCCCCATCTCCCGACACACACACACAAACTCTCAGTGGAGCCTTGTCTCTTAAGCCAACTCTCCATTCTCCAAGATAAAATGCTCACAAAACGAGTGCCTAGTAATTGAAGGAGTGAACTCGAGGACAATTAAGGTTGGACGGGCAGCCACTACAAAGGAGGACTATTTAATTTTTGAAGAGTTGGTGGGTGGCCCTTCTTTCCTTTGTAATTAGATTACAGCGCCAGCTGTCTTATGTAAAACTGTGTCATCTACAGATATTGAGATTGTTTGTCTTTCGTGCTCCCCTACTCTGCTCAAACAGGATACCAGGAAGTAACTAAATGTGTGCATTAGTGAAGAAAAGTCTACAAAAGATTAAAATTTGTTTCAAATAAAACTAAGTAATTTATTTGTAATGGTGTTTGCTCTTCTCATGAGGCATATACAAATTATGTGCGAGGCACCTTTTCAATTGGAGGTTTACTTCTCAATGGTTTCACAAATCTGTTTCAGTTGGTTGTGGTAAATAAAACAAACAAAGCATTATTAAGTTTTCTAATGTAGTTATAAAATGATCAGCTCTCGCCTAAGACGACATTAAAATTAATGGCATATATCTTCTAAACTAAACCCAAATGTGTCTGAGATGTGAAAAATACTTGCTGGAATGACATCCTGCACTGACAGGTCCTTTCACATAGGAAACGCTGGTTAAATAGAATATTTATGACTTATTATGCAAGTCTTGATTTAAACCAAATTCAGTCTATTATAAACAAATTCTTAATTAAAGTGCCCTAATGGTACTTGCTATTTAAGGAAATCTTACAGTGAATAGACCTCAAAAGCAAAGTGAATAATGAACCAATTAAGTATTTATGAAACATTTAGTATATTTGATTTTGTGCTGAAGAAGACGTGATCTTCCCAACTTTTAAGTAGCTCAATGATTATGTGAAGAAGTGAGCACAGAATGATTTTGATATTGGGAAAAGTATTGGCTTGGAGGTAGGAAACCAAACTGTAGACAAATCTCTTTCTTTCTGAACCTTGGCTCCATTACCTACAAAATTACTCTATTAATAAATCATCTCCAAAGTTTCTTCCAGCTCTAAGAAGTCTTTGATTCTGGAACACACAAATTAAACCCAAAATGTAATGTAATATTGTACATGCCGTCCCCAACTTAGGAACTGGATCAACTCCAAAAGGTCAATTGTTTGGAACACAGAATATATTTTCCCACAGAGATTGTGGTACAAATGGTGGTTAAGTTCCCAGATCAGTCTGCAAAATCAATTTAATTCTTAATGCAACCGTAGGAGAGTATCCATGGTAATATGGACTCTAACCACCAATTACAACAGAGTTTTATGGGAAAAAGCCATTGAGGGTTCTAATTTGGCATGGCAGAAAATATCTATCGGTGTTTTCCACCACCCTGAGCAATAGGCATCTAGTTCTAATTCACAGGCAGTCAGGCCTGGGCCCTAAATGTGAAACAAAGGCTGGACCGGCAGCTTGGAGAGTGAGGGAGGCTCTGATACCTCTGATCCAGTCAGTCGGGGGGTGGGAGGGGTGTGCTGAGGACAGTTCATGGTGTTTGGGGTTTTGGTTGCCAGGAAGGAATTGTTTCCAAACCAAAAGAGAAGATAAGGGCAGAAGGAAAAAAAAAGAGAGTGAGCATATGTGCTGGGAACTTTTAAAAAAAACACACAATTACTTTTAATCTCATTCATTCTGCAGTTGAGGACATTGAGATCCAGGAAGGTTACTGCATTGACTTAATAGCAAAACTAGTACTTGAACCTGGAACTTATGATTCTTAGCCCAGGTATCTATTCATATCTGTCTCTTTCTCTCTCTGATTTTTACTTGAAAGCTATCACACTGTGTAAGAACCTACTTTTTTCATCTCCTTCCTGTGCAGGAATCCTTTAGAACCCTGCACCCCCAGTGCCTAGCCTCATCCTACTTTTTATCCTCTAGTCTTCCAGGACAGCTTGGTCAACCATCAGCACAACAGTTTCCTGTTTGCCTCCAAAAGCAACTTTCTAGTTGCTAAAAAAAAGATTGCGCAGGCCCCTCATATCCCAGTCTAGGTTTGAACAAACCACCCAGAAAGTGAAAGTGAATACCAACTTTACTAACATTGGGGTACTTGTAGTAGTGGTGCTTCTGTTACAACCCAAACTGGCTGGGAAGGCTAGTGTTTCCATGGCCAAGAGATGAGTGTTACTCCCTTGTCAGAACAAAGGCTTCTGGCTGGAGCTTCCTGAGTGTACCATGTACTGGGAACTTTTACTGATGTCACAGTTAACCCCCCTGAAAATCCTGTGACGTAAGAATTTTTCCTTTTATAGACATGGAATGAAGGTTCAGAGGCTTTGAGTTGTCTCTAGTCACCGGGTCAGTCTGATTCCAGTTTCAGCCCTGGCTGGAACACCAGGCAGTGTGACTTAGGAGGTGTTAGGTAGACCAGCTCTGGGACACTATTGCGAGAGGAAGTGAGAAGTGAGTAGATGGGCGGGCTTGGTCAGTGGCTGTCATCCGCTTTGATGGCAGGAATAGTTAACTCACAGCAGTTAACTCAAAGGGGTGGGTGATTTCGCAGTGGGGCAGGGTCTTTCGGAATGAGAGGGAAGGAGGAGTCATTCTTGGCTACACCCAGGGGAGGGTGGATAGTGATACATTTGTGCAGCAATTTTCAACCTTTTTCATCACATGGCGCACACAAACTAAATTACTAATTACTAATTCTGTGGCACACCAAAAATATATTATTTGCCCATCTGACCAAAAAAATACACTCTTGATTCATTCACACTAGATGGCTGTTGTTAGTTTGGCTGTTGTCAGTTTTTTTTTTAGATTCAACAGTCTAAGGGAAAAGAGGTCAGTGCCGCTGACTAAATAGTCAGGTATTGCATGTTCAAAAAATTCTTGGGGCACACGAGTGTGCTATGGCACACCAGTTGAAAATCACTGCATTAATGTCATTTTAATTTGTGTTTTTAATGAGCCTCTTCATTTTTTCAGATAGTGATTGACTACATTTATAATCAAATGTGCAAACTTTTGGTTCATTTTTCTTGATTACTTATGGACTATAATTGAATCTTAACCATACATATTTGAATCTATACATTTGTATCAATTTCTATCAATACATTTTAGAATGAAAGATCTTATTGTTTATATTTAGCATATGTATCTTCATTCTGTGTTTTTACTTAAATATATATTTTATGCTCTGATGTTTATTTGAATTTATCTACTTTATCTCTATATATGGTAGCCACCCAGTAAAATAGTAGTATGTTAGAGCTTGGAGGAACTTTCGTGTTATAGTCTTTATCATTTTTAGATAAGGACTCTGAGAGTCTAAATGAGGAGTCTGACTTACTGAATGCCACAAAATTGTCATTTTTAGTAGCTGAAGAAAAATTTCTCCTGTAGCTGCGGTGAACAGAATGTTTTCTGCGTTTTAAAAATATCTCAGATATCCCTGTATAGAATGGGATTTGCTTAAGCCATGAGACATGTAAATGCAATGTTTAAACTACTCAGAGCATGAGAAGAAACATTTGTTTAACACCTTCTGCTGACTACGCATTGGTGTGTGTGTTTGTGTCTGATGAATGTCTGAGAGTGGTAAGATAGAAAGCAAAAGAGAGACAGACACAAAAAGTGAAGCATAAAAGAAAGATCGGTAAATTGGACTTTATTAAAAATAAGAAGTTCTGTGAAGGGACGAGTCACAGGCTGAGAGAAGAATATGTAAGAATGTGTGAGGTCTGTCCAAAAGGTACCCAGCCACGCAATATGAAAAATAGAGACATTTATTGAAGAAGATACAAGATACAAGAAACATTGTACACAGGACAATGATGCTTCAGTCCCCTTCAAAGTAGGCACCTTGGGACCTCACACAGTTCTCCCGATTGCCATCAGCTGCCCTGTCATATTTTCCTGAATCTCGTCAATGGTCTGAAATCTTTTCCCTTTCAAAGGTGATTTTAGTTTTGGGAAGAGGCAGAAGTTGCAGGGCGCCAAATCTGGGTAGTAGGGGGACTGAGTCACCTGGGTGATTTGATGTTTCACAGAAAAACTCTGCACAAGACAGGTTCATGAGTGGGTGTGTTGTTGTGATGAAGCTGCCAATCACCAGTTGCCCATAGCTGCGGCCTTCTGAATCATCTGAATAGTTTCTGTGAAGGAATGTTCAAGCTTAATGCAAAGTTTGACGCAGATTTGTTTTTCTACTTGCTCAGTCACTTTGTATGAGACGGCCACACAGCACACATGCTCACTCAGTGGCATTACTGCCCCCACTGACTAGTACAGTGAAGTCGTCATTGTTCACACATGCACATTCCAGTCCACTCTCTTTGGCTGCTGGGTTACATCGATGTCACACAAACTGTTCTTGTTATATTAACAATGGCTGGGCTTTGTCTGGACAGACCTTATATATCTAATAAGAACTGGAATCCTATAAACTAATAAGAAAAAGGCAGACAACCCAATTGAAAAATGGGCAAAGATTTAAACAAGCATTTTACAAAAAAAAGATGCCCAATGTCCAATATGTGTTTGAAAAAGTGTTCAACATCATTAGTTACCAGGGAAATGCAAATGAAAACCACAATGAGATACCAACTCACACTCTACAGAATGGCTAAAACTGAAAAGAATGAAAGTAACAGGGTTGAGAAAAAGTAGGTTTACACTTGTGAGTACACAAAACACAGAGTTTGTTCTTATATTATTATGTGTTAATTATTGTATTATCTTCCATACAAACAACTGTAAACCTCTTCTGCCCCACTGTGTAATGACGCGTTTACACCTTGCTGATGCGAATGTATAGTGATACAACCAGTTTGGAAAACTGTCACATCTCTGAAAGCCAGCTCCAAGACTCCCCTATGACTTAGCAATTCCGCTCCTACTTGTATGCCCAGCAGGAATGGATGTGTATGACCACTAAATGACACAGACAAAATGTTTATGGCAGGTTTATTTTTAATAACCAAAATTTGGAAACAAGCTAAATATCCCTCAACAGAGGAATTGATAAACTGTAGTATATTTACATGGGGGAATTTTACACAGCAAAAACAAACAAGCAAACAAACAAAAAGCCAATTTACTGCTACATATAACACATGGATGAATCTCACAGACATAATGAGTGAAAAAAGGAAGACATAAAAAGCGTATACCATATGATTCCCCTTATGTGAAATTCAAAAGTGGATAAAACTAATCAAAAGTGATAAAAATCAAAATAGAATTTACCTCTGGGGTGTAGGGATATTATTGACTGGGAAGGGGCAAGTAAGAACTTTCTGTAGTGCTAGAGTCCTCTTCAGGTTGACCAAGTTTTGGTTAATTAAATAAATATACAATGTACCTGTATAACATATTAAAATATATTTAAGATTAATATGCTTTACTATTATATATTATACATCAATAAGGAGTATTACAGGAAGTTTTAATTTTCTTTTTGCTATGTGTTTTAGTTCTCACCTTTTGCTCAGCTATATTTACCAAAAAGAGTAAAATGAAGACATGTTCCATTGTAACAAGAAAAAATAGAAGTTATTATTTCCCAAAGCTAGAGCTGAATCTTAGCTACCTATCCAGCCGAGTCCTGGACCCAACTAAATAATAGCTCAGAGCCTTGCCACTGATGATGGCCTGGGAGCTGGGCTCCATTTGGCAGAAACCAGTAGGTGAGTGAAATGGGTGGGGCCAGGTGGCCTGGTGGGCGTGGCTCTCTCAGTAGACAGTGTAAGCCGTGCTTGTCATGAGTAACTCAGACTGCTTCCCCTACTGCAGGTCAACAGCAGAGTGTGGACTCACAGTTTACTGGTAAGTGGAAATGAGAGGGTGGAACAAGAATTCATATTTATTAGAAGGGAAACAGGTCTAGCACTGGGGAAGCAGATTGGACATAGAGGAAGTCAGAGTAGCTAAAGCCTAGCTGAGCCCAGGATATAACTCCCTTTTCTTCACCGGGTTAGACTTAATTTTTGGTTTTGCAAAAATATATTCACTTTCAACAACTCAATTTTCAATGTAAAGCTTATGGAAACCAGGTGCAGAACTAGTTACATTACAATGATGAAAAGTTCCTTGAGTGGTTTGCTGCTGATTCAGCCTAACCTGAAGAGTTAACTTCGTGTAGTGATTGCTGGGGGCAGGGAGCTATATGGGGACTAAATGATAATGAAAAAAAATATATAATAAAGGTTAAATTTTTAAAAAAGAGTTAACTTCACTTGACTTCTTCCTTCTTTGATGTGCCCACCTAAAATGCAGGAATGAGTAGTCTAATTATCAGTGTCACAGGGATGTTGGGAGGCTTAATGAATGCTTATAACCCAACCTGAAGAATTCAGATGAAGAGAGAGTTGACGGGAATGTGCCATTCTAAGTTCTGCTGTACTTACAGACTCTGCTTCCAAATGTACTAGCATGGTACCTCCAAGATTTCATCAGAATCACTGTCACCCAGCCAATACTAAGTTGAGAGGACTCTGTGTACATTTGTTCATTTTTAAACGGAAGGTGTAAATATGAAAGCAATTCATGACAAGTGAAAACATTTAGGAAGAAGAGTTTAAATAGTTGTTTAAACATACAACTTTAAACAAGTTGTATGTTGCCATTGTCAGTAGACAGAGAATTTTGCGACCCCAAAGTGAGATGCAACCCAACTCTCAGTACAGGGCAATAATGTGCCAAACGCTGAGATCAAAGGTGAACCTTTAAGTCAAACACTGTGGATGCCGTTAGAAACCTCCCTAAAAATAAACCCATCCTGTCGCATGATTTGGAAATGGCTCAGGATACTCTCTTTTCCATCTTTAAGAAGCAGAAATCCTGAAATATCCCTTATGAAAAAACAGTCTGGGAGATACTATTAAGACTCTGTCAAGGGTGTGGTCTCCCTTACTATAGTAACCAATGAACTTGGCTTCATTTCATTAAAAAAAAAAACCAGATCTCTGAGTAAACAGGACTGTGGTGGGATGGATGATGACAATGGAGATGATGAATGACGTTAATGGTGGTAATGACAACAGCAAGCATGTATTGAGGGCTTACTTGGTTCCAGACAGTGTGCTAAGGGCTTTGCACATCTTGACTCATTTGATCCTATTATTATCCCAGTTTTACAGACAAATAAACTGAGACTTGGAGAAGTTAAGTAACTAACTTGCCTGAAGTTATATGGCTTAACAGCTAGCATTGTTTTTTCAAAACCTTAGTGTGCTTACAGTCCCCCAGACAACTAGGTAAAATTAATATTCCCAGCCAAAGACCAGAGATTCTGACTCGGAAGTATGGGACGAGGCCTAGAAAAATAGATTAGTAATAAATACCCAAGGCAGATTTACTGCAGGTGGACTTGAGATCACTCTGTGAGAAACAGTGGACCAGACCTAGAAGCAGGAGAGACTAGAAGTAAAAACTTCCCAGCATTTCTCCAGGGCTAGCCTTCTCTGTCCAGCTGAGTAAGTAGATCATTTCCCTGTTTGGGACTGTATGACCCTATAGTGAAAAAAAAGACTGTAGCAGGCTGCCATTGCTTAATGAAAATAGCCCTTCAAAACATCCAACTCGATTTGTTCGGCTCCCGTATTTAACATTTAACCTTCTGACTGTAATGTGATTTCCCAAATAGATTTTCCTACCAGGAAGAGCATGTGCTGACCAACAGATATGAATTTCAGCTAGGAGTTCTAACTCTCACAGGTGAATAAAATGGCATTGTACTTTATTAATCAGTCTACTATAACTCTGATTAATGTGAACCAGTTCCCTAAAGCCAGCTCTCTCTTGAATGAACTGAGAACGAAGAGTTTATGAACCTGCAAACCTCAGGCCAACATACATTTTGAGGCCTGATTTACTCTTTCCTTTAAGACCCAGAATCCTGATACCCCCATCCCTCAAAAAGGGTAAATTTGTCCAGTTTAATAGAACAGTTTAGAAAGTCACTCGCCTGGGTCCTACCCTTTCATGCTTGGCTTTTAAACACCTGCAACCTCTGAACTATTGAGGGGCATGGTGATGAATTTTTAACAGCCTCGCCCTTTCGTTCTTCTCAGGTATCATTTGTCTGATTTGGAACACGGTATCACCTGGTAAACCTGGAAAAGACACACAAATGAGCTGGGCCAGAGACAGTGGTGTGCAAACTGAACCAACCCATATTACACACCCCTTTTTCCTTATGAGATATTTTAAAAACAGAGCAAAAAACGTGAGTCAGGGTAAAGCAGTTACAGTTTCCATGGTCCCTCTGAATGAGAAAAACTTCAAGGTATTCGTCCCTGCATGCCTTCTACATCCTATGTCTGGAAGACTTTCTCACTGCCACTTTCCTCCTTGCCAGTCACACTCCATAAATCTTCTTTCTCTTCACGCACTCACCAAGCCTGCTCCTCCTTTTGGGCCTTTGTCCCTGGCCTTCTTTCCCTGCACTGTTCTTCACCCTCTTTTTCTTATAATTGGCTTCTTATCACTCACGTCTCAGCTTAAACCTCAACCTTCACTCATAATCCCATCTAAACTAGTCACTATTTCATTATTCAGTTATATTCTCTGTAGAGCACTTAACAATTGCTGATATTTTTCTTATTTATTTGTTTGTTTTTTATTGCCTGTCTCCCTCAACTAGCATGTCAGCCCCATTAGGGCAAGAATCTTCTATCGCATCATATGTTCACTGTTATGTCTACGGTGCCCAAAGCCATGCCTAACACCGGAGAGAGAGTTGGGGAGGAAATGAAGGGTGACAGTGAGGAAAGACATTCTGATCTGAGGCTGATTCTATTGTTGGAGGCATCCAACAGGGTATTTCTTTGCTTTAAAAATATTTTTATCCACCTCCTCTGGAAATAGATCAGAGATTTTAGAGATGTGCTGAGTTTATTGCATAAGACTATTTGGTAGTGGTTAAAAAAAAAGGTGAGTTAAACTGAAAGTTCTCACTGAATGTTTGTCTTCGTTAGCTCAGTCTCATAAGTTATTATAATATAGAATCAGGAAAAACTGCTTAAGTCCTTGAATTCAGGTATTTAAGCTGCAAAGTATGATAAAAAACAGTTATGCTAAAGGTTTTTTTCCACAAAGAGCTCAAAAATACATAGGTGGCAGTAAATGGAGCAATAGTAGTGTCTTCCAAAGAAACCTGGAAATAGGAAATGAGGTTGCCTTCTAAGAGTTAAATCAGTAAGACACACACACGATAAATTGACTGAAGGAGTAAACGGACAGAGAACTGGTATGCTGATAAATATGGTAGGCAAGATTTCGGAAACACCTATAACTTCAACCAAGGTGACTTGCAGGTAGTCTCAGGACGGTAAGGACCAGAATGAGACTGTTGATTTAACAAGTGCAAGACTCATCAATTGTTTGGAGAAAGCCTGGATGAACAGAGGGGAGGTGGGCAGAGGTGCTGTTAGCCCGTAGCGTGAAAACCTAAGCCAAAGGAGCCGGAAGTTGGTAGCACCTTCCAGATATTCTTCAGAGGAGAAGGGGCGTTGGCCCAAGGACCACCTGAGCTCTCAGGTCTCCGTGGCAGATGTACCCTTGGATAAATCATCTATCTACCTACCTCTCCTCACTCAGATTTCATGCTCTAAATATAGAATGTAAATCACTTTGCTCCCTGTCCATAGGGAGCAAATGCTTTGATCTACTGATATGAAGGCCCACCGGCTTGCTGGCTGCATTTATCATTAAAATGGAATAAACTTGAATTCTGGCTGTACAGCAATCTCTGTGAGCTTGGGTTAGTGTGTCTCTACCCCTGAGATGAAGTTCTAGGGCAGAGTGACTTGTGCATGGCAGACAGTGGACCAGAATTTGTACTGCCTGTGACAGGCTGGCTCTGAGAAGACAAGGGCTGCTCTAAGCTCAGTTTCTTCTCTCAGATTCACCAATCATGTAACTCACATAACTTCCCGAGGGGATATTGAGTGAGGGAAAGACGAGAGGCCAGCAGTGTATTCTAGCCAGATGCATCCTCGAGAACCCACAAGACCCCAACTAAGAAGCCATAGGTACTCTCATTCATAGGTTAAGAAAAAATTTCTGTAAATCCCCAGATCATAAATACATTACCAGGCCTTGCTAGCAAAGGAGAGAGGTAGGCCCAGAGGGGAACAGAGATCAGTGGGGCCAGACAAGAGCTGCTGCCTCTTAGAACACTTGGGAGAACAAGGGTGGAGGAGGGCAGGGCAAGATGAGACTTCCTAGAGAAAGCTAAGGAGAAAACTTCCTCGGCCAGGATGAGAGGAGCCCAGGTAAGTGGTGGAAAGCACCAAACCCCAGGGTTCTCTGAGACCTCTCCTAAGTGTCTCCAAGCTACACACCCACTTCTCTGTGGGTCTGTAACTGCCCAGCTCCGATGGGCCCTGCCAGATCTCTACCTTTCCTCTGGGTTAAGGGATCTTCCCCAGGAGTTAGGATAACACACCTAAATTGTACCCCAATGAATGAATGGGCATCATTTTGAAACTGCATTCTCCAGTTACAAATGAATGTCTGTTTCCTTGAGTGGGCAATGAGACGTGCTGAAAGAACCTAGTTAAACAAAACTTTGCTGTTTGTTTGGGGGGTAAGTGTATAGCAGAAAGTCAATATATGTTTTCTGTGATACGTTTTTCATTGTATATTTTATTCCTTGGAATTGAAATCACTTAAAATTTTTATTTACTAAACTCAAAATATGAAGATGAACAGATTAGTGTGACTGACCAGAAGGTGAGCTGGGATCACAGAGCAGTTGGGGAGCTGGTGACAGAAACGTAAGTGGAGCTTGGGCTCCAGGTTCTAATCCATTACCCCTCAGCCTGAAGCGATTCTCAAGGGCTGCAGTGGACACGGATGGGCGGAAGGACATCCCTGAAAAAAGCTCTTATCCCTCTTTACCCCCAGTTGAAGTTCACTGATCTACAAATCATCTCATTTTGCTCTGAGTCGTCTAGAGACCTCTTTAAACAAAATAAAACAAACAAACAAAAAACAAGTTTTACAACAGAAGCTGGAGAATGATTATCCTTATTTAGAAGTGGCCACCTGAAGAGCTAGGAAGTGCAGAATGATTTCTGAATCAGCAAACCCCATGAGCTTGGATAATGCAAATCAAGAGATTGGCAAGAAGCCATCCAATAAATCACTAGGTAGAACCATTTGAAGGTCTTAATTTTCTAAAATAGAAGCAAGGAATGTGTCTCAGATTTGTATTCATTTCCAAAGGATCAAAGATAAATTCTTTCAGAATTTGAATCTGTGGCAAGTAACTGGAGAAAGATGACGAAACAGCCACTCTGCACCAAATGAGTGCTGATTGAATGGGCATTGCACTCTCAGAACACACCCCCACCAACACCCCTTCCCCCCAACAGATAAAATTTAAGTGGAGGCTTTAAGTAGGTTAAAGCAGGGGTCCCCAACCTCTGGGCCACAGACCAGTTCCAATCCGGGCCACTACCAATTAGGAACTCAGCCACACAGCAGGAGTTGAACTTGAATGTAATGTGCTTGAATGATCCCAAGACCTCCCCGCCACCCCCAGTCAGTGGAAAATTTGTCTTCCATGAAACCGGTCTCTGGTGCCAAAAAGGTGGGGGGCTGCTGGCTGAAATAACTTCAGGAAAACACTGAGAGGAGTCTGGAGGAGACTAAGACTACTTCTAGCATCTGCGTTATAGAAGTACTGTAGACATACCAGTGTAGTTTATCTAAAATAACCAGAAGCATATACATTGTAGAGCTTGACTGGACCCTAGAAAAATTATACAGACAAAGAAACTGAATCCCTGCTCCGGACTCAGAATCCACGGGCTGGCCTGGAGCAGGCCCCTTGCGCAGGCCTCCTGCAGGGGTCACGCAGAACGCCCATCCTCTGCACCCTCCAGCCTGAGCTCCTCCACCGCCCGGACTGCATTCCTTATCTCTGCATTCTTAACCTCGTGCACAGCGTTGGATACTTAGTGAGTGCCCAGAGATGTTTGTTAAACCAGTCAGAAGAAGCAAGAGTGTAAATCTTAGGCAACAAGAAAAAAGATTGAGAGGAAAAATTCCAGTGACCTCCCAGGGCATGGCAAGGCAACATTACCTCAAAAAGCGGAAGTGAGCTTGACCTCATTCATGTATCTTTGTTCCCATGATCACCCCAAGTCACAAGAAAATATTTGCTAGACTGCCCGAGAGCTATCACTTCTATCATCGCTATTAACAACATGGCTTGCTTATTTTATCTGATTGGAGTGTTAAAAAGAACTCACAATTCCATCCTCTGCTTGAATTACAGCTGAAATAAAAATTAGGCAGACCAGTGACTTTCAATCAAGTAGTTCAGAACTGCTTCATTTTTGAAGTCTGAAGTGTTAAGGGTAAATTAAAAACAGCTGAATTTTGAAGCTAAAAGTAGAGGTTATCTCCTCATGGAAAAAGGTTAAATGTAATTCTATCTACCTTATGATTATAATGGTTCATCAGATTTAGTAGCTGTTGAGAAACAACCAAATCTTTTCTGCATCTAAATTGTTTGCTTTTTTCCCCCTGAAAAGACTAAAAATAATCTGAACCCTGAATTTCAATGGCACAAAGAATTGTGCGTTGCGTATTTATAAGCCAGCCACAGGACAAAGGGAAGCAATAAAGAATTAAACATTACATTCTCTGAAGAAATATCTTCTTTCAGTATTACATAAATATCTCTGAGCACTTCCACTTTCCTTTTGAAACCAGTAACCCTATGACATTTCAAAGTGAAATAACTACACACACAATTTTTATATAGAAGCTAGGATGACTTTTTTTAGAGCCAAGCATAATTAACCACACATGACATATTATTCATTGTCCTATGACCTTTGTTATTTAGCTTCATATTCTGAAAATGTTTGCTTCTAAATTTAGTCAAGAAAAGGAGAGAATGTTGTGGTTGCTTGGCTGGCTATATGTTATAGTGGATGATGCTTAGAAGGATTTTTCAAACATGATGTTTAAAATGTAGATATATTGTTTGTCTTTGGTTTGTGAAAGGTTTGATAGAGCCCAGTAATTTAGATTTACATAGAGACTCCCCATCCAAGGTCCTGAAAAATTCTAAGTAACTGTAAAGGACAGGACCTGGTGGGGTCAAGGAGAACAGCACACCTGTTGTTATGGAAACTAAAGCCAGTGCCCAGTGATGTCCCTGAAAGTCACACCCCTTTGTGCCTGACTGACCCCTTCCTTCCATTGTACCCAGAGACCGTGATGTGGCTGGACTAGTTCTGGAGTTAAAAAAAATTTTTTTTAAGTTGTGCCATCCCCTTTTCCAGACAAAACCCCAAAACTATGCAGCACATCAGGCGACAGGGACCTGCTGTGGTTGATGCGTCTTTTGGAGCTGGGACAGAGGCCCCTCGATGGAACGGAGGGGTACACGGAGTGGAGTTTCATAACCTCTGCTCCACTGTGCCGCCCCCAGAAGCTGGGCCACCTTTCCTGCTCTGGTGTGGCTGCCACTGCCCAGGCTAGAGCTACACACGTGGTGGTGCAAGTCGTGTGCCTTGCTTGTGCCCAGCTAAGGGGGCCACGGGGCTAAAACCCAGACCTGGCTCCTCTTGCCACACCAAGGTCCCTGGCCCAGGGCCACCTCTGCAAGGAGGAAAGGGAACCTTCTGTTTCATCTGTCTAAAGGGGATGTGGTTTTCTTACTTGCACAAAAGTCTGAGGAGCTAGCAAGGCCCAAGCCTAAGACTCTAGATGTTCTAGAGAGAATTTCTGACCCTACTCCTGTCCCTACCTTCCTGGTCTGCCTGTCCCTGGGGCTTGCAGTGCTCCAGCCAGGGTGATGATTGCTGGGAATAAACACTGAAAGGCTGCATCTCCCTGGGCTGACTCTGAGGGGGAGGCCATCTCTCAGCTTTGAAGGGGTCTCGGTGGGGCAGAGTGGGAGGTTCTGACCTGCTCCCTTCACCCCTGCTGGGAAGCAGTCCTGTGTGGGGCCCTTTTCTGCCTTGATTTGCAGAACTGGGCTGGAGACTTGGGCTTGTTATTGCTTCTCCTTTCTCTTCACCTCCCTCCACTTGACCCCTTCACTCCAAAGAAAGAGACTCATGAAATGGCTCCATCTCTAAGGTTTTAGGGGCTTGATTCATCTTCTCTCTTAGGCAAATTTTAAGTGTGCTCAGAGAACTATGGCTACCCAAAGGGATTCCTGGAATTTTTATTTTTATTTTGGGGGAGAAGCAAAGATGTGGGCCATCGCTCAGTCTTCCCAGCTCATCCCTTAGATTTACTGGGATAATCTGGACCCTACTGGGAGCAGGCCAGGCAAGGGCAGGAAAGGACACCCAGATACCCTAATCCACACGTTTAAATGTTGCAAAAAAAGTTTAACAATGTCAAAGAAATATGTTTTCTCCTTGTATATTAACAATCCAATGAGAAAATCCAAAAACATTGATAGAGCTATGGTCTTTATATGGTGAAAGTTAATAAAATAGCAAAGATAGTTGAATTTAATTATTTTTGCCCATGTTTGGATGAGCTAGTGACATTTTGTATTGACAATTCAGAAATTATTCTTTTATTCCACAATATTTTATTTTCTCGATTTCAGTAAAACACTAATTATGTTGTTAAAATAAAGATTTTCATGTAATTTGTGTTCAACCAACAGTAATAACAAAAAAATTAAAAACAAAATGCAATTATGTTCAGAATTTTTAATATTTGAATATATTTTTATCAAAATGGAAGTTAAAGCAATATGAATTTGCAATTAAATTTGTATATTTTCAAGAAGTCATTGTTTTAAAAATATTTACATTATCTATTATAATTAAAAGACAAAATAAAAAATAATACATGAATACACCAATATTTTATTTATTTATTTATTTTTCTAGGTCAAAGTGGTTTTTTTATTTGTACTCCAAAACAAATACAATTTCTTTTCCATTAAAGAAGATGAAATGTGTATTACTTTTATTGCTATAATAATATCATTTTACATTTCTGTGGTTCTTTTCCATCTTCCAAATGCTTTCAGAGACATTACACCAGAAATTCTTACAACAACCTCATGAAGTAAGCAAAAAAGTGTCCTATCTATTGTTACTAAACAATAGTTGTTTAGTAACTATTGGAATGGAAGCTGGGGTTCACAGATATAACAAGATTATAAAAACATCTGCCTTAGATGTCTAAAGCTTGCCCTGACTTCTGTTTTTTTTATGTTGTAGTTCAAGTCCCTTACATATTCAGTATTTTTAAAGTTTTACATACATTTTATTTTTATTATATTTTATTAATAAATTATGCTATTATGCTATTGCATATAATTATGTAATATGTAATTATGCTATTACAGTTCTCATTTTCCCCCCTTTGCTCCCCTCCACTCAGCAACCCCCACGCCCTCAGGCAATCCTCCCACCATTGTTCATGTCCAGGGGTCATGCCTGTAAGTGTTTGGCTCCTCCATTTCCTATACTGTACTTTACATCCCCATGGCTATTCTGTAACTTCCTATTTGTACTTCTTAATCCCCTCACCTCTTCACCCATTCTCCCCACACCCCCACTCCCACCTGGCAACCATCAAGATGCTCTCCACATCCATAATTCTGTCTCTGTTCTTCTTGTTTGCTTAGTTTGTTTTTTAGATTCAATTGTTGATACATATGTATTTATTGTTGTTTTATTGTTAATAGTTTCGATCTTCTCTTTCTTAAATAAGTTCCTTTAACATTTCATATAATAATGGTTTGGTGATAATGAACTCCTTGAGTTTTTTTCTTGTCTGGGAACCTCTTTATCTACCCTTAGATTCTAAATGATGGCTTTGCTGGGTAGAGCAATCTTCACTGTAGGTCCCCGTTTTTCATGACTTTGAATATTTCTTTCCAATCCCTTTAGCCCAGCCCTTCTAGCCTGCAAAATTTCTTTAGAGAGATCAGCTGACAGTCTTATGGGCACTCGCCTATAAGTAACTAGCTTCTTTTCCCTTGCTTCTTTTAAGATTCTCTCTTTATCTTTAACATTTGGCATTTTAATTATGATGTGTCTTGGAGTGGGCCTCTTTGCATCCATCTCATTTGGGACTCTCTGTGCTTCCTGGACTTGCATGTCCATGTCCTTCACCAAACCAAGGAAGTTTTCTTTCATTATTCTTTTTAAACAGATTTCCAATTTCTTGCTCTTTCTTTTCTCCTTCTGGCACCCCTATGAAGCAAATGTTGGATTGCTTAAAGTTGTTTCAGAGGCTGCTTACATTACCCTCATTTTTTTGGATTCTCTTTTCTTCTTATTGTCCTAATTGGTAGTTTTTGGCTTCCTTATGTTCTAAATCATTGATTTGATTCTCGGCTTCATCTGCTCAACTGTTGTTTCCCTGTAAATTGTTTTTTATTTCAGTTAGTGTACCCTTTGTTACTGACTGGTTGTTTTATATGCTGTTGAGGTCCTCGCTAAGTTCCTTAAGTATCCTAATAACCAGTGTTTTGAACTCTGTATCTGATAAATCCATTATCTCCATTTTGCTTAGTTCTTTTTCTCAAGTTTTGATCTGTTCTTTCTTGTGGGCCTTGTTTCTTTGTCTCCTTGTTTTGGCAGCCTCCTGTGTTTGTTTCTATGTATTAGGTAGAGCTGCTTTGCCTCCATGTCTTGGTTGTATGGCCTAATATAGTAGGTGTCCTGTAGGGTCCAGTGGCACAGCCTCCCCGATCACCCAAGCTGAGTATTCAAGGTATGCCCTTCATGTGGGCTGAGTACTCCCTCCTCTTGTAGTTGAGCCTCAGTTGCTGTTGGCAGATCAATGGGAGGGATTTACCCAGACCAGTCAGTTGCAAGGATTGGCTGTGACCACTTACGACCAACTTCTACCCTCTGTGGAGGACCAGCTGTGCAGGGGCAGAGAGGTGGTGCTCTGACATGGTCTGTAGCGACCACTGGGTGCACTGGCCCCTGGAGTTCCCTGGGTGGTGCAGACCAAGATCAGCCCCAACCTGCATTTTTCCAGGGGCCAACCTGCCTGAGTTATAAAGCAATCTGAGGTGGCGGCTAATTGTGCTGGGCTTGGAGATTGCCAGGTGAAGCTAAGCTGTGAATCTAGGCTGCTAGTTCTAGCACTGGGGCTCACTGAGACCAGCTGTTGCTTGTTTGAGAGGATTTAGGAAGCTGCAAAGGATGAGTCAAGACCATTCATACGAAAAAGCAGCTTGGGTGGGCCCGTAAGTTGGGTGGGGCAGAATCTCTGGGGATCTCCAAGGCAGTCAAACAGTGTTAGTCAGGTTGATGGAGTCTCAGATATGGCACCAGCTTGCCAGCTATGTGGTTCAGTCTGGATGGATATAGTTTCTTTAATTCTGTAGTTGTCACACTTTCATTCAACTCGATTTCTGATGGTTCTGAGTGATGGCTGTTCTATATTTTACTTGTAATTTTGATGTGGTTGTGTGAAGAGTCAAGCCATATCTGCCTATGCCACCATCTTGACTGGAAGTCCTACACCAACATTTTAAATAAAATTATTTAAATATAGCTAAACTTTAAAATATTTCATTAAATCTTACTAAATATATTTATAAAAATTAAATCGTTACAATCCTAGCATTTAATATCCATCTAGTTGTCAGTATAAAGAATCAATATTACGGTTCATGCATGGTGCAGGTACCTCTACATTTTACATTTTAAGAGTTAACATGAACTGTTGGCTGTTGCAAAATATCCTCCATCATTGTGTGCAAGTATTGTGAATGCCATCTAATTCCCAGGTACCTCCAGGACTATGAGATGGAACACAATGGGAAACCAGAAAAGGGATGCTCAGCACTCCTGGATAACGATACGGTTATGCAAGAATGTTTTGCATTCATATACTTTGAAGAGGAAGGATTTGACAACTTAATTAGTTTGTCTTTTCTTATCTAGGAGCTTCCACCACTTAAATCTTTTCAAAGCAGTTTTTGTTTCTAATATCGGCAGCAATACAACCCACAAAACTTTTGTTTTGAAGACAGAGGGCAAGAGAGGTATAAAGTGTTTCTGTGAGTCCTGGATGATGTTATCTCAAGAAGAAATGTTTAGGGTCATGGTTGCACTGGGCAAGCATGGAATGCTGGATCCCTAGGGCCAGAGGCATCCATACATTTTTTAATCAATTTAGCGTGTTTGTGGTAGACTTAGGGGGCAGGTCTGAGGGCGGGGATGCCTGGGTCTCAGGGTGGTACTATCTGGAAGTTTAGGAGAATTCATCCTTAAAAAAACCTCTGATGTCAGAATTTAGAAGCAGATATTTACATGATAGAAACCCCACTTTAATTAGCAAATGACAAATAACCGTTAATGTTAAAATTTTACTTCCCATTTTGCTGTTCTCTCTCTTAACTCCCCCTCCTATCCCCCCGTGTGTATTGCCAGCACAAATCTAAACTGGTCTGGAATCTATTAGTCAATTTGTATTCTGAATTTAGTGCCCAATTCTTTCTTTTTTCTTTGGGTTAACAGTCTTATCGGGATATAATTTGCATACTGTACACTTTACTCATTTTAAGTGTACATATCAATTTTTTTGTAGATTCTGAGTTTTGTTACCATCTCCACAATCAACTTTAAGAACATTTTCATCGTTCCAAAAGGAAACTACATAGCCATTAGTAGACACTCCTTATTTCCCCTCAAACTTCTTTCCCCTCCTTCTCCCTCCCCTTCCTGGCCCCAGACAACCACTAATCTACTTTCTGTCTTTATAGATTTGCCTATTATGGGCCTTTCACATAACTGACGTTGTGCAATATGTGGTTTCTTTCACTCCCGATGTGTTCAGGGCTCACCCATGTTGCAGCATGCGTCAGGACTTATTTCTTTTTGTTGTGGAATGATATTCCATTGTAGGGACATACACATTTTATCTACTCATCAGTTGACGGACATTTGAATTGTTTCCATTTCTTGGCTGTTAAGGATAATGATGCTATGAACATTCATGTACAAGTGTTGGTGTGGACATACGTTTTCATTGCTCTTGGGCATGTAGCTAGGACTGAAATTGCTGTGTCATATGTTACAGTATTTCTATGTTTAACTTTTAAGAAACAATCAGGCTGTTTTCCAAAGAAGCTGCCCACTTACATTCCCACCAGCAATGTATGAAGTTTCCCGTTTCTCCATATCCTTGTCAACATTTGTTATTGTCTTTTTTATTATAGCTATTCTAGCAGATGAGAAGTGGTATATTGTTGTGATTTGCTTTGTATTTCTCTAATGACTAATGAATGGTGTTGATAGTTCTTTTTAACTGGCTATTTCTGATGGGAGAGAGAACCAACATCTTTGTGAACTGCCCTTACTCAGTGCCGAGCTCATGGTGTTTAGATATGAACCAAGTCATAGAACAGAAGCGTCGGAAGAGACCCCAGACCCAGGGCAGGCTTGTGATTTACACCGAAGCTCATCTGCTGGGCTGGGTGTTTACTACTTCCGCTGTCAGAAAGTTCTGATCTTTAGTGAGAATTTTTTTTTAGTTTGAAAATTTTTTAATTATGAGTCTAGAAATTTTATCCAGATTTCACAGCAATTTTAAAGTATATACACATTTTATTTATATTAATACGTGCTGTTAGTTTAATAAAGGCTCTTTTATAGATTGTCTTAAAATAAAATCTTTATACAGTATAACTCTTATTGAATTGCAAGAGATGAATTTTCATTTAACTATACATATAAAAATCTTTGGAAACAACAAAAGAATTAAGAAATTATAATTCCAATTTCCTGCGCTCTGGGATTAATCTAATGTTTCTTCCATGCCCAGGTCCCACTAAATCACTGGGTCTAGCTTGGTTCTCCAAGGCCAGACAAGCTGTGTGTTCCCCCAGCAGTCTCTGCCTTCACTTGACTAAATCTATGTACGTATTTTTAAAGACAAACTCTGGCAGACCAGTTGTTGCTTTTTTCCTTTCCCTTCTGAGTTAATGAGCAGTAGCCTGAGGCTGGAATGCTGATCTGGTCACATTTCCAGGCAGCAGGCAGCTCAGCACAGATTTGCATGGAAATTCCAGTAGGTCAGACAGACCAAAGGGGACAGACCAAAACCTGGGCAGAGGGGACATTAGCGATGAAAACATGCAGTAACATACAGAAAGCATAAAATAATAAAGAAAATAATCTGAGATCACCTGGCTTTGTTTTTAGTCACCAGAATTATTTTAAAATGTCAAATGACTTTTAAAAAGGGCATGTGAATTTTATGTTCACTGAAGGGAACAAAGGTTAAAAAGGTGTTGAAAATGCAGTCTGTGAAAACAGAGGCTTGGCCATCCTGCTTCCTGTATAAATATAAGAAAGGATACATTTAGCTCCTTTCACTCAACCTGGAACATGTTTGAAAAGGCCCCTGGCATCGCCGCGTGCGTGTATGACTGCGTGAGAGCACGTGCCCGTCTGGGTCCATCCGCCTTCCCCACCCCCTTCCAAACCGGATCCTCCTCTGACTCACCTGTCTCCAGTTCTCAGCCCTATAAAGAGGACTCTCTGGCTCTGACTCAAACTCTGGCCCTCTGTGGGCAAAATGCCCTAAACTAATTTCTCTTGTTTCTTATTTTCAGTCCCCCATTCTTCCTCACCCAAACGGACGATTTTCTCCTAAAGGCAGCATGCTCCATTCTCCCTTTACTAAAGAGACCTCATCTTTCTCTAGCTTTCTGTCACCACCTTTGGAGTCTGCCTCTCTGGTCCTCAGGCTCCAGTCTCTTTCCATTCAGGGCCATTGCACAAGCTGCCATACTGATCTTCCGAAACCACAGCCGCCCCAGCACCCCTAGCTCGAAATGGAATTAGAGGGCCTTTGTTATCTGAATCTCTCACTTTTGGCAGAGGACGTTTCTTTCTTTCTTGGCATGGCTCCTGCCTAGTGACCTAGCAGCTACAAGTGGCCTTCATGTGTGGGTGACTGGAACCCAGGAATGACTCACCACATTCCTTCCTTTTCCTGGAATGCATGGGACTGATGCTCTTCTCAAAGCCTTTGCACTGGGCTGTTCCCCCTGCTTGGAACACTCTTCCAGGTGTTCTCCCCTGGGCTCACTCCTTTTCATAGTGAGAGCTCAGCTCAGAGAGCACTGCCTCTGAGATGCCTTTGCTGACAACCCTCAAATGGAGCTCAGGGACAGGCGGGACCTCTGTCTGCGTTGTTCACGCAGTGTTCTCAGCACCTAGAACAGTGCTGGCAAGTGGATCGCACTTGATAGATACTTACAGAGTTATTAGACTAAAGCAGCTTCTACAAAAAGTACTAGGTTGCATGCGTCCTGCTATTCTCTCTCAGGCAGGAAAAGAACTGAGGGATAAACAAAGAAAGGAGGGGCAAACAAGAGGAGAGGGGCAGAGAGCCCCTTTCTGGGCAGTGGTAAACATGGATCCCTGCAGAGAAAACAGAGCACGGGGTTCGAAGCCTGTATTCCACTTCCTCTCATGTGGAAAATGCTCTCTGCGGTGATTAAAGCAAAAACCATGCTTAACTCTCAGAAAAAGACACTTTTGACGAAACTGTAAAAGGAGACAACCCCCCATCCCTCCAGCCTCTTTTCTCAGTTTCCAGTTTTTACCACCAACATAAAAAATGGGTGGATAGATGCCAATTCCCATTGAATATTAGAGAATTCCTTAGTTAAACATATCAGCAAAAATGAGTCCAATTCAAGGAGCACAGATTGCCTGAAATTATAAAAAATAGTTCATTATGTCTAAAGTGCACATTATTTCCTAGGGGTTTTTGGCTACTGTCTAAGGTGTTCTGTTCACAACTGGGCGAATTACCTGTCATGGTAGAAACTGACAATATATAAAAGATGTTCCCAACTCAGAAGCCCATTGTGCAACTACTCTTGATCTTTTTGGTCAAACTGGATCTTCTGCTTCCTTCGCCAACTGAAATCAAACGAATGCATTAGGTCACGGCATGAATACGAAACAGCTTCCACACTTGTTTTTCTGTCTCCTTTCTTACCCTCTGTCTATTACATGTAACGAATCAGACTGTAATTATGAAAGTGAGCAACTAAGGCAGCTCGCTAGCACTCTGGGGCTGAGCAATGCTGCTGGTCTTGTTTGGACCTCTCGGTGACAGCCAGGGGGTGTTAGTCACATGATTGCTCAGGACGTGCAATCACCCGAGGCTGGAATGACATCACTGGAGTGATTTATTCTGGGACTTTGAAATCTGCAATGAAGGATTTGCCAAAAAAAATGAAAGCATTAGCTCTTTATGCTCCTCCCATCCCCTATGCAAGTAAGTAGTACTCTTTTTCTAGGCACTTTGGTTTTATGCTGAAGAGGAATTTGGTCCAGTTCTTTTCTCTGGTATAGAGAAACTAAGTCATAGAAACTAACTCTTCGTGAATGTGAGCTCACTACCACTTACCATGTTTTAATTTCTCCTGCTTGGTGTTATTACCCAATGCTTTAGAGCTCTGTACTAGCTAGGTTTCCTCACGTGTCTGGTGTTCGGTGTGTGGTGTTTCCTCAGTCTGGCACGCCTTTCTCCCTGACCCTCTCCTCTTTTTCTGGTGAACTATTCGTCGTGTAAGACCATTTCAAACGACTCCTCCCTCCTGTGTGAATTTTAAGGGCATGCACATTTAGAGTTGTTGTATCTCCCAGAGGAAAACTTTTATCAAAATGCAGCGACTGGCTTTATCCCAAGCTCACTTG
Source organism: Trachops cirrhosus (assembly GCA_028533065.1). Classification (NCBI taxonomy): domain Eukaryota; kingdom Metazoa; phylum Chordata; class Mammalia; order Chiroptera; family Phyllostomidae; genus Trachops; species Trachops cirrhosus. The sequence continues at coordinate 133,577,083 of CM052543.1, forward strand.
TCTGATATTAACAATAGCCACATTAGCTTTGTCTTGGTTACTACTAGTCAGTTCTATATTTTTTCATACTTCTCTTTTCTGTCTTTCTGCAATCTTACAGTTTAGCAAGTCTCTTATAAAAAGTACATCTGGATTTCTATTTTTTTCAATCTAATATTTTCTGTACTTTTTAGCAGGCAAGTTTAATCCATTTACATTTATTGTGATTACTGATATTTGGATTTCTTTCTATAGTCTCATCGTGCTTCCTATGTGTGCTGCTTTTACTCTGTTTCCTCCTCTCCCACTTTTTCTAAGGTTGCAACAAACCGAAACTTCCTGATTCTCCCTTTTTCGTAAACAAGTTTGATGGGCTTATTCATACAGGAGGATTGAACTAGTAGGTTCCTGTCCTCCTGTTTCCTAGAGTTTCTTCATTTAACTAGGCAAATGACAAGTTTCTAGAGAATATGTATAACTACTCATTGCATCACTGAGAAAGAAAGATAGTTAAGAAGAGACTTAGAGAAAAACTTTATTTCTTAACAATTCTCAGAGGGACTAAGCAGTTTAACAGCCAAGTAGCTGGTCTCGAAATGATGAGTTCACATGTGTGCAGTGCCGGAGTCTTTGTAATGTATCTGCTTCCAATGTGAGGTTGGTACCGAAGGGGCAAATCCTTGTGAACTTGGCCTGCCCGTACCACTGTGTGCTGTGTGACCGCATGAACAAGCAATCCTCCCATGATTTGTCTCTGCTCAGTCTCCCGCAAAATCTGTAATGTGCCCTAATGGTATTCGGCCTCCTCTGGCTGGAAACCAGTCATAAGAAAACACAAACAGGAGGCGTTGAACTGCTCGACGGGCCTCCGTTATGTTCAGGCTGCCCCGTGACCCAGGTTATGCTTACATCAATTTTAAGATTATCATTTAAATAAGAATAAATATTTTAAACATACTACGGCAAGCTTTGCTTTGTGATAGATTTTTTAAAAATTTCTTTTCTGTAAAAACAAGTATGGCATAGCAGTTAACAGCCTGGAATCTGGGGTCTGAGACAGACCGAGGTCTGAATGCTGATTCTTCCATGCACTAGCCATGTGGTCTAAGGCAAGGTACATAATCATCCCAAACCTCAGTTTTCTCAGTCTGCGCAAGGCTAACGGTAAGTATACACTATGTGAGAATATAATAAATTAAAACACAATACATTAAAAGGTCTTTGGCATAAAGTTAGTACTAAAAAAAGTAGTAGCTATCATAATGATTTTAAAACAATACATAAGGAGCTACTTGGAGGCACTTGTTCAACCCCCTGTCCCTTGGCATGGATGAATAGGTATAGGATAAGGCCTTGGGATGGAGCTGGAGTGAGGTGAGAGTTGATCTCTTGGCTTCAGGGAGTTAGCAGGCTGAGAATGGTGGAAATCCCCTTCTGTTTGAAGGTGGAGGTGAGGAGTGTGACTTCCACCCTCATGCGTGCCGTGCTGAGCCAGCAGACAGCAGCGGTGCTGGTACACCCTGTTTCAGCGGATGTGGCCTCCCTGAAAAGCTAGCATGAGCTTTTCCCCTCGCATCCGATCTCCTCCTCCAACCCAGCTGGAAAGCTAGCAGGTACCACAGCGTTGCCAGCCTTCTCATTCTCAGGAATCCTTACTTCAAGGCCCAGGGGGAATCGTGCCCTGGCATGCCGAGTTAGAATTGGGAGTGCATTTTCCTCTACAAACACATGATTATTTGTAGGTGATGTGTACCACTGGACTCAAGGCTATTAACAATGGATAAAATAAGGCCTTCAGGGCCTACCTGAGATCATAACCTCTGAAAAGAACATGTTTCCTTTTGGGAAATGTATTCTCCATTCCAAATAACTGATTTACAAATTAAATATTGAAACATAAGCCATTAGGAGAACGGGGCTGCAACTTTTCACACCTTTAGTGCAGGAAAAGGAAGGGAAATTCCACAGACTGCCCAAAGTACGGGAACAGTTGAATACTGTGCCTTTTTCTAAGCTGGAAGTCAGCCAGGGCAACGGATGAGCAGTTTTTTGCAAGGGCAACACTGGCTCCTTAGTGATCATCAGTGATGGGGACATTGAATTAAGCTTGGCCCCAGAGCCGTCCCTGCGTCCTTGCGGTATCTGAACCCCTCATTATTCCTTGAAGAGTCTTCCTTAGGGGAGAAAAGCTCTCCTACCTTCTCAGGGCTCTCTGCAAGTTCCTGAGTATTGCCTAGCGGGGGTCTCTGTGCCTACACCCTACCCCCACCCCCCAAATCAGCCTGGCTTTAAGCAGCTCTCCCAACTCTTTGCAGTGTCCCCCTCTATCCTTGCGTCACTCTTGTCTCTGGTGTCTGACTGCCCTGGGCGGGGACCTCCCATCAGTCAGTCAGCTAACAGGCAGATGCCTAGAGCCTGCTATCACTAGGGATCCTTCTGGGCTCTGCAGGAGTACAGAAAAAAAAAAAAAAAAAAAAAGACAGGATCTCTGTTCACAAGCTAGTCCAGGAAGCAGTATATCTTAGATCAGCGATTTTCAACCTTTTTCATCTTATGGTGCACATAAACTAATTACTAAAATTCTGCAGCACACCAGAACGTATATTATATTTTTTGCTGATCTGACAAAAAAATAGGTGTAATTTTGATTCATTCACACCAGATGGCTATTGCTGTGATGACTGTTGTCATTTTTTTTTATTTGACAATCTAAGGGAAGAAAGGTCAGTGCCCCTGACTAAACAGGCAGGTATTGCAGGTTTTAAAAATCCTTGTGGCACAGCGGTTAAAAGTCACTCTCTTAGATGTTAAACCACAGGATTCAAGCCAGCCAGTCCTGCTCTTAGTCCCAGTCTACTGTTTCTTAGCTATATATCCAAGTCTCAGTTTTGTCACCTGCAAGATGGATGGTATGAAGGTTGTGTTGCAAGATAAAGCACTTAGCAATGCCCGAACATAGTAAATACTCAAGAAAGGTTAGCTATTATTATTATTATTATTATTATTATTATTATTATTATTATCATCACTCTTCAGAAAGTACAAGATGGGGTATATACTAGTCTGGGCTATGTAGAAGCACCTGATAACACTTTTCTCAATGCTCTCCTCACCTTTCTCAGACATGGGGAGGAATCAGTGCTTTGTGGGTCACGGAAATGGGTGGGGAGGGACTGGTGGGAGCGGGGCCTTGGGCGCATTGAAGAGCTGCTGTGGACTGACTTCCCGGCGAAGCAGCCGGCCTGTCTTCGCTCACTTCTGCACTCGGCACCTTGTTGGGCTTGGAAACCAAACAACTGGCACTTCCTCTGCCTTTGGAGAATCTGCTAGCTAGCTGGGGCTTCGGAACGTACATACAAGGTGCAGCTTTAACATACCGAAGTGGCCTCTTAATTAACAAGAACAAAACGACGTACTGAAAACTCAGTATACTTACGATAAATATTCAGAACAAGAAATGCTTATTGGTAAGTCTAAATTCTGGACTCTGGGCAAAATGTTCCGAATATGTTATTTCCTTCTGTAGCTCTGTGGCAACCATAGCAGAGGGGCCCTTTTCTTGCCCCCACCCCCAGGACCCTGCCTCTCTGACCCCTCTGTGGATGTTTCTCTCCCCAGACAAACTGGGGTCTGCACCAGCCAGTGAAACAAAATTCCGAATCGTGCCCACAGGCTGCGGGGATTTTGGAAGAAGTGCCAGTGATTTCCTAAGGGAGCCCCATGTTTGTTCCAGGTTTTAAAGCAGGGACTGGTGCAGGGATGAATGGTGAAAGAGCTCCCTTGAAAAGAGCGAGCTTTGCTCTAGGTGACTGCAAACTTGGGCTTTTGCCGAGGGCCGTGTTTACACTGCAGGCTTAATGACAGGGCTGGTTTTCTGGGAATGCTGCAATGAAAGGGGTTCAGACAGAGGCCTCCACAGACCCCCTCCCTGGCAAGGCTGCCCCAGCCCCGCACGGCTCTGCGAGGGCAGTTCTATTGAGCTTGGGATTTGGGTGTGAGACACGCTCTTGTCAGACTTTTAACCAAATGTCTGTGTGGTTTTGCCCTCTGGATAAATGTGTGTGGAGCAGCGATCGTATCTCCTTGCCTCATTCTCTTTGAAGAAGAAAAGCAAAAACAAAACAAAAAATATGGTTGTGATTCTGTATTGGTTAAAAACATCCTGCAGAATCTGAAGGCACCATAGCCATCATCTGCAGACGGGAAACGCCGAAACGTCGTAGAGAAGGGACATGCCTTGTCCAGGGTCACGCAGCAAACAGTGGGAGGGCCGAGACTGAAACCCAAATACGCAGCTTCCGGTCCTGTTTTCTCCGCTCATTTTTCTGCCTCTGTTGACAACCATGGAGAGTTCTTTCTCTCTTTCATTGGACTGGTCTTCCTTTCCAAACCTCCCAAAGAGCCAAGAAGATCCAGGAAACCTTCGTTTACTTCCAAAGGCAGTTTGCTGTCTGTTGGCCATGCTGCACGATGTGCTATTTCAGTTGAGTGTTTCGACACTTCATACGAAAGCATGCTAATTACCACTGATTCTAAATACATCCATTCAGGTATTCGGGGCTTGTAAATATAGACAATTTTCCTTTCCCTTTCGTTTTTCTCTCTCTTTCCTGGCATTCTTTCTTCTACTCACTTTTTTTAAGATACTTTTTTTTTAAAGATTTACTTGGGATACATAGTTTGGAGAATTCTTCAACATTTTTTTGCTTTCCCAGTTTTTATATGATCATTGTAATGACCAATGTTGTAATAATTTAGATTTTGCAGATTTTTAAAATGTATCAATTTTGCAGTATAAATCTCTCAAGCTTTCTAGTGAGGAGGAGGGGGAGGAGGAGGGTGTGGATGGGACTAGGCAGAGACTCTGGAAAATGTGGGCAGGGCGTTTGTCAATGTCTGGGCAGCGGAGTATTTTTACAGCACGGTGGGTGTTTTGAACTCTCTGGAAACTAACAAGCAAGCCCCACACATGCACTTGATGGAAGCCCCCCAGGCTCTGGACAACACAGAAGCCTTTCAGAAATCTGAACTACGTCCAAGGCAAATTACAGCCCAGCGTGCTGGTGCAAGTGGCGGGGGAGTGGGTAGAGAGGATCAGAGGCAATGACATTGGTCTGGAACCCAAGAATCCCCAAGGTCCAAGGCTGTTTCTTCCACTGGCGGTAGCTTCCTTGTCTGTAAAAACGGATATAATAGCTCCTACCTCATGGAGTTGTTTTAATGATAAGCAGTTATTTGTATGAGACACCAATAGGCTTCTGGAGAACTGATAGTCAACAAGAGAGGGGCCCACTCAAACAGTGAAGCGCTAAGGCCAGGCCCACAGGCTTTGAAATTAGCCTCAGCTGGGTTTAGCTCCCAGCTCTAGCGTTGTCTAGCTGTGTGAGCCTGGGCCAGTTACTCCCCTTCTTTCAGCCTTAACGCCCATCCCACGGGATTATTGCATGGATTAGTGATGTAGCCCATGCGAAGGCCCTGGCTTCATGCCTCCATGCGGTAGGTACTCAATAAATGGTGGCTACTGTGCCAGGTTCTCAGAGAAAGGGGCCAGAGTGAGGAGTGAGGCAGACAAGACAATTGTTAAACTATGGGGGTTGGGAAAGAGCTAGGAAAGCAAGGCCAATCCCTTTGGTGCCCTTTTCAGTTTCCTGCAGCTGCCATAAAAAATTCACACAAACTTAACATTAACCTGCCTTGGCCCAGATGCTGGGGCTGAGCCGCACTCTGCCCCATGGCTTCACTGATGTGGCCCCCACTAATCTCCCCCACACCCCTGCTCTGCCCTGCTCTGTCTTGCCTCTGCCCTGGTGACAGCTCTCTTCCCCCTCCTCATCGCACGCCTGCCCCTGCCACGCCACTCCAGGGAAAGGCCAGCTGTACTAGGCCCCGTGGTGGGCAGGGTGATACCTACCACCCCAGAAATGTAAGGTCCTAACCCCTAGAACCGGCAAATGTTACCATCTAAGAAAAAAGGGAGGATGTGATTAAATTAAGGATCTCGAGATAAAGAGATTATTCGGGTTATTCGGGTAGGTCCTAACTGCAACCTCAAGAGACAAGTAGGAGATTACACACACACAAACACACACACACATGCACACACACACAGTCCTGTAAAGCCATAGAGAAAGATTGGAGAGACACAGCCAAGGAATGCCAGTGACCACCAAAAGCCGGAAGGGGCAAGGATTCTCTCCTGGAGCCTCTGGAGCGAGCATGGTCCTGCTGACACCCTGATGTCCACCCCAAGATACCGACTTTCAACTTCTTGCCTCTAGAACTGCAATAGAACACATTCCTGTTGTTTCGAATCATCAAGTTTGTCATGATCTGTCACGATAACCGCAGGTCAGTAAGCCAGGTTGTGGGAAGGAGTGGGGGGGCCACTCACTAAGGGCACTTCGCGGCAGGTGGAGCACAGCCTCCGGGCCACTTTCAGATGTGGCGGCACCGAGTGGTCTCTCCCCTGGTTTCCCTCACCTCGTCCCTGCGTGGGCTTCTGCCAGTTTTTACAATGCCCGGGAAAGTGAGCGTTTATTTAGTTCCGATAACGGGCCTGCTGCATCCGGCTCTGACACCCCTGCCCTCACGGAGTCACGGAGTCCCCGTGTGGGGGAGCAGCACCAGCCCTCAGCTGGCGTCCTGAACTCTGTCCTTGCTGTCACTCCCACGCAGATTTGACAGGGCGGCAGACATTGCGTTGTGACCTTAAGCTATTTTCGTCCTACTTGTTTGTAGCTTCGTCTGTTTCCTGGTCCCTGCTCATCTTCCCTCTGCCCCTTTCCCTTTCCAGGCTCGGCACTCGGCTCCTGCTCTACGCCTGGCCACGCCTGGCACTTTTGGATCGGCTGGCGCTGACTGCTCCGTCCAGCCAGCACCCCATCGTGGAGCCGTCCACACCTGGTGATCCTCTTTTTCGGCCTGGTCTCTTAACACCACCCTGTTTCACCTCCCGATGTAGCTTCGCATTCCTATTGTGGATGAAAAAGCGGTTCTATAACAAAACTGACAAGGCCAGTGACGGAAAGTAACCTCCCAGGTCATCTGATCATAAATACCTCGCTGGGCAGTTCACAGAGGGTAGCCACACCCCAGGCATATAACTTATTTAGAAAAGGTTTATCTTTGCCATAAGCAAGCCCTTTCCATCTAAGTTAACACACCCTTGAAATGCCAGAATAATTCTCCTTTTAGACCTCTGAAGCATAACTACCCTCAGAAGCGCACATAATTTTAACTACCCTGTAATCCCATCCCTACCCTGCTGCCTCCCGTCTCCCTCGTAACCTTCCTTATGTTCCCTCTTTCATTCTAGATTCATAAAAGAAGCTTCAAACTGTTACCCTCTGTTTTCTTAGTCTTTTGAGATCTTGCTTCTAGGTTGGCTAGATCTGCTTGGCTAAAATAAAACCCTGTAAAAATTCTTTACAGGTTTGGGTGTTCTTAGCACAACAGATCTTTGGACTTAGCCACTCCTCTTGCTCTCCTGGTTCTGATCCTGAATCCAAAAGATAGTTAGTAATGTATTAGTAATTATGGACGTTCCCCACCGCCCTGGGCCTAGGACAGTGGGGACACCCAGAGCAGGTGTGAGAAGGCCATAACGACCTGGACAAGATACCTGTGCTACTGAGATCTTGAAATGAGCGCCAGCTGCACCAACTGACAGTTAAATTATCCTGGCGCTTGTGAAGGAGGGGACACTCAGCCGGTTTCCTTTGTATGCATTGCAGCTTAGGCGAGGTTAATAATTCCACACTGTAGACTTTAGATAATCTCTCAGTTCAAAGCAATCTGTCTGTTCTGGTGTCTTGCACGCAATGACCAGCATGCACAACACTCCCGCTCAGCTTTCACTTTTTCTCTTCTTTCCTAGCGAAGGGTAGGAAAGGGTGAAAGTGAACATTTGAAGTCATTAAACAAAAGAAATGTGTGTCTGAGGTTTTTAATAATTAAATGTATCTCCTTTTAGAGCACAGGGTACTGGAGAGCTTTGGATCTATCCTTCTGTTTAGTTCTCTTCAGCGCTATGTAGCAAAGGAGTGGGAATGTGGGTGGGGGTGGGGGGAGCAGGAAACTCACTTTCCTGGGGGCTAAATACCAGGCATTGAGGCAGATACTTTGCAGATCTGATCTCATTTAAGGCTCACAATCATCCCAGAGTCCAGTACTATTATTTCCTTTTGTAGATGAGGAAATTGACACCCGAAAGCCCACAAGACTTGCCCAAATCCATGCACATGGGATTAGGAGTTTGAATTTGAATCCGTATGCTGATGTGGGTGCCTAATACACGTGGAATGACAATGATGAAATGCCTTTTAGAAATCAGCTAGGAACAGAACTAAAACTCTGGTCCAAAACGCTGAAGGCATATTACCTGTTTGCTAGAACAAGAGCTGACATGGGCTTTAGAAACCTCGACTTTCGTGAAGGAGGTTTATAAGTACAAAAGGAACCTTAGCTGTAGCTGGAGGCAGCTGCCTGACAGTCTGCTTTTTTAGACTGTCTTGCATTCATTAACATTCCCAGAGCTCTTTAGGATTGAAAGATAACAGCAGTCATAGGTGTGACAAGTATGACTATAACGCTGTACCTAAAGCAAAGAAACATTCCAGAGACTACACCCGGGCCTGGCTGATGCCTGGCTGGGTCCCCACAGGCTGCGTGGTCTATCTCCCAGTCCAGCCGCCTCTGCTTGGAGATGCGCCACAGGGAAACTCTGCAGAGAGATTTCAGCGCTTGGGCAGAAAGTTCTCACCCTCATTCAAATATCTGCTACTTGTACCAGAGTGGAAAGGAATTTCAGCTCCTGTCCAGAGATCAGTTCTGATTAGAGCGAGAGAAAACCCAGGACCTCAGGCGCCAGGGCCTGGGGGGAGGGAGGCAGTGGCAAGCTGAGCTCTACCCAGTCTCACAGTTTGCTTGGGGTTGCTCCTTGGAATAAGAGTATTTTAAGTCTCCAGCTAAAGGCCCGGGAACAGGCCCATATTTAGGCACTAACCTCGAATGGGGATTGGAGCCTCCAGAAATAGATGGAAACTTCCAGGGAAAGAAAACATAAGCACGAAGAGTGAGCAAAGGGCAGAAAGGTATTTCAGAAATTGAGGCTGGAATGATTTCCCAGGGCAGCGGGTGAAAACAGGGAGCCAGAAAAGTAGCAACAAGAACTCCACAAGAAGTGGGAACAAGATTGAGCACCATCTGATGTTTTTTGCTTGTCTTCAACAAGACAGAGAAGAGGTTCTGTGTTGGTGTTTTCACCGTGATGGATAGCTTTACCTCTCTCACAACACCCCTCCCAAGTGGTGTTGTTTTCCATTGAACATGGGGAAGCTGCGGTCCAGAGAGAAGGGATGTGCCCAGGTCCCCAGTTAGCAGGTGGGACCTGGGCTCCGAGTGTTCCGACTCCACGGCTTTGATCTTGTCACCGGCCCACGGCTGCTTCCCGCATTCATCGTTATCGAGGATCCAAGGAACCAAGAGAGGTGAACACACACAGTGGAAAACAATGGGAGCTGAAGAGCCAGCAGATCTGTGTTTGGATCTTGGCTCCAACACTCATTTGCTGCGTGGCCTGAGCGAGTGTTTGACCTCCTCAGCCCGGTTTTTCCTAGTTACAGAAGGGGGCGGAGTTCCCACCTTGCAGAAGTCATTCATTTCACACTGAAAATAAAATGCAGATAATGGTGATGATGAAAATCATAATAGTTTGTGCTGAGAGTGCCAGACACCAGTCTAAGCACCTCCCACATAGTGCGTTATTTGGTCCTTACAACAACTCTGCTAGATTGCGATGATCATTAACCTCATTTTACAGATGAGGAAACTGATGCACAGGGAGGTTAAGTTGCACGAGGTCCCATAGGTAGTCAGTGGGAGCTTTACATTCAGTAGGAGAGGCACAGACAACCCCCGGGAGCGGGGTGTGGAGATCTGCAAGGACTGGGGAAGTGGTGGTCTCGTGTCATTCCTGTTCAGCATGGTCTCTGCCCAGGCGGGAGCTCCAGAGGTAATGTTGACAATAATCAGTTTCTTCTTCTAGATCCTCGCTGCCTTGGTCATTTTCCCCAGAGTCTTCTCTCTCTATCGCCAGTCTAGATTTCCTCTTCGCTGTTTTTCAGCTGCTGCCCTGGTGACTCTCTTGCCAGGCTCTCTGAAGGAGTCTTGATCAGCTCTTGACTCCATCCCCCCTCCCTAGTTCCCTCCCCCACCTGACTCCCCATTTCCTATCTTTTGCTTCTCTGGCTTCTCTATTTCCGGGCACACCATCATTTCCCTGTCCTTGCCTCTCAGAGTCTGCTTCTGGGAGGTAACTTACACTGACCTCAGCTCCTGAAACTTTAAGCTCCAGGAGCACTCGGCCCTGCGGGGCAGCTGTGTGTCTGAGTAGGAGGGAGGATGGGTGGGGCGGACCTGCAAGAGTACTCTGTCTCAGAGCAGCTCTCCTAAAACGAACATAGAGCGGCCTGCGCTGGGCCTGGTATGGAGCTGCAGTCAAAGGCATCTGCGCCTGGAGCTCCTGGTCAAGTGCAGTCTCCAGACCCCATTAGGCCATATGGCTTCAAGTTTGAATTCCAGGGTCAAGCTGTCAATTCAAGGCCTTGGAAGGTAAACTGAGCCCCCACTGCTGGACTTCCTGCTGCAATGCAACTCTCTCCCATTCTCCGAATGTGTTCAAAAAGTTACAGGTGTTGGTAGTCAAGTCATTTGATGATGAAATTAAAAGGAAAATCCACTTGGTTACACAGGGCAAACCTGGACCAGGAGAGTTCCAGAAAAGGCCTCACGTCCCTGGCCTAAGAACAGGTTAAAAGGGTGAATGGAACGTGTGACCCTACACAGTTGGATAGCACTGTGCTAGCTGGTCTGAGAGTGTGTTGCACAGGTGCCATGGTGAGTAATGGACAAGGTGCTGCCCAGCTGGGCATCTCAGGCACAGCCAAGGCCCTGATGCCTCTTCCCTGCTGTGCTGCTGCCATTTGGACCCCAGGGGCCCTTCCTGGAGGTAGAGCAGCCCCCTTACCCGCCTCCCCGCAGCAGCCCTGGAAAGGTGGGTGGGTGAGGCTTGAAGCTTTGGGTCTGGAGGAGGCAGCAACCTGCCCAATTACACCCACCTCCCCCAAAGCTCCTTTTAGAACCAGGCTGTTCCACTTTCCCTGTAGCTTAGCAACCTGAGCCCCTGACGACTGACTTACTGAAAAAAAGCTTGACTTTCTCCAAACAGGTTTTCATTTTCTTCCTTCCCCTTCCTCCCTTCCTTCCTTCCCTCCAAATAATCAAACCTTCGCTACAGGCATATCTTATTTTATTGTGCTTTGCTTTATTAAGCTTCACAGATTTTTTTTTTTTTTTACAAACTGAAGGCAAGACCCTCTACCAGCAAAAACGCTATGACTCGCTTTACTGCAGTGGTCTGGAACCGAACCCACAAGGTCTCCGAGGTTTGCCTGTATAATGAGGTCCTTGTGAGTCCTTCCCCGGGACTCGGGTCTCACCCTCCTCTGCTTGTGTGGACTGTGGACATCGGCTTTCCTCCTGGTCTTCCACATCAGTGCCCCCTCCAGCTGCAGCCAGAGTAATCTTTCTACAGCTCAGTTCTGATAAGCTTTCTCTCTTTCTTAAAGCCCTTCAGTAGTTCCAGGAGAAATACTCTCATGTGCCCTCCAGCAACCAGCCCTGTCTATCTATGGGATGTCACCCTGTTGTCCCCACACTGTCACACCCTCTGCCCCACTAGATTTTGATTCTCTTTGTTGCCTCCATGTCTTTGCATCTGCTGCTCCCTCTGCCCGGGAAGCCCTGCTTCTGTTTACTTAGAGGTGAAACATTCTTCAAGATTCAGCTTGAACATCAGCCCCTGTGGGAGCCTTCCTGACCACCTCCAGGAGGAACTGCCCATCCCTTCTGCTACTTCTGTGGGTCATCTACGAACTACATCTGCAGTACATCTATGTACTGTAAATATCTGTTTATGTGGAATTGTCACTGGATGGTCACATAAATGGTCTCATTCTCCATGTCCCTAGTGCCCAGCACAGCGCCTGACCCAGAGAGAGTGATCCGTGCATGATTAAATGAGTGAGTGAGGAATACCGGAGGAAAGAAGAGGAAGAGAAGAAGGTGGGGAAGGAGGGAGGGAGGGAGAGAGGGAGGGAGGGAGGACTGTGTAATGGAAACAAGTGAGTCTGAACATCCAGAAGCCATCATCCAACAGGCAGGGGAACGAGGTCAAGAGCGAAAGTGGCTTCTCTTTGATTCTCAGGCCCCAACCTGGAGGATCAAAGCCAGCACCGTGGGCCCTGGAGGCCTGGCTCAGGTACACTCAAGAAGAAAGACAAAGCCCAAACAGCTGTGGCCTGAGCTGGTTTGCTCGCAGACCCGTTCCCTGCCTGGCCCCCTGTGTCTGCTCCGGGAGGCTGACCTCCGACAGCTTCCTTCGCGTCAGGGCTCCCGGCTGGATTTGACCAATGGGAGGTCTCGGTGGGAAACTGGAGGGTGAGAAGTCTGGGAAAGCAAGGGCATTTTCCCATCTCTCTCAGCTGCTAGTGGCATTTCTGGCAGTGACTGTTTTTTCTGGGTTTCTGGTTTCTGCCAGATAGGCCTGCTACTATTTGGCTATCGGCAGGTGACCCTGACCCCTGGGCTCAGGTGACTCTGCATCTCCCTCTCGGTGTCCTTCTAGTCCTTGGGGAAGGGGGAGGGGTGACAATTGCTTCCAGCTCATCATCCCTTGTAGATTTCCTAGCTCCCCTGTCACTCATGTGACCAATTCTCTGCATTAAATCCCCCTTGTAAATATTCAGAGTCGTTTATGTTTTCTTGGTTGGACCATGACTAATATACCAGTTTAGTTTAATGATCTCACTGTAGGGGATAAGGCCACTGGTGTTTACCTTGGAGGAGGTGTTGTATTTCTTTTTGTCTTTTCCTAGCTAATTATGGGGTAAGGTTGTGTGGTGTGTAAGTTTAAACCAGATGAGAGAGTTGGTACATTTGTTTGGTCGGCCAGACCACATTGCTGCCGAGTTCGAGCTCCGGGGCCTCTGTGCAAGTTCTGTGCGGGCAACATGGCCCAGGCCTCGGCGACTCTGCCCGGCCCCTGGCCCAGCCTCCTGCCCCTGGAAGAAGATGAGGGTTGGGCCTCAGCCCCTGAGTTCCTGTTGGAAAAGTAACGTAAAAGTAACATAAAAGTAACAGGAGCCAGTGAAAGGAGAGAAGGAGAGGCATGAAGAAGCGAGGAAAGGAAAAGGGAAAGATGGGGAAGGGAGGGAGTGGAAAGGATGCATCTGTATTTAGTACAGTGTCTGTATACAGTAGGCCTTGACTGATATTTGCTGAAGAAATGAAAGAATAGAGGAAGTAGAAGAAGGGAAAAGCACGGGTGGTACTGGCAACGAGCAAGAGGACCTTTGTCTCCATGCCCTCTGCTGTCACCTTGCTCCAGGGCTTTCAAATAGCTCACCTGTGACAACAGCCTCCTCACTGGTTTCCTCATCTTCCTGACCACCGCTTCAGGGGGCTTTTCCAAAACCACAGTTTGTACCGGGAGAGAAAACTCTCTCCCGGCTGTGGGCACTGGAGCACGGAAGGAGCCAAAGCTGATTCTGGGCTTTCCAGATGTACCTGAGCCTGGTCAGGGCTGCCGTGAGCAGGGAACAGGATGAGGACACAGGACCTGGCTGAACCGGGGTCTGTTACTCGGTCATCAACCTGCTGACATACTCGGTAAAGGAGGGAACCCCCGTCTGAGGCTGGGAAATGGCAAGGAGGTTGACAGCCTGGGGAGGTCCACCCGTGCATGTTGCTGGAAAGCGTCACCTGAGAAAGGGATGGTGACAGCAGCAAGGCCAGTGGGGAAAGAGGCATGTGTAGGGGACAGGCTGGTTCGGAAATGAATGCTGAGAGTGACTCTGAGCATCTGAGGGTCGTGGGTGCAGTTTTGAAGGCCCCCCTTACGTGGAGCAGTGTTGTTGGCAGAAACAGGGAGGAGAATATAGTTTCACTTTTGCATTTGAATATGAATGGAGGTATTTTGGGGGTGAGGACATGCTGGATCGGCCATGCTAACTTTCTAAGCACCAATGCCCAGAGGGCTGTCGGGGGATAGAAACATCTGTTTTGGAGTTTTGGGTCAACAACTTTAAAGAGATGGTTGGAGCAGTAGCAGTGAGCACATCTTCTGAGGGGGAACGTCAAGAAGGGAAGCGGGGGTCGGGGGGACCAAAGGCGCAGAGAGGCTGGAGGAAGGGGCTCCGGCATAGAAGTCCCAGGGATGTAATCAGAGAGGTGGGATGTGGACCAGAGGAGGCAGCTGGCAGGGAAACCCAGCGATCCAGGCTCCTGGGAAAAGATCTGAATAAAACATCAGTACCAAAGGGATGTCTGTGCAGGCTCCTGGTTAATTCACTCTATACCAAATGATAACCCAAGCTTTTCAAGATAAGGAAGGGAGACAGGAGTCCATTCACACCTCAGAGCAATTTCATTTTGTATGAATGCTGAAGCTCAGCAACAACGCCACCAAATGTCTCCCCGGTGGGCTTCATGGGACCCTGACACCCTGCCTGGTGAGAGGGAGCAGGGGAGGATCGTGGAGGGGAACAGGGACAGTGAGAGGCACAGAGGGGACAAAACAGCCAGCTCCTTTAGTGTGCGGGACTCTGGCGAAGGGAGATGGAGAGCAATAGGACAGAGACTGACCTCAGGGAACTTCCAAGTTAATGGAGTAAGGGAAGCCTAGCCCCAGGGGGAAGCATGATGGGTGACACCAGGCAGGTATAAATGGCAGGGTTGTCTCAGGACAGGATGGAGTGGGCAGAAGGGGGAGGTTATGGGTGGATTGGGGAAGCCTCTGTGAGGGAAGGGGCATTTGAAGCTGCCCTGAAAGGGAGGGCAAGATTTCAAGAAGTAGAGCCAGCTGTCATAGGTGGGAGACCAGCATAGTACTGGGGTGAAGCTGGAAGGGTAGAATGCGGTCAGGTGGTGAAGGGCACTGGACGCTGGGCTGAGGAGTTTAAATAGGAGCTCGGCAATGGGAAGCAACCATTGCAGTTAAGGGCAGGGATAGGCTGATAGCGACATGATTCAAACTGGCTTTTAGACAGTTTAGATGGGAGTCCCATGTACCATGAACTGAAGTAGGCGTGCCCAGCACCAAGAGACCTTCTAAAAGGCCCTGGCTACAGTCTAGTGGTGGCCTGAGGTTTTTCATTTTCCTGATGGGGACCTGGAACCACCGTGCTGATTCCAGGAACCTCACATGCTGCGCCAGACAGAGCTCCTTATAAGGCAGCTGGGTTGCATGGGTTAGTCTGGTGGCGACCACAGCTCTGTGGCTATGTCCCAGATAAGCGATGATCCTCTCATGCCCTGACCTTACCCAGTCACTTGGGGTTGGGGGTGGGGGTGGGAGAGGATCAGGTAGCTGCACCTGGCTCTTCCCTTTCCAGGCGAACCTCTGCTTCAAAACTCAGACGTTTTATAAGCACTTGATGGGCCAGGGGTCACCCTCTTTTCCGATTGCTGTTTCTTTTTATTTACCACTATTTGCTTACCCTCTTGTATTAGGGACTATCTCGAAATCAAGAATCCCACATTTGTATACCTCACACGATGCTTTGCACATAGCAGGCATGCAGTGTGTCTGCCCAACTCAAACCCAGCTAAACAAACTCTCCCTTTCCCCCGAGACTTACCCAGTCCTGTTCCGAGGTGCTGAGACAGATCCTGCCCTGGGTTTGCTGGAACTAGAAGATCTCATCAAGAGGAGAAGGGACAACAACCAAATAAAAACATTCCCAAAGCACCAGCACGTCCCTGGATAGAGGAGGAACTGTTCTCCCATGTGGGGGGTTGTCAAGGTTTGTGAAGAGTTAATTAAGTCCCTGCCCACAGGCCTTGGACTTAGCCATATAAAGACATTCCACCCAGAAGGAATGTGGGAGTCGTGCTGGGAAGCAGGTTTCTCTCTAGGTCTGAGCCAAGGCTAATGTCTGGGACCGCACAGCCCCGCTGACGCAGGGAGACACAGGTCCCCTGCGGCCACTGAGCGGGATGTATAGCACGCGGCTTCCTCTGCCCAGCCTATACCTACAGTGGAGGTACCCACGTGAGTCCAGACAGTGATGTGGCCCCTGAGTGGGGAAGACTCAAAACAGTGGTAATCACTACAGCAGCTGCTGTGTGCGGAGGCCTTGCTGTGAGCAGACCCTCTGCCAGTAGCTCTCTGGATGAGACCTCGTGCCCACTCTTCACACTGGAGGCCGGTGGCTCCCGAGGACATCTGCTCATAGCATCCACCTGCGACACCGGTCCTCTCGGCCTTTACCAGTCCTGGACCCACTGCATCCCCAGTTCTTGGCTGAATCCCCAGTACCGGGCACACAGTAGGTGCTCACGGCTGAATGACGTTAGTTGTCTCACCTTCAACTTGAGCGCGAGGCAAACAGTTTGCTCTCTGCTCTCAGTGTCTCTGGCTCTGTGAGGGGTGCGTCGTTACCCCTTGGCTTGCTGGGTGGGAATGTTTATCCTTTCTCTCCTCGGGGTTGATCAATGTCTGCTTGCTGTAAGACCTCCTTCAAATACATTTATTCCGTGGAGCCTTAACTAAATTCACTTTTCTCTCAGATCTCCCTCAATAAGTGTATGCACATATGTAAACAATTGTATTTTTTTTTTTTACATTAATCAAGATGTGTTTTTTTCCTTCTCTCCAAGTGTTTCACTCCCCGGCCATAACGCCCACCCACCTTCAAGCAGCCAAGCCTTCTGAACCTGTCACCTCAGGGGAGGGATACGACAGGTCAAAGGAAGAAGCAAAGGCACCTTCCTATCTTTGGGGCACCACAGTCTTTATCTTTAGGGGACCAGAGAGGACTCTGGACACAGACAGAGGGTTGAGGGGACACACCTGGGTAAGAGCAAGAGACCTGAGCTGGGTGGCGGGAGGGGCAGCCGAGAGGCTGCCGGCTCAGAGCAAGGGGCCCTGCACTCTGCTTCCTGCAGTGGAGCCCAGGCAGGAGGCAAGACCTCCAGAGGGGATGGCCACATGGTGAGCCTTGGCCAAGGAGGCCTTGCCCGGCCTCACAGAACTTCCTGGGCACAGAGTGGCCCACAGTGGCCCAGTGTGGCGCAGAACAGGGGACTGTGTCCCCCGCCCGAGCACCCTGCTGGAGGACAGGAACAAAGAACAATTAGGGCAACCACATGAGGCACGGCAATGGAGGCCTAACTGGGTCAGGGAACCCCAGACCTATCCAAGGATGAGAGGCCCTTTGGCACTTTGCAAGCTGCCAGGACTCGTGCTTTAGAGATAAGGGAAGGGGAATCACGAAGCGACAGAACTTAGGTCTCTGCTTCCCCAGTGGAGGGGGTGGGCATAGGAATTCAGGTCTTACAGACGGAGAGTGTGTGGCGAAGCGCTCAGACTCTGGAGCCAGACTGCTTGGGGTCCTATCCCCACTTGCTGTGTGACCTTGGGCAAGCCACTGCACTTTGTTTTTGTGTTCCAGTTTGTTTTCTTTTTAATCTTTCGAATAACTGGCTCTAAAATGGTGATTTATATCAGTTTTAAGACAGACCTGGGTTCTAGTACTGCACCAGCTACTAAATAGCTGTGTGGCTCTGGGATGGTCACTGAACTAATTCGTGACCAAGTGTCCTCATAATAACCTTCACTTGGCCTCACAGGGTTATCCTGAAGACCACAGAAGACATGCGACTTTCCTTTGATGGTGCTGTGACATGGAGTTTTCTAAATTCTAATACATTTTGTATGTATCATTGATTATGATGATGATTCAGTAGATTATAAACAACTCCAGGGTGACACTGGTTTTAAGCTGTGCTAAGAATTGGATGTGCCACACCTATGTCCCACCCTACCCAGCCTAGCTCAGGGCCCCATCACAGGGACAGCTCAATACAGGTCTGTTATTAGTGGAGATTCTTAAGGAATGGATGTAATTTGATTTACACCGGAAACAAGGTTTGGTTCTGGAGGGCAGGTGACATCATCTGGCCAGGGATTGTCTGGCAGAGGCCAACCGAATTTTCAGTTTTGACTCTGTGACTGGCCTTCAGGGACAGAGGCGCAGATAAGTGGGCCTGACCCTAGGCAGGGGTCCCAGGAACAGATCTACTGGGGTTGGGGGAATTTCCCACAGTGCTCAGTTCTCATTTCAGCACAAGCTTGCTGATTTTAGATGTGCCTCTAAACCAGAGCTTCAACCTGGACAAATGTTGTGACTCTGCTTGAGTTACCTACTTAATCCCCTTACAGTTAGTGACATCATCCATAAACTATAGCCAGGACTGCCCACGTTCCGAGGTTCCTGCAGGGATTACGTGAGATCACGCATGCCCAGCCCTGTGTCCAGCACTCAGCATGGAGGAGGGGCTGCCAACACTAGTTTCACGTCCTTCCCTTCCCTCTTCGGGAGCTGGGTTAGTAGGAAAAATCTAAAAGCCGGCACCTGGAGTTTTCATCCTGCCCTGAAAGGGGTGGCACACGGGGTTTGCCTCTGACGAGGGCAAGATTGACTAGATGTGCAGCTGCTTAAGGGACATGGAAAACCTCCCCTCTCCCCGGGGGTCAGCGAAGGCCAGGCTCCAGGCTGAGAAGCTGGGTATTGTGTTTGGAAGACATTATACGCTGTATCAATATTTGATGAAGGCTGGGGGGTGCGGTGTGGTTGCCTGACTGGCTCCCCTGTGTGACTACAGGCTGATCGATGTCCTCAGGGAAGGAGTGGCATTGTGATCTGGGGAAGAGAGGAGGGCCGATGTAGCTCCACATTGGCTATTCTCTTTTTATTGCTTGTGAGAGGCAAATACTACTCTAACACCTACGAATTTCTGAGTGCTTATTCTGTGCCGGCACGTAACAGGTGTTATCTCTTTTGGTCCTCGGAAGGCTCATTTTACAATTGAGAACACTGAGGCCTGGAGAATTAAGACACGTGTGCAAGGTCAAATACTGAGTCACAACCCAAAGAGGCCGACTCACCAGTGATAAGAGGTACATGAGTCAACTTGACCTCAAGTCTGAGGTCAAGTGAAACTCTAGAGAATCTTAGCAAAACAGAAAAAGGATGGGAAGGCTTGTTCCCAAAAGCCTGCAGGCAGGCCTCAGTCTTAATACAACAATCGTGGGGTTGACTTTCATGTCTTCATCAATTTTAGCTTCCCTTTCCACTAATGCTCTCTTTGCCTGGGCTTTTAACAGCAAATATAATGAAACAAGAGTTTTCAATTGTTTTTTGTGAGTGTGACAGTGTCTGAACTGCAGCCCTAAACAGTCCCCTCCCCACCTGGTAGACTAGGCAGGAGGCACCCATTCTCCTCCGAGTCTGTTACGAAGGGTCCACCTGTCGGCCTGCTCCCCTTGATTGATGCTGCAGGTGGACTGCGGGTTGCATTGGATCTTGCATGTTCCCTCTCAGAGGCCCTTGGTCTTAGCATTGCATCATGTTTAGTGTCCATCCCTGGAAGTCTATGGAACATCCAGACTGGGCACAATGTCTTAAACTTGCCTGGCTGGGAAGTGGGTGTAGAGTGATGGAATCCCAGGTTAAACAAGATTGTGTCTGCAAAAGCACTTACCACAGTGCCTGGCCCACGGCAGGTACTCCATGCATGCCACTGGAACTTAATTTAGGGTGGATTTTAGTTCTATAAAGGCACTTAAAAATTCTTGGCTCAAACCCCACATTTTACAGTCAAAGAAATTGGGCCTAGAGAGTTGAAATGTGGTTACCCAAAGTCATACTCCTCCATGAGAGCGATCTGGGTGAGCACTGAGTTCCCGGGTGCAGGTTTTATGTAACAATAATGCCTTAGATGCCCTCCCCACCCTGGGACTTTGTAGGACTCCCACTGTGACCCTCCTCCAGCCACGCCTCTCCCTGTGGGTAAGGAGTCTGCAGGGCCAAGGTGGTGTGACTTCTGGAGTCCATGAACCTCTTCCAGAACATTCTCTGGGTAACTAGAGAACTCTAGGACATTCTCTGAGTACTTAGAGACTCTCGAAGTTACTTAAAATCCCCTGTTTCCAGCCTACTTCAGGCCTCTTTTGCAGGTCTCTCCTATCAAAGGCCAAGGTCACAGGCAGTATGGCCAGTCTGTGCAAAGAATGGCAAAGGGGAGGCTGTTAGTGGGCTGCGTGGACGGAGATCGGGCATGTGGGTAAACGGAGTGGGGGATGGGAAGAGAAGTCCAGGAGCTCAGGGCTGAGCATCCCGGAGAGGGTTCTCGCTGTGTAGCCGAATTCCAAAGGCGGGTGAGAGTTCTAAGTCCGAACCTGGCCTTCTAAGTCACCTCCTTAGAATGCTATAACATATTTTGTTTGTCAGCTTGATCAATAACTTTTAAATATTAAACCTACATAAACGCGGCTCTGTCCGTGCTCGCGCTGGGCCCCGTGAATGTGAGGTGCGGCCTGCGTTCATGAGAGCTCCCAGGGGAGCCCTGCCTGACCGAAAAGTTGGGGAACTGCTCGCTGCGATGACGAGGGCATGGCTGAGTGTTCCTTTTTCTAAGGATGGGCGTTCAAAGGTCTCATAAGGCACAGCCGAGGGAAACGTGACCGGGCTGGAAAGGAGGGCCGGAAGAATCAACTGCACTGTCGTGTTAACATACTACCCATTTTTGTACACAGTTGACTCTGGCCTTCTGATCGACTTTGTGTTAAAATTAAAGAGACTTTCACAAATGCTTTGAAGGGTTCCGCTTTTGGGCCTTTATCCAGACCAAAAAGACCTTGCATATTAGGTACCCATTTATTCCCCATTCCTTAAAACTGGAAGTCCGGGGAGGGTGTGCCGTTCTCCCAGTACAGGCGTATGACTTCTCCCCTTTCCCTCTCCCCATGGATAAGTTTCTCAGGCTCCAGAGGTGAAGGGATGGATCCCATGAGCAAGGGTGAGGTTGGAGCCTTCGTTCTACCAGAAGGAAGCCCTTTTCTGGGGCCTTCTGCTTGTCCAGAAGGCTGGAGGCGCTGCCTGGTCACAGACCCGCCCTCCTGCTATGAGGTGAGCATGCCCTTGGCCGTGAGGCCCAACTGCCAAGATTTATAGGAAGTTACACCCTCAGCTATTGCACTGCCCTCCCTGAAGGAGATCTCTTTCCCTCCCACGACGGCACCTTCTGCCCTGTGTGTTTATTGTCGTGCCCAGCGTCCAGTCTCCAGAACTCCCTGGAGGATTCACACCTCAGACAGTGAGATGTCTCATGTGAAGAGAAAGGAGGGGCACAGGAGTCACCAGAATCCACGTGGATGCAGTGACCTTGGGAGGTTGTGGCTGCTTGTTCCCTTCTCACTGAAGCCTACCAGTGGTGCTCAGGGTCTAAGCGTGTTGCCCAAATGAGGAGGGGGTAGAAGGTGTTCAAGCAAGTGCTTTGGAGGAAGGCTGAGGGCTTATCTTAGAGGACAGAGTGGGGAGCCCTGTGACCTCATCATAATTTCATAGTCTCTAGTTGTTCCCCTAGGGTCTATGCTGGAAGGACGGACCTTTAGCAAGATTCCAAGGTCAGGCAAGTCTGTGTTCATCAAGCTCTTCCCCTAGAACCCAGGTGGGCCTTTTTTTTTTTCCCCTGGTCTGTCGTCCAGCATTTACCCATGTCTCCCAGGTCCCCAGGATGGGCTTCCTGGATGGATCCTATCATACTGCTCTGTCTACACACACACGAAATCCACTGTTGGCATTTCATTTTCCCAGGGTTCTAGTTGCTAATAGGAGGCAGAGGGAGAGTGACCCTCCCATTCCAGGGAACATGTGTTTCTTTAAACCAGGATCACTTGTTTCTAACCTCCAGGAGAGGACCGTATGGCAGGTCATCCATGAGAATCAGCAAAAAGCACCCCTCCCTCTGCATAGGCACGGGCCCTTATGGGTGGGGTTTGGGTCGGACCCCAGCCCCTGCTTGCTCCTGGCCCATACACCCTGGTGCTCTGAGTGACCTCTTGTCTGAACATGCCCCACAGGTGTGAGTCCAATGGGAAGAATTCCAGGTCGGGCAGGAAGGGAAGCTTTGGGGGCAGACGAAGCCTCGTAGCTACCCCCAAACCACCTGTGGGTGTCTGCCTATTCCACCTACTCTGACTGCTGGTGCCGTAGGCTGGACTGTATCCCCCTGGCTCCTCGGGGTGCATCACTGGGAGCCCCTGCTAATGCCCCGCACTCCCAGGAGCACTGATGCCAGTGTGTGCGTGCCTTTACCGTGGGACACATTTTTAGAAACACAACCTCCCTGGATCCAGTGGCAGTTTGGGGAAGTAGGCAGGGCAAGATTATGCCCATTTTATAGGTGAGAAAACTGAGACTCCAGGGAGGTGAAGTGCTGTGCGCAGTCTCCCAGCTAAAGTTGGCACTGCGATCCTCCCAGCGTCTGGTTCAGCAGCTGCGCCTTGTTGCCTCTTAGCAGACAGACCCACAAGGTCCAGCTGTCACCTTAATTTTCTAGAATCTACAAATCTTTAAGTAGTTCTCTGGGCCCCCAAACTATGGACCACTTGCCCCACAACTCTCTCATCCCTACCAGCCATTTTGACTAGATTCTTCTACCAATACGACCATCTGTTCGGCACAGTATTTTAGGGAGGCCTTTCCCCAACAGTCCCTCAAGGCTGGCAGGGCATTCCGCTCAGCACAGGTGAGCAAATGGAGACCTGAAGGGGCTGCACCTGTGAGCTGTCAGGCTCACACACCCGGTTTGGGGCCAGCGTCGGGGCCTGCTCGTTTTTAGGTCCACAAGCTTTTGGCTTTGTCATGCTGCCTCTTCCCTAGAGGGCTCAGCAGACATAAGCAACTGCCTACAGGAAATATGCTTCCCCGTCCTCCACAGACACAGTGTTCCAGGAGAACCGGACTCCATGGAAACGGAACAGAGAGGGTGTGCACGGAGCATTTCTTCCAGGCCCACTCCGATTCTCCTGAGAAGCTGATGAACCACTGCATATTTTCATGGCGGGCAGTCCCAATCTGCACCCTCTTCCAAAGAGAGCAGAGCCCTGACCGGTGTGGCTCAGTGGGTTGAGTGTCATCCCGCAGACGGGAAGGTCATCGGTTCGATTCCTGGTCAGGGCACATGCCTGGGTTGTGGGCTCGGTTGGTCCCTGGTTGGGGGGTGTGTGAGAGACAACCAATCAATGTTTCTCTCCCCCTTTCTCCTTCCCTTTCCCTCTGTCTAAAAATAAATAAGAAAATATATTTTTTTAAAAGGACCAGAAATATTAAATCTCAGAATATTGGAAAAGAAAGGAACCACAGAATCTTCTATCTAGCCTAATGCCTTCATTTTTTCAGGTGAGGAAATAGTTTCTTGTTTTGTTTTTTCACCTTTTCTGAGGTAAAATGGACAAAATTGACAAATAAAATTGTAAGATATTTACAGTATACAATATAATGATTATATATATATACACACATTGTGAAAGGATATCCCCATTGAGTTAATTAACTCATTCATCACCTCACATTTATTTATTGTTATTTTTCTGAGAACTTTTAAGTTCTATTCTCTTAGCAAATTTCAATTGTGCAATACAGCGCTATCAACTACAGTCACTACATTACATATTAGATCCTCAGACTCATTCATCTTATGAGTAAACATTTTGCCAACTTCCGCCTGGAATCAGCATTCATAACTTGGGCTGTTAAGTGGCCCCACCCACCTGTTATAAATGCTGAGCCGCCTTTTCTAGCCTCTGGGTCTCAACAGTATTCCCTGCCTATTTCTTGATGCCCATCTTGGACCCCAAACCTTGCTTTGTGGGTGTCCATGTGGACGAGCACGCCTGTGTGTTCTCCTGCCTGGTTTGAGCACCTGAATTTATCACTGAGACTGACATCGGGGTCAGGAAGACAAACAAGCCAGACATGGCTCCTAGTTTCAGGAATGGGCGCTGGCTCCCGGCCTGTATGCTCTGGCCGGGGCTCTGCATGTTTTCCCTGTTCACTCGGAACTGCTTAGCGTGAGCCTCGGCTCTTATGTAGATTCTGAGACTTATGTGTGTCTTCCCTTTGATCTCATGTCCGTCTTTGCCCATGACCGACATTTGGATTCATGGTAAGTGCACATCTCCCTCCCAAAGAGCTGACCCTCAGCTGTGATCTCTGCATGACAACTTCCTGCCACCATGCCCACCAGAATGACCTGCCTCCTGGATCTGTCCCTTCCTGGCCCACTTCATCTCAGGCAACCGTGTCCTGGAGCTGACTCATCATCGTAACAGGCCCTTGATAAATACTTACAAACTGAATCAACTCCAGAGTGGTTTAAAACTTTCAGGAGCCCTGGCTGGTGTGGCTCAATGGATTGAGCACCAGACTGCAAAGCAAAGGGCTGCCAGTTCGATTCCCAGTCACAGGCCTGGGTTGTGGGCCAGGTCCCCAGTAGGGGGGCACATGTGAGGCAACCACATATTGATGTTTCTCTCTGTCTTTCTCCCTCACTTCCTCTCTCTCTAAAAATAAATAAATAAAACATTTAAAAAAATAAAAATTTCAGGAACCTCTAAAAGAACCTGGAAGCATTGGCTTAGTCTAATGGTACAGAATGAGAATAGCTGGTGATGCTCAGCTGGAATGGAGAATACCCCTCTTCCATCCCTGCATGCCTCTGCGCTCCAGGAGTTCAAAAGCAGGCATAGCGCGTCTCATGGTGGGTGGGAGTCAGGTGAGACCAAGGACACAGGACTTGTGCATCTAGGGTAGTTGATAGCCGCAGGCCCAGCCATCCAGGGGGCCTGCACAGCCTCAGACAGTGGAAATAGGTGCTCCCTGGTACTGGCTGATCTGGTGAAATTTTCTTCCCTCCACACTTCTGCATAACAGGTCTTTCCACACAGAAAGCAGAAACAAAGCTGGCCCGTGAGGCGTTCCGTTTTCCCTGAATGCCTCTTTGGATATCTGCATGGGCTGTTACTCTGGATTAGAAACCTTTGCTGGCATTCATGAGCTTTCCTGCACACCCACATAAGGTACATTGTGGACAGCTCGCTTGAGCAACAAAGCTAAAGCCCTGTGAGCCGATGACCAGGCCCCTACAGAGGGGGCCGCCCATGGCAATTACTTCTGCCACCTGGCAAAACTCAGTTGCCAGGTCACTCACTAGAGCACACTCTTGTCCCTGCTTAAGGTGAGCTTAGGACCTTCCCCAAATTCTGCTGGTCTCTTAATGATTTCACCCCCAGGGTGAGAGAAAGGTGTTGCTTTCTGAAAGAGCTGGTTGAGCCTTTCTATCCTGATAGGCAGCCTCTGAGATGGCTCTAGTGATCCGCACCTCCCAGGATTCACCCTTATTTTGTAATCAATTAGATTATAAAGAAACTGTGGCTTCTTCACTTGTCTCTCCCCTCCTCCTCTCTTCTCCTCCCCTCCCCATCGTCTCTCTCTGATTCACACTGGGGGAAGCAAACCACCATGCTGCGGTATACTCTATGGAGAGACCCACCTGGCGTGGCACGAAACTGAGCCCGGCTCAGCCCAACAGCCCAGGAGGCACTGAACCTGCCATCTTCTCTGTGAGCGAGCTCACAAGTGGATCCTTCGGCCCCAGCTGAGTCTTGGCTGCAGCCCCAGCCGACAGCTTAACTGCAGCATTGTGAGGGCCCCTGAACGAGAATCACTCAGCGGAACGTCCCGGATTCCCCACTCACAAAACCGAGATAATCAACGTTTGTTCTTTTAAGCTACTAAGTTTCGGAGTGATTTGTTATGCAGCGGTAGATAAACAATACATACCCCATAGAGGAACTCCAAATACATGCCTTTCATTTCTTCACTAGCCACTTATTCATCATATGCCTTCTGTCCCCAAGGCTGCTGCCAGCCCATAAGGTGCCCTTGTGCCAATGAAGAAAAGGGACCCATTCCTCAAGACACTGGTCTCCCTTTGGCTGGAAAATTGTTATGTGCATTCACTCTTAATGACTGGGATGGGCAGTGCCTTCCGGATGGCCTGTTTTTTTGCGGCGACCCTGGCCCCAGTCCTGCAGAAAAAAATCCCCTTCCAACATCATGAATGGCTTGGCAGTTGTGCAAATCTGACGATCTTTCCTTAGTTCTCC
Source organism: Trachops cirrhosus (assembly GCA_028533065.1). NCBI lineage: Eukaryota > Metazoa > Chordata > Mammalia > Chiroptera > Phyllostomidae > Trachops > Trachops cirrhosus. The sequence goes on from CM052543.1 coordinate 133,603,136, forward strand.
TTTTCTGTTCTTTTCCCTTTTTTTGAATCTTAAAGTTTAGTTTTATTGTATTTTTTCCCATTGCCCTTTCCCCCCCTTTTACCACCCTCCCCCCTGCAATCACCAGTTCTCCTTTTCTTTGATCTCTGTTTCACTTGACTGCTGTGAGCCGCCCCTCATCCTCCCAACTCATTGTGAAGGATTGAAGGAAACAGACCGGGTCAGAATATGGACTCAAGTGGTAGACGGCTAAAGAGACTGACTGGCTATCACAACAACCGCGGCCCAGCCCAGCTGTGCGTGAAGCCAGTCCTTCAAGGTAATTTACCCCAGATGTTGTCTCGGGTGGTCCCATCCTCATTCTCGTGGTCACCTTTGGTTCCAGCTTCCTGTCTCCGAAGAGTTCTTGTTCTCTGAGCCTGTCCCTTCATTGCTACCCTGGGGTTTGCCAACTCGGAATTCATCTTTTGTTCTTCCTCTTTACCCAAACCTCCCTACTCTAATCAAGTCTGATGAAACAAAGGCAGTGTGTCTTCATTTCAGAGTCACAAACAGCCAGTCCCTTGGAGACTCTGCAGTCCTGCTAGCCCTCCCCCTCCCCTCACTCTCCATGGATATAGCTCTGTTTGACTTTCTCTTTTCTTAGCTTCTCTCCTGCCAACTTACACATCCAGTCATACTGGTCATCTCAAGGTTTTTTGTTTTTTTTTTTTTCAAGTTTTATAAAGGTACTTTCCTAGGGGAAAACAGTTTCCTCCCTAAGAGGAATTCTGTTTCCGGATACTAAGTTAAAGGTTTTTGTTTTTGTTTTTGTCTTTCACATGCCTTGGTTACTCCTTAGTGACTACAGATGGATTAAGTGTTAAAGGCCACCTGCCCAGATTGACTCGAAGCAGGGTGTTCAGTTTTAAGACGGTGAAGATTCTTTTCTAGAATTCCCTCTCTCTCCCTCTTCCTTGGCATTTCCTCCAGGACACTGCAGGCACTTTTTATTCTGCATTGCTCAGTTTCTACCGCAGCTCAGAAACTGACTTTTGGTTTCATGGATTCTCCACTGTACTTCATGCAGGCAGCCTCTTACTCTGAAAACGATTACAATGGAAAGGGCGCCTGGCTTGTTCTCCATGCAGGCCCACTCTTGCTGTAATGACGTTTTCCTTGACCAGCTTTGAAAAATCTGGTTTCGATGGTCACCACCTGCGGTTTCAATCTTGCACTCAATGCTAACTCAGACATTCCTTTGTTTTCAAAACAATTTGGCTAGACTTTGCTAAATAACCTCTCTCTCTCTCTCTCTCTCTCTCTCTCTCTCTCTCTCTCTCTCTCTCTCTCTCATTGCTACTTTCCAAAAGTTACCTAAACATGTCACAAATTCTCTCTCTCTTTGGATTTTGTGACATAATATCTTTCCTTCCTCTCAGACCAACTGTCTTTCTTTAGGTCAGCTTCCTTCTTCTGTCCCTCAAAGCTGAGTCCTGCCAGCCTACTTTTCCTTCTTCCCAGGTAACCTCATCTACTGTTGTGCTTTCAGCTATTTTTAAAAAGTTACTACAGGACTTCCAGCCAAGATGGAGGTATAAGTAGATACACTGTCCCTCCTCGTACAACCAAAAGAAGGACAACAACAAATGTAAAAACAAAATACAACCAGGACTGCCAGAAAATTGAACTGTATGGAAGTCCAACAACCAAGGAGTTAAAGAAGAAACACTCATCCAGACCGGTAGGAGGGGCAGAGACGGGCAGCGGGGCGAAGAAGACTCGAGGCAAGGCCTCAGCTGGCGGAGCGGGCGGTCCCACATTTGTGTGTGGATAAACCGGGAGGAACAACTGGGGAGCGAGACAGACTGCACAACTCAGGATTACAGCATAGGGAAATAAAGCCTCAGAGCCTCTGACTGAAAACACCTGTGGGGGTTGAGGTGGCAGCAGAAGAAACTCCCAGCCTCACAGGAGAGTTCAGAGACCCACAGGGTCCTAGAATGTACACAAACCTACCCACCCGGGAATCAGCACCAGAAGGGCCTAACTTGCTTGTGGGAAGCAGAGGAAGTTACTGAAAGCCAGCAGCCAACTAAGAGATCAGCAAGTAGCATTTTTCCTTCTCAGACTTCTCTTCCCCATATAGCATCACAAAGCAGCCATGTGGGTTGCCCTGCCCTGGTGAACACCTAAGGCTCCGCCCCCTGCTATATAACAGGTGTGCCAAGACAGAAAAATGGCCCAAATGAAAGAACAAATCAAAGTTCCAGAAAAAATACAACTAAACAATGAAGAGATAGTCAACCTATCAGATGCAGAGTTCAAAACGCTGGTAATCGAGACACTCACAGAAATAGTGGAGTGTGGTTGCAAAATAGAAGAAAGAGTGAAGGCTATAAAAAGTGAAATAAAGGAAAATGCACGAGGAACCAACGGTGACAAGAAGGAAACCAGGACTCAAATCAATGGTTTGGACCAAAAGGAATAAATAAACATTTAACCAGAACAAAATGAAGAAACAAGAATTCAGAAAAATGAGGAGAGGCTTAGGAACCTCTGGGACAACTTTAAACATTCCAGCATCCAAATCATAGGGGTGCCAGAAGGAGAAGAAGAAGAACAAGACATTGAAAACTTATTTGAAAATATAACGAGGGAGAACTTCCCTAATCTGGAAAAGGAAATAGATGTTCAGAAAGCCCAAGAGGCTCAGAGAAACCCAAAGAAGTTGGACCCAAGGAAGCACACACCAAGGCACATCATAATTATATTACCCAAACTTAAAGATAAGGAGAGAATCTTAAAAGCAGCAAGAGAAAAGGAGAAAGTTACCTACAAAGGAGTTCCCATAAGACTGTCAGCTGATTAATCAAAAGAAACCATGCAGTCAAGAAGGGCCTGGAAAGAAGTATTTGAAGTCACAAATGGCAAGGACCTACATCCAAGATGACTCTATCCAGTGAAGTTATCATTTAGAATGGAAGGGCAGATAAATTGCTTCCAAGATAAGGTCAAATTAAAGGAGTTCACCATCACCAAGCCTTTTATTATAGGAAATGTTAAAGGGACTTATCTAAGAAAAAGAAAATAAAAAAATATGAAGAGCAAAATGGCAACAAATTCACAACTATCAACAAATGAACCTAAAAAAAAACACAACAAAAAACAAACTAAGCAAACACCTAGAACAGGAATGGGGATCACATGGAGGGTTATCAGCAGGGAGGGGAAGTGGGGAGAATGGAGGAAAAGGTACAGGGATAAGAAGCATAAACGGTGAATTCAAAATAGACAGGGGAAGGTTAAGAATAGTATAGGAAATGGAGAAGACAAAGAACTTGTATGTATGACCCATGGACATGAACTAAGGGGGATAATGTGGGTGGGAGGGAGGTACAAGGCAGAGGGGAATAAAGGGGAGAAAAATGGGACAACTGTAATAGCATAATGAAATACATTTTTTAAAACATTACCAGAGATTTCCTTTATTTATTTATTCAAGTATGTATGTATTTTTAAAGCATCTTAACCATTTTTAAGGGTGTAGTTCAGTGGCATTAGGCACATTCACATTGTTCACAACCATCACTACGATCTCCAAACCATTTTCATCTTCCCAGACTAGAGCACTGTACCCGTTAAACACTAACTCCCCAATCCCCCCTCCCCTAGCCCCTGGCAACCAGTAGTCTACTTTCTGAAATTGGAATCGAACAGGATTTGTCTTTTTGGGACCAGCCTATCAGCATAATGTCCTCAAGGTTCATCCATGTTGTAGCATGTCAACTATGACTTGCACGTGAATGATTCTAAACCCTGTGGCTCCAAGTCCTTCCCTCTCTCTCAAGATTCACTTCCATACCTTCGGCTCCCTTTTGAATTTTTTAGCATGGAATCATTGCAGTCACCTCAAAGTCCACGAGTCTAATACCATACTCATCATCCTCCCTTCCAAATCAGAGTTCCTCATTTCTATCGACAAAATAAGCTTCCCCAGGCTCTTGGCATCTTGGGTCATTTTTATTCCTTCTTCCTTTATCTCTGCATATTAAGTTACTCCACAGCTTATAAAGAGTTTATAGTTCTTTACTGCCTATATAATACAGTCCAAAGTCCTCAGGTTGCTCACAATCTGGTCTTGAGTTACTTGAGATTAGGCTCAGTTGCATATGTCAGAAAACACAAAATAACAGTGGCTTAAAAGTGAGATAAAAGTATATTTTCTCTCATGTTAATGAATTCTGGGGATAGACAACCAAGGACTGGTGCACAAAGCTGTTAGGGATCCCAAACCGTTCCTTCCAGTTTATTGCTGTATTATCTCAAGAACATCCCTATCCTCATGGTTTAATATGAAGACAGAGCTCCAGCCATCACATTTGCATTCCAGGCAACAGGATGGAGAAAGGAATAAGGGAAAAGGTCACATGCCAATTGCCATTTAAGGCCGTTTCCTAGAAGTATACCCACACCATTCCAAATTACATCTCATTGGCCAGATTAGTCACCCGGTCCATCTAGTTGCCTGGGTGGCTGGAAAATATAATCTTTATTCTGGGTGACACTGTTGTTGCTAAAGAAGAGTAAATATATACTGGGGAGAAACTAGCCATCTCTGGTACAGGTCTCACCTTGGCCTCAGTGTGCGCTCGGCACACCCTCCTAGCAACATGTGCTGCTGAAATGGGACTATTTGACACCTGTTATCACTCCCACCAGGCTGAGAGTTCTTTAAGACTGAGAATCTTGTTGGCTTCCTTTTCGGACTATGGTGAAGTGCTTAGCAGGGAGAAGGGGCTCAACACGTTTTGATAAATAAACAGATACCATTGCAAAAAATATAGGTGGGTAAGGCTCAGGAAAGTGTTCTGGCACAGAAGGAAGCTACTTCAGGGGAACTAGTCTTGTGCTAGAAAAAAATAACAATAACACTAATAAAAATCAAGGATGTCATATAGCATCATTATGCCATTTATATAACCCTATGAATTAAATGTGACAGCTTTTCTTCCCCTCGACAGAAGACACAACAGAATCACTATGTTGAGACACTGCTTAGGATCACACATCCGGTGAGTGCTGAGCAGGCCTGGAGCCTGCTTTCCTTTACCCCAAGCCCAGGCTCTCTTCCCTAGAAAGCTGGAGGCTGGAGCAGACTGCCGAGAATCACCTTACCTCCAGTGCACCAGGCCCCGTATTCCTTTGTTTTGTAAATGAGTGAAGTCCTGAAGTCCTGGAGTCCTGTTTCAGGAGAAAGCAGCAAATCCAAGAGAGGCCCAAAGGGGAACTTGAGAGGCGGCCTTTAGCAGTGGGTGGGGGGGGGGCTGCCCCTCATTGGGCTGACCTTCGGGCCCCTGTCAATTGCCAGCCTTGTAAACACACGGGAGGCCATGAACCTGGAATCTGCAGCTGCCAGGATTTCAGTAAGAAGTCTGGAGGCCCATCCCACAGCGTGTGTTTTTAAAGCACCATAAAAGTCTCATTTAATTGTTGATTGTCCCAAAGCAGGAACTCAAGGACATTACCAGAGCCAGGCCTCTGCCCAGGGTAAACAATGTCATATATTGGATGAGACAGGAGGGCTGCTTATGTGCTTTTCCTGTCTAGTTCCTTCTCGGGCTGAGGACAGAGTTTTGTAGAGCGGGGAACACCAGTTGGGCCTCACACTAACGCAAAGCTCTCTCGGGCAATCCCTGACACCGTGGTTCTCTAAAGAAGGATCAACATCACCTGGGTATTGTTAGAAATGCAAATTCTTAGACTCCCTCCAGGCCTACTATATTAAGTGGCTCTCCTAACAAGCTCTTCAGGTGAATCTGAGAAACACTGCTCTAGCAGGTACGCCCAAGGTGAAAGTTGAAAAGGTCAGTAAGCAAGGGCGGGAGGTGAGAGTCACGGGGAGGCTGCTGAGGTGGATCACAGGCTGCTTGGGGTGTTGGTTTTGAGGAGGCACTAAGGCATTTTAAAAGTGCAGGTTGTTTCCCGGGAGGAGGAGGCCCATCCAGGGGGAGGAGCCGTGGCCAGCAAGGGGCAACAGGTGAGGAAACTGAGAGGGAGACTGGAGCAGACAGCTGGGCCCAGCAGGCCTGGTGAGGCCGATGGCCAAGGTGAGGCCCGGCCAGAGCGGATCGGTCTCTCAGCCGGCCTTCTCGTGTGCACTGTGTGCGGGCCAAAGAGTCTGGGCCGCCCGGCTGTCAGTGAGTCCTGGGTTCCTGCCCTTCCTGGTCGTGCCCTTCGTGGCCGCCTCGCATGAGCACACACCGTCAATGAGCAATTGAAGCTCTCCACATCACACTGCTCATCACCCACCTGCCCCCGGCTCCTTGCCGTGGTGGTGGGGGACGTCGCCTCCCTCAGAGGGGTGCAGTAGCATGCTTTGCAGCAGGCAACATCAACCCGATTGGCATTTCCGGCATTTGTTTCACATCTCAGCCACCCCATGTTTTGTCGTCCTAGGAACGAGAAGACGGATGGGATATCGATATTACATGTGCTCAGGGGACTGGTGTGCTGAGTTAGATGTCTCACGTTAAAATCCATACATCACTTTATGAAAAGTTGTTGGTGAAAACCTATTAATTGTCCCAGCAGTGATTAAATCCTTCATGTTTACTGTCAGGCAGAGAAAGTTCTAGCCAGCGTGCTTTACCCCAAGGCTAGCAATGGAGCAGTGCTCGCAGCCCCGACACCGTGGCTGCGTCCGCGCCCGAGGACAGTCGAGGCTAAGCTGGCAGGCATGCTGGGACCTAAGCAGTGGAGGTGGGGAGGAGGGGTGGCCTGTTTGTGGAGTTGGATTCTGAGGGACGTGGCCAAAATGTTCTGTGTCCGCATCAGTAACTGGGTTTGACAAATGAGAATGATGAGGGTTTGCTGGGGTCCAAGTGTGGGACAGAGACAGGGGGTCTCTTGGTGTCGGTGGGTAGCCACCTGAAACTGCATCAGGTTTGGAGCTGGGTGAGGCAAAGGCAAGGCGCTGTATTGAGAACCTGCCAAATAAACAGGGGCGATGGGCTAGAAACTGGCGCCACCTCTGAAATAGGGCGGTGACTGGACGGCTTAAAGAAGGCTGGTGGATACAGGGTGTCTGTTGCAACAGATGTGTGGCCGAAAGGGTGAGAGGCTGCATACCTGCCAGGACCTGCTTCCGATGATGATGAAAGGTGC
>CM052543.1:133610760-133652202 GCA_028533065.1 Trachops cirrhosus
AGGTAGGTGCAGAGTCTGTTGAATGAAGAGGAATGAATACTTAATTTCATACTATGAAAAGTAACACCCACTGTACTAGGCCCACTGTATTTAGTTAAAAATAAATCTTAAATTTATTTTGAATGTTGTGCTGCTGCCTTTGAAGATGGAGGAAGAGGCTTAGAGCCAAGGAAGACGGGTGAGCTGTGCAAACTGGAAAAGGCCAGGAAGGGGCTTCTCCCGCTGGAGCCCTGAGAAGGAATGCAGCTCTGCTCACACACACGGTGAATATTAACCTCCCAAGAGTCTTGTTAGAAAGCAAAATGCAGATTCTGATTCAGTAGGTCTGGGCTGGCGCCCAAGAATGCACTTCTAAAACCTCCCAGATGATACTGAGATTTGGGCCACTCTGAGCAGCAGAATCTTCATCTTTCCTGGGAGCTGGCCAGTCATCTTCTGACTTGACCAGGCAGCCCTCTGAGGTCAGAAGCAGGGCATCCTCACTGACTGGTTGTGAGAAAGCCTGAAGACTACTTCACCAGAAAGTGGAAGTTTGCTGTTGGAATTCAAAAAGAATTTCAGTCCTTGTCTGCAGCCTGTTCAGCTCTGTTGCCTGGTGACCCGGGACCAGACAGAAGAGAAAGGAAGCTTTTCTGCTCTTTCTGCTCTGGCATCCTGGCTCACCCCTACAGGAGAGAGGCTTGTGACCTGCAGCCTCACTGAGCACCCCTGTGACCAAAGCCTTCCGAGATGCCAAGAAGGTGGTCACTAAGTTCCCATGGGCAGGGGAGGCCACGGACCATTTTGTTAGGGGTCTTTGCTATGGTCTAGGCCCTTTGAGGTTCAAAATTCTCTTTTTAGCTTGAATATTATTTCTGGTGATTTGGGGGCACACCCAATTATTCTTCTATGGAATCCAATCCAGCTCTATTCAGCTACCATCATCTCCTACTATCACCTTTGTCTCCACCCAAATTACCGCCACTATCATTTCTCCTGCCACCTCTCTAGCGTCTCCACCTCCACCGCCTGTGGCTCACACCCACACAGTGTTGTCACACACCAACCTGTGGATTAAGCAACATTGTCCCCATTTAGAAGTACAGGGGAAAGAGAAACCAAGTCCTCGGTCTGAGGTCTCAGTGTTAGTGAGTGGCATGGCTGGGACTAAAGGTCTGATTCCGGAGCCAGTGTTGTCCCCCACTGGCCAGTGCCTCCTTTGAGAGGCCCTATATGCCTCCTCCCCGCCAGTCTCAGCAGTAAGCCTGTGGCGTTTACCTGCTCTGTGGAGTGGTGCAGGTTCACCTGACCCTGGGCACGGCGCTTACCCAGATGGAGAGGGAACCCAGATCTCCCTGGGTCCAGAGGCCAACCCCATTGTGTACTCAGGCATGGTTCTGTGCCAAAGCAGCAGGCTGAATGGATCACTTCACTCAAACTCTTAATTCAATGGGGTGGACGGCTCAGTGATTCACTGTCACTTCAGAACTTAGGTCTGTAGAGTCAACAACCTACGAAAGACATTTGTTTCTCAAAAAAAAAAAAACAACAATCCCCGCCGCCCCGACTCTGCCCCCATCCTAAGCCTGTGATGTGGGTAAAGAGACGCTAAGTCATAAAATACAGATAATAATGCCCTGCATTGTTATAGCCAGGCACACGTTCAAAGGGCCCACAGTGCTTTATTTCATCGTAATCCTCCTAATGCCTCCTTTTAAGGCAGGCAGGACAGGTGTTATTATTCGTACTTTATACATGGGAAAACCGGGGCTCACAGAGGTCCGGGGACTTGCTCGAGGTCTCAGATCTACATCCAGAAAGCAAACGGTCTGCCCCCAGTTGTGGTGCTCTTTTTGTCACAGGCACAAGCTGCAATGGTCCCCCGTCTGGGACACACAGGTCACTGTATCCAAGCCCTGGCAGATTTATTACTAGCAACTGTCATTTCTTATTTTATTACCAAAAAAAGCTGCAACTCTTAGGAAAACGTCTGACGATTAACTAACAAAGTGCTCTGAGAGCCGAGTGGGCATGGCGTGAGAACAGGACGTGGAACACCCAGGGCGGGGCAGGAATGCTTCTAGAGGAAAGGGTGCAGGTTCTAGAAACCGGCACATCCAAGATCACACCCACGGGTAGCTAATGTGGGGAGCAGGGGGCAGGGGTCTGTCCCCGCTCCCTGGCAGGCCAATTCAGGCCTGGAAGGGCCAGAGTCTGGGTTTTAAGAGCCCAGACCCAGAATTCTGGAGAAGGATCGTTAAGGATTCAAGTCTGGAAACCAACAGTTTGGAGGGAAAAAATGGTGTCTAGGCAAGAGACCAAGAATACCAAGAATGGAGGCTGACGCCAACTCAGGCTGCATGAAGCAGAGGCTGTTTTTAGACTTCCTGTCCGAGACAGAACTAGGTGTCAGTGTTTAGGTTGGTCTGAAGCCACGGCGGGAGGCCAGCAGGCCAGCGGATGGTACGGGGAGAGCCAGGACGTGAAGAGCTAGGGGTTCCTGGCCGACAAGGTTTGCGCAGCTGTGTTTCCCGAGCGGACGGCGTTCAGAACACTGTCCGTCCCACGCTTCTAAGTGCAGCAGGAAGGAGGGCGTGCGCTCAGCAAAGATGAGAAACACTGGGCCAAAAGGAGTTAAACTGGGCTTCTTCACTTCTGGAGTTCTCAGCACCTTTAATAAGCAAATACGCCATGTGAATTTCCAGGTGAGGGCTCTTGAAAGCAAAGTTTTCCAAACTTTTGAGCCCCCCCTCCTTTTTTTTTTTTTTTTTTTTTTTTTTGCCTTGGTACACACATTTACATCTCCTGGAGCACAGTGTAGGAAACTCAGTCCAGCCCTCCCTTGGCTGGGCCAATGGACATACCTGGGACAGTTTCCACTTGCCACGCCCGGGCCCTGGTCGGTCCCCTCATCCAGAGCATGCTGGAAGAAACAGAAGCCAGAATAAGACAGCATTGCAATTTTAACATTTGCCTGCCTTTCCATTTCTAATTTGATTAGCATGTTTCCTTCCAGTTGTTTTTTTTTTTTCTATGCCTTTTTAAAGCTCACTTGTCTTAGTCTAATATATTTAAGACTAGTGTTTGAGGTCTTGTCCACCGGGGTTGGCAGCCAAATTATACTGAAACTCAGAAAAGAAGATCGACAAAGCCCGAGGATCCCAGCCTTTCTCTGACCACCAGGATATAAGCCGCTCGCCTTGTTCACCCAAATGAACAGGAGCCAAGGGGCAGGGTAGAGTAGGGGGCAGCCAGACCCCGTCACTCCCTTGTGTTAATCACTGCGACCACAGTCATTGGGGCCAGACCTGGCAACACCCCTTGATGTTTTTCTGTCTGGAATCTGCTCTCTTCCTGTTTCTCCCAACTCTGGCCTCAGCCCCTCTCTATTGGGAAGTCTTCCATGGTCCATGGTCTACCACAGTGGTTCCCCAAGCTGGATATTCACCAGAATTACCTGAAAGGCTTTTTAGAGATGCTGACTGCTGGGTCCCCCCCACCTGGGGGTTTCTGAGATGGAACCTGGAAGGTTGCATTTCAGTGACAGTCCCTGGCGATGCTGATGCTATTGGTTGGAGGACCCTATTTTGAGACTTGCTGGTCTGTAGTTCCCAGACCTGTGTCTCAGAATCAGCAGGGAAGCCTGGTAACGTGGAGATTCCGGGACCTGCCTCCGCCCCACGGAATCGGATTGCCAGCAGTCTGTCTCAGAGGCTCCCTCCTGGCCTGACCTCTGATGGCCTGTTTTCCTCCCTCTGGTGCCAAATAGGTTTTCATGGGATGGTGACCGCCCCTGCAGCAAGCGTCCTCAACTTCCCATTGCCACAGAAACCCATCGCCTCCAACGTGGCCAGGAAAACTGAAAAGAAAGACTTGCATTTGCCATTTGATTAGCTTTAGGAAGGTCTCTCTCTGGGCATATACTTTTTCCCCCTCTAGTGAAAGTAAAACTATCATTTGCATATCACTGACAGTTTGTCAAGTGTTCATCTTCAACAATAATTCTATGGAGTAAGTATCATTAGCCCCAATTTATATATGAAAATACTGTGGCCCAGGGTTAAGAAATGTGCTGATGGCTTCAGGTCCCATAATGTTCCCATTATCCAGTGCTGGAGAGAAAGCTCTAGGTAAGCGTAAACAGCCTGATTTGGTGGGTAGGATCCCTCCCTCTCCACCTGGGGGAAGAACACAGGCAGAACTAATGGCCCTGCCTGCTCCAAGCCACCTCCCACTGTTGTAAGCCCTTGGTGTCAGGCTGCACACAATTTCAGATAACTTTTGTGCAGGGGCATCTTGATAGGGCTCTGAAATGAGAATTTCAGACAAACGTCCCTTGGAATTGAGAATAACTGAATAAACTTAATGTGGGTGATGAGGCTAAGCATATCAATTGAATTGAACAGTCTTTTCACTTGCCACATAAAAGTCCATTTTATAAATATTCTTCTCCTTTTAAAAAAGAGGGAACTAAACTCAATGAAATCAGATGACCTATCCAAGTTTATGGGGTTAGAAATGACAGAACTAGAATTTGAAGTCTGTCTGGCTTCAAAACCTGGGTTCTTGAAATGAAAAAGATTAACAAGTGTTGGGGAGGATGAGGAAAAAAGGAAACCCTCCCACAATCCTGCTGGGCATACTAAGCGGTACAACCACTTTGGAAAGCAGCTTGGCAGATTCCCCAAAAGTTAAATAAAAGTACCCTTGCCCTGACAGTGTAGCTGAGTGGGTTGGGCATCATCCCGCGAAGTGAAGGCTCACCGGTTCGATTCCTGGTCAGGGCACATGCCTGGGTTGTGGGTTTGGTCCCTGGTCGAGGAGTGTATGAGAAGTGACCAATGGATGTTTCTCTCTCACATCAATGTTTCTCTCCTTCTCTCTCTCAAAAAAAAAATTAGTTAAAAATAAATACAGTACCCTTATCATGGGTACTTTGAATAAGATGACCTAGTCATCTCACTCCTGGGTACTTACCCAATAGAAAAGAAGCAGATATACACAAAGATGCGTACACAATGTTGACAGCAGTTATGTTCACTGGAAGTTACTGAATAGTCCCAGCTGGGAAACTACTGAAATGTCCAACAGGTGAATGGGGCAAATAAATGGCCGTATAACCTTACGTTGGAATACCACTCAGCAATGAAGAACAGCACAATGAAAATGAATCACAACGTGGATGAATAAAAAAAATTAAAGAAGTCAGGCCTCACGGAGTACCCACTCTATGATTCCCTTTATATGAAATACTGGCAAAGGTGAAACATACCCGTAGTGGCACGTGGGCAAGAGTTAGGGACTACAACCCTGTTTTCTAATCTTCCTTCTACAGCTGCGAAAACGAGGCTCAGAAGGTTAAATAGCTTGATCTACCACCAGGCTGTTCTGTCCTCCTCGACCTCGGGCTGCCATGCTTGACCTTGTTTTGCTGGCTCCCTCCTCTCATTGGGAGAGTGTCGGCCTACCGTCCCCTGGGCCTGTGGGTGGAGTGTGTGATTTAGGGTAGAGCTAGGGAAGGAGGCAGTGTGATTTAGGGAAAAGAGAACAAGATTTTTTTTAATCCACTTTATTCCTCAGTAAAACATGTATGAAACAACATACCCATTTTCAGTGTAGAAACTGAGTTTTGAAAAATGTAACCCGACCTCAATCAAGATACAAAACAGTCCCATCACCCAAGAGTTCCCCACTTCATGCCCTTTTGCCCTCAGGTCCCCTATCCTGGGCCACGAAATATGCTTATCTGCTTTCTGTCACTATAGATGTTTTCCCTCTTCTAGAACTTCACACACACAAAAAGAGTATGCACTCTTTGAAGGTCAGCTTCTTTAATGTTTTGAGATCCATCCAGGTTATTGTGAGGATTAGTAGTTCATTCTGTCTTGTTGCTGAGTAGGATTCTATGGTATGGATATCCTGCGATTTGTTTATCCCTTTCACCTCTTGTTGACGTTCTGTAGTTTCCAGTGTTGGACTATTATAAACAAAACTGCTATCAAAACTTTTGTGCAACTCTTTGCATAGGTATATGTTTCTTTTCTCTCTTTCTTTTTTTTTTTTTTGCAAATACAGGAACGTATTGCTGGGTCCTGTGGGTCCATAAGTTACCTCCTTAGTGTTTTATTTGTGGGTTGACCCGGGCACTCTCAAGAGTCACATGACATGTCACATACCATATGGGCGGGTTCCCAACAGTGGCAGGGCGGACCCAACACAGAGAGCTTAGAATTGGCCCTTTGCTCAATCACTTACTTTCAACACGCTGTGACATCTGTCCTCTGAGGTCATGGAGTTAGCCAGTGATAGAATCAGAACTGAGATCTGACAACAAGCTGTCAGACCGATTAAAGCCGGAGCTGACAGTCGGGATTTTCACAGCCACATCACGAAATGAAATCAATGATGATCTAATCAGACCTGACGGGAAGACAAAACATTGAAATTATGAAGCCCGTATTGAATGTAGATTTATATGCACCCCTCCCTAAGGGCTGCATATAATCATTCAGATATAAGCGAATGATTCGAAGCTACATGGATTAGCAAGACACTTGGTACATGTCAGTAAACCCCTATGCTTTCTAAAAGTGATGTTTGAAATCATAGCATTCTCAATTCAACACCTCATGAAATTCTGTAAACTTAATGATGAATGTTTAAAGGCTTTTCCTATTTTTTAAAGTTGTTTTACTAGCAGAGGCAAAGAATCACATGCCATAATGACGAAAAGAAAATAAGGGAAATCACACAGCACCAGAAGAACGGTGCTGGTCTGTACACACTGCTGGAAGGTGCAGAGAAAACATTGATAACATTAGAACAAATTATGAAGCATTGGGCATCTGCATATAACATAGATTTTAAAAAACCAGCATGTTTTAGCCTGTGGTATTTGTTGGACTGTTTCAGTTATGAAGTATACATACGGTTGCTGTGTGTGTGTATACCATTAAAAGAAAAATGTACCAGTGAAGATAAATTCTCAACCATTTTTTTTAATAACGACAATTCTTTGGAAAAATTGTGGACGTGTCCTCACTAATTGAGGGCTCAGATAAAAAGGTTCGTTGGTAAGAGTACAGACCTAGCACCGTCCATGAAATTCTTTCCCTGAACCTTTGTCGGTGAGCTATTGCTCCGAAGCCAGGAGTGCACAAAATGTGGTATCATCAATGTAGTAACTGGTACAAAAACACGGTTTTAAGTAGAATGGAACGTTTGCAACATTTTTATAATGAGAGACAGAGTTAGCATGAAAGTATTTCGGCAATGTGCTTGGAAGAGCCATTAAACTTGAAGACAAATTACGCATTTTTTTTGTTAAATCAATAGACAACAGTTTCAAACTTGCTGGCCTTTTTTAGTATGACAGCTGGTTGTCAGTAATGTCACCTAGTAAATATTTTAGAAAAAAAAGAGCCTCACTTCATGGAGAAGTCATTGTTTTTCAAAAGTAACTTGTGTAGTGCAATGTGGGAAGGTACATTATAAAAACAAAGGTGAGGGAGGGGATGGATTTGGAAAACAGATGTTCGGGAATGTCGCTGCTGTTCTGTGATTCTGTAACTGAGAGTGATGAGCTCATTCTGGAGAGACTCTCATATCTGCAAATTAAAAACCCACTAAGAAGTGAATTTTAAAGCCTGGTTTGAGAATGTCAAAAGAAAGAGCATCAGTGGGGTTTGAACCTATTTGCGAAAAATGGGGCATCTCCCAATTAGTTTGCTAAAACACGAAAAGGAAAGATTGAAACCAGGGAGGAGGGTCTTTGATTAGTGACAGTTCCGTACAAATCTTTGTGCAACTGAATGGCAATTAACACAACCAACAAGGCGCCTCTTCTGTTCGGAGTCACCCATGTTTGTGAGGAATTTTTTTCAGCTATGACAACCTCGGAAGGCACGTTTACAGGCAAAATTACCACGTATCAAAATGTTTTCCTTCCCCCAAAGATTACTATTATTTTAATAAGAGCAAAACTTCCTTTCAGCTTTATTTTGTCTTTTACCTCTATTTTTGTGAACGTTCTGTGATTTATGTATTAGCACAGTTATATACCGGGTCTGGCACAAATAACACCCCCTTTTATTACAAAATCATAAGCATGCAATTCTGTAACATAACAATATCACACTGAATGAAGCACACCATATGACATTTTAGGTGAAATGTTCAGATGGAAACTATAAATTATTACACCCATATTATTACCCTACCCACCACACTCAAGCAGGCATTACTTCTGGCAGACGCTGTATATATAATTTATAAATAAATATCTCTATGTTGAGATCTACATGCTAAAGTGTTTTGCTGATGTAGGTACATAATAAAAAAAGCAGGGTGATCCTGACAGCAGACAGTAAAACCTTTGGAGGTGACCTGCATCCTCCCCATCGATGTTTTCTGGTGGCTCACACAGGACATGAGACTCAGCTCTGTAGGCTGATGGACTGACCGATGGACCAAATGAAGACACCTATTGGTCGAAGTGTTACGTCACAGAAACAATATAAATGCCAACTCGGGGGAAAAAAGACTGAATAAATAAACAGACATTTGGCAGAGCACCAAAAAGGTCCTCATTTTTCTCATTTGGACTGCTTGTCTGAATACCACTCTTAGTAGCTAAATGCACTGTGTCCACCCTGCGCGGCGCTCTGTGCTTTACGCCCAGGCCCTCCCCGCATTCTCACAATAGCCTTGTGAGAAACCAACCAATGCCTGCACTGCTTTCCCAGGTACCTGTGCCTCCTCTTCTGGAAGGACGGTGGCCCCAGCGACAGTTCTGGAAACTGCTTATGTTTCCTGCTTCCCCAGGGGATTTCAGACCCAGAGATCCCGATCACGTCCCCTGTTGGGAAAAACAAGTTACAAAAATAGAAGCGGAAAAGAAATGTCGAAATTGAACCTCCACATATAATGACTTTATCGTCGATCTGCTGGTCACAGGAGATATGCTCTGAGCTATTTTTCCAGTAGGTGGAAAAAAACCAAGCTGCCCTGTAGGACTCCCTTTGGGCAGAGCCTCTAGGCTCTGCCACAGGGCCCAGGGCGCCTCCTTCTCTAGGGGGCTGAGCCTTTGGCCTACTCCTTTCCACCCCCCATAGACAGGGACTCGCCAGCTTGGTTGCTCTGGCTTTTGAGAGCACAGAGGACTAAACGGTCTAGGGAGGCCAGCTTTGTGGGTCTGTGGCCTGTGAGGGGCTCGGAAAAGCCCTGCACTTGGTTTAATGCTCTGCTGTCGCTGTCTTAACATTCTTAATAATTTTTCTACAAAGAGGTCATGTATTTTAATTTTATACTGGACCCCACAAATAGAAGAGCTAGTCCTTCGTCCAGGCCAGGATGGGGTAGTCTTGGGAGGGCTGGCTTGGGGAACTTGCTCCAGCTACAGTCGTGAAGCCCGGGCCCATTTCAACCTTTGACATCCAGTTTAGAAATAAACTTAACCTAAAACCAGACCTTTGTATATGATAGTCCCCCGGCAGAGTGGGCAGAGAAAGCAGCTGCCTCCCGGCTGATTGGGGGTTAGGTGGTGAGAGCCTGTCCCACCTTGTGTCCTGGACCCGAAAACGTTTCCCACATTTAGGGCCCACCCAAGATGACAGCACTTGGAAGGAGGCAGTGCCAATATCTTTTCATTATGGTATTTATTTTACAAAGCCCCTTGAATAATGTATTGGAGTTAACACTGATGTGGGCAGGAAGTTAATTACTGAATACCTGTCTTTTAAACTGTAGTTTTTATCTCATTTAATTCTTCCAAAACGACTGGACAGACATAGCGTCTGCTTTAGTTTCCCCTGTCTGGAAGATTGAGGTAATAGTAGTACGGGCCTCACTGGGCTGCTGTGGGATTGATGACTAATACAGACTTACTGCTAAACGCAAGGCCTGGTCTCCGGTAAATACACAGGAAGCAATGTTGGTTTACTACGTATTTAATATGTGATATCTCCAGAAGTTTATTTTTCTTTAAGACCAATATATTTGATTGCTAGAAGTTCTATTTGATTCTTAGTTCTTTCCTAATTCTGCTTTTATTTAAAAAATAATGCTTTATTCTCATCTCATGTTTGAATTCCTTTGGCCTTTAACCTTTCTAAACAAACTTACAGTCTGTCTTCAATGCTGTTATAAGACTGTTATGTAAGGTGTGGGGCTAATCCTGCCTTTTCTTGCGTCTGCTGATTCTCACAGGGATTGCGTCTTCATTAAAATATTTGTCTGCTGCTAAAACTCCACACACACTCCTAGTAAAATAAATCATAGTCCCTTTCAGTAATTAAAATAAAAATCATAGCTTATTAATGAGAGTTCTTTAGACCAGCTGCAAGCAGAGGAGCTCATGGTGCCCTCCTAGCCTTTGAAGACGCTATCCTCCTCTTTGGGATTTTCATTTTATACCACGCTTATCTGCAGTTTGGCCTAATTCACCGCAGGAATCATCTATTTTACGTTTTGGGGTTTCCCCCTTACCCCGGACACGAGTCTCATTTTGACAAATGTCCCGTTATGTAATGGAAGTATAACTCTGGGCCAGCTACCTCCTCTCTGAGCCTTGGTTTTCTCCCCTGTAAAAAGGGGATGATAAGAGGGAGGCAGAAATTTTCACTATTGTGCACCACGGTGCCTGTCATAATGTAAACCCTCGGTCAACTCTTTTCGGTGTTGTATCTCTTTGCACTAACCTTTCCCAATAACGTTTATAGACTCAAATCAAATGCAGCCTGATATTACAAGCACTGTATCAACATAATCACTATTAACTCCTTACCTTTCCCAGAGTGTCCCGCTAACGCCAGTGTGTCCGGCTCATCCATCCATCCTCATTTTCTCTGGCTTTCCTGCTGTCCTCTCTATACCCCAGGCTCGTTCATCTTCCCACTTAATAGAGTTTGCTGTCTCCACAACCCCTTTCTTTTTGGCCTCTAACGAAATCATCTCTCCATCCTTCAGAGCACAGTTGAAGTTCAATGTCCTTTATGAAGCTTTTGACCAAATTCAATCCATACTAATCTCTTTTGAGTGTAAAAAGGCCCCGTGGAACATGGAATACAGCTTTCCCAGGATTTGGTGGCTTCATTCATGGTGAGGCTGTGGGTGTCATCCCAACGAGACGGAACATTCTCCCATAGGTGAAGGGCATGTCATGTAGCCGATGTATGTGAACTCCCACCAGGCCCAAGTAGGTACCCTTAGGTATCTTTAAATTTTGGCTTTTTAGTATATATTTGGTGGGGATATGGGGGGCCTGACTTGTGTCCCTCCAGAAAGGACATCTCTTTGTGACAACTGTCCCTTGGTTACGAGCCTGGGGTCACTTTTTTATTGTTATTGTTGTTAATTTTTCAGACTGAAGGCTCAAGGATTACTCACATAGTATAAATCCCAACCCCAACCCGAGGGAGGGGACCCAGGCTTTTTTGAAGTGGGAGCTATCGGAAGAATGGAAACTTGAGGGAAAGGGGCGTGGGGGGAGGAACTTTTGGATTTAATGGGTTCCGTTTGTTGTCACACCGTGGTAAGCCAGGAGCACAAGCTGTGATGTGACAGTTCTTTAGGACGTGCGATTCTGTCCCTACATCTTTCGGTCCATAGGAAGAAGTGGAGCAGGTATGCTGTCCCCATTGTACAGAAACAGAAATTGAAGCTAAAAGAGCGCTGGGATGGGGACTAGGTCTGCTGGGGACTCTATTCTGTTCTGCAAAGGAGAGAAGATGATGAGCCTTCACAAGAGGAAGGCGAGCAGCTTTCATCCACACACTACTGCCCAGTTCCCACACCCGTCTCTGGTCCTCCCCACTTCCCTGACAGCCTGGGCCCTGTCTCCGCTCTCCACAGAGGAGAAAATAATTCCTTTCCACGTGTGCAGAGTGTAGTTACACGGCAGGTTTGTCTGTTTCTCGTTTTCCAGCAGTGCTGGGAGGCGACATGGCTACTCTGCGTCCAGTTTTACAGAGGAGGTGTCTGTGAAACCGGGGCTCAGGCTGGTGATGGGGTTTGCTCCAAAGGCCACACATTCAAATGGTATTTGGGGTTTTGACTCACATTCTTTGTCATCCCGAGCTGTGGGATCAGAGAGGTACTTAGAATGCAGGTAATAATGGATTCTTTTTGTTTGTTTGTTTGCTTTTTATTGAGGTGAAATTCATAGGACTTACAATCAGCTGTTTTAAAGCGAAAAGTCAGTGTCATTTAGAACATTCACAATGCCATGCAACCACCACTTCTATTTTCAAAACTCTTTGGGTGCCTGCTCCCTGGGTTTCTGTGCAGGACAAAAGGAATCATCTGGGTGAGACATCCATCCAGCTCAGGGCCTGGCTCCTAGTACGGGCCTGTCTCGCGAGACTCTCCAGCCCTCTCTCAGCAACGGGTGATGCAGAAAGAGAAAGTCTTTCCTAAATTTAGCACCTTGAGGGAATCAGGTTGAGGATATGTGAATTATGCATGTTCCAGTCCTCTTATTTTTTAAAAATGACATTTCAAAATTGCCCTCTCCCCGGGAACTTTTCTCAAGGAAACGCTCCTAGTCTTGAGAGCAATCGGACACATTCGCCCGTCAATGTCCCAGGGCTGAATTTCACACTGTCACCGCGCTTCTTGTCTTTCGAAGGAGATTGTCTTCTTGGTCACAGCCTTGGAGGTGCTGCAGGGTCCTATACTGTCCTGGATACAAAACAGGTGTGCGACAGGTGTGTGTCGGATTGTATTGGATGGTGGCCAGCCAGCTCCCAACTTCTAGCCACCACCTGGTGACCAATATTTTCCCTCTTTTGAAATAGTGGGTTTGGCGACTGAGGAGCTGGGCTGGAGCCGGGTAGGAATGGTCAGGTCCTGGCCGGCCATCACTTGGGCAGCTCCCACTACTGCCTCACTGAGCAGATGGAAGGCGAGAGCTTTGCTCAAGTTAACCCGAGAGCAGGAGGGCTTTGGCCTTTATTTAAATTTGCCAATTCTAGGAGCATAGGCCCCAGCTCCAGTGAGTCATGGCGGTCCTTTTGGTGTCCTGCGTCGCCAGGGGTTGAAGCCAGGCTCTCCGTGGTGGTCAGGGGTGGCTGAGGTAGAAGAGGGCTGATGAGAAATGGTGTGGCTGGGGGCACCGTGGATGAGCGCCCCCATGCAGCGGGTGGGCCTAGAAGCTCGTTGAAAGATTTTCCCTTCGGTGCCTTCTCACGGCTCTCCAGGCCATCACCGAGCCGATGCCAACGACAAGGCCACCTCCTGCTGCCACCGGTGCAGCCCAGGAGAGCACCGAGGGGCCAGCTTCAGCCTGGTCCTGGAGTAGCCGGCTGTTCCTCAGGGTGTGGAGGTAAGGGCGCTCCTGTGGAGGAGGAGAGGGTCGAGGGTCAAGGGCCTCTGAAACCAGCCACCTGCCCACCTTAGGCCAGCTGGTCCCCGTCATGGAAATGCTACACCTTTCCACGGCACCTCTGTGTGTACAGCTCCCTCATCTACACTGTGCCCAGATCTTCCGAAGGAGAAGGGGTATCCGGAGTGGGCAACAGCCCGTTGTAACCTCTTTGGGGCGTCTCACCGCATCTCCTTTCCTGTCGACCCGATTTTGAAAGATTGGGAGCTGACAGGTGACCAATGAGAGTCCCGGGGAGCTGGCAGAGCCCCCAACTCTGTTTCTCCTAGGCCCCCTTGGACAACTCCCCATCCTCCCATGCAGGAGTGCCTGGGGAGCAGAGAAGCTCTGTGTGGAAGGACAGCTGGCTCTGTAGTAGACTGGAGAGCCAAAAATGAGAGAGGTGGGGGAGGCGGTGTGTGGGCCTGCCTCCCTGCACACCTCCTCCGGGGAGCACTCACTGAGTGCCTGCCGTGCGGAGCCCTGTGTGGGAGCTGGGAGAGCACTGGAGGGCTAAGATGTGACCAAGAGATAAAAGGAGCCTGTCAGTGTCTTAACAGAGGTGTAAACAGAACAGAGAGACGAGGCAGGTGTGTGTGTCTGGGGTGGAACCATAGAAGGAGATATGGTGAAACAGTAGCCCAGACAAGGCCTGAAGGATGTGAAAATTTTCCATAGGCGGAGCTGGGGGCTGAGCCTCGGGGAGAAGCAGAAGGCAGTCGTGGGGCTCATCTGGGAAGCTGCTGCAGCTTCGGGAGCAGAGTGTCCAAGGCGACTGAACAGAGAGGGGCTAAGGCGCCTCTCTTCAGTGGGCAGAGGGAAGCAGGGAGGGTTTTAAGCAGTCTTGACAACACGGGAGTCCCTTCCAGGGATGCTGCTCCGTGTCCAGCAATGATCTGGGCGGTGGAGGGAGAGAGGGGAGCTGGGGAGCAAGTGAGGGACTTTGCCACTGGCCTGGGCGAGGGCAGTAGAGGCCTGCAATACAGCGGCGGTGGAAAGGGAGGGAGAGAATGGCAGGCTCCCAGAACAGGCAACGGTGTCTTATTTCTCTTTGCCTCCCTCCCTCCCCACTCCCAACCCTGCCCCCCACCACTGCCCCGCCCCCAGTGGCATGCTGGCCTGGGAGAGCTCCTCAACCTTGTTTAAGACAGTGTGACTCAGACCCCTCAGGGTAGAGGGTGACTCAGGTTCTGGCCAGCACTGCTGCCTCCCCTGAGTGCCTCCTCCTGCTTCAGGCTGTTGCTTCTCGCTCCCCACACCCTTGGACGCGCACTCTGAGGAGCTGAGAGGGGGCAGGGCAACGAGGAGAGGTGAGATGTGAGAATGGTGGCAGTGAATGAAGGTGCGCAATGCCCAGGCCTCCCAGGGGGCTTTTGTTGTCTCCAGGTGGATTTATCAGCCTCCCTGCACCCTCCCCAGGACTCTGGTCCACACTGGACGGGCAGGACGATTACTCACTGGAGAGGGACACTTGAGTTTGGTTCGGCTGTAGGTGAAGTTGTTGGAGGTCGCCTTACGGCCCACTGGTTCCAGCTGATGAGAGAAAAAAGAAACCCTGACTCTCTCCGAAGCTGGGAGGAGTGTCTCACCCCAGACTCCCTCCCTTTGCAAGACTGAAGCCAGCAAAGAGTCAAGACCCCGGGCAGACACCAGCAGCCCCGGGGCCAGAGCTGGACCTACTCTTGCTCACAGAGCGACAGGTCAGAGTCCACCACAATCAGGGCTGGTCCCCAAGTCCGTGTCCTGGACGTGCTGAGGCCCAGGACAGACCGCCCAGTCTAGGGGCCCCAGTGAGTGGAACGCAGGGCCCAGACCTTCATCTCCTGCTTCCCTTGTGGTGGCTGTGATCGCAGGCGGGGAGCACGTTCGGTTTATAGGATGGTGACAATCCTATTTACCAGCTTCCTGATGTGTGGGGCTGGTCCATCTCAGGAGAACTTTGAAAGCACATTGGTTACCATGACACTGTAACCACACTTGGTTTGTCAACTCTAAGAAATCTGGTTTTCTCACCTGAGCATCTTTGTATGTTTTCCCCATACAGTAAGAGATCTACTCGAAACATTCCCGGGAGCAACTGTGGTTCACAGAGTTCTGCTTGATACTGTTGATCCTTGGACCCTCTGAGAATGAGCTGGAAGCTGCTGTACCCCCTCCTCCCAGCATCTTCAGCCAGTGGCCTGTCCCCTGACATGTGGCCAGTCCCAAGAAGGATGGACACCTGGCACTCTCACCTATTCAATGGTGCTGAACACCTGGCCTCCACTTGGCCTCCACTATCTTCTAATCTGCGTCCCTGCCTGTTCCTGACCTCACCAGTGCCTGACTCCGCCCCCTCCCTCCGCCCCGCTACTGCCTATGCGGTAAGTGAAAGTAGTCTGCCAGCTGATGACCACACCTGGCTCATGATCTTGCTTTTTGTTGTTTTAAAGCCTTTCTACCTGTTCCTGGGTAGCACGGAGGAGGAAGGGCTGCTCTGGCTCTGGGAGAGACAGCATGGTGACTGGGAAGAGCACAGTGGGCCCAGCAGCTGGGGTCCTGGCTCTGCAGATACTGACTGTATGTGGCTAGACAGGCTCCTAGTTCAGGAGCATCAAATGAGAAGATGCCAAGAAAGCACGTGTGAGCAGGAGGCGGCTTACACATGTAATTGGAAAGCAGGGTGTGACTGGGTCATATTTTCACTTCTACAGAACACCGTGGTTGCTGAGTGCAAATAAGTCTCAGGCAATCGTCTGCAAACCCTCTATAATCACATCACCTGGGGAGCTTTAAAAACATACTAAACCTAGGTGCCACCCCAGATGAAGAGTTTCTGGGTGTGAGGCCCAGAAAATTTTGTTTTAAGTAAACTTTTTAATGAAACTAACATGCATATGGAAACAAGTACAAATCACTCCCCTCTGCCATCAGTGAGCAGCTGATGTCTTGTGACGAAGCGAACATAGCATGTAACACGCATCCAGATCAAGGAACAGAACATTGCCGGTGCCCATAGCCCCACCACCCTCTCCAGGTATAAGTCACCCTCAGTGAGGCCGTAGGTTAATTTGCTTGTTTTTGAAATATATGCATCTCTATCTCTCTCTTTATCTCTCTATATCTAGATATAGATATCTATATATATATCTGTGTTGTTGACGTTTTCTTCTCCTCATTGTAAGGTATTCCATTGTATGAACGTGTCAGTTTTTTTTAATCTTCGTATAAGGATATGTGTACTAATTTTAGAGAGAAAGAAATATCAATGTGTTGCCTCCCGTACATGCCCTGAGCGGGGACCAAACCCACAACCTTTTGCGTACAGGATGATGCTCCAACCAACTGAGCCACTGGGCCAGGGCTTGCCACCGTATTTTTTTTTTTTTTAATTCATCCTCCTGTTGGTGGACATTTGGGGAGTTCCCCATCTGGGGATTATGAGTGGTGCTGCTGTGAAAATGCTGTCTGCACCTCTTGGTGAAACCGTGCGTTTCCTTCTGATGGGGAAATACCCAGGAGGGGAATCTCTGGGTCACAGGGGATCTATGCGTTCAGATTTAGGAGATACGCCCAAGAGTTTTCCCAAGTGGGCGTAGGCATAAATTGTTTCTAGAAGTCTCCAGATGATGCTACTCTACAGCCAGAGCTGAGAACTGCTGTTGTGAGGGCAGCAGCCTGGAGATGGGGACATCAATCGGGAGGCGAGGCTGTCGCCCAGCGCCTGGGGAGATGCAAAGAGTAGCTGAGAGTGAGATTTTGACAGGAGGAAGTGGCCAGCAGTGAAGGCATAGGCATCAGGAAAAAAAAAAGGAAAAGGAAAAACTTGATAAGAAGACAAAAGAATAAAAAGAGAAAAACATTTCCTGCTGATATTTCTGGCTCTGCAAAAGTCTCTGGAAGAGGCATAATCTGTTAAGAGAGGAGGAGCAGGAGACGGAAAGTTTAAAGTGTGTTCACTGCCGCAGTCGGGGACGCTGGGAGCATCGGCCAGAGCCTGCAGACACTATGTCACAGGGCTCTCATTACGAGACATGAGTTCACCGGCTGCGTGTGTGCTTATCTGTTGGGAGCGGGAAGGCCAGGTGGTGCTGTGTCCAGAGCACTGGGCAGTGAGACCTGGGTTCTATTCCCTGTTCTGCCACTAACTGGCTGTGTGATCCTGGGCAAATTGCTTCATGTCTCTGTGTTTTAGTTACTGAGCATTCTGGCTAGATAACTCCTAAGAGCCCTTTTAGTTCTGTGAACCTATTATTTATTCCTCTAGGGGTGAAATTCCAGTAAGAAAATGATCTGAAGAGTTGGCATGGTGCAATAGCTTTATATCTGAGATGATTTTGGATGAAAACACTGGACTGTATAATTATTCCCCCAAATTATATAGCATTGGAGAAGACATTTTCTGATGATTTAGTTCAGTTTTGCTTTGTTTTTGTTGTTTTTAAAATTTAAAATGTGGCTGGGACAGGGGTGTGTGGGGGCCATGGGCTATCTTGTAGCATTGTCACTGTGGCCGTGTGGCTGTGTGTGCCTTCTGTCCTGAGGAGGGGAGGCTGCTAGACGGGAGGAAGGGGTGCAGCTCAGGAGAAAGTCCATGCTGCGCGTCTGCTGAGTGAGCCCCTGGACCTCCTGCGTGAGCTGACGGGTGCGGGGATATTTGCACAGTGGGGGTGGCAGGTCTCAACTGCAGTGAAACGGGCAGGAGTGCAGAGTGTTTAGTCCCCATGGGAGAAATGAGGGAAGGTGCACATTTGGGAGGGGACTGGGTTACCCACTGAGACTAAATCAAAAGACACCTGTGGATTGGAAAGGCATTTCCTTGCTCTGGGCAAGCGGACACAGCTACTGGGGCTACTGGTCCAGCTGTGGGCACATGTGGCTCCCTGTCCGGCAGTGAGTAGCCAGCCATAAAGGACAGGGGCAAGGCCAGGTGTTCCTGTGGCCCTGGGGCTCTATGTTCATTGCATAAGGTCCCCTTTACCACCTTAAGGAAGGATGAGAATAGGTGGCAGCCTGGGAAAACAGGCTGGGAGGCTCTCTCCTCTTTGCTGTTTAAAGAAATAAAGGGTAGTTGAGGATGTGTTGAGACTGGAGTGATGGGGCTGACATTTGTCGAACGTTAATGATTGCACTGGGTGCCGTCCACACATTATCTCACATTTCTAAGATCTGGGTCGGTTTCATTGTTTTTACAGATGTTGACACAGATGGCCGGAGAGAGGATCGTTTGCACAAGATCACATGGTCAGGGTGGACGCTGTTACTTTCACCCATTAGCTCTGACTACGAAGTTGTCCCCCACAGTACTGGGGCATTACTGGGGGAATCACATCTGTCAGGACGGATACGTGGTGCTGCCCTATTCAGCTTTGGGGAGAAAGGCGCCTTGTCAGCCAGGAGGTAGCTGATGCCAACACCCTGGGGCGGCCCTCGGGCACTCACCATGTTGTTCCACAGTGCGATGGCCATCTCGGCATGGCCACGTTCCGAGAAGTGGAAGCAGTCTTCAGAGAAGAAGGTGAGGTCAGCTCCTCCTCTCTGTGATCACAGGGAAGGGGATTATCTTCCTGGGACAAGGGCACTGCTACCTGCCCACCCCCCAACCTTGCAGGCACCCTGGGCATCTCTCCTTCCAATCTTGCTGGCAACTGGCTCGGGTACTGTTGGAGAAATTCCCCAATTTTTGAATTTTTATTTTTAAATAGAGATGAATCATAGCTACCCACAGTCCATCCTTTTCCTTCAGCATCCCTGCCCTCATGGTAGAAAAAGAACAATATTTTTAGGATGATCTCTATTCTATCCCAATCCAGCAAAGAGCAGAGCTGTGCCTCAGAAGCTCAGTCAAACGTTGGTTTTCTCCTTTTCTTTCCTAGTGCAGCTAGGTTGCAATCATACTCCAAAAATGCTTGCAGGGGAAGCGAAAAAACAGCCCACACAGAGAAGAAAATCCATCGCCTAAGATACGGCTTCTACACACACCCCTCCCAGCCACACCCGCTGCTCACCTCATTCAGGGGGGTGAGGGTGTTTTGGAAGAAAGGCTGCACAACCACCGTGAAGTCCTCGCGCTGCAGGTACTGGTGCCAGTAGGAGAACCTGGAGACACCGCTCTGTGGGTGGGGAGAGAGGCTGCTCGACCATCCCGGCAAGGACGGACGGGCTCCAGTCCTGCCACCTGGGGTCGGTCATGATGGGGGCCGACCCCCCTGGACAAAGCTGACTTAAAGGGTGTGTGCAGAAGTAGCATCCGATCCCACTCTGAGTCTCCACAGGGCTGGGTCTGAGCTGCTGAGCGGCCTGTTTGGGCCAAAGGCCCCCAGTTCTCAGGGCACGAAGAGGGGACTTAGGAGACAGGCCCCAGTTCAGGTCCTGCTCAAGTGGGGCACACTTCCATGCCACCTCCCCCAAATGCGCATGAGCTTAAGGGGATGGGTGTCCACCGTCTTTGGATTTAAGTGTCAAAGTGTGGACTCTAAAAGAGATAGACCAGGTGTGCTTATTCTTAAAGAGCTTATAATCCGTTGGGAAAGGGAGACAAGATGTGGAGAAAACCCGTGAGAACGAAGGAGGGTCAGTGGCGTCAGTGGCGTGCAGGCTGAAGCCGACGTGCGGAGGTGCATGCGGTGAAGTCGGTCAGGGGAAGTGGTTAGGAAGAGGAAAGAAGACACACCCCGTGCGTGAGATGGGTAAGTCGCAGGAAGGCTCAGAGTGGGCATGTCAGGGGAGGGGGCAGTGCGTGGGTGGGACTAAGGAGGGAGAGAGACCAATGGGCAATGAATGCCACCCTCCCTGCCTGGGCAGGGGTGGAGGCCGTCACAGGACAGATGCCCTGGCAGCAGAGCGCTGCTCCCCTGCCTCACCTGCTCAGGGCTGACCCGGGGCTGCCGAGATTTCTCACGCCCCTCCCCTCCCCAGCCTTGGTGTCCGAGTCGCCTGCAAACATGTTTCAGGGGCTGTGATCTGCCTTAGGGGGTAGCCTGGCTCTCAGGAAAGCCCTGCTGAACGCACGACTTTGGAATCCTCCCTCTGGAGCACAGGTGCCTCCTGTGGGGCGCAGGAAGAGGAGGGTGCAGGTTACCTGAAAGTTCCAGTTCACTTGCTTCAGTTCTTGCATCTCCAACATGTTCTCCTGGGAGCGTCTGAAGCACGTGCAGTTGCTCCTGTAAGAAATGAGTCCTGTGGAGAAGCTCCCTGGGAGCAGCCTGGCTCTGGGCCTCGGGGAGGCTGACCGTCCCCCCACACCGGCCACACACGCACACGCAAAGGAAGCTGCTACCCACAGGGGCCTGGACCCTGGGCCCTGCGCTGCCTCACAGGGGAAGGAGTGACACCAGTGCCCCCACAATACAGGCTCGCTGACTCGTGGACCCAGGTCACAGAACTCAGCAGGCACTTGTTGAGTGGGAAGGTGGATGAGCTGGCACCTGATGCCTGGGCCTCCCTGTGGACAGGCTGCCCACTGGCCGTGCCGCCTGACTGTGCCATCCCAAGCTTGTGGCTTCAGGGGTTTCTCCAGGGAAGGCCCAGGTAGGGCTGCAGTTTGGAGAAGACTGTGTGGCACCCAGTCTTTCTTCGTGTTCCTGACGCCTCCCTTCTCCGCCTCCGGCTGCCTGAGCCCCTCCCTCGGGGCTCCAGAGGAGGGAGACTCTTGGGAAGCTGGACAGGTCAGTAGCTTGAGGCACCTTGCCAAGGTAGAATGTAAGAGCAGCAGAGGCTGGAGGAGCCCGTCGTACCCCGGGCATTGGCTGCTCCACCCTGGGGCCGGCTTGTCATCTCCCCAGCAAATCCATCCGACCCCAGCTAGGACCTTCGACCCCCTGCAGAATCTCCTCCCCCGACGGCAAAACTCTGGGCATCCTCTGGCCTCAGAGGATGGCAACTTCCTACCAGGGTTGCAGCTGAGCTTTAAATAAATTCTAGTCCCCAGCCAAAAGTCCCGTCTCACGCTGGCTTGCAAGGACAGTCATGTCAAGAACGTTACAAAACTGTGCTTTCCTGAGAGCCTGCCCCACAGGGACCGAGGACTTCACATGCGTTTCCTCTAGACCTCCTGACTACTTTGCCAGGAAGTTTTACAGGTGGGGAGTAAAAGGGCCAGAGAGGGTTAGGTGGTGTGGGCACAGTCCCAGAGTCCACCGAGCCAGGCTCTGAGGCCAGACACAGTGGTCGTGAGCACTCACTGCCCTCTGCTGCCTCTCAAACATGGGACAACTCGCTGGAGTTGGAGTGTGGGGTCGTTGACAGTGTCAGGAGGCTTTAAGGGTTATTTGGTTGGCCTGCCCGACTTTGCAGAAAAGTAAACAGGGGTCCCGAGAAATTAAGTGACTTGTATACAGTAGGCATTCCATAATGTACAGGCATTTCCAAAAGATTTTGCCAGTTCCTGGCTAGTTGCCTTCCAGACAGGGCTGTCTGCTCTGCCTGTAACAGTCTCACCACTGGCATGTGTGAGCCCCAGTCTCCCCAGGCGCCCTCACCCTGGGACCGTGGCCGTGTACTCACTGAGCTGCCAGCGGCGTGTTGCATTTCCCGCCCTGGCCCTGGTGCAGGCCAGCCAGCTCCATGACCTGCACCACATTGACGAAAGCTCTGGGAAGCTGTGGGGAGCAGAGGGGTGGGCGTCGTGAGTCCCTAGGCAGTTGCGGGGAATCAGGGCACTGGCTCCTGCTGAAATGAGCCTAAGGGATCACACCTGCAAGCCAACTTCCCCCTCCCCAATTTTACCAAGAAATTGAGGCCCAGAGAGGGAACATGACTTGTATTATTCTCAATGAATGTCCTTTATGGGCCCCACTTTCTACACGGAGAAAGCAAGACACAGAGAAGTCACTTGCTCCAGGTCTCATCGCTGGTAAGCCCAGCACCTGGCTGCAACCAAGGCCAGTTGGCTCCAGAGGCAAGCTCCCTGCCACCAACAATACAGTCTGACTGAGTTAGAATTTCCCCCCGGAGGAGCTGGGCAGCTTCCTTCTCCCGTCCTGTCCCGTTCCTCTGCCCGCTCATGGCGAGACCCTGCTCAGCGTGCAGCTCACAGAGCACAGCTTGCCCAGATGCACCCTGGGAGCAGCCCCCGTGAGCAAGAAGACAGGCAGGTTCCTGGCAGGAGCTGGGACCCAGGCGTGTGCCTCTGCTCCTTCCTACCTCGTAGAGGATGTCCAGGGTCTGCTGGATGTGCCGAACGTATTCCCCGGCCGAGTGGGCCTCCTGTGAACAAAGAAGGGGTTCTCCTCAGCCCCTGAGTTTTACTCAGGGGAGGGGGAGAGTGATCTGATGCTAAGCAGAGGGCTGGGATGGTGGCAGAGGGGGTACAGAGGACCTTTGATGGCACTGGATGGGCTGGGAAGCCTAGCTCGTTGCTGGTGGACGGAGTCTCTGAGAAGAAATCATCCCTAGACCCCTATTGCACACCATGAACCATCCCCGCCTCACCCTGCTCCTGGGACCTCGGACCCTAGTGGTGCTGGGCCCTGCCCCTTCTCCAGTCCCACCCATCACCAGCCTCCACCGTCTCCAGTCAGGACGGTGCCCCTGATGGCCACCCTCTCTTTCCTCCAGGCGTCGGCCATGCTGGCCCCACTGCCTCCCCCAGCTCCTACTGTCCCTGCTGACTCAGCTCGGGGGTCTTCTCCCGGCCCATCTGCTGACCGGAGGCTGACTTCACCCCTTCCTAGTTAGTGCTGTGGCGGTCAGGCCCTTTTCACAAAGATGTTCTCAGGGGTATGAGCCTGTTTACACAAGGGACGGGTACTCTGAAGCTGGTAGAGACATTTTCCTGTACCACGTGTCCACAGGTGGCTCTGGGGTGACTTCTGGCTCTCTGGACCCCGTGGAGTCCAAGCTGCAATGGCACGGCGATCCCCACAGGGTTGTGTCACCTCTGCCCCCAGAGCCTGTGCCGCGCGGCAGAGCGCAGAGGGCAGGAGGCCTGGGAGAGCACGTGCACCCCTGTGCGGGGAAGGAATCCTCAATCCTCCGTGGCTGTCTCCCTGAGCCTCGAGGAACAGTAAGGGCCTTCTCCCCACGCCTGTGACTGTCAAACACTTTACCACGAGCTCTGAGTAACGGCAGCTGTCTTTTTCTGGCCAGATAAAATACAGGACGTCCTCAGCTTAGAACAAGATGTATCCCAAAAGTCACAGCTTCCCAAAGTTGGTAAGTCTGGACATGTTTCCCCACGGAAAAGTTAGGGACAGGGTTGGGTTCCCAGGCCGGCCGGCTGAGGCTGGTCATCTCGTGACGTCCCTGCAGCTCAGCAAGCCCGGTGACACGGACTGGCTCAGTTCCACCCAACCCCTTAGGGCGTCGTTTCAGCTCCCCTCCCCACAAAAACCACCAACAGGCAGGGCAGACACTGCAAGCAGGTGTGGGGCGGACCTCGCCACTTATCCACTGGACACCAGAAAGCCGTATGTGCGCACAATAGAGAGGCTACCCCATCAGCAGTGCCTGAAGTGTGGGTGCTCCAGACACTTCTGGAGACAGGAAACCAATGAAGCTGGTCTCCGAGGGGCCTCTCGGCCGCAGGAAATGCCAGGCCTCCCGGAGCACGTGTGAGCCAGGGCAGACAGGTGCTGGGGCGAGCAGGTCGGAGTGACTCCCATGAGGCAGCTCAGGGCCCTGGGCACGGAGAATGCCACTGGTCAGCCACTCCCGCCTCAGGTCCCGAAGGGGGCCGGTCAGGGGCCTACCGGGTTCTCGCAGTAATGACACAAGTCATTGCCCCCAATGAAGAGTGTGATCAGCTTCCAGTCTTCCTCCAGGTTGATTTCCTGAGGGGGCAGAAGATCCTAGGTTTAGGGCTTGGTGGGGGGCACATTCAGGGGGTGCTTCCCAGGCCAGACAGCCTCCCATGTATCTCTTGCTCTGTCTGTATCACAAGGGAGAGAAGATGCCCAGTGGAGCCTCCCTAACCCTGACCTTGGTGCTGCACAGGAACTCCTCAAAGTGTGTGTGCGTGTGTGCGTGTGTGCCTGTATGCACGTCTGCTCACACAGTGCAGGGGACTGTTCGCCCTTCGAAATCCTCTTCAGAAAGCTGAAGTCCCCTGTGAAGAGGAGTGGATGAACCCCCCCCTCCCGGAAAACATGATCTAAAGGCCTACGACTGGGCCGAGGGCAAAAGACGCAGCTAGAAGCAGAAACGTAGCACTGCCTCTTGGGAGAGCTCCTCAGGCGTGGGACAGGGTAGGGGACAGGAGGGGGAGCCCTGCATGGACAGAGAGGTGGGGTGGGGGCTGGGAGGCCCTCCGAGGAGCCTGCTTTCCCCTCAGCCACCACCATAATAGGAGTCCTGCCAGGAGCTGAGTTCCAAGGCATAAACACAGAGCATAAAAAAAACGCCTGGTGAGAAGGTTGAGAGGGGCCAGGGAAGCGGGAAGGGGGAAGGACTGGAGCGAGAAGCCTATTTTTAGAAGCCAGCATTTACATAATAGGGCTCTGTGAAGCTGAGTCTGGGTAAAGTGGGGAGCTGCCGGAGGCCAAGGCCATTGATCTCCAACTCTCTGCTCTATCTCTCCCTTCTGCTGCCAGCCCTAGGGGTCGGGGTGCCAGAGTCAGGCTCAGGGGGTGCAGCACAGAGAGTGCCTTTGTGGTAAGGCCTGCTTCTTGTGGCTCCTTTGGCCCCTGTTGTAGGCGAACCTGGAGCAGGAGCTGCAGGGGGGCTTCGGGGCTCTTTTACAGCTGCTGTACCCACCCACGTGGAGACCCAGTGCCTTTCAGAGTGCCCGGGGGTCCCGTACTCACAGGGCTGTTCTTCATTCGCTCCACCAGGTCCCGGGCCTGGGCTGGCATGTCCCTGGGCAGGAAGAGGGAAGGGATCGTGAGAGCTGGCTCGGGAGCAAGAGCTCAGGCTGCAGGAGTTTGGCCTGACAAGGATGTGTTTCAGGAAGACTGATGTTAAGTTTATTCCTTCAGAATACACTGAGAGGCTTGATTCTCAAGAATTCTCAACCCAGTGGTAATCAGAGATCTGCCGCGGACCCCCGAGCCACATGGACCCAGCCCCAGCCCGGGGCTGATCTTCGTGCCTAATCTCTGCAGGCCCGGCCTCTGGGGCCACTTGGGGTGGCCTCTGCCCCACCTCACCACCAGGGATGTTCCCTCACAGTTCATCCAGCTCTTTCATTGCATGCTGAGTCTGTTCACTTCTTATTCGGCTGCCTGCTTTAAAAATAACCTTTTGTGTATTTGAAAAAAGTCACAGCCCTAAATTATCCCTCGGCTTTTCCTTTCCAGTCTTCACGACTCTTTTAATCTTTACTTCTAAGTCCCACTCTAAGTGCCTTTAATCCTTTTGTTTTTCTTCTCTGTAATTGCTTTGGATTTCTAAACCATTCTCTGTCTCCTCGCTTTTACCCCTCCCGACAAAGCGGGATGGGGAGACAAAAACGGACAGGTCGTTCTCCCTTCGTCTCCTGGCTGTCTGCCACGAATAAGGAAATGGATGCTTCTGGAGAGGAGAGCTCTACGTCGGTGGAATGCCACTCAGCCACAGACAGACCACTGATAAATAAACGAGGGTGCACCTCCGAGTAAACTTGCTGGATGAGAGGTTAGACGAGAATACGTAGTCTACAATTTCATTTACCTAAAACTTTAGAAAATTGAGACTAATCTACAGTGACAGAAAGCAAGTCAGTGGAGTAGGGTAGGGACTGAAAGGGGAAAGAAGGAGGGATTACAAAGGGGCCCAGGGAAAATTTGGGGGGGATGGATGTGCTTATGTACTTATCACCTTGATTGCCGACGGTTTCACAGGGATGGGCATATATAAAACTTACTGAACTGTAGACTTTTAAAGACAGTATATGGAATGTATGTGAGGAGTTATGTCAGCAAGGAGATACAGCCAGTAAGCAGGGGTGTCAAACTCATTTTCACATCAGCCTTGCAGGTACCTTCAAAGGGCCGAATGTCATTTTAGGACTGTATAAATGTAACTACTCCTTAACAGTTAAGCCAGAGCTCGGCACTGCCGCCGGGTAGAAACAAGGTGCCCGGGCCAGATAAAACAAGGTAGGGGGCCGGATTCCGTCCGCAGACCTTGTGTTTGCCCCGTGTGCAATAGAGGCTTCCTTGGAAGAAGCCACAGAAGCAGTCGCTGGTACAGGATGGCCAGTTAAAATCTCCGCGTGCCCTCGAAGAGCTGAGCACATGACCAAGCACATCAGGCACTCTCCCTGCCTTTGTTTCTCATTCGCTCATTCAGGATCACACCCCTACACTATTGCTATTGCTGGCTAACATTGGAAAGCGATAAAGCAAGCTTGTCCTGGTTAAAGGTAACCTATAACATTTTAATGGGTTTAAGGTGTGCCTAGGGGGGACTCATGGGGGATAAGCCCACTGTGAGCACTAGTGGGGAAGGCGGGCATGCCCACTTCCTCCTCTCTTCCCAGCCAGGTTCTTCAGGCTCAGAGCAAGCCCCGCACGCCGCCCCCCCCTCCCCCCCTCCCCCGCTCTTGGAGCTCTCCTTTCAGCTCTGCTACTCACTGGCTGTGTGAGCTCACCCACATTACCAAGACCAGCCAGGGCTGAATTTTTCTCTCCTTTGAAATGAGGAGGTTGGATGATGATTTCTGGGGTCCCTCCGGGTCTGCCTCTCTATTCGGAGTGCCTAGTCCTCATGCTACACTTCTCTGTTCTCTCAGGTGCGCTTCCAAGCACAAAATCATTTCAGCCTGCAATGTTGCCATACACAACATTTGGCTTTTCCCCCAAAGTTATTCGTTTAGTCTCCTTAACTAGACAGCAAGCTTTACCTGTTGACTGTTTTGTATCTTTTAGTAGCCACCTCGGGGCTCAGCCCCTGAAGGGTATCCAATGAATTCTGGCTTATTGATTGATTGAAAGGAGGTTAGATGTTTAATAAAACCTTGAAACTAAATACTCTAATAATGGCAAATTTTTTGGCATAAATAATATATACTGTAGTGAGTGCTTTCCATGGATTATTGTCTTGCTTAATCCTTACAACAACCCTGCGAAGTGGGTACTATTACTATCCCTATTAATAGATGATGAAACTAAGACTCAGAGAGGCTAAGTGACTTACCTAAGGTCACACAGCTAGCAAGTCTGGGAGCTGACAGCTGGACACACTCAGTCTGACCCCAGGTCCTATTATCTTAGTTGCTCAGCTGTGGTATTTACCTTTCTATTTAGGTGAGCTTATCGTTAACTACGCCAAACTAAACACAGAGCGTGGCTGAGAGAGAGAGAGAGAGAGAGAGAGAGAGAGAGAGAGAGAGAGAGGGAGAGGGAGGGAGGGAGGGAGAGAGAGAGAGAGAGAGAGAGAGAGAGAGAGAGAGAGAGGGAGAGAGAGCGTGCGCAATTCTCCAACCTTGCTCACTTAAGTCAGTGGCCTACTCTCCTTCCCCTGAACCTGGGACACCAGAGACATAACAAGAAGCTGCGTGTCTGGGCCACTTCCCCTGCCACTGCCTCGCGCTGGTGGAGGCGCTGAGCGGCAGGAAAGCAGAGAAAGCAGCGAGAGGAGTCAAGCAAGAAAGGGGCTTAAATGTCCGCAAACTGAGGAATCACCTCCCGGTTAATGCAGCCGGGGCCGTGGAATAACAATGAAAGGACAGTGATGATGATGACAATAGCAATAACTGTAATAGTCAGCAGCAGTTAGATGTCGACATTATGACCCCATGAAGCCTAGCTTTTCACAGAAAAAGTTCTTCCTCCTTATCACGTTGAGAAACTGACATCGCTTCCTGTGGCTCAGAGACCCGACGGAGCCTGGGGCCCCGACAGGGTCTGAGCGGAGCGCTCCCTGA
This sequence comes from Trachops cirrhosus, assembly GCA_028533065.1. Classification (NCBI taxonomy): domain Eukaryota; kingdom Metazoa; phylum Chordata; class Mammalia; order Chiroptera; family Phyllostomidae; genus Trachops; species Trachops cirrhosus. The sequence continues at coordinate 133,638,864 of CM052543.1, forward strand.
ACGCAGTGAGCCTAGACAGCGTCGTTTCCTTGGTGATCTGAGTGGCCCTCCTGCCGCAAAGCACATACCCAGCGCGACCCGTGCAGGCACTCAATGAACTCTGTCGGGCATTTCAGCTGTAATTATCCGGGCTGTAGTCAACAACAGAAATCTGAGAACAAACACTTACTGGGTGTTCCAGGGACCCGAACATCTGACTCCCTAATGCCAAAGTAACAGCTTTTTCAGAATCGAGCACTGGAGGTTCCGAGGCAAGGGGGCAGAGAGGAAGGGTGGCCGTCCACAGGGTCACACACTAAGTTCCTGAGTTTCTGAGAGGTTCAGAAGGTCAGCAGGACAGCACCCCGGGGGCAGGGGGCGGGGCTGTGTGCTTCCTCCTGCCGCCCCCAGAGGCAGTAACAGCACCATGGGGCAGAACCGAGGCCCTGAGTCAGCCTGGCTGGATCCTGACATCTCTGATAACTTTTCCTAATAAGCTTGGACCATTCAGGAAACCCAGCAGAGGTGGGCACGCTGTCCAGAGGCCATGGAATTGGGGGCCTGAAAATGGATGAGAATTGAGGGCTTTGGAATCCCCGATTTAGACCCTCCAAGTATGCTCATGAGCGCGCAAGTGGGCTAGAGCTGCTTAGTCATCCTAATGATCTCTTGCCTGTGGTTACCAGTAAGTGATCAAATGTCAGCCTAAAGGGAAGCACCTGAGTCTCCATTTAATCCCCATATCAACCCTGGGAGGTAGGAAGTGCAAGCCCCATCTTACAAGTGACTAAACCAAGACTCACAGAGGTGAGGTGACTTGCCCAAGGTCACACACCTAGCAGAGCTGGGAACTGAACTCACGTCAGCCTGACCCCAAAGCCGAAACCTCCACTTTGCCCTGCCCCCCTGCCCTGTCAGCACCTATCCTCTCTCTGCCTTTTTCCTCCCTGGACACAGTCACCTAGTGGGAGTGTCGGGTTCCAGGTGAGAAGGCGCTGGTGTCCTGAAGGGTGTGAGGATTAGTGAGATCACCCACGTGCGGGGCCAGCTCAGGGCCAGGCTCACAGAGGAGCTCCATGCAGGGCAGCAATTGTTGCTCCCCTGGGCCTGGCCTGGGCCTGGGCCCCGGCCCCAGATGCCTCCCTACCCCCCTTTCCATGTCCTCCAGGGTCTCCCAGCCTGCCCTGCACTCTCCCTCCTATGCCCACATCCACTCACCGAGCTCTGGCCCCTTCCACAGCCACATTCAGTCCCGCCGTCTCCTCCTGTGTACCAGTGGAGAACCCGAATATTTGAGGATTGAACTTCTTCAAAATGTCTTTTAAGAGGGAGAAAGCAGACAGCACAGGTGAGTGGGAGACGGATATGCATTGTGGGGGCACAGGTGAGGGGGCAGGACAGTTTTGGGTCTTTTCGGGGCTGGCTGACTTCCCTCCTTGTAGATAACCTCCTCTGCCATTTCTCGGAGGGAAGGCCCTGGCCTCCACGAGGGGCTGCTGTGGCCGCAATGACGGTGCTTCTTCGTGGTGCTACTTACTGGGCAGTGTGGTGTGGGTCTCCAAGGCCCCGTCCCCTCCAACGCTGGGGGAGAGAAACACGTCTATTCAAATCCCTGACCTGCTGCTCCTCGGGTCCTCATGTTGCCAAGTCAGAACCACAGAGTCTGCCCCTGGTGGGGGTTCCCCATCACCCTTAGGACTAACGTGAGCACATAGCCCCTCCCGGCATCTCAGAGCTGAGCTCTGGAACCTGGCCCCGTCTCCGGAGGGCTGACAGGGACGCATCTCTCACACCCTTTTGGGGCAGTGTCACCCACGGAAAATAAGTGGAGAAATCCTCACCTCCAGGACAGCCCCCGCCAGGACACGAGCAGGTCGCTGGAGTTGCTGGGGCGGGCTCCCACCGCCGTCTGTGAAAGGCAAAGAGCAAGCCGGCTGCAGGCCTGGGCTGGGCCCAGGGGCAGGCTCGGGGCACCGGGAAGGGCCCCTGCGCCCCCTGCAACTGCCGGGACCTGGGCTTACCTCCTCTGAAAACGGTACCAGCTTTTCTCCAGGACACTTAGTGTCTGAGTTGTCCTGACTCCCCAGGCTGCTACGTGCAACCACTGCCCGAGTGCCAGGAGAAGCGAGCTTCCTCCTTCCCAGCCTCTCCAGATCCCATCTCCTTTGCATTCCCTTTGCCATATTCTGAGGCGAGACTGCCGCCTTCTTGCCATGGACAACCCCGACCTGCTACCTGACCCCACAGTCCCCCAGCATCCATTCCCTTCCCACGAGGCTGTCCGTTCGTCTTCTCCCCTGAGCGCCCCATTTCTCCACACTTCCCCTGACGCTGACCTTTCCGTGGGGCTCCCTCACCCACAGGGCCAAAGCCAAAGCCCTTCACCAACTTCCTGAGTTCACCATAGCCTGGTTTCGACCCTCCTTCCTTCGTTCACCCACTCCTTTCCTGTCCACACAAACCTCCAGGTCTAAGCAAACTGATCTGAAGGCTGAGGGCCTTGGACCTGCCTGCCCCACGCCACCCACCCCATCCCTTCAGGGCATGCCGAGTTCCCTCCTGTCTGGCCGGAAACGTCTAATTCATTCTCTAACACCTTTGTCCGGCTCTAGCTCCTCTATGAAGCTTTCTTTCAATGCCCTACCTTAAAAAAAGAAATTCTTCTTTGAAACTTACAAAAACAATACCTATGCACCAGAACTAGTGAAATGATTCAGTAATCTTGCCCCATCCCCACCTCACCCCTAACCCACATATACACACCACTGAAGCTGATCAGTGGTGATGAGCCTGGTGTGTGTGTGTGTGTGCACGCATCCTTTTGTAGCTTTCTCCATGTTCATACCAAAATTAAAACACATTCACATATTGGTGGGGAAGTTGGTTGTTTTTACAGAAATGAGGGCCTGATTTTAAGTCCTGTATGCTATCCACATGATTATGTAGCTTCTTCTGTGTAAGTTTCTCGTTTTCCCAGCTGAACAAATTTCTTGCGGGTCACAACTGTGCCTCATACTTCTATCCCCTCAGAATTGCTAGCAGAGTGTCTTGCACACAGCAGTAGCTATGTAGTTGGCTAATATGATTCATTTAGTGAAATTGTGCTTTCTGTATGCTCCTTCTGTGAATTGGGCTCCCTTGCCCCAAAGAACACATCTTTAAGTGAGGTGAGGGGTGCTAGGCAATGTGTGGGTCGTAAGACCCCCCATTCTGTGTGTCCGGCAGATGGAGATGAGTTTCCTGATAAAGGCAGGCAGACTTGGGTGAGTACCACAGCACACAGATGCAATGCTCGGGGACAGAGGGACGGGGGGAGGCAGCTTCTACCCGGGGTGGAGGTGGTGCTTGAGCTGGACTGTGGGAGGGCGGAGAGTGGGGCATTCTACATTGCCTGGGGATGCCTTGTGGCTGCGCTTCAGTGCCTGACCCAAGTGGGTGGTCCTTCGTGTCAGCTAAGTGCAGAGCCAGCTCTGAGGAAGAGCAGATTGTGCACGGGGCTTGGCTGGTGCCCACGCTGGGCGCAGTTCAGCACTCACCGTCAGCGAGTCACCCAGGGCGGCCACCACTTTGATGTCTGCGGGTCGCAGCTCGTGGACTACAATAGACAGGCAACAAGATGGATGGTCAGGGGGAGGCCTTTCTGTTAAACCATAAACTTGACCAGAAGTCTGAGATTCTGCTGTAGTCCCACAGGTTCCCATTACACTTATTTCCAGCCTAGGGCGTTAGCAACGTTGACTCTTGCATCCACCTAGAGCAACCCAGGCACTGAAGGTAATGGCCTTGATGGCTACTGTCCGTCCTGAGAGAGCCCGATTCACAATGGAGTGGTCCAGAAAGTTCTGGCTGTGGGCGTCATGGGCACAGGCAGGGAGGACCCCCAATCCCTGACTGTCCCCACCTCACTGGTCATGGAGGCCTGAGGGACACCAGCAGGACTAAGTGGACAAGAGAAGTAGGATTTGTGGAGAGGCCTGGGGGCCCCACAGGGGTTGCAGACCAGCTGGTCGTGGGTTGCACTGCCCAGGAGTCAGCAAGGCCTGCTCACGGCTCCAAGGTATGTTCGTAGGGTCTCCCACTGCCTGCACGTTCATCAAGGCCTTAAAGTGAAGTGGGGAATGACGTCTTCACTCACCCGAGGTGGGAACACTGCTGGAAGGGCTCCATCCCATACACAGGAAGTCACTGCCCCAGTTCTAAATCAACAGGAAGAAAGATACAACGCCCAACACCCATTGTGCAGGAAAGTTAGTTTCAGCCCAAGAATTAGCTCAGTAATTATTTCTAGAGGCTAGAACTACATCCTTGTAGGGGATCCTGTGGGGGTAAGACCTGTCGGTGGTAGACGGACTGTGAGGGACGTGAGAGAGGAGAAAATGAGTGTCTGCCTCTCCCTATGCACAGAGCACACCATGGTGGGCACACGCGTGCACACTCGCACAACATTTTCCGTCTCCACTATCTACGCTCTTCAGTGGAGCCGCAGTCCTACACCAAAGCAGGGGAGGAACAGTGCAGTTGCACCACAGGGGGGTGTCCCAGGGGACCACAGACTCAGATGCCTGATAAGAGATCACAGGTGGGTTTGGGATTGTTGTTTAACAGGAAGCTAATGGACACTGATTGCCATGCTAGGGCTGAAACAATAATTAGAATATTTTGAGGAAAAGAACATGAAATATTTACAATTGCAAAGTTCCTGGATTCTGTGTATTTCTTCTGTACGTGTGTCTATCTTTTTGGATGTTTAACTTCATAGCCAACCAATTCCTTGTATGTGTAAAAAGTAATGTCTATAACCTGGATACCTTTAGTCAAATTTCTTTGTAGCTACAATACAGGGCAACTTTTCCAGGTGCTGGAGGAAGGGATGGGGCGAGACGCAGAGGGCACAGAAACGGCCAATACCGGCAAGCTGGGGGAGAATCAAATCTCTTCCCCAGAGCCCCAAACACCTGCGTGTCCCCAGGACGGCCTGAGAGACAGGCCCAGTGCTGCATACACAGTGGAACTCCGCAGGCAGGGGCTGACGGGGTGGCCGATTCTCTGCCGAGGCTTTGGAAGCTCATCTCTTCCGTTTCAGTCAGATGATGATGAAGACAAGCCTCGTTAAAACATTCCTCTGACGAGGGAGCAAAAACTTCTTTTAAATGGCATTTGCTTAATTTGATATAATTTAGTTTATTCCGAGGCACTGCTCAATCCATCACCCTGATGGATTCCTTCTTCCGTGTGGATGTTCTGCTGAAGTCAAGAATGTGCCATGTGCCAGTGACAAATGTCGGAAGAAATGCCATTGAAAAGGAAAAGGTCTATAGCCGTGAGTACCTTAGAACTATCTCAGCTGGCTGGTGAGCCAGGGCCCAGCAGGCGCTGCACAGACCCACAGACGCAGGTGGGAATGTGGGCGTGCGCCTCTGTCCTGGGGAGAAGCGCACGCCGCAGGGTGATCAGACACCCTGGGTGTCCTGTTAAAGGCGGACTCTGATTCAGCAGGACTGGGGTGGTGCCCAGGACTCTGCATTTCTAACCAGTTTCCAGGTAACGTTGATGTCGCCTGCCTGTGGCTAAAACAGCACGGTATTACACACACACACACACACACACACACACACACACATTCTAGGCCTGGGTTTCCAACTCTTGTAGTAGCAGAAGCGAAGACACACAGACTGTAAGATCCAAGGGGGCAGGCCCAGGCCCACTAGGCTCTCCTTATGTACTCAGCACTTAGCACAGTGCCTGCTTCATTCAGGCATCCAATATATAAATGTTAAATAATTAAATGCCTGATGGACAAGATGCAGCTGACATTTCAATTATAATGAGTTATGGTCAATAGTTGGCCTGGGACAAGCCCCCGTTGGGCTAATGTGAGCCTGAAAGAATCCAGAGAGGCTGGAAGTTTGGCATCACCCCGGCCATGAAGCTGTCATGGCTGGGACCCCAGAACTTAGAATCTAATGGTTCTTCAATAATTTCCTCTAAGTTCGTCTCAGTGCATCAGCGAGCTTATAGAAGGCCCTTCCTCAACCACTGCTGCTGTTCCCCAATCCATTTTCCACACTAGTCAGGGACACCTTTTTAAAGGTGAACCAGAATATGTCACCCTCTCTGTGGACCTCCAATGGCTTCCCACATCTCTCCACCTGGAGTCCAACCTTCCTCCTTAGGGATTCAGAGTGTGGATGATCTGGCCCGAGAACTCCTCTGATCCCATCACTACCCCCACCCCCACCTAATTCACATGCCCACAGCCACCCTGATCTTCCTTCTCCTCCTCCAATACACCCAACTCAGCCCCATTTCTGAACCCCTGTGTTCCCTAGTCCCGTCTGCGACTCTGGCTCTCCAGATAGCCGGTGTCGTTTCATCCTGCATGTCCCAGCTCAAATCTTTCCTCCTCAGAGAGGCCTGGCCTGCCCGACTCATCAGAACTCACCACTCCTCCCTTGCCCCATTGTGCTTACTCACATCACTTTTCTCTGAGTGGCCATCACTTCCTGAAATGATTGTGCTTAGCTATTTATTGAGTGCCTCTTTTAAAAACACAGGCTGTAAGCCCCATGTGGGATAAGACCCATCTGTCTGGTCTTTTGCTCTATCTCCCTGGGACAGTGCCTGGCACATAGTAGGTGCTCAGTATGGAAATGACCTCTATGTAACTCCCCAAGGCCAGGGTCATGTCTGATATATCCCTAAAGTCCCTCCAGCCTCTAACACAAGATTGGTTAGATGCTCCACTGAAACTGGTGGTTGAGCTCCTGTCCTGATGGCCGACAGACCTGATCTGGACCAGGCCTGTTCTGCAAGGCCTGGTGTGGGCCAGGATCCTCCAGGCCACCTTTGGAGTAGCAGTCCTTAAAGCCCTGACTCCTTTGGGGTTCCTCAGAGTCAGTATGATTGACTGGAACCAAGCCAGCCTTGGAGACCCACCTGGATATGCATCAGCTCTCCACTGGGCCAGCCTCTGGAATTAAGATACTTTCCACTCAGCCTCCACCTTTCAGCAAGTCAGCGGCACATCATACCCACTGCCTCCCTGTCATCTTTTCTGGAAAGGCTGAGTCGCCTAATCAGAGATGATGTTTGTACAAAGATCAAAGAAAATGGACCCATGGACATGTCTATCTGTTGGTTGCCGATGTCAGGTAAGCACTTGAGAACATGGTAGGACAGTCCCGGAACTTTGTGGTTCAGGAAATTTTTTTAACATTCCAATTTCCAGTTTGTAAGAAGGGTACACTTCTGCTTAAGCAAATTCTCTGAAACCCGCCTCACACCCTGAGTCACCATTGTTTGTCCCCAAGAGAGGCAGACATGAGTCCGGAGTTACCTCAATGGCCGGCTTGGTGGGGTAGGTGTAGTTACTGTTCCGGAGGGTTCTCAGGAAAGGCTCGTTCTGAGAGAGAACAGAAACCATGGAGGGAGGTTGGTTATCTGACAATGTCGAAGGTTGCTTAGGAAATAAGAAGTAATAATCCTGTCTTCTAGATTTATTTAATGTGATTTTTCTGCACTCAGATAGAAAGAGCTGCATGAACATAATTTTGTTCATTCCCTAGAGGGTTTTACACATTAGCTTTGGTGAGGGATACACAATGAAAGGCCTGACGAGGGTGCCATGTATGTTTTCTTTGGGGTTCTATGCTTCCGTTTTCTGCTCCAGCACCTGAACATCTCCCCAGTCATCGCAATGACCAGTTTTCTTTCCTTTGTAAGTTCTCTGGCAAGAGCTTCGTATTAGGGTGTTATGATTATCAATGTATTTGTAATATCTGCTCTCCTCCTCTCTTGAACTATGTGTCTTTCCCCTTCAGGCTGGCTTCATATAGTCTGGCCATGCCTTCTCTCACGGACGTCCTCTTCATTCCCTGCCCACCTATCTTGGTCACGACTGGCTCTCACACAAGCCCAGTCGAGAAGCCAGGTCTCTTTAGTTTCAGGCGATGCGTGCAGCAGGAAGGACGAATGGAGGCGAAGGAGAAACGGGAAAAGCAAGGGAATGAGAACACGTAGACGTGATGGGGAAGCGAGAGCCAGTGAACAGGACGGAGACCAGGAAGCAGCGAAAGGCCCAGGGCCGCCAGCTGTTTCACAGGATGGGCAAAGAGTGGGGTAGAAGGGCCATGGTCTGCAGTTTGGGAACAAGAAGAGAGAACCAGAATGCTGGAGAAGACGTCATTGGAGATCAGTTCCAGGGGTTGGAAACTGACTGCTCGTGGGCTGAGCCCACTCGGGAGAGGTTTCGATTTGTTCTGCTTTATTTTTTGGCCCAAATGGTGTTAACAGAGGGGGAGGGTGAGAGGAGACAGAACCTGAGCGCTCTCAGAAGAAACACACGCTCTTCAGTTCTGGCGCTGCCACTTCCTCTTGGCGCGCGCCCGATCCCATTCAATAGGTCATGTTCCTGCCTGGCCTCAGATGTGAGTTTGCAGCCCCTGAAACCCCTATTTTACAGATGAGGATCAACCGAGGTCCAGTGTGCAGAAGGGATCCGTTCAGGTAGAGAGCAAATAGTGAGTGAGCATAGAGCCTGGCCTGACTTGACAGGCCTTCCTGACCGGGAATGGCCCAGTTCCATTCCTGGCACTGCCGTTGGGCCCCGCATGGTCAGAGAGGAAGGGGAAGAGGGGGACTCAGCAGCCACCTTGGGGGACCAACTCTACATGCATAAATCTCCCAGCCCCTAGCCCCCCCTCCCCCAGTTCCAGAACACCATGTGTGTCTCTCCTTCCTCCTGAGTCTCTGTTCCTAGCTGACACGTGGGCCAGAGGAATACTCATTGCCAAGGGCAGGAAGTGTGCCCAGGACTGTCTGCAACAGTGCACGGCTAACTGGGCTTGTCTCCAGCAAATGTCTTTTAGCTTCCCCTGAGCACTCACCATGACACGGGGGCAACCTGGGAGTCCCCTACACATAACTGAGCCGCAGCTGCCGAGCCCCTGCATGTTCAGAGCACTGTTCTGAGTGCTAGGGTGAGGGGAGGACACGGAGAGGCTTACAAATCAATCAGGCAGAGAAGGTGAGAAGCTAGGAGGTAGCAGTGAAGCATCAAAGAATGCTGTGGCCCTAAGTGCAATGACTGATGAGGAATGGCCTTCAGTAAGATCTGGGAGTGTGTGGTCCTCACAGACCAGACTCAGTGGGGGGCACGTTGGTAATGATATACTCCCCCCACTTCAAGGGCCTGGGGGTTGGAGCTAGTCCCAGAGCGGCCAGCACAGGAAAAACTAGCGGACAGAGAAGCACCCTGACCTTAGGGAAGTGCTGAAAGTCACACTGGAGAGTCTATCAGGTTGCCTGACTCAAGGGCTGGGGGAGGGGCCAGAGAGACAGACGGAGTCAAAGGGGTGGGAGGTGAGGGAGACTCTGGAATTTGGTGGGGAGGGAGGCCAGCGCAGGAATAGCAAGAGCAGGTCCAGGCCAGTGGCGGACAGGTGGCCTGGGCTGCCCAGGGCTTGTTTTATCGACCAGAAGCTGCGTGCTGTGTGCATGAGTCAGAGCGGTTTAAAGGCCTGGAGTTGGGCAGATGACGGGAGGAGGGACTCCATCGCTTGGTCCGACCGGCTCTCTTGGGCTCCGTGGGTAACACCAGTGAGTAAAAGGTGAAGCCCATTAAATCCCGGGGCAGGGAAGTCTGTGCACAGACGGTGTGGCCTGCCTGGGGGTGGGGCAGAGCCAGGACAGCCGCCTGAGGTGAGTCAGCAACGTGAGCCAGAGGCTTCTGGAAAAGGTCACGTTCGCTTGGCTGTGGCACTAGGTTTACAGTTCCACGGCGAAGGAGTGGTGGCTCTTTTTTTCCGGTTCCGTGCTGCCCGGACCAAACCAGAGCGCACAGGCAGGTCTGGGCACCACCTGAAGAGGGGCCGTGTTCCAAGGACGCACGCCTACCCCATGAGACAGGGTTTGGAAGGCTCCTGTGACAAACGGTTGAGGGAACCGAGGAGAAGACTCAGGGGAGGGGGTGGGGACGGTAGGAGGGAGCAGGACATAACGGGCCTGCCACCCACTCCAAACGCTGGTGCTGGTGCGTGACCTACGAGGCTAATTTCACAACCTGTTAATGGTTTGCCACTGGGCAGTTTGAAAGGCACTGCCTTGAGAGCACAGAAATTTAAGTAGAGGCTATGGCAATGCCTTGGGAGGGGTGTGGTAAAATGATCCATTTATTCTATGAGAACTACATCAGCGGGACTCCCAGGTCCTCCCCGCTGACAGCCTAAGGTTATATAATCCTCTGTTGTTTTATGATGGAAGGTGGGACCAGAGAACCTTTAGCAAACAAAGCTCTAAGTACCTGAATGGGGGAGGGGTGGCAGTGGGAGCGGGAGGCAGGGGCAGCCAGAGGGGCTCCGGGAAGAGTCCCAGTGGACAGGGCCCCTGCCTGAGCTCCGTGGCTGCAGAACGGTGGAAGCACTGTAACACGGGCAGAAATAGGAACGTCCTAAGGATCTCTAGCGAGTTGGGGAAGACAGATACGTAGTTCCTGTTTTAACACTCCATACTCAAACATTATTTTTTGAATGACCGTTTGTTGAGTTGGGGATGATGGTGAGGGCAGGGCAGGGTTTTAGGAGATTCAGAAGTCCAAAGCATTCAAAAGATAATAGTGTCCCCCGTATGTAATTCAAAATAGAAACACCGCAAAACAATACTAATGATGGAATCCAACACACCTCTGCTTTTTCCGAAATGAAAGACTGGATGTAACATCACTTGAAATTATTTTGGTCTGTCTCTTTCTCGGCCTCTCTGCCTCTCCCTCTCTCTCTGCACCTCTCTTTGGTTCCCTGTTTTGTTGATACCTGGACCATTCCTGTAAGCTGCTGTCTGGGTAACCTCATACCACGCAGGGAAAAGCTGCTCTTAAGGGTTAGAGGCACAGAGGTGGAGTTTGGGAAAGGAACAAGAAATAAAGACACAGGTTGGGGAGTCTCGTGCAAAGAATTTAAGAGGATCTCCTGGAAATGGACAAATGCCAGGGGGAAGGGGTAGGGGACAGAGAAAAGAGCGCTGAGACATGACAGCTGGACAGTGTCCATGTTTTTGAGGCTGGAAGAAGGAAGAAGGGCTGTTAAAAGAGACAAGAAGGGGTGGCAACTAGAAAAACAGGATAACGAGGTGCTTTTGCACCCCGGAAACTCACAGAGGAGGGAGTTAACTTTGTTAAATGCTTAGAGAGGGCCAGCTGAATAAGAGCTTAAAAAGGACTGTGCTGGTCTTTCAGCTGCTTTCTTCAAAGCCTGTGGAGCTGCCGCCAGCTGCCCTGGGTTAGGGAAGGAGTGGGCAGAGAGGTGATGGAGGAGGGAGGGGATGGCAGTCAGTCCACAGAGCGGCTTTTCACGAGTTGGCTATAAAATCATTCGTCCATCCTGGAAGTCCACCAGAAATCCATGGAGTGTTGTTAAGAGCGCAACCTGGCCAGGCAGGATGCACATGCAGCTGACTGGGGCGGGGGAGGAGCAGGGAGGAAGCTGAGAAAGCTCCCAAGTGCTCGCATCCGTCTGGGCCCGCCCCCCAGTGGGTCCTGCCTGTTGCGTCTATGTTTAGACACAGCCAGCACTAAAATACATGCTGCCTGGCCCCTGTCAGCTCACACTGAGATGCTGGTGGGCTTTTATATAGCTCTGAGGCACACGGGAGGGAGGGAGCAGATGGGACCTGGGGAACGCAGAATGCTACATTGCCTGGTGTGGTGAAATTGGCTGGCCAACAGATGGAGCCTTTGGGAATGGGCTCTGGGGTTGCCTGGCAACCGCTTCTTCCAGGCTGGGCTTCTAGGGTTCCAGGAGGCTGGGTTCTCTCTCCTCTGCTCACCAATGACTCAGTCAGGCTCTGTCCGGGAGGAGGAGCAGAGCCCACTCTGACCTGAGTGTTGGTGGAGCGGCACCCTGTCGGGGCTCCTTGCCTGGCCTGGGGCAGAGAGTGGCACAGGTCACCTCGAGGCCCATGGCAACAGGCTCTCCCTGACCCAGTGCCTTGGCTCTAACCTGGTACTTAATAATTGTTCGAGGGGTGGTGTGGGCGGGGAGAGCAGTGACGGCTCCCCAGAATGGGTTGTTATTATTTTACTATTTAATGGAAGGTTGAACGGGTGGATTGGAGAGGGTTTTCCATGACTAATGTTCAGAACAGACATAGCAGTTGTAAAAATGTTGACACACTTACTTCCAGTATGGTTTACAGCCTCCGCTCTGAGTCCCCAAATGCCCCCACTGCAGAGGTGGCCTGGTTCCTCCCCTAGGACCCTTTGGACATGCTTAGGATACAGCAGTTACACCTTTTACTCCAGGCACAGCAGAGTCCTCTAGGCCTGAGCCCCAGCCCTTTGGCCAGCACCTGGCCTTTGGAGTGGAGGCATCGTGGGACCCTGGCTGTTCCATCCCTGGACTATCTCCTTTGCTCCATGCGCCAGGCCCAGCAGCCGAGCCCTGTGCAGCCACAGCCCTCACTTCCTTAGCCCTTCCTCCCCGCCACTCTGGCTCTCCTGACGAGGCTGAGGGCACTCAGGCTGAGCCTGGGCCACAGACGGGGTGGGGAAGGTAGCAGACAGGGCGCATGGGGCCCGGAAGGGCTAGCACCCTCTCTTGAGCCCTGGCAGACACATGGGGGGGCCACTCCCACCCAGCCTGGAGGGTAGGACCCGCTGACGCTGATGCAGCTGACCCAGGAGGGAAACCCAGCCTCCCAGATTGGGTCAGAACCTTCTGCTTTTATTGCCACTGAGAGCTCTTGGGCCTCGGCCTTATTTGGTTAAAAAGTCGTAAGACAGGGCCTAGAAGAGGGAGCTGAAGGCAGGCAGAACGTGAACCTGCCCCCACCCTAGGCCTGAAGTCAAGCTGAACAACCACTTAAGTTTTCCTCCTTAAAAGGAGCTGAGTTCTCACCAAGGCCACTCCGGCTTGCCCTTCCTCCACACCACTCCTGGGCTGTCCTCTTTGACCCTGTCCCTGCTGGAAACTCCCAATTCAGGTTCTACCACCACGAACCACAACTTCAGACCTACAGGCTTCTCTCTAGGCCTCCACCTGCGGTCTGACTTTCCCACCTGCCCACGCACCCCCACTAACACAGGCCTCCTCCTCATCCTTCTGGCTTTCTGACTCTGCTCAGGAATCCACCTCTCTCATCCTGATCCTCAACCTCTGCTCGGGCCCAGGCCTCCTCTCCCACCTGCTTCTCCCCTTTCTGTTCTCATCGACTTCCTTCCGTCCTCCAAAGTCCATCTGCTTCCAGATGAGGGGCAAGATGGGCAAGGAGCACGCTGTGGGGGAGGCTGCAGGGGGTAGGGCGAGGTCAGAGCTCCGGGTTCCTGGGGAGGATTAAAGCAGGAGGAGCCCTGTTTAATTACCTGAGC
>CM052543.1:133652702-133677811 GCA_028533065.1 Trachops cirrhosus
GAGGACGGGGCAGGCTGTGCCTTGCTCGTGCTCCTGGGTACACGTCTCTGCTCCCCCCTTCAGGAAAGCTGGGAGCGTCTGCTGGCCTTCAGCAAGTACAATGAGCAGGAGTCCTTCGCAGTGGTGTTCCAGCCCTTCTTCTACGAGACAGCCCTGTCACCTCTCTCGGTGAGTGAGGTGACCGTAGGAGCCTGGCCCACACCCTCCCCCCTCCCACCCAGGCGGGACTCCCCGAGCCCAGGCTGTGCACTCTCAGGGGGAAAGTACTGCGGTTTTTCTCTTACACTTCCTGGACGCTTTCCCACGAGGCTGGGAGCCCCTCGAGGCAGGTTCTTAGAGGCATGGGTTTGAGCCAGATGGCTGCTGGCTCTGAGATGTGCCAGCTGTGTGACCTTGGGCAAGTTGTTGGAGCTCTCTGTGCCTTGGTTCCTCATTGTGAAATCGGGGCCGTTACTAATAGTCCCTCCCTCTAGGGTGAGGGTCAGATTGCATGAGTAAATGGGTGTCAGGGACTTGGGAAGCCCTCAGTACCTCTTAGCTGTTGTGACTATTCAGGATAGAATTTTATCGGGGGGCATATCACCCTCCTCCATCTATAAGCTCTCTACAGCCTCCCCTCTGGAAGGGAGGGTTGGCTGGCCCCCCTCCCCCCAGGTCACTGGGCCAATGCCCCCGGCCCAGTGGGGCGCCCACACCGCGAGCATGGTGGCGGGTCAACACGTGCTCCGTAGGGTCTCTGATGCTGCTAAGCCTTCGGCACTGTGTGTCTGGGACAGTCCTTCCCTGGGACAGGCTCCTGGCTCCTGCCTGTTGGAGTCACCATGCCCTCTCCGGGACTTATGCGATGTTTAACAGTGGTTTAGAAGGAGGAGGAAAATTAGTTCCTGTCCTCCTGTACTCTGACCACACATGAGTCACTTCCCTGTCACCACGGCTTCTGTTAGTTCAGTTAGGGAGAACCCCATGATAATGCGGGGGGGTCTCACCCAATCCTGCAAGCCCTGACCCCACACAGCAGTCCTGTAAGTGCCTGTCGTTGCTGATGTGGAAAGGGGCTGAGAGAAGAGTCTGGGTGGATCAGGGCCACCCCATCTCTGCCAGGGATACCCCACGTTTGGGGGCACATAGGGGTTCTAATCCGGTTCTCTTTCAGGAGGAGTGGCCGCTCCAGGATGCCACCACACTCGCCCTGAATCTCTGGAACAGCATGGTGAGTTGTGGGGACCCGGGGAGGCTGCAGCGTCAGCCTGGGGACCCGGCCTACAGGAGGGGCAGGGCTGCCGCCGCCACACCCACTCTGCCCGCTGCTCTGATGGTGGGGGCGGGGCTGCAGCAGGGGCCCTGGACGAGGGCTCTGGGCCACCAGGCATTGTCCCCACATCTGGGGCCAGCCCAGCTCTGACCCCCTGGGAGTCTCGCCTCCTCGTCCCAGAGCCGCAACGCAGCCCAGACGGTGTGCAGGGGTCACTGGGCTTCAGTCCCGCTCTCCCCAGAGGCAGGGACGTGGCCTCGGAGTCCGCAGGGGAGACGGACTGCACTTGGAGGAGGGCCCTGGGGAACGACTCCCACCGTGACTCCAGGCCCGCTGTCCCTCACGTCCCACTTGAGCCCCATCATGTGGCTTCAAGGCCCAGGCTGGTCCCTGGGATGAACACGGGCTTTCAAGTGATGAAGACCTGGGTTCAAATCCTAACTAATTTTGGCTCTCACAAATCATGTGAATGTAGGGTCTCCACGAAGCACAGATCGTAACACCTGGCCCAAGCACCGGCAGGTGTGTGGCTCACTGGGGCCCCGAGTGAGCATTCAGTCCGTGCCAGCCCTTCTTCCTGTCACTGTGACAGGTCTGGCCCACACCTCCAGGGCCCCCCAGGGCTACCTGGGACAGTGGGTGGATGGAGTGGAATGTCAAAACTTGAGCTTTTCCAGGGCCCGGACAGACACCTGATCTTGCCGTTCATTTCCCCCCATCCAAGCCCCGCTGTTTTTAGATGGTCAGTGGCAGGTGCTTGGTTCTCTTCTTCCTTTAGAAAATTATTCCTCCATCTTTTCAAATCAGCTGTCTGCTGAGTACAAGGAGCAGCTGTGTTTCAGCATGGATTAGCCAGAGAGCAGGGCGGGATGGGGGGCAGGGACTGGCCTCAGGCAGCCGTAGTCAAAGGAATCACACTTTCCTTTAAGAAAGCACTCGATTTCTTGGTTAGTGGGTCAGGCCCTTGGGTGGGATATTCCCCCCAGGAAACCACTTGGCTGCTGATCTCCTGTGAAGGGCAGAAGGTGGGAACTCAACCCCTCCGGCTGGGGCTGCCCTCCCATCACCCTCCCGCTGGGGGAGAAGGGCTGATTATTCCAGCTGAGCCAAACCCATCTCCTTCCCCTCCTATGTCACGCCTCTCCCAAGCAATGAAAGGGAACCTACAGTGTGCTCTGTGCTAGGTCTGAGGAAGGTACAAAACATACCCCAAGTGGCCTTTGCCTTCACTGAGCCTAGGGTATAGCTGGAAGGGTCAGGCGACTCAGACGAACAAGAGTAAACTTGAACTCAGCCAGCAGCGATTTGCTGGACTGTGCGCCCAAACGCCATACGGACAAGAGGTCAGGACAGCCCCACAGTGGTGGGATTTGAATTGGCTTTGCAGGGTGTGCCAGACAGGGTCAGTGTGGGCATTCCTAGGCAAGAGACCTTTGTGAGTGCAGGGCATGGAGGGAAAAAAGCCAAATGCATTATTATCAGGAGGCAGTAGAAGCTGGTCTGATAAGACAGGATAAGGAGGCCCCGAGAACAAAGGGAGCACTTCGAAAGCCAGACAGAAGCTGGAGAGAGCAAAGAGGGAGATAGGGCCCCGCTCCCCCTCTTTCTTCCTTCATCTTGCTATTGAGCATCATCAGTGGGGGTGGCAGCAGTGACAGCTGCCTTTATTGAGCCCAGGTGATGTCCTATCCATTCAAACTGGCACCGCAGGGTCCTATAACCCACTTCAGGGTGAGGACGAGGATGAGTAGGTGCACAGAAGGTCCCACACTCGAGGCTAAAGAGCTGGGACACCGAAGACATCACAAGGGCTCCGAGGAGGTGGGGGCGGCTTTTCTGGTGGGCAGTTCTCCCTTCCTCTCCAGACCTGTCTCCCGACCACCAGTCGTTTCCCGGGGAGAGTGCTCAGGGTTCCTACAGCCAGGCCAGCAAAGAGGGAGGGCTCATCCCAGGTGTGTCTTTCGGGGTTTTTGTTGTTGTTGTTTTTGAGGTGAGTCACATGGCCTTTTCGGGTCTCCATTTTGTCTGCTTGCCAAAGGGGTGTAATAACCCTCAGCCGGCCTCCGAGGGCCTTGGGAGTGGTTCACGCTTGGGTTCATCTTGGGTCCTCCCAGGGACACGGGGAGGCCAGGAGTCTGCCTTCGCGCCTTGAGCCCCTGCTGTGTTGGGCTTCATGGAGAGCACGGAGCTAACAGTCCGGAGTGTTTGCCCATGCCTGCACTCTCAGACACACACAGCCCTGCCTAAGCGAGGAGCGGAGCGGGACCCAGAGAACTGCTCGCTGCGACCACAGGCCCCAGGTTCTACTCCCCTCTCCTCCCCCCTGGCCCAGGACTCCGGGGAGCAGCGTGGCTGTGTGGGGCCACACCAGTGTCTGCTGCCCTCCTGGCCCCCACTGCCAAGCCCCAGCATGTGCATAAGTTCTGAGGGCTAGAGACCAGTGACAGGAACCTTACATGCCTGGAGTCATCCCAGCAGAATGCACGCCCTAGACTGAAGCTGAGCTCCTGGCACAGAGCTGAGGAGGATCTCATGTTGGGGACATAAGTTATTCCCTAGGCCCTTTCTGCCTTCTCCTCAACAATTTCTGATCAGCTTTAAATCCCCCCAGTAGTTTTAAGGAAATCTACCTTTGAGGGACTCAATTCCCAGGTCCTGACAGCCATTGCTGACGCCCACCATGTGCCAAGCCCAGGGCAAGGTGGGAACTTGCAGCAACTGCACCGGATGTGCCTGGGCAGGTGTGCATTCGTGTGCCCACAGGTGACAGGAGGAGGAGCGACACGATGGTGGTCACTCTCTGTCCCCTCGAGGACGAGGGCCAGAGTGGGTGGAAAGGGGGTGAGTGGAAGCAGGAAGGATGATGCAGGTCACTGAGAGTGAAGTTTAGGACAAGGTTCTTCAGGGAAATGGGCTTGTTGGAAAAACTTATGAATTTTCCTTCTCTGAGGTCCTTAACAAATAGGCTCGCTATAGCCATCTACCAGAATCATGAAGATGTGGCTCTTCCAAAGTTTCTTTCCAGATCCTATTGTTGATTAAATTTTTGAAAGATTGGGGAGAAGGAAGCAGGCCAGATCCCATTTCTAGGAGTGTCCACCATCAAAATAAAACTGAAAAGGGGGCCTCAGCTCCTCCTCTAGCCCTTGAACAAAAGGGTTGCCCCTCCTCTAAGGGTAAAGTTCTTTTCCTGCTTCTTGCTTAGTGGGCATAGATTCTGGGATAAGATATTGCCGAAGACTCTAAAATCCTCACAGAGGATGGCAGAGCCTGTAACTGAGCCAGACACAGTGCCCCGTCCCGGAGCCTCCTGTCTCTTGTGTCCCCTGTCAAGGTCCTTGGAGGGATGACAAGGGACAAAGATATCGGAGGAGCCTGGGCGCTGTGGGAAGGAACACTGACAGCAATTGTGAGCCTTCCTGCCTTCTCCTCAGTGGTTTCTGATGATTTCTAAACCCCCCACAGAAGTGTTAAAGAGATCTCCTCCCATGGTGGAAGCTCAGTGCGCAGAAGGAAACCTGTGATGTCTCAAGGCCGCTGCCTTTTTCTTTTAAGTGTCTACACACATAGAACGAGCGTGTAAAGACAACAGAAGGCACTTTGAAAAACTTGCTTCCACATCAAGTTCTTCACCGCCCTCGTTTCCCCTCCCCCCTTCAATGCCTCCCGCCTGCGGCTGCCCTGTGCGCTTTTCGCCCAGGCTGTTAGATGGGCTTTGGTTATCATTTCAGCAGCTGCCTGTGTCAGAGCTGGTGCCCCCGCCACTCATTCCTGATAGACACAGGAAGCCTTGCACCCACCGAGAGACGTGTGGTTGCCATGAGGACCCATGTCCTAGTCCCAGCCCGGCCTCCCCGGTGTTCAGTGTCTCCTATGACATCAGGGGACGTGGGCCAGGAATCCATGATTCCTCGAGCGCCCTGGGCCTCAGCTCGAGCGTGCGCCAGATTCCCGGGAAGGGCCTGTTGAAATGCTGAGAGCCGGACCGCACCCCAGGGCTTCCGACGCAGTAGGTTGGGATGGGGCTGGAAATCTGCCTTGCCGGTGCATTCCCAGGTGACGCCGGGGCTGCTGGTCCACGGCCAAACTCGGAGAGACCTTGGACCAGGGAGTCTTTCTCGGTGGCACCTGGAATGCTGCCACCTGTGCACAGCATGCCTGTCCTAGAGGTCACCTTCTTTTATAGATGCTGCCCGCAGGACAGAAAGATGAGCCATTCCGTGCAAACGAGAGAAGGCTGACGAAATGTCCCTCTCAGGTAGGCTGGGCCAGGGGAGGGGAGGGCATCTATCACTGAACTGGGAGAGAAATGGGGTCACCAAAAGCGCTTTGCCGTGAAGTGAGGGCTTGTCCGGCTGAGACATTAGCCACTATAGAGTCTTGGGTCTGTTTTTCTGGGTCTGGTCCCAGCTTTGCATACTTGGTATGCCTAAGGTTTATAAAATTTAACTTGTAGCAGAACTGAGCCATGTTAGTAGGATTATGGCTCCTTCCACACCTGTGGAGGCACAGGAGGGACAAAACCGTATTTCACCTGGCACCAACTGTCCCAAATGTGAAGACGGGTTTCTTAAGTAAGTGCCAAGTATGCAATAAGGATATAATTAAAGTTGCTGAATAAACAGGTGAGAAAATAACATAAATGTGTAGACTTCCTTTTATCACTTAATGGTAGTCAACGTTTCGGCTTTCTCAATGAGTTGTAAGTTTTTTGTTACCAGGCTGTAAGAACTATATCATTCACCCTGTTTCCCTCTTTCCTTTGGCTGCCGGGAAGCTTACAATTAAGTTGCTCTTTCATGGAAATATATGTACCTTGCTGGCAGTGTGCATCTCCAGGGAGAGAGCAAGAGATGATGACTGTCGCACCTGGGAAATTTTAAAGCATTAGTGGGCTCCTTCAGGGAACCCCCGGGCGGGACAGAGAAGCGAAGCCAGAGAGTAGTTTTCGTTTGAATGATGGTATGAATGTTCCAAACCAGCCAAAGGCATTGCTGGATGATAAAGCCTAAGGACGAAAGGGCACAGATTTCTGGGTCATGGTTACAACACCTTCCTTTTCTCCGCAGGAAAATCCCTATCTGTTCACCTATACAAACAGCAACTACCTGCCCACGCTGACAAATCTCCACGAGGAGTCAGAGGTACGGAGAGGTTTTCTGTGGCTGGCGCACGTGGGAGTGAACCAGGGGGCCATGCACCTTGCTGAGTCCATGGAAGCTTCCATGTGGCTCTTTATGTCCTGGAACCCCATGGGCAGGCTGGGATGGGTGACAGATCAGGTGTGTGGCTGCCTCCTCACCTGAAGCAGGTCTGCCCTACGGCTCCATCTTGAGACCAGCCTGGCAACCTGCACCCTACAGCTTCGTGGAGAGTGTTGGGTGCTCAGCTCTGCCCGCTGCCTGTCTATTCTGCTGGACGGCGATGCTCTGCAGGGCCTTCTCAAACCTTGGACAAGTCCTTTTAAACTTGGCTGAGGCCTTAATTTGCAGGGAAAGTCAAGAAGAAGCCAAGAAATATGGCGAAACCAGACAGTGTAGAGACCAAAAGTCTCCAGAAGTTGGCCCACACCTCAGCGGCCAACCTTACACTTACTCAGGTCTTGCTTATTGCTTATCTCGTGACTCTCTCTGATACTTCCTGCTAAGATTAGATAGGGCACCCTGCACTGCTCTGAGAGAGACACTCGCAGGTTGGTGTCCTTGTTCTCCAAGGACTGGGGACTGACGTGGGTTGTGACAAATTCAGCCTAGTGTCGTCCCTGCCGCCTTACTGTTTAAAAGAGGGTGAGCATTACCCCCAGGTGGAGGCTGCACCAGTGACCTGGGCCTGCCCCACACAGCCTGAGAAATGCAGTGCGAAACACACTTTCCTTCACCAGCTTGCCCCACGCTCCCTGACAGCAGTGAGGACACACCCGAGGGGCAGCGTGGCACCGGGAAGGGAGGGGAGAGAACTGGCTCTGGGTTCAAATCCACGCTCTTCCACTCACTGGCTCTGTGTCACGGGACAAGGTACTTAACTCTCTCTGTGCCTTGTTTATTTTCACACGGGAAGTGCCGAAAATCACGGTCCTGCCTCATGGAGTTGTTATTAAATCATAGTAAATAACAAGTATATAGCACCTGCAGCAGTGTCTGGCGTGCTGTGAGTTCTGCATGTTGCTATTATTATTATCTGATAATAGGGAGTGATACATTCCTGCAGGATACAGTGATTGATTACCTACCTGCTCTGTGCCGCTAGGACTCAAGGCCAGTGAGGGTGGGCACTCGGAGCCGCTACCTAGTCATTATTTGTTGAATGACTAGATAGGTGGGTGGGTGGGTGGAAGGATGGACACCAGGCATAGGAGGTAAAAACATCAACAAAATACTGGCTTGTCCTAAAGAACTCAGTCTAGTGGAGTCAACCAGCGATTATTGCGCAGTGGAAGAAGTCCTATAATTAAAGTTCCCATGGAGTTTTCAGGGAGCACAGAGTCAGAGCAACTAACTCTGGGGAAACAGCCAATACCCCAGACAGACAAACATCCCTGCTTTCACCGAGAAGTTGGGCAGGGGAGTGACATGGTTCTATTGTATTGAGAGAGAGAGCCCCCTCTGGATGGATTCAGAAGCTGGGGTGGAAGCCCAGGGCACTGCAGGTGGTGATGCTGTGAATACCGCAATATTCCGGGCAAGAAGGGCCAGAGGCCTGGGTGGAGGCGGAGGCGGAGGGACCTGAGAAGGGGACAGGGTCGGGAGCACGTGGAGAGGATGCTGCGGACACCCGAATGTGAGTGTTGCAGGAGAGGGAGAAACGGTAAAAGACACTTAGGGTGCTGTATTACGTGAGATTTTCCACAGTGGAGACCCCACTTCTCACCCAACTTCACATGTTCCATTTCTCCTTATCTCTGTGTGTCTCATTCCAGGTGAGTGACGGAACGGAGATCAAGTGCCTGGACAAGGACCCCTCCGACACCATTCCCACCTCAGGTACAGGGCTTGAGTCAAGGGATTTTTAAGCTCGTCTGAGGCCTGAACTCACCAAGGGAAAAGCAACCGCAGGATGACGAGGCCTTCCCACACAATCTGAGATTCGCTGAGAGGGTTTTCCAGGGCAGGAGAACTAGCTGTGTGCACGGGCACGCCTTGCTCTTTGTGCTTCATGGCTGTCGCTTTGTTTATGCAAATTGAAGGCAATACCCTCCACCAGCAAAAAAGGTTGTGAGTCACTTTATTGTGACACTCTGTTGTCACGGTCTGGAGCCAAACCCGCCGTATCTGAGGTGTGCCCGCACATCAGTAAGTTCATGCCTGCGTTCGGGTATCCGATAACTGAAATAGGAGATGATGTGGTATGCTGCGATATGATACATGAGATATGATAACATTATCAGCAAGCATTTATTAAGCATTAACTGGGTGCCAGGCCATGTTCCGAAAAGGGACAGCTCATGTCATTGTCCCTGCCTGTAAGCCTGGATGAGGTGGACTTGTTCTCAGAAAGCAAAACTGCCTTGAAGCCGGGAGCAGCTGTAACCAGTCCACACTTCCGTCAGAGCCACTTGTAGGGCGCCTCCAGCCCCGCACGAACGGGAGGGCGTGCTGACTTAGAAATGTGCCGTTTCTGCGGCTGCTCAGTGCTTCCAAAGCGACTGGTGTTGGGCCATGAAGAGGAGAGTCATGGAATGTTCTAGGCAGAGACCGTGTCAGAAGGGGGGTACCTAAGGGCTGAGCCTCTTCCTCCAGGCCAGCTGGTCTGGGAGCGAGGGCGGTGTGCCTCGCTCACAGGTGGGGTGGGGGGCGGGGCGGGCACTCACGCGTGGGGACTCGCAGGAATCAAAACGGCAGCCGGGAGCCTTTCCGCAGCAGTGAGGTCGGATCCTGGAGGGAGACTCATTTGTTCATTGATCTGTTCACTCGTCCATTCATTGATCGGATGCTTGCTGGATGCCTCCCACGGGCCTGACAGGATCGAATATTAAGTGTGGAGACGCCGCAGTGCCCAGCCGGAATCTTTCAGGGATGCGGATCCTTGTCCTCAGGCTGCCTCCTTCTGCTGAGTGTTAGCAGAACACGTAAACACCCTGGCTACTGTTAGCCTATCCCTCCCCCGTGTCTCAGCCCTACGCTCTCTCATTAAGCCAAGTGAGTGGGGAGTTAAAAATCTCCCCAAAACTTCAGTGTGTAACTGGCTCTTGTCTTAAACTGCAGACTGAGGGAATATGCAATTGAGATCTCTCACACACACGCACACACACTTGAACACTTTCAGTCTTCGACTCCCCCCCCACACACACATACTTGGTGACACCCACTCCTACTGGTTAGTTTACTAGGAGGACTTTAGCAGCAGAGATAAATTATTAGCTTCATAGGCAGGCCTTCCTATAGCAAAAGCGCAAAGGTGTATATAATATACGTATGTGTCCATATAGAGAGAGAGAAGAGGAGAGGGAGAATGTCTATGTTTTAATAGCTGTAGTCTTCGCAGTGAAATAGCACCCAGCCTCTTTTTAATCTTATCCTTCTGGGAGAGAGATCTATAAAGCATTTCGCAACCTGTCTAGATTACGCTCCTGCCGTGGCAATGGTGGCCAACCAGTCCACGAGAGCATATCTCAGCATCTGAAAGCCAAATAAAACGTGAACCTCTTCTTCATCCCCTGACCCCGAAGATTGTTGTTTACTGGCATGTGGACATGGAAGTGCCAGAAATCTCATGACCTTGAGATCTGAGATACTCTGGTGACAGGGAGCCGTTTGAATACGCAGATGGGTAGATTTAGGCCTGCCTGATCCACCCAAGCGTGCACGGGGCCCGCACCCTCTCTCTCCAGCTGCGTGGCTGCACTCACAGATGGGTCTGGGCCTGCGTGTCTGAGTCCCACCTGGAAAGTGTCATTTGGACAAGTGGCCACCACTAAGGACAGTAGTGAGAAACGCACTGTGCGTGATCTGTGATAGACATTTTAAACCTACTTGTGACCGTGGGGGCGGGCAGAAGGACTTAGCACAGGCCACATTATTGTTTGCCCTTGATAATGATCGTATTTCTGGTGAGGTCGTTGACTCTTCTGAAGATCAAATTTGCAGTTCTTCCTGGAGATGAAGGCATCTGATACACACTTAACAGATTATCTTATCTTTATATCCCCAGTGACTCAGCACCCGGTCAGGGCCCATACCTGTTTGCTGAACTAGTCTGAATCCTCAAATATTTCTGACTCAGCAAATCAACCATTTTCATGGTTGACAAGACTTTCAAAACCAACTAGACTACAGTATCTTCTGTCAAACCATTTTTCTTATAAAGTAACTGTTTTGCCTTCAGAGTTATTTCCAGAAACTTCGTCAGTCCCCTTTTCTAGTGTTTTTCTGAAACCGGTGCACAGATACGTAAGCCAACCAATGTGATGTTTCAAATAGGATACTGCCTTCCTCCACAGGCCAGGGACGCTGGCAGCCAGCCTGCCTCACTGTCAGCCCCTGGAGCTCACAGGCGATAAACCTCTCCCACTGGTCTGCAGGGCTTTGGAGAGAGATACAGGGTTGATGTAATTTTTTATAACCTACTGGGCATTTGGTAGCCAATGAATACAAGCCTCAATTTTTCCTCCAGTTCAGTTCACAGTGCAGTGTGCTAGGCGCTTTCTCCCGTGGGCTTTATAACTCCGTAAATACTTGTATCATTCTATATCACTCCATGACCCTATCCCTAACATAACTGGGATAACTTAAAAAAAATTGGGGGGCTTAGTAGCTGAGTTAAGGCTTTCCCAGTGAGGAAAGGAGCAGCACTTTGCAAACAAGAGTGGGAATAATCAGAAGCCAGAGGGCAAATGGTTCATTGGCTGTCTATTGAAGCTGGTTGTCTTAGTATTTGAACATAGGGATCCAAAAAGTTAATTGTGTAATTGTAATTATAATTATAATTATAGTATATGCCACTGTCACTGGGAGTATGAATCAGAACAGTGCATTCATTTAAGCCATTGATTCCTAAGTCCCTGAAATCATTTATTTTACTCATTTGGCTAAAATGAGCCACTCAAATGCTGATATGAAAATGCCCCAGGTCACAGCACTGAGTGGTCACGGAGGGCTTCACGTCGTCGTGAACCAGCAGCGTGACGGCCAGTGTAGACCCTGAACTGTTTCTCTAGTCACCCGCACTCATGGGTCTGGCAGCTCGACCTAGCCAGTGACTAGGAAGTACTGATGCCCCACAGGGAGGAACGGCCTGCCTGTCCCTAGGCAGGACCAGCCTGCTAAGCAAGTTCAAACTCACCCCAAGACATCTGGATGAACAAGTGTTCCCCTTCCCTGCAGTGTCCATCCCTCTGAGCTTGGAAAGCTGTCAGGTCCCTGACACAGAGCCCTCACTTAGCCCGTCATTTACTTGAACACATTTCTTGAGTTCCCACTCTGTGCAAGGCCCATGCGTTTTGTATAAACGCACACCAGCAGCACTTCGAAGGCGGAAACAAGGTTCCAGCCGTGTGCCAGCAGTTCGCCACCCTTGAACACGTCTCTACCTGGGTCCCTAAAATCAGAGAGCTTGTGGGTTTGGCATCCCTGGCTAGCAAGGAAGAGAAAGCTGGGGTTCAGATTACGGACCCAAGTGCTTTAAGTTGCTGGATCACACAAGACAAAACTCCGAAGTGCCAAGTCTGTCTCCTGGGCCCCCCTCTCTTCGCGTGCAGACAGCAGGTTCCCCAGTTCTCTGCACTTGCCTACCCTTTCCTTGCTCCTATCGGTGTTTCATCATCGTTTGGGTGGCCTTCTGATAAGAGGCCCCCTCTGAAGAAATCTGGATGATTTAATGATGTGTTTATCAATTTCTTTCAAGGTGGTGCAGTTTGTACCAGATAATGTTTAGCTAATCAGCCCACACAAATGTAATCTTATCTCTAAATAGTTCTTTTCCCAAGGAGAGCAATTGCTGAAGTGCTTTGCTGTGTTTCCAAGCTGTGCCTTTGTCATATATGAAGATATTAACAAAGCTCAAATCAAGGCCTATAGATACTAAACCAAGGAAAGTGTTGGGCGCTATCTTAACAAAATTCCAGATAAGTCACACTCCTCCTGTTGAGGCTTGGCTTATTTGGTTCATTATCTCTTGCAGGAAACCCTTTAGACTGACCACAGGAGAAACCCCCTCCCCCACCACACCTTACCCGGTGTCTCTCTCTACACACGTTCACATGGACAGATGCACACGTGCCCGTGTGTGTTTTCTGTCTGCTGCAGATTTTGGAGACAGGAATGGCCCGTTTCAGCGGCCTCTTTATCAAAACGTAATGTGGTTTTGATGCAAATATGTCCACTCATTCCACATTTGTCAATCCCAAAGACTCCCTCTAACCTTTACACCCTAGAGCGGTCACAGAATTCAGTGCACTATTCGTCATGTCAGCAAGAATATGGTGATGGATTGTCATCACCAGGAGCTGAAATGAACCCTCTAGAGCTGGGGGGAGGTGGTCTCGGTTGCCTTTTTTTTCTGTTTTGTGCAGTCTGATTTCTTTGAGAAGAGGTCATTTTAAAGTTCTTGGGCTCAGCCTTGTGGATGTGCGCTAACATGTGCAGCTGGCTTTGTGACTTGAGATTGTTCTGACCACGTATCCTTGGGCCCATGCAGACCGACTAACTCCCAAATTCTGAGGGTGGGGAGCAGCCATCTGTGACTTAACCAGCTCTCCAGATGGTACTGATGCATGCTCAAATCTGAGGACCACAAAACTACATATTTTGCACATGCTCATTCACTCCCATGTATGTGTTAGTTTGCATGCTGTGGTAGGAAGAGGCAGGGACTTTCGCTTTTCCAATGAGAGCAGGGCCTGGGGGGGGCAGGGGTTCCCTATCTGCAAACAGCGTGGAAGTCAGGTAGACAAGATGTCTCCATGGGTGGAAACAAGACACTGTCTGCCCTGAGTGTTAATGCAGCTTCCTCCACAGGCGTAATTATACAAGCGTGATCTGGATGTTGAGGGGTAAAGCGGGCTATAGGTAGTCCAGATGCGTCGTTGGCCCCTGGGTTTCACCACATGTTTATGGAGGGAGTTGGCGAAGAAGTGTTGTCGAGAAAGCCTCCTTGCACACAAGCTTCAGTTTATCCACCTTAAGCAGTGGCCCACTGAAAGGATGGGCTTCTTCCCTCTGGGAGTGGGCCGCTCCCTGGTACAAATGTTCGACTTCTCCCAAGGCCTGGAAGCTAGTTGACAGTTGAGTTCAGCATTGCAGCACTGGAGACAGGGGGTGCATATGGAGGAGGAAAGTGGAGCTACGGCAAGTCGGGGTGACTGTGGCAGCAAGGCACTCTGGGGGAGGGGGAGGTGTGGGGGAGGGGGAGGGGAGTCTGTGATGTGAGGGGCAGAGCCACACACGGCAGAAAGACTCCGAGGTGTGGTCCCCAAAATGCGCTTGGGTAGATAAATGTAGTGTCGCTGTACACTTGCAAGTTATATATCCAGGGTGGGGCGGAAGGAGGTTTACAGTGGGGAGTACGCAAAACACAGAGTGTGTTCTTATATTATGAATTATTGTATTACTTTCCATACCAACAACTGTAAACCTACTTTTGCCCCACCCTGTATGGCATATTCATGTTCGTCAGGCACAAAAGGCCTGGGACCCCAACCTGCTTTTCAACGTTATTGCTGTTAGTCTCCGTCATTACCCACCACTGAAGCCAAATTGCACAACTGCCTGTTCCTCACAGACATCCAACGCATCACCGCCCCGCATCTGTCCTTTACGCTCGCCCTCCGCGGCCTGGCTCTCCCTCCACCTTCCCTCAGAGCGGGGTCCTGAGGCTGAGTTCAAACACCGCCTTCTCCGAGGAGCCTGGTCTGAACGCCCCCACCACAGCCCTAGGGCAGACCAGCCCCCCAGCCCCAGAACTGCACATCACTTCCCACCCCCCGGCGTGCTTAGCAGCCTATAGCTTATTGTAACTAGGGGTGTTTCCCACATCCTCCTTAGCCTTCGAGGTCCTTGAGGGCACTGAGCACTGCTGATCACTGTGCAGTCCCCTGCGCCCAGCCACTGCCTGGGGCGGAATGCGTTTGTCCTGTGAGTGGACAGCTGCTCAGCCACAGCACAGCATGCGCGCAAACTCGAGAGAGAGAACAGAGTCAGGCTGTAGGAAACGGTTCGGTGGCTCCTCAAAACGCTAAATAGAGGATTATCAGAGGGCCCCCCCCTTTCACTCCTGGGTGTATCCCCAAATAATGGAGCACAGGCATTGCAATAAACACTCGTGTTCCATACATGGATGTTCACAGCAGAACTATTCAGAAAAGCTGAAGGTGGAGACTACCAAGTGTCCCTCCGTGTAGTGAATCCGTACAACAGAACGCCATTCGGCCATAAAAGGCATGAAGTGCTAACACCCACTGTAACATGGGCCAACCCTGAAAACACTGGACGCAGAGGAAGCCAGGCACAAAGGGCCATATGTTGTACCGGCGGGGTTTGTATGAAATGTCCAGAATAGGTGAATCCACGGCCAGGAGCAGCGCTTGCCAGGGGCTGGGGGAGCGGGAGAAATGGGGAGCGGCCGCTGGGGGCCGTCTCCTCTGAGGGCCGTGGAAATGTTTCGGAACTAGCAGAGGCGGTGGTTGCACGGCATTGTGAATTCAGCACTAAATGCCACGGGCGTGTTGGCTCTAAAACGGTTAGTCTTATGTTCTGTGAATTTCACCTGGATTTTTAAAAATAGTGGTATGAAAGCGTCTCCCTTTCCACTGCAGAGAAGCTGAGCTAACTTTTGCAGTAGGATGAGACACTGTATCCCAAACACGATCAGATCCTGGGGGAAATTAAGTATTGGTCGTGGGCTATGTCACGCCCTGAGGAGGACAGTGTGCCCTGCGGCACTGGGGTCATCGAAAGCCCGCAGGCTCCCCTCGGGAAGCTGGTCACCATCCAGCCCTGGGCCCTGCGCGCAGGCGCCAGGGCAGAGGAGACGGGCAGTCGGGCCCCAGGGCTGCTGCTGCTGAGCCTTGTGACAAGGATGGGCTCTTAATGTCGTTGTCCAGGCTGAATTGCTGTTAGAGACGGACTTTCTCCCGTTTTCCTGGGAGATCTTCATTTGTTTTCAAGGAGATGGGTCCCTTGCTCTTCCATTCACTCCTACTGCTTCTCAGTTCACAGGCTGAAGGCGGCGGACATCAAGGTGATCAGCGCCCTGGGGGACTCTCTCACGGTGAGTCACCCTGACTGTGCGAGGAGGGGCAGGGGAGGGGCTATCTGGATGCACGCTAGAACCGGGAGAAAGGGAACCTCGCGCCTAGCCCTTAAACGTTGCCATCTTGGGTCCTGATCTTCTGTCCCTCCCCATCCCCGCACCCACCCTGGGGTCCAGCATTCCTGGCCCATCTCGTTTTCCCACCTTCACTCTAAACTCATCATTCCTCTCCCGATGCTGGAACAAATGAGAGGGCAGGAAGTGGGGGGTCCCAATGGGAGCCCCGTGACAGAAGTGACCTAGCCCAAATCACGCAGTGGAGCGGGACTAGGTCTCCCACCCACGGAGCAGTTCCCCTTCAAAGACCTGGTGCTGTGTCTGTCCATGTGGGAAAGTTGAGGGAGGGGCAAAGAGATGATGAGACAGGAGCACCTGCGGGTGGGGGTGGGGCAGTGCCGAGTGAGAACACGGGTCCTGGGAGCGTCAGAGCTCCTGAAAACGATCCCAGCCCATCTCTGCAGCCCCTCCCTGGTGACACCCCAGCCCTACAAAGAGCTCTGTCCTACAAAGAGCTATCCATGAAAAGCCCCATCAGGCCTCAGAGAGCCTGGCTGGGGTGTCCCAGAGGGTCCCAGATGGAAACTTGCACTCAACAGCAGCTCCTTGCAGGTGAGCACCACTGCCGGCAGCAGCCCCCAGGGCCTCCAGCTGAACGTCCCCCAAGACCAGCTGACACCCTTCATGTCTTCGGCCTGTTCACACTGATATTATTATCTCACTCAGTGTCCTCAACAAAGTCCCCTGGAGTCTGACACTCCCTAAACTTAACCAATAGAGAAGGTGACAGTGATGAAAAGTCAGTGTCCCTGGCCACACTGTTTGTAAGTGCCCGACCAGAACCAGAACTCATGGGTCCTGCCTCCCAGTCCAGAATTCTGTCCCTGTGCTGTAGCTGTCTCCTCCCGAGCCCTCAGTGACTGTTCACCCCAAAGGCCCTGCTGCTCCTAACCCCCAGGGAAGGACAGGCAAGCTGGTTCTTAGCACTGCTTGCCCCAACCACTGCCTACCAGGTGTGACCCGATATCACCTGCCTCCACGCTCCCTGCCCCATGCTCCCCGCCACCACCCCTACTCTGCTCTTTGGAGATGCTCTGGGAATAGGATGTGAGCAAGAACCAGCCCAGCTGCTCAGGATTTCCTGGGAAGGCCACGCATTGCGTGCGGCATGCCTGGTACACCAGAGGAACTGGGCACCAGGGCAGGGATCGCACTCTGGGGGGTGGCTCTCGTGCCCTTCGGCATGGCCCTGCCCAGAGATAACACACCTTCGGCCAGGGCTGTGCACCTGCAGAGTGCGCCCAGACTGTGGTTTAAAGACCCTGCTCTTTCGTCAGCTGAGAGACAGGTACGTGGCATGTCATTGGGTGACTGCTCTACATTGCCCTTACGTGAGACAGAGTGATGTAAAAGGAGTGTGATACGCTTTCCTTTATGAGAGATTTCACAGTTTTTTACAAGTGAAGAAAGCTGGGTCCTGAAATGTGCCCTTTGGAGAATGGACGTCACAGTCTAATCTTCACAGCACTCTCCCTAGACTGGTGTCACTTGAGTCTGGTCTGAGCAGGGTTTCTTAGGCTGAGCCAAATGGCGGCCAGGCCAGGATCCCCAGCAGGAGCTGTCACTCACCTCTGAAAAGGGTGCCGTCTGGACTCTGGAGAGTGCCCTGGTGATCCCAGCCAGCGCAAGGTGCGGCCCTCCCGGCCAGCGGGCAGGGAAACTCACTGCCTCGTTGCTCCCTCTCAGGCAGGTAATGGGGCCGGGTCCACGCCTGGAAATATCTTGGACGTCTTCACTCAGTATCGAGGTCTGTCCTGGAGGTGAGTGACGGTGTGGCAAGGCCCCAGAGGAGACCCGTTATGGCAGGGCTGGGAGGACCCCTGGGCATCGTGGAAAACCATTCCTCCTGCAGAGGGATGAGCCACCTGGTCCTTCTCATGAGAAACTTCTAGGTTGAATATGAGGACGGTATTAATCAGCTTCCCCAAACCACTACACTCCCCAAAGCAGGAGCTGGGACCAGGGGGAGTCTGGAGGAGAAACTACATAAACGTTTGGATTGGAAAAGCTTCTCCAGCTCCCATTTCTCCCCCTGAGAAGTAATCTTGGAAGGAGGCAGTAGCCTTTGGAACCAGAGTTTTGTCTGAACCCTAGCTGCCCAGCTCTGTGCAACTGTGGGCCCGTTACTTAACCTCTCTGAGCTTGTCTTCTCACCTTTGATGCAGGGGTAATAATGCCGCATGAGCACTGTCATGAGGATTTGAGTACACCAGCACAGTGCCTGACACAAAGTAGGGATAAGTGGTAGCTGGCATCATTAAACGGCCTTCAGTTTACAGATGAGGAAGCAAAGCTCAGAGAAGGCAAGTAACCTGTCCAAGATCACACAGCCAGATGGTCAAAGAGCAAGAAGTAGAGTAGATGCTTGTTGACACCTAACCTGGTGGCTCCCCCCATGATGTACAATGACTTCCTGCAGGCTCGCTCCTGCTCTGGCTGCAGTCAAATCCAGGCCTCCCGAGCTGCAGTGAGCAGAACGTGACCTCTGAGCTTCGAAAGCATGGGAGGGCAGGCTTGGGGCTTCCTCAGCCTGGATTCTGGCGTCTCTGGCGCCAGCCAAGTGTTGAATCCCTGGCATCTTCCCTCGTGATGCTGCACAGGGTTAAACCCCAAATAATTTGAGAACCTTGAAAATGTTCCCAGACATACTTGGCAGAGAATGAAGGAATATGGAAAAGCAAGGGATTCAATAAACTCTGGAATGTTATATGTTTTCATGCCTAGAAACCCATCCAGCTTTGATTTCCTTGGAGTTTTAGAAGTGGCTTGGGAGATGGGTTGCTCTCAAAAAGATAGCCTTGGAAAACGGGTCTGGCCAAGCAGAAGAGGAAAAGAGCGAGGCGGGCATCCCATTTGACTGCGTTTTCAGTAACAGCAGCAATGCACAGCTGCAGTGGCCAGTGGGGCAAGAGGGGACTCTGAATACAAGGAAGGCCTCTTTCCCTTTGGGAGTTGGGAAGAAGAGGGCCCGCTGTGAAATTCACCCTGCCCCAAGGTCAACGCTCAAAGTTATAAACCAACAAAGTCAGCCATGACCACTTCTAGTTTGGATGTTCAGGTGTGTGGGGAGAGAGGAGCGGAGTGCTGTATTCTGGTGTGTTTTTCAAGGTTTTTACTGAAATCCTAAGTCGAAGTCAGTCTCCAACCTCCCGGGGTGTTTCTCAGAAGCAGAAAGGTCTGTCTTGGTAGTGTCTGAGATGTGTCGGAGTCGCTGGCATTTTCAACCTTCATTTTCTTTTTTGTTCCCACCACCCAGCGTCGGCGGAGATGGGAATCTCAGCACCATCACTACCCTGGCCAGTGAGTCCCCACGCTCTTACTTGGACTTTAGGATGGGCTCGCGGTCACTCTGAGCGTTTCTGCAGCGCCCCCTGGTGGCGACCTCGGGCTTAGCCGGGAACCGGTGGTAGGAAACAGCCGCATTCAGCAGGGGGCGCTGCTTCACCGATGTGATCGCACTGTG
This sequence comes from Trachops cirrhosus, assembly GCA_028533065.1. NCBI lineage: Eukaryota > Metazoa > Chordata > Mammalia > Chiroptera > Phyllostomidae > Trachops > Trachops cirrhosus. Next base: position 133,671,719 of record CM052543.1, read on the forward strand.
ATAAAAGCCTGGGAGTTTTTTTGTTTGTTTGGGTTTTTTTTTTTTTTTTTTTTGAAATTGTATTTAGAGATCTCAGGTCAAATCTTAGTGCAAGTCATTGATTTGAGAAATGATTTAAGAAAGGAAACCCTTCTTTGCTATCTATGCCTGTCATTCTGAGCAGAGCACCTTTCTCTAACTAAGAGGCATTGATCTAGGTTTGGGCTGCATTAGGCACCACTGCAGGCAAAGACATTAAATTCCTGTGTGTAGCTTTAGGAAACGCTACTGTTGCAGCAGTAAAGGTGAAGTTACCTTGCCCAAGTGACTGCTTGGAATTATTTTTAAAGCTTGTCTTATTCACCTTTTTCTTCTCAGTGCACACACGTCACTGTGCTTGTTCTTAAAGACACATGCAATAAGTGTTAAAATTGCTTTCTTCCCCCTTACAATATTATACCTAACAATTACACCTGAGAGCAACTTCATTGGTCCCATCCTCAATTATTCTTCTTGTAATTATCCCTTTGTAATATATCTTCAGATATGGGAGTGATAGGGACTGCTTAATCTCCACACAGGCAGAGCTGATTGGACTTCACACTTGTTATCTGTTTTTGCTCTTTGCAAATCCTGTTGAATTTTAGTAGGTACAGTTCTGGGGCACAAGTACTCCCTGTCTTCTTTATTTCTAGGTCGATACACAAGAGCTGCTCATAATCTCCCCTATTGCTCAGAGATGGAGTGGGTTGATTTTGTAACTGCGATGGACTGGTTGTGAGCTGGCCCAGCCTATACAACAGCTTGCTGGGCTCTCTGATTCCCCTGTTACCATGGATAACACAATTGAAAATCAGCAGGCTCACAATCTTCCACCAAAGTCACTTACAGAGGATTGAGACAATGTCACCCCTCAGGTGGACTCTCCTGACACACGTAGCCTATGTGGAGACTATCCAATGGGGAGAGAACCATCTTTTCAATACATGGTTCTCGGACAACTGGATAGCTACATGCACAGAGTGGATCGGACCCCTACCTCACACCGTACACAGAAATTAACTCAAAATGAGACATAGACCTAAATGTAAGGGCTGAAACAAACTCTTAGAAGAAAACAGAGGAGCAAATCTTTATGACCCTAGGTTACAGGAAGCCTTCTTAGATGTGACACCAAAAGCACAAGTGACAAAAACAAAAAATAGATATATTGGACAAAATTAAACACTTCTGTGTTTCAAAGGAAAAAGACAGCCCAGAGAAAGTAAAAGACAGCCCAAAGAGAGGGAGAAAATATTTGCAAATTATCTGTTTGTTAAGAAACTTGTATATAGAAAATATAAAGGTTTCTTATGACTCAGCAATAAAAAGACAACCCGATTAAAAACGGGCAAAGGCAACATTACGAATATATTTAATACCACTGAAGTGTACACTTAAAAATAGTTAAGATGGCAGTAAGTTTTACTATGTGTATTTTACTATAATTTTTTTAACGGACAAAGGATTTGAATCCATATTTCTCCAAAACAAGATGCACAAATGGCCAGTCAGCACCTGGAAAGATACTCAGTACCAGGAACTGTCACAGTGTTTCCATGCTGAGTGAATACACGGGGAAGGGCTGTGGGTGGGGCTCTCTGGGGCCTGAACACCCACCACGTGTGAAAGGAATTGGAACGTTGCTCTGGGGGATACTAAATACTCTCTTCCCTGTATTTCCAGACATCCTCCGGGAATTCAACCCATCCCTCAAGGGTTTCTCTGTTGGCACTGGGAAAGAAAGCAGTCCCGGAGCCTTCCTGAACCAGGCTGTGGCGGGCAGCGTGGCTGGGTGAGCAGCACTGGGGGACCCGCGTAAGGGCTTGGTCTGGATTGGGATTTACGGCTGACAGCTGGGGGGTTGGTCTGCGGTGCGGTCCGAGGGTCAAAGACTGGACTAGAAGGGGCTGAGGGACACAGGAAGCGGCTAGCCCACCCCCAACGCCACCCCAGGGCCTAGTCACAGCTGACTCTGATGCCAGGCGTACGCTTTGAGCAAATTACATCTTCTTGTCTCTGAACCTCACGTCCACATTAGACAGTGACCGGAAGGGGCCACTGTGAGACAGTTTTCATTGTTTTGCTGATCTCTATTTTTCCTGTCCTCTTTGCCTTCCCTACCTCAGACATGCTTTTTGAGCAGCTTTCTCGGGCTCTACATCTTGCCTCCGTCCTGGATCACGGAAAGAGCACCGGTCCCCTGAGTCTGAGTCCTGGTTCCCCTGTCACCCCTTCCCCCTCACCTGGCCTTACTAAGCCTTAACCTAAGGGAAGGGCTGCAGTGAACCCTCCCGGGGCAGTCGTGGGGCTCAGTGCCACGTTGAATGTGGAAGATCTGGCGAGCTGTAAATAGCGCTCACCTATCGGGTCAGGACGGTGGTCCCAGCAGCAGGACCGTGGGGATGCAAGACCCGCCCGGGGAACCTGTTAGTGAACAAGCGGACCCCCGTGTCATGGTCATGGGCACCGAATGAGCAGGGTTGGCTTTCCTGGGTCCTGTTAGCTCCATTTCTCTCCAAGGCCCCGAGCCTTGAGCGCGCCGCTGGGTTTGCTGCCTGGGCAGAGAGTGAGTGAACGCTGCTCCCAAACTAGGGAGAATGGAAGGAAAGATCCTGTTCTACATCCTATTCTTCCTCCAGAAGAACCACAAGCTTCACTTCACCACGTAGTTCCTAGGGATTCCTGCGTTTTGGCTCCTAGATTCCCTAACTTCGTCCTCTCAGTTCTAGGACAGTTCTAGCTCAGTTCACAGCGCTGTTCTAGGGGCCACCCAGGTAGCTCTCAGGTGTTCAGGACAGGAAGGGTGACGAACTGCCCAGAGCAGAGGTCCTGCGAACCCAGTGTGGTTTAGAACGTATCCCGTGGCTTAGCTGTCCTCCTGGTGGGGGCGGGGCGAAAGGCTACCACTCTGCTGCTTTAAATTTTTGGCTTACTGTAGTACTACAGTAATTTTTCTTCTTTCCAAGCACATGCCAGCTGGTGGTGTGAACGGAGAGGCAGTTCTAAGCATGACTAGGTCAGGAAGGCATCGTAGAAGGAAACCTTAGTCATAAAAGCAACCGAAACGGAGCGTGATTCACATCACCCTGGATTTCTTCCCTGCTTTCCCAGTGGCCTGGGGCTCTTTCGTTCAAGTAACCCATTTGTCCAGCACGGCCCTAGCTGTGGGGCAGAGTTAGAGACTGGCATTCCCGTATCACAGAAACTGTAGCACAAAGAGGCAAAGGGACCTGAACAGACGCATCAGCCCAGCCACATGGTCTGCCGGCTTTGTGCCCTGCAGGCTCTGCCCCAGGTTTGATGGTGAGTCCTCAGACATACACAGCAGTGTGCGGGGTACAAAGTACCTCTGTTTCCCCTGCCCCTTGTGTCCCACACAGGGACCGTGCGGTGGACAAAGCAGAGAGTCAGGTACCCATGCTTTCTTAATGGCGATACTGATGATACAGAGAGGCAACAAGCCACCCCAAAACTCAGGTCCACAGACAGAGCAGCTTCTCTGATAACTTCAGATGTCCAGACGAGGAAACCGAGACTCAACGAGCTTACGTGGCTTACCCAGAATTCCCACCCAGATTAACTGCACCTACTCTGCTGTGACTAAGACCAGGCCAGCTGGGCTGATAGTTAAGAGAGGAAAAGGATGGCTAATGTTTCCTGCTAGCGGCTGTACCAGGGACTTCCTTGATGATAATGCTGATGGTGGCACAAGGAGTTCCCTGGTTGATCTATCATATGGCTGCTGACCATGTGCTGTTCTCAGTTCTTTATGGGCACCTTATTTAATCTGCCCAGCAACTCCATGAAGAAGCTGTGCTTACCATCCCCATCTTACACAGGAAAAAACGGAGGGCTGGCAAGGTCGAGTGCTTTGCTGAGGTCTCAGAGCTGGTCAGTGGCGGGGCCGGGATTCAAACCCATGCTGTCTGGCATCAGTGAGGGCTCTCGCTCCATGGGGCTGCTTTGCCCATCTCACTTACTGCTCCCACTAACCGTCTAAGACTGGGGATTTTCTCCGTGTTTGTAGTCTTTTTGGACTGGGAACTTAAATCCCCTTCCCACAGTTACCAAGAGGTAACTCAGTGTTGAACTCAAGTGTGTCTGGCTCAACTACGTCACCTGGAGGGTGAGGTCATGGCATGAGCCATGCATGACATGGGATGCTCACACGCAGCCTTCTGTCTGCCCGGAATGAGCTTGGCATGGGACAGAAAGCGAAGCAGGTGATCAAATACGCCCGTCAGGACACAGTCCCCCAGTGGTCTCGTCCTGACGTGTGGAGTGTGCTGTTCTTCCCACCCCGCAGACATGACTCCCACCCCTCCCCCAGCCCTGTGACAGGAGCCTGGCCTTCGGTCCGGCTTTCCTGCCAGATTTCATTCCTGTTCTCTCCGCTAAGTCCCCTCCCAGCCCCAGCCTCACAGTCCCTGCCCTTCACATGACTTCCTCCTGTGTCCCCCACAGGGATTTACCTGTGCAGGCCAGGAGGCTGGTAGATCTGATGAAGAATGACACACTGGTAAGCGGGCGGGGGGAGGTGCCCCCTGGGACCACCTGTGGTAGGAACTCCCAGAACAGGGATTAGGCAGAAGAAATCCACGAAGACGGAGAGAGGCGGCTTTGGGGGAGGACAGGGCCACGGAAAGTCCAGAGAGTTCCTCTTAAAAAAAAAACAATAATTAACACCCTCTAAACCGGGGGCGGGTGCAGACCCATTCCTGCCAGTGTTCGGCACTGGGTGTCTTCCTGGACATGACCTTGGGGTGAGACATTAACTTGTTCCTTTTCTGTTCATTTCAGAAGATAAATTTTCGGGAAGACTGGAAGATAATAACCATGTTTATAGGGGGCAATGACCTCTGTGATTTCTGCACCGACCCGGTAGGTCCCTGGGGAGGATCTCCACCCCGGGTCCCCGAGCAGCGCAGCGGGGCTGGGGCTTGGGCCTTGTGGTCTGGCGTGGGTCCAGCCTGGGCTTAACCTCGAGAGCCAGGCGGCATTCACCTTCCGGAAGAGCGTCCACAGGACCAGCGGGAATGACGATGAGATGAATCCTGATTAGGTTTTCTGCCAAGGGAGCCTGAGCGTGTCATTCTAGAAACCAAGATGACATTCCAGTGATCTCCAGCAGTCTGGCCTAGCTTCATAGCTCACTATAGGTCGGCTCCTTTCTCCAGTACCCGACTGCCTCACCATCTCCGCCTTTGTGCCGTTACCTGTACGGGAGAGCTGAGCTCCTAACGCAGGCCCTGAGGCCGAGGTCAGAGCCCAGTCCCTCTGGGCTGGTGGGGAACCCCAGGGCCAGGCCGCCACCCCGTGGGAGCGGCGCTTCTTCCTGGAACCCCAGGAGCTCTGAGCAGGAAGGCACCCCACCAGCCATCCCCACCAGCCTTCACCCACAGCAAAGGTGCTTTCCATAGACTCCAGTTGTCGGAATATTTCCAGGGTTGGGCAGCTCTTTAATTTGCAAGGTGGCCCTAGCCAGGAACCTGAGTAGGTGTAAATTGTTTTGTGGTGTTTCTTTGTGTTAAGCCCAAACTCCTGGCAGGCCTCTTCTCTACATTCAAGGCAGCTGACTTTAAAAAAAATTTTTTTAATTGTGTAAGTAATACACACAGGAAACATGTCAAAGTGCAGAGAAAAAAATATTCTCTGTAACCTAATTACAACATCCAGAAACGCCATTGTTAACACTTTGGTTAAATGTCTCGAGTGTTTTCTGTGAATGTGGAGAAAATGCTTTATTATTTTCTAAAGATGATATTATTCCAAAAATATTGTTTGGTAACCTGCTCTTTTTCAATAGCTACACATGGGGAAGATATTCCTATATCAATATTTATTTTTCTATCAAATAATTCTTAATGACTATAGAGCAGCGTATAATGTAGACTGGCCATAATTTACTTAACTGTTCCCAATTATTGGGTACTTAACTCACATTACTTCTAATTATGCCTATTATAAATGAACACCAGGCTAAACAACCATCTTTACGTATGTCCACAGTTGTTTCCGGGTATGTGTTCTAGGTAGTAAGCTTTATAAGCAAAAGCACGTGTATGCCCCCCC
>CM052543.1:133678311-133694725 GCA_028533065.1 Trachops cirrhosus
TGTGGGTGGGAGAGGGTGTTCAGGGTGGAGGGGAATGAAGGGGGGATAATAGGACAACTGTAATAGCATAATCAATAAAATATATTTAAAAAAAAAGAAAACTCAAATAATTTGAGATAATAAGTGTAGAGTGTTCTGAGTATCTCTGGAAGGATACTCGACGAACTGAAGACAGTGTTTCACTGGTGTGTGTGGGGTTGGGGAGGGGAGAGTAGAGGCTGGTGGAACGGGAAGAGGAGAGAGGGAAACTTGCATTTCACTTGCAATGAGAAGGTTCTACCTTCTTTTTTTCCTTTGAATTTTGTAACCTGTCCATGTATTATCTAACCCAAAAAAATTGTAGAAAAACTAAGAGTTTTTGAAACATTTGCTCATTTATTGCTGACATTCGACTTCAAGACAAACCCATCCTGGGCTTAAGTTACATGAGCCATACGACTTCCTGGCTCTTAACACCCATTCAGGGTACTCGCCACAAATAAGAGTGGGTAGAGATGGCCTTTTGACAGAACAAGTTCCAACATGAAAGGCAAAAGGCATTCTATAATTCTGCCCCAGCTCCAGTTCTTGTAAAATGACGCCTAAACCCCCTGTTCCAGCGCTGAGGTGAGCCACCAGAGGCTACTTCTGCCACACTAGGACGGATGGCCATGGCACCTCCCCGGAGGGTCAGCTGCTCCTGGTGGCCAGTTACTGCAGGGAGACCAGCTCAGCACAGCTCTGCCACAGGCCGCACCATTTTTTTTGGCAGTTCCTTCGGTCTGCAGGTAATAGTAAATAAACCTGTTCACAGGTTAAGTAATTCAGGAATCTGAAGGGAGGGGGTATGGGCCACACAGCTAACTCGAGGCACCTAGACAGCGTTGAGCAAAAGGCACCGAGGGGCTGGGATGGAAGGAGCTAGGGAACACATCTGGTGGGGGGCGGACTCGGGAGGCCCAAAGGGCGCAAAGCCTCTGGCATAATCCCGGGGTGAGGGGAGGAGTGCGGTCAGTGTGGAAGCCAGACAGGGGCTGTCACGATGGAGAGGTACATCCGCAGGCAGCAGGACACTCGGGGGAGCGATCTCGTTCGAGAAGATAGACAGCGTCTTTCCGAGGGAGGCTGGGGCCCGCCTGCGCCTCCTGCGGCAGCCTCCGCCACCAGGAGTGGGGCCATCAGAGGGCTGGCCCTGGACCCGGCCGGCACCTCGCTCCCGTCGAACTGGGTGTGGTTGGTCGGAGTCCGACCAGGTGAAATTAATCCGAGACAGGACTTGGCCCACAGAGCAGGGGTGCGCCCACTGTGTTTCTAACCTCGTAGCTTTAGCTTTCAAACTTTTTCCACCAATTTTACACCATAATTCAGTGCACACACATTTTACATGTATACACACACGTATACCATATACATATATGTGGATACACACATATGTTCACACCTCAGTGAAGCAAAACTTCAATGAACGTTTGTACTAATTACTTGTGATGTACTTTGATACTTTTTATTGTTTCTTTTAAACACTAGTTACAGCCCACCAAATGATGTCAGAACTCACTCATGGGCTCTAGCCAGTAGTTTAGAAAACACACTGTAACCACACAAGCCAGTCAGCTCTGGTCTGTCTGAGTCTCACAAGGTGGCAAACCGCGCAGGGTCCCAAGAAATCTCATTCCGCGTTGGTTGTCTGGGCCTCTCTGGGTCTCTCTGTTCCCATAGCTCTGCACACACGAGCTTCAGAGCACATTTCTGTAAACGTGCTCTTGGGTCCCTTCGACCCGACCTCACGCTCACCTCCCTGCACACTGAGAGCCCCAGCGCTGAGCTCACCGCTTCTCTCCTTGTTGCTCTGATTCGCTGGGCCCAGCGCTCCAGCTTCCCCACTCCGTCCTTGTGGGAGGTCCCTGAGGTTACAATATTTCAATCAAAGAATGCCAGGGATGAAAGAGACCTTGAGAAACACTTAATACAACCACCCTTTTGATGCATCACAGTCTCCAGTCTCTGCTTGCTTTCCTCCAGAGACAGGGAGTTCACTGTTAATTGAGGCAGTCTCTTTCATCTCTGGACAATAATTAAACCAAAACTTGTCTTCCTAGGGCTTCCATTTCTTAGTTTTCGTTTCAAAATTAGTGAGTCAGTATGTATTCTTGGACATATACCGGGCACCTGGTAAGCACTAGATAAGACCTCTCACTAGTGTCAGTAGTAGTGCTTCTGTTGGTGCTATTAACAGTAGTAACTGTCTTCAGCCTTTTCTCACATGGTGGCCCCTCATACATGCAAAGGAGGGGATTGCATTGCCTGGGCCTTCTCTTTTCTCCGCTAAACACCCCCTATTTCCGTCAGTCCTTCCTGGCACAGTGCGGCGTCCTGACCCCGCTCCCCCGGCTCGCTGTCCTGGTGCAGGCGAGTCTCCCACAGACATGCGCTTCTCCGACGGGGCAGGCCTGCAGAATCGGACCTGGACTGCTCCTCGTGCAGGGCACCAGGGCTGCAAACAGAGACTCCCCACCCCAACCCTGGCGACCTGGGTGCTCGGTGGCTAATAACGCTGCCCAAGGTTATTAATAACTGACATCAGAGCAGGGAGAGGCCGGTGAGCCCAAATGAAACAGGAGTGGGAAGGGCAGTAGGAAATTAACAGGCTGGCATCCTGGAAGGAACCGGTCTGCAGAGTGTGGTAGCCCACCCGGGAGGAGCTAAATACCCAACGGCCGCACCAGCTGTCTCACATTCCAACAGCTACAGGGAGACAGAGGGGTGGCGGGGCCATGGGAGCTGGGGCCGTGGGGAGCTGGGCAGCACACACTCCATGGGAGGGAGGAAGCCTTCGCTCTGCTCAAGCCAGTTATTATTGCGCAGGCCTGGGGGCCCTCATGTTTTGAGATCATCCACATTTTCAAAAGAAGCCAGAAATATGAAGTTTTAATTATAGAATGATCCCATTTTGAAATGTCAACTAATTCAAAACGTTTTGAAAATGTGGTGTGAAGAAGCCACAGTGTCCAGGCTAAAGAAACCAAACCACCGTGATCCTCAGTTCTCCTTTTGAGCCTCTGTCTTGGCGGGGTTGGGGCGGGGAGGGGCTGGGACTGGGTGGAGCCTGGTGATGGGCCCACCTACCTCTCACTCCAGTCTCTCCTTCTCAAGTCACTGCGGCTACCAGGGCCGAATCCAGGAGAACAGCTGTGTTCTCTGAGCAGCCAGGGGCTTGCCCGAGTCTCTCAGGCTGTCTGGGCCGGAGGTAGACAGCCACTGAGCCTGAGGTGCTGCGGGGAGGAAGGCTTTGACTGGAATCCAGTCTTCCCCCCTCTTCCCAGGGGACACTTGTCAAGTGTCTGCCTGCCTGTTGGAGGAGAGAGAAACGGGCTTCGTTTGGCCTCTGGCTCCCTCCCTGACTTCAGGCTCTCCTTGCCAGTGCCAGTTTGCTTATGTCTTTGCAAAGCAGTGAACCTAAAAACGCTTTGTGTGTTTTCGGATATAAAACATGCAATGTTCATGCTAATCACACAATTTTAGACTCGCTGCGAATCCACTGTGATTCTAAAAGCCTAGAATCATAGACTTTTAGAGCAAGAAAGGGGCCTTTCAACCAGCTAGCCAGTCAAATCAGATAAATTGAGGCAGAGAGTAACTTGCCGGAAGTCTTGCCACTGGGGCTCTGGCCCCTCTGTTTCAGATAACCCTCCCAGTGCCGTGGAGAGACCACCGTAGCCGCCCCTCCCCCATTTCATCCACTCACACACTTCACAGTGGGCCTGATCGACTCATCTCAGAGAGGTGTTTCATGCAAAATAGGCCATTTGCATGAAATATTAATAAAAATTTAAACATTTTATTTTTAAATATTAATAAAAATATTAGTAAAGCCCCCATAAAATGATATGAATACCCAAAAGTTTGAAAAACTCTTCACGAGTTGCATACCTGAAACTGGGCAGGCCGGGTGGCCTGTGAGCTGTGTATGCCCTTGGCCCCTGACGGACGGAACTTCAGCTGGTGACAGAAACCGCTGCATGGCTCTGCAGGACTGGTTTGCACATGTGTGAGCTGCACGACACGCAGGTTTCCGAAACACACCTTTCACAGACAGCGAGCGGACTGCCTGGCTCTCCCCCGAACAGGTCTGGCTGTTCTTGGTGCTGAGGGCTGGCTGCCTTCCCAGCAGCCACCGCTCCTCTCTCCCGTGTGAGTGGAACCCCAGTTTTGTCCAGATACTGATCGACGACATGCTTGAGGAAGGTGGCACCTGCCCCAGGAGGTGAGTCATCCCTGGTCTGGGCCAGTCGTGGTGAACCCACCTCCTTTGCCAGCGATGGGTGTGGGAGGGGTGATGGCCTGACCCGGTTCTGCCTAGCAGACCTCAGGCGGAGTCGGCCTGAGACCTCTGGGTGAGATTTCCTCCGAAAAAACGGAAAGATACCCACGGAAGTTGCATTTCCTTCCTATCTTTGGATATCATTGTGTAAAAGTAGGGAGCTTGGAGACGTGGCAGCCACTTTGCAACCATGAAGGAAAACAAAGGGAATCGTGGAGAACACCTACGATTCGAGGCGGGACCCTCCCCCCAAAAAAGCCTTAGAATTTATTTATAAAAAATCATGTATTTACTCCTACATGTTTAAACTTCAGTCACCTTCAAAGTACCCTCCATTTGATTCAATACACCTATCGAGGCATTTATTCCACTGCTCAGAACAGGTTTTGAACTCGGCAATTTTGATGCCTTTTAGTGCTTCTGCCATTTTTTCATTTGACCTCTTCCACGTGGGCAAAACATTTCCATTTGAGGACTTTTTTCATCAGAGAAACAAAAGTGTTCCCCAGGGCGAGACCCAGTGAATAGGGAGGGCAGGGAATGGGGGTCGTGCAGGTTTTGGTCAAAAACTGCTGAACGCTCAGAGCAGTGTGGGTGGGTGTGCTCGTATTGCCCACCCCCCCCACCCCCGTGCCAGGCTGAACCCTGCGTTTCGTGGTGACAACAAAGGGAGAAAGGGGACAGAGACGTAGGCACAGCAAGGTGCAGCATGTAGAGCCGGACCTCTCTGCAGGTCAGGACCCGCGCCGGGATGGTGTCAGGCCCCCCTCCTCAGCACCTGAGCTCTTTCTCCCCCACTGGGGACGTGCACTTGGAGTGGGAGCAGAGGGCCCCCAGAAGTGTGGGATGGGAGGGACCCAGAGTGTCCTGTGCACACTGAGGGCACACCCACCTGTGCCGTGTGCCACAGCAAGCGTGCCCTGGAGAAGACACGAGTGGTTCACTGCACCCCGCAGATACGCATGGAGTTGTGTGATAATGTGGAATGTCCCTTGGAAATTAAGTCACTCGGCAATCCACTCAGTCATTTTACTAATTTCCAAAATGCTGACTTTGGGCCACACCTGGGCTGCTTCTAGGAAGAGCAATCATGCTCAAAAGTAATTAGGAGCCAAAACAGGACAAATCAAATACCAGGTGAAGGAACCAGGCAGCCAGGGCTTGGGGGTTCAGGGAGGGAAATGGCCCCAGGACTCGGGAGGTCAGGAAGGGCTTTGTGGAGGTGAAGGGCAAGAAGAGGGAGTCAGGGGGTGGAGGTCTGGGGCCCGGAAGGTAGAACAGAGTCTCTCAGATCCAAAAAGGAGCCTTCACCTTGCTGCTTCCTTGCACCAGTGGGAAGAGCTTAATGTCTAAGTCTTAATCTACCTCCTAATGCGTGGGTTCATTCATGTCAACACGTTTTTATTGAGCAGCTACTGTGTGCTCACATGTAAGGGCAACTGGGGCTATAGAGAGGCAGATCCCTCAAGGAGCCCTGTGTCTGTGTTGAGACAGGCCTGTGATCAGCCAAAGACCAGGGACAAGTGCTGTTACAGGAGGACACCCAGGGTGCCACCAGGCCCGGTCAGAGGAGGGATACCACAGAGGGTGAAGGAAATGGCAAGGTGGTTTTTCAGGGGCACAGATTAAAATCTATCTTGGGGTTCTAGAGATCCATCAGGCTGGGGAGGCGGCTGGCCTGATGATTAACTCACCCCCATTCAACTTTCTAGTAAAGTCCAGGCTCCTGGGAGGAGGTCACCCTTGTCTCCCTGTGTGGATGACCCCCCAGGACTAGTCCAAGTGGTTCTGGTCTCCCCCCAGAGGAAGGGGCTGAGTAAGGAGAGCCTCGGCTCCGCCACCCCGAACAGATTCGCTCTGCTCTGCAGTGTGGACGTCTGGAGGAAGACACTCACTGTCCTGGGGTGAGGAAGGGTGTGACAGGACAGTGTCCTCCTTGCAGATTCCTTTGTAGGCAGAGTTTGCATGTTGCTGGGAGGAGGAGTGCAGCTGTTCGGTGGCCCTGAGCTACTTCCGGAGCGTGCCACCTGCTCCCCGGGGACTATCAACGCTGACATCTCTGGTGGGTGGAGGTGGCTCCACCTGAGCTCGGCTGGTGGGAAAGGACACTGGGGGGTTGGGAAGGAAACTCCCTGAGTGTGGCATTCAGTCTGTACAGCACGAAGAAATGAGGCCCTGCTGAGTGGCCAGACTGGGGAGGCAGGGTCCATCGGGGTGCAGCTGCCTCTTTGGCCATTGTTGGGGGTCAGCCCAGCCCATTCCTGCCCAACATGGTTGTGCTGGAGGGACGGGAGGGGCCGGGCGGGGGCCAGAGTGGTCGGATGTGCTGTGCGGAGGGGGAGACTGGGCGGCGAGCTGGTCTGGGCGTCAGAGGGCAGGCGCTGGGCTCTGTAGGCTTTGGAGCATCTCCAGGCACAGGGAAGCGTGTGTTCTCCCCCAGATGGGTCATTACAGGTCTGTCAACAATTTCTATTTCCATTCAACAAACACCTTTCGTGTAACACCCAGAGGGGCAGGCAAGGAGCTCCTGCTTTGGCGGAGTTCGCTGCCGGTGATAGATGGCTGGCTGGGGAGCTGACAGAGACCAGAAGTGCTCTGGAGCTTCAGAGGAGGGCGAGGGCACAGCTGGTGGGAGGGAACTGGAGGCAGGCTCGGTAGTGAGAGTTCCCGAGTCCCTGCCAGGGTCCAGGTGCATGCCGAGCGCTTCACACACCCGACTTCAGTGAATCCTCACCTCTCTAAGGTATGGATCATCCTTTTCTTTCACAGACTGGGCAACAGGCTCAGAGGGCATGCCGTGACTTGCCCAGGGATACACAGCCGCCACGTGGCCAAGCAGAGGTTAAGGTCAGACGTCTCTGACTCCAAAGGACGTACCCACGCCTTTTGCTTGGCCACTGCAGGAGACAGGTGGGGTTTGAGATGAATCTGGAGGGTGGGGAGGAACTTGTCAGATGAAGGCACAGCCTGGGCAAAGATGGAGAGGCAGTGTGGAACCAGAAATGTGTGCTTCGCTCAAAGGGAATCCTAGGGTGAGGCCAGAAGGAGAGCCTTCGGTGTGCCGTGAAAGGCCCTGCGGGCCTTGTGCCCCTTGCGGAGGCCACAGATCTTGCCTGTGGGGGGAATGATGAGAGGTGATGGAGAGAGGCTGATGACAGCGGAGGGCAGAGCCAGTCCGGAGAGTGGGGGAGGGAGGCCGTGCTGGGGGTGTGGGCTGGACACAGAGGAGAAGGGGCGGAGTTGCCTCCCCCGTGTGGGCAGTGGAGCTTCTTGGAGAAGAGCCACCCAGAGATGCTTGTCCTGGGCTGAAGGTGCAGCCGGCTGCCCTCAGGGAGGAGCCCAGCAGCACCCACCACCCCTGGGTGGAGAGCGAGGGGAAGAAAGGAGCTCGTGCACAGTCAAGGTGAGAAACCGCCTCCGTTGATTTGGTTGGGGGGACGAAGGAGGGACAATTCTGGTGAGAACCACCAACACTGTGGACACGCAGATATGTCCCACAGACCCAGCCTGGCTGTGCTGTGTGGTGAGTTGGCGTCTCTCTCAGGGCTGAAGAGACTCTTGAGGGAACGGGTTTCTACAGGATGATGTCTGCGTTTGCTTGTCTCATGTGGCACAGGCCCTGTGCCACCAGACCTGGGACACTGGCTGTGCACAGGGCCAGACTGAAGCAGCCACGCCCACACCCTGGCCAGGCGCGCCAGGCCAGCACCTTCCCTGTCAGCTCTCGGCTGACCCCCACGCCTCTGCTCCGACTCCTCCGATCAGCGCACGCCACTTATTTTAAGGCCAGGTTCAAGGGCTGCCTCCTCCAGGCGGCTTTCCCTCAGGGGCTCACCCGTCGGCAGCTCTGTGTGTACTAATATGGTCTTTCCTGTACTTGCAGTCTCTAGCTTTTATTTTTCATGTACGTTCATATTATCTCCCCAAAGAGATGATAAGGCCTTTGAGGGCAGAGATTGTATCTTCTATCTGTTCTGTCTTCCACATAACACCTCAAATTGGGTCACAGAGGCCCAGCACTCCCGGAGTGTCAAAGGAGGGGGAATTCCCTTCCACCCACTCTGGGAGTGTGACCCTGGGACCTACTCAGAGGATGTGGAGAGATGCAGGCGGGGAGGGGGGCCAGGGGGCGCTGAAGCAGGCCTCCTCCGTGGTGATTCTCTGAAGTGACGCTCAGCTGGGAGGGACCTTGGTGAAGAACCAACCCTCCTTCTCCACTGCGGGGCAAAGGGGAGCCCCAGGTGGGGCGCAGGTGCCCAGGCGCAGGGCTGAGCCGAGGCTCCGAGGAACGCCACTAAGATGAGTGATGACCCCCTTGGCTAAAACCCAGGGTCCAGGCCTCCGGCCCTTAGCTTCTCGGCGGCATCCCCAGTCTGGGAAGGCTCTTCCCTCCGTGACACAAACCGGCTGTTGTTGGCTTGCTCTCAGAACCCACCCTCCTTCCGCGCTCCCCAGGCAGACTCGCCGGGCACGGCTGTGGCCGCCACATCTGGCTGTCGTGGGGCTCGGGCTCAGGAGGCTCCTTTTCATGTCTGGTCCTTCTGTCCTTGGCATCTCTCAAGCTCCTGTCCTAAAGGCACCTCATGCTCAAAATCTCCAAGCCTGAATGTATGACTTCCCTCCACATTCTTCCCCAGAGACCTTAACCCTGCCCGGTGGTCCCGACCCAGCCCAGGAACTGCGGCCCCCACCCGTGCCCAGGCCAGACCCCAAAGCACCATCTCGTCTTCCCTCTTACACGTAATCTACCCGTTCCACTCCCTAAACATCGGGTTGGACAAAAGGCTCGTTTGGTGTTTTCCGTACGATGGCTCTAGTAGTGCTCAGTTGTCTTTAACTTCATTCAAAACAATCTTGTTAGATTGTACTGTGACAGCTGTCAGATCAGCGTGCTTTAAAAAAAACTTTTCACAATTGGTGAATTTTTGTGCAGCCCTTTTAATATTAAAGATGGAAGAAGATACACAATATTTTTGGTGCATTATGCTTTATTATTTCAAGAAAGGTAAAAACTCACCTGAAACACAAAGATTTGTGCAGTGTATGGAGAAGGTGCTGTGACTGCTCGAATGTGTCAAAGGTGGTTTGCAAAGTTTCTTAGTACTATGAACATTTTGGCCAAAGAATTTTTTGCTGTGGGGCTGCCTTATGCATTAGAAGAGGTTTAGCAGCACCCCTGGCCTCTACCCTCTAGAAGCCAATAGTGGGAGATAGCTGACATACTCAACATATCCAAATCAAAAAGGTTATTGGTGAAAATGAAAAATATGTCTCTTATTTTACAGAAAAAACACACAGAGTTTTGGCCAACCCGACATCTCCGCTCCCACTTCTCTCCATCTCCACCACCTCCTGACTGCCCTCCCAGCTTCCTTCCTGTCTCCCCACCGACCTCTCCCCGCCACCTAGCTGCCTGCCATCTCTTTTAAGTGTGAAGCAGATCCTGTCACTTCCCCTCTTAAAACCCTTTATTGGCTTCTTGCTTCTCTCAGGATAAGGCCCAGGTGTCAGCAAGGTCTAGGAGGCCTCCAATAGCCCCTGCCTACCTCTGCCGCCTCAGCCTCCCTCCCCTCTGCACGCCAGCCCCGACGGCCTTTCCCTTCGTGGAATTCCCCAAGATCCCGCCGCCGAAAGCAGCCTGGGAGAGGCCCCCAGCTGCGTGTTTCCATATTGGCATTTTACATTCGCTTGTGGAACTAACCAGTTCATGCTTCTCTCTCTACTTGCCTAGAATATAAGGTCCACGGGGCCAGGGGCCTCTGCTAGCACGTAAAAGTAGCTCAGGAAGTGTGTGTCCTCACGCAGGCCTCTCTCAGGGATGACGCTGCTGGGGTCTGGTCACCAAGCTTTGGGGCAACGTGTGTTGTCCCCACACTGGATCAGGTGTGCGCACCTGGGCCCAGCATCAGAGGCAGTGGGCAGGGGCCGAGGGGGCCTGGGGGTGATGGTCACAGGGAAAAAAAAGAGACAGTGACCGAGGGACACGGCCTTGAATTGGGGGAAGAATTGTTTTTGTTTTCTGGCAATAGGAGAAAGGAGGGGGAGTCTACTTTAAGCCTTTATCACAAGGTGGGTGGCCCTTATGTTCTCTTTAAGTCATTGTCACTCACTGGAGACTCTGCCACATCTGCTGTCAAGACCCCTGCTTACTGGGCAATTGCAGGGGGTCTTGGAACCTTCGACAGGTGGGGTCCCACTTGCAGAAGCTGTGAGGGGCTGAGAGGAAGAAGGCTCCCCCCTTGGGCTGTGCTCAGCATGGCTGGGCCAGGGTCTCTCCGAGCCCCACCGGGGAAGCAGAATGTTACTAGCTGCCACTATTCCAGGGCCCCCTGGGCTGGCTGAGCTCCTAGGTGCGGCCCTTACTTACGGCACCCAGGGCTGGTACCTGGAAGATTTGGGGTCCTTGTGAAGAACTTTTGTGACACCTGAATTTTGAAATCTTCAAATGGGGCAGGAAGAATGCGCAGATCAGAGAAACTGAGCTGCGGCGTGAAACGGAAAGAGAGAAAGAGAAGCCGCAGACTTGACAGCTGGAGGGGGCTCCGTGCTATAAGGGCCACTCCATCTGTGTGTGTAGGCACAGCAAGGCTACTGACCCAGGGAAGCAGGTCAGAACCCAGGTGGCCGCTTTGCGGAGCGCTGGACACAGGGCACGAGCAGTACCACCTGTGCTCTCTCTTATCAGCGCCTGCACACCTTTCTTTGGGTCCACTCTTCCCTGCAGGGAAACCCTAGGCAGCTCCCACCCTCCTCTGGTCCCTCCCATGTAATGAAATGGGATAGCTCCATGGGATATCAAAGCCCCAGGCCATTGGAAAGGTCTCCCTCCCCTCAGGCCTGGGGAGGCTGCTGGGGCAGAGGAAAGCACCCATTCTCTTCCTTCTCTCTCCATCTGCTCTTCCCGTTCCAGGAGAGCTAGGCTGCCTGGGTGGAGGGAGGGAGGGCGGGGGAGGGCCCGCATGGCTTTCACAGCTGTGTGAGGAGGCCCTGTGCCCTCGGGTAGGTAGACGGAAAAGCTAGATTCTCTGGAGGGGGAGTCTGGTCACCGTGGGGCCTCTGAAGATTTTTTACATGGGTTCACTGACACAGGATGTGATTCTCGGCCCCCAAGGGATCCACCCGGCTCCCCCAGTGCTCACCTGGTCCTTCAGGGCCCTCTTCTTCAGGGGCGGGAGTGGTCTGTATCTGTCCCCACCCCTGCTCCACCAAATCCTGTGTGATGTGATTTATGATAAGAGATATACATCTGGTCTTTGTCCTGGTTCCAGGCACAGGGCTCTTAAAACCCTTGGAATTTCGTGAGTGATAGGAATGGTAAAGGTGCCTTTTACTATGTTAATGTGACAACTTTTGGAAAGCCCCTGAGTCTCCAAAGGCTGCACCTAAGGTTGCAGCCAGGAGATCAGACAGTTGGCACCATCGGCCCTAGACCCACTCCTGTCCCATCGCCACCACATCTGGGGAGCGGACAGGGGCTGGAGATGGAGCCCCCCCCACCGCCCCGCACCTGGTGGCCAGTGGTTTAGTCAGTCAGGCCTGTGTGGTGAAACCTCTGCAGAATCCCCTGAGGCCAGGCTCCAGGGAGCTCGAGTCCCTCCCCACGTGCCTGGTCCTGAGCATCTCTTCCATCTGGCTGTCCCTGAGTTATGCACTCTTACAACAAACTGGTGAAGAGTAAGCGAGCTGTTTTCTGAGTTCTGGGGGCGACGCTAGCAAATTAACGCCACCAGGATGGAGTCACGAGAGCCTCTGATTTCCAGCGGGCTGGTCAGAAGCGCAGTGACAGCCCGGACTTGTGACTGGTGCCTCAAGTGTGCGGTTGGGGTCGGGGGCGGGGGGGTCTTGTGGGACTTGGCACCTGGCCTACGGGATCTGACTCTGTCTCTAGGTAGACCGCGTCAGAACTGCATTGAGCTGCAGGGCAGCGGCTGGCGTCGCAGACTTGCTGGAACCCCACACGTCTGGGGTCAGAAGTGGCGCGTGAGGGTGAAGGAGCCACTTGGTGGGGAACGAGGGTTTCCAGCACACTGGGAGCTCAGGCCCTTCCAAGGCATCCTCTCATTTTCCTGCTACTCCTTCTCACAAGGAGGCTTTTCAGGGGTCACATACCCCCTCTGACGCTCCTCAAACTCCGGGGAAACCTGTTCAGATTCTGTGAGACCTGCTACCCTGGTGGGAGGGCGGGGGCGATACACAGCCCACAGGTAACTTCCCTTCGGAGAAAGCCTGGCCGTGGGCCTCCCCAGTCTCCTGCAGAGCTGGAGGTGGGGCTCGGGCTGAAGGCGGCACAGTGGATTTCTCAGACTCTGACTCAAACAGCAGAGGGGCGCCAGCCAGCACCCCGAGTTCGGGTGTGGCATATTTGGCACCTATTGAATTGTTCTTGGCCTTTCGGGGCTCTGCCTAAATGCCACGACAAAAGGAAGAGCCACTTGTGTCCTCCTGTTCTGTGAACATCATGAAAGGCAAGGATGTGTTAAACAGCTGGGGCAGGAGAGTGAGGCCAGTCCAGGGGGCGGGGCCAGAGCAGGGAGGCACTGGTAGAGGCTGGGAGGGAAAGAGGCAGGGATGGAGTCGTGCAGAGGACGTGAACCTGACATTGACACAGCAAGGAGGAGGTCCAGAGTCTCTGGTTCGCTTCATTTGGTTGATTCTTCCCCCAACCCTGGGGGAGGGTAATATTCCCATTTTAGACAAGAGGGGGGAAACGGAAGCAAGTGAATGATAGGACAAGAAGCAGAATTGGGTGTCCATCTAAATCCATAAATACAGCACTAGAAGGTCCCAGTTGTTTCCCCCTTAAAAACAATGTCTAGTTATATCAGCAGTGTTAAAATACATCCTCCACGTGGAAAGATAAACAAAACTTGAAGGATAACGCTAACAACCACCAAGCTGTAACTAGTGGTAATTTCCTCTATATCCCCACCCCCACACACGTGCTCACACATGCACACGCATGTAGCTTTCCATAGGATAAAGGTAGTGTCGTGTTGGTTGTTTTTCTGCTTGTTTTCTTATTCTTTTTACAAAAAAGATCTCTCATCACACACACACCTTTGGACTTTGTTGCTTCACTCAACATTATCCCCTGACAAGTCTTCTCCGGAGGTGCGATCCACCCCATTCTTCTTTATTACTGTGTAGCACGCCATTCTACCGCAGCTTGCTTAGCCACTTCTCTGCCGATGGGTAATTAAAGAGTTTCTAATAGTTCAAATGACAGAGGCATAGTTTAAAAGAACTGCAGTGTTGCAGGAATCTACGTTGGCAAGTGTCAAGACTCAGCAGGGACCGGAGAGGCTCAGGAGAAGGGTCACTTCGGCGGGGGCGGGGAGCCCTGTGTCAGCAGTAAGGGGCCGGGTTTGAGGCTGCTTCCCTTCGCTGGGCTGCTGTTTCCCTTCCTCTGAAACAAACGCGTTGGGACTCCGGGGGTTCTCAACCCTGGTTTCTCAACTGACTCGCCTGGGGAACTCTAAATTTAAAAAAAAAAAAAAAAAGAACACCAATAACAGCAACAGTGCCTATTGGTCCAGGACAGGGTCCTCTTACTCTGAGGCGCCCACAAAACCCCTGGGAACCTCCTTAAACTGCACTCCCCGATTCAGTGGGTCTGGGCTGCGCCTGGGACTCCGCCTGTCCAGCAGGCTCCCAGACGGCACCAGTGCTGCTGTTTCTAGACTGTGTTTTGAGCGGAAGACTAGATTCCCTAAGCCAACTTTCCGTTCTCATGTCCTTTTTAACCACCCTATTTCCACGCTGACCTTCAGCCAACCAACGCTGGGCTGAGGTTGGTGGGTGGAGTGCACCTGAGAACTCAGGTGTGAAACAGAGTGGTTCCGCAGGACCGGGCAGGGCAGCCGGGGAGGCCCGGGCTCGCGCTCCGCCGTGGGTGTGTCAGGCCCCGAAGGCGGCAGGCAGAGGGCTGGCAGGGCTTGTGGGGCTCAGCGGGGTGCTGCCGAAGCAGCCAGGACTCCGGAAACAGTGGACCCAGGGGCCTCCAAGCAGAGGTCACAGGTGCCAATCAGGACACCTGAGCCAAGCTGCAAGGAATTCAGGGCAGTTCCGGGGAGGAGGCCTGCCTCTAGGAACTGCATCAGATACCAGAAGGCGGTTCCCCCGACCCGACCCGTGGTAGCATTAGCACCATCTCCCCGCCCCCCACAGCGTCCCTTCTGTTTACAGCATTTATAGGCATCTTCATCAATAGGGACTCAATTAGAATTAGGACAGCCACGTTTTATCTGCAAAGTCATGTGTTTGGAGTTTTATATTGTTTCAGTCTCAGTTTCAGAGTATTCCACTAGATGTTGTAGTTTAGACTTTTTGTTTGCAAAAAGTCTCTGATTTCAGCTTTAGCCCCCTGACAAAGTGAGGTGGGTGGACAGCTGTGAGACTGACTCCTGAATGTGGTTGGAAGGTAATTTCTAGTCTGACTCTAAAAGCTTCTTTTGATTCATCTTTTCTCTGCTTGCAAGACTGAATCCAGATCCCTTATTTTTTAAAAAAATTTAATTGTTTTATCAACTTTAGTTTTAGAGCAGTTTTAGGATCACAGCAAAATTGAGAGGAAGGTACAGAGAATACTCATATCTGATGAGCCCTCCCCCATCCCCATCATCAACATCCAGCACCAGAGGGTGTAACAATCAGTGAAGCTGCTTTGTTACAATCAGTGAAGCTACTTTGACACATTGTTACCCAATGGCCACAGTTTACATTAGGGTTTACTTTTGGTGTTGTACTTTCTGTGGGCTTTGACAAATGTTAAGGTATAACACCATAATGGCGTGTATCCACAATTACAGTTTTATACAGAAGAGTTTCACTGCCCTAGAAATCCTCGGTGCTCTTCCTATTCATCTGGCCCTCCCTCCTAACCCCTGATCTGTTTACTGTGTCCACAGTTTTGCCTTTCCTAGAATGCCATAGCGTTGGAATGAAACAGTATGTAGCCTTTTTGGTTTGGCTTCTCTCACTTAGTAACAAGCATTTTAGATTCCTCTACATCGTTTCATGACTTGATCACTCATTTCTTTTTAGCCTGAATAACATTCCACTGTCTGGACAGACCGCAGTTTATTTATCCATTTACATGCAAAGGGTGTGTTGGTTGCTTCCAAGTTTTCGTCATTATGAATGAAGCTGCCATAAACATCTGTGTGTAAGTTTTTTAAATTTTAATGTATTTTATTGATTGTGCTATTACAGTCATCCCATTCCCCCCCTTTATTCCCCTCTGCATTACACACCCCCTGCCACCACAATCCCCCCCATTTAGTTCATGTCCATGGGTCATACATGTAAGTTCTTTGGCTTCTGCATTTCCCACGCTATTCTTAACCTCCCCCTGTCTATTTTCTACCTACCATTTATGCTACTTATTCTCTGTCCCTTTCCCCCTCTCTCCTCCCCCCACTCCCCTGCTGATAACCCTCCATGTGATCTCCATTTCTGTGATTCTGTTCCTGTTCTAGTTGTTTGCTTAGTTTGTTTGTTTTTTTTTAATTTTTTTTTATTTTTATAGAGAAGGGAAGGAAAGGAGAGAGGGAGAGAAACATCAATGTGTGGTTGTGTCTCTCACATCACCTACTGGGGACCAGGCCCACAACCTGGGCATGTGCCCTGACTGGGAATCGAACCAGCAACTCTTTGGTTTGCAGGCCTGCGCTCAATCCACTGAGCTACATCAGCCAGGGCTGCTTAGTTTGTTTTTGTTTTTGTTTTAGGTTCGGTTGTTAATAACTGAGTGTTGTAATTTTACTGCTCATATTTTTTATCTTCTTTTTCTTAGATGAGTCCCTTTAACATTTCATACAATAAGGGCTTGGTGATGATGAACTCCTTTAACTTGACCTTATCTGAGAAGCACTTTATCTGTCCTTTCATTCTAAATGATAGCTTTGCTGGATAGAGCAATCTTGGATGTAGGTCCTTGTCTTTCATGACTTGGAATACTTCTTTTCAGCCCCTTCTTGCCTGTAAGGTCTCTTTTGAGAAATCAGCTGACAGCCTGATGGGAACTCCTTTGTAGGTTACCATCCCCTTATCTCTTGCTGCTTCTAGGATTCTCTCCTTCATTTTTACCTTGGGTAATGTAATTATGATGTGCCT